>OU744819.1:3200259-4400259 GCA_916614155.1 Mesoligia furuncula | reverse complement strand
TTAAGTGGGTAATTTTACTAATTAATGAATGAATGATATTTTCTATTGGAATAATGGTAAAATTTCATAGAAGTAGTTGTGATCATTAGTTTGCTATTTATCCTTAGTCAACGACAATTGGAATGGCTAGCGTGACAATGTTGAAGAAAATCGAGCACCGATCTATTATTAAATTCCTTACCAAATAAGGAAAAAGTCGAAAAACTATTCACCACCGGTGTGTTGCTTCTGCACGATAACAAGGCTACTGTGCGAGATTGTGGTTTTGAAGAAATTAACCACCCACCCTATAGAGAGCTATAGGTACCTTGGACCTAGTCCCAAGTGATTATTGTTTGTTCCCTAATTTGAAAAAAGACCTTCTTAAGACGATTGCCCAACCATGAAGAGCAAGGCGGTAATAAATGCGCATTTTTCAGAGAAAGAGGAAAATTATTTTTAACCGACTTCAAAAAAGGGAGAGGTTCTCAATTCGGATGTTTACATTTTTTTACAAGGTAAGTATTGAAAAGTTAATTTCGAGAAGTAATATATTCATTGGAGTAATAGGGGAATACATTGAAAAATACAAATTATTTTAATTGAATTTACATCGGTCTGTTTTTTTCATGCCGATACCTACCGAGAATAGGTACAGTCAACAAAAGAGATATGCAGAATCGCCGGATATAGTTGAAGTTTAGTAAGAAACCGATGGATGTTGCCGACTGAAATTTAATTTGATATATTGAGCTGTTTATTTTTACCCGACTGCGTCAGAAGGAGGGTTATGTTTTTCGAGTGTATGTATGTATGTATGTATGATAAATGATAAATGATTTATTTCTGTAAGTAGGTTTTTACAAACACTTTTACACGTCAATAATATTTTTTAAACTAGATGAGGTTGGCTTTTCCTATCTGACTACTCTGAGAAGAAAGGCCGAAACAAACTCAGTGGTCACAGTCTCTTTTAAAGTCCAGACAAAATCTTGGTCAGATCGTGTGAAGACCATGTAGATTGGTGTCTGAAATGGTCTTTTGAGGAAAGAACCACACAGATTGAGCGGACCTGTCCAATCAGTGCACGCATTTGTCAAAAATCGTGCAGCTCAACTCAGAAGTTGAGGAGCTCAACGATTTGACGAACAATACCAAAGAAAGGACATTTGGGTAGGCCACGTAAATTACTCAAACTGCCAGATCATGATTAAAAATAAGAAGGAAAATAGAAAAAAAATGACCCACATAGTCCTCACATTCACAATAAATTAATAGAAAAAATTAAAAAAAAAAAAAAATCTTTACAAAGTAAATATTCATGTCATTGTCTAAATAAAATTCATCAATGTCAATGTGTATATAAAAATCTGAACATAAGCTTTGAGGACCATGTAGATTAGTGTCTGAAATGATCTTTTGAGGAAAGAACCACACAGATTGAGTGGACCTGTCCAGTCAGTGCACGCATTTGTCAGTAGCCGTGCAGCTCAACTCAGAACATAAGGAGCTCAACGATTCGACGATATGTATGTATGTATGTATGTATGTATGTATATTTCTTTGGCACGCTCTGTAGCCTAAACGGCTTGATCGATTTCAGCTTGAGAGGTGCCGTTAGATTCGTCTTAATTGTGAGAGTGACACTGGGTATATCAAAATTGAAAAAAAATTAAAATGGCCGATTTATAGCGCAATATGTCTTCAAAAAAAAAATTTTTTTTCTCGAAACCTATCGAGTGGGGTATCAAAATAAAGGGTTTTAAAAGGTGATTACAAAAATATATGTAACTTATATGGTTAAAAGTAATTCGAAGTGACAAAACGTAAAAAACAAGTACCAAGAACTAAATCGTTTGCGAAATCTTTCACATTTGTAAACTAAAAAGCTGGAAATAAAATAATTAATTTAAAAAATAAAAAAACCGGACTGCGAAACTGAAAAGCTACAAACAAGCCCATTTTAAATTAAATAAAAGTTGGAAGCAGGCGGGACCCATACCATTTTTATCATATTTTCAAATTCAAATGGGTCCCGCCTGCTTCCAACTTTTATTTAATTTAAAATGGGCTTGTTTGTAGCTTTTCAGTTTCGCAGTCCGGTTTTTTTATTTTTTAAATTATTTTTTTATTAATAAAATTAAATTTTATTCGAGAACAGCCATCGGTTTCTTACTAAACTTTAACTATATCTGACGATCCTGCATATTTATCTCTTTTGTTGATTGTACATTGAACGCCCCTCGTAGATGTTATCAACACTAATTTAATTTGTATCATTCGGTCCACGTGTTTACCGCAGGTATTGTTTTCAAACAACTCGATATTTGTCATGATTCACAGACTGGCCGCTAGTCAACAGAAGCGAAGTTTGATAGTAAACAAGCATGTTAAAAATAAATCAGAAACACAATGTTTATGCACACGTTGAATAAAAAGCTAGTATGTTTTAGAACGTTTTTTGGCACTTCTTCTTCTTAGCGTGTCGATAGCAATCTGGGTAAATGAATTCGGCTACTTGTTTGGCGCCATCACCAGGGTCCACGAGTTCCTGCAACGTGCAGCTGACAGGACACGATATTAAGTGTCCCATCGTTTGTGGAACAGCACCACATTTACACTCCAAGGCGGAGTCGTCCCGTATGAATCTCCGTATGAATCTACACCTCAACAGGTTTTCCTTGCTTCGGCCAACCTGGGTCCGGAGTCTGATAAATGATTGATTTTCTGTAAGTAGGTTTTAACAAACACTTTTACACGTCAATCATATTTTTTAAACTAGATGAGGTCGGCGTTTCCTATCTGACTACTCTGAGAAGAAAGGCCGAAACAAACTCAGAGGTTACAGTCTCTTTTAAAGTCCAGACAAAATCTTGGTCAGATCGTGTGAAGACCATCTATACTACTTAAGACAAAATATGGGCCACTTGTGAATTTAAACATCCGGACTGATTTAATTATTTTAAAGCGTTCTTAAACGACATAATCTTTTATGTGGTATTTCCTGAAGTGTTAACAAACATAATGTGAGGATACCACTTGCATAATTTTTGAATTTTGATTTTTTTTTTGTAACCACTGCAATTTACCCTATTCTAAGATGAATTCTTAAGTCATTTAAATTGTGGATTCTTTTGTGAACAGTCTTACATTTGCTAAGTTAGAACGTTTGTGCATAAGCCAAAGTTGACAACCATAGCGCGACCGCCGAGCGTAGGTATGAAAAGTGAAGTACATACCTACACGTGATGACGTGATTGACTTCTGTACTACTTCTGTACTATTTTGTGGTTTGGAAACAACAGCTGTCGCCCGTCGATTGGTTGCAATGCACACGGCGACAGAAAAGTTGCCTGCTAGCCAGTTGCCCCTCAACCGAAAGTTTAACAAAAAAAACTGGCCAAGTGCGAGTCGAACACGAAGGGTGCCGTACCACAAGGAAAAAACGCCGAAAAAAACACGTTTGTTGTATGGGAGCCCCCTTTAAATATTATTTTATTTTGTTTTTAGTATTTTTTGTTATGCGGCAACAGAAATACATAATTTCTGAGGATTTTAACTGTCTAGCTATCGCGGTTCTTGAGATACAGCCTGGTGACAGACAGACGGACGGACAGACAGCGAAATCTTAGTAATAGGGTCCCGTTTTTACCCTTTGGGTACGGAACCCTAAAAAGTAGCGTTGCTGTCGCTCCCGTGTTCGCATCGTCCAAATCTCAGCGAGGAAACAGCGTCGGAGACAATAAAGTTGCTGGGCAACTATTTTATCTCGTTTAACGTTTGCGCTCCCTTAAAAACTATGGCGACCTTCAAGAAAATTCTTAAAGGCAACGAATTAATAAATAAATGATTTGTAAATGCTGATGGTATTAATTAACATACAATGAATCAGTATTGTCAGAGTACCTCTTTATCTTAACATACAGGGCTACGTTTCAAAGACCATCCAAATTTTTACACGGTGATCTACCCATGAATATAAACAACTTTCACTATAGGACCAACTCTGAAATCACGAAAAAAAATCAGCTGTTTCATACGTTTTGGTCAAGTAGGTATTGAAGTTTTGTATGAAACAGTTGATTTTTTTTTCGTGATTTCAGAGTTGGTTCCTCGGAGAGAGGAGACCTGTGTCCCATCACAGGTCTCCTCTCTGCGAGGGAGTGACCTATCCACTACGCGGGCCCAGTGCACGTTGGTAGATGCACAAATTCATTTGACTGTCCACAAATTGTGTTCCATAAAGCCAAGTGCACATTACAGCCGCAACAGGCCGCAGCGTAACGCATTCTCAACCTTATGACCGCCACAGTCATGTATAGATGACAAACCAAAATATGCCCAGCACGCCACGGTTCGACTACATGACAGACTTTGACGCCGAAGGCACGTTTTTGATTTTTTGTCGTGTGGCGGTCAAAAGGTTAAAAAAGTGCGGCGCAACCCGCCAGTTGGTTCATAATAAATGTGCGAAAATGATAAAGGACGCTTGGACCCTTAGAGCGGTTTCACACTACATCCGATCCGAATACGAGTAATGCCGATTCGAAGTGGCCATAGTCCTATTTGTATGAGGGGATGCGCACTAGATCCGAACTCTATCCGTCCGAATTTAGAACATTTCCAATTCGGATTGAAGTTAGATCTTTAATTCGGATTCGGATCGGATGTAGTGCAGCATCGGTCTTAGGAGCCGAGCAGGTAAAAATAAAAAAGAAAGAACGCTAAGTGAAAAAAGTCAGAAAGAAGAAAGACCGCTAAGTGAAAAAAGTCAAAAAGAAGAAAAAGTCAGAAAGAAGAAAGACCGCTAAGTGAAAAAAGTCAAAAAGAAGAAAAAGTCAGAAAGAAGAAAGAACGCTAAGTGAAAAAAGTCAAAAAAGAAGTAAAAGTCAGAAATAAGAAAGAACGCTAAGTGAAAAAAGTCAAAAAAGAAGAAAAATTCAGAAAGAACGCTAAGTTACAAAAAGTCAGAAAAAAAGAAAAAGTCAGAAAGAAGAAAGAACGCGAAGTGAAAAAAGTCAGAAAATAAGAAAAAGTCAGAAAGAAGAAAGAACGCTACGTGAAAAAAGTAAAAAAAAAAGAAAAAGTCAGTAGAAACGCTAGAAACGAAGTAATTCCGCGGGCAGGCGATGCGACGGGGTGGGACGGGGGTACAAGAAACTGAAGAAGTCACGGGCAGAAGCTAGTCACGTATAAACATTCTTAATTCCTATTGCGAGTATTGTGACACGACCTTGTCATACCTACCAATAGAAGAGACCATGTAACAAGTTAATATTTGCACTCCTAAGTAAGTACCTACCTCTCAACCACACGCTAGTTACACAAACGCATATAAATCACATATATCTGCTACATCAACAGCCAGTTTCTCATCAAATCATCATCAATCATAATCTCTTCAAAGTAAGAGTGAACAGGCTTCTTCTGGGTAAGCTCACTCCATCGTCGACTTTGTCTCTGTCACCTCTGACCTAGACTAGAGTCAAGATCAAACCCATTTCAAATAAATTGTCAAGCGCGCGTAAATTGCGGCGGGGTTCAGCCCCTATAATTGCGTAACACACTATCATTCTTAATCTGAATAATTTTGAAGGATATTGCTAAGCCGTTGCTTTATAAATTCATCATCATCATTTCAGCCGAAAGACGTCCACTGCTGGACATAGGCCTCCCCCAAGTACCTCCACTTCGACCGGTTCTGCGCTTCTCGCATCCAACGGGTTCCTGCGGATTTCACAAGGTCGTCGGACCACCTTGTGGGAAGCCTTCCAACGCTACGTCGCGGTCGCCACTCCAGAACCTTTCGGCCCCATCGGCCATCTGTTCTGCGAGCAATGTGCCCTGCCCACTGCCGCTTAAGTTTGGCAATTCTTCGGGCTATGTCGGTTACCTTGGTTCTCCTGCGGATCTCCTCATTCCTGATTCGATCACGCAGGGAAACTCCAAGCATAGCCCTCTCCATTGCCCTTTGGGTGACTTTTAGCCTTCTTATAAGGCCCATTGTGAGTGACCACGTTTCAGTACCATATGTCATCACTGGCAACACGCACTGGGCCTCAAGTCTGCTATTACAATAGTGCCAGAATGGTCTATCATTGATTTCATAATTGTTGATTTTGACAAGTTTGGTAATCTACTAATATAATGGCGTCATTACGAGTTTATGACTTTCCAATGGTCAACCACTGACACTCCATTGAAAGAAATGGCATAGAATGGTAATCTTGTACATAATGAAAAATGAATTATACTGACTTACGCGGTAATCTGCAAAAATGTTGACAGTTCCTTTGATCCGCCCGCGGCTTCGCCTGCGAGGTATGTCGATAAAAACTATTCTATGTCCTTCCCCAGGATGCAATCTGTCTCTCTGCCAAATTTTATCGAAATCCGTTCAGTGGTTTAGACGTGAAAAGGTAACAGACAGACAGAGTTACTTTCGAATTTATAATATTAGTATTCTACTATAGTATGAATAAATGCCATGCTATGTAAACTACGAGAGAGCTGCAGCAGTGCAATAAGCAGAGGCTATTGCTTACATCGAAAAATAAAACCATGAGCCATTTCGGTAGGTACAGCTGTAGTCAAGGATCTTTTGGCGCGTGGTCAAAATCGGAACTAAATCCGCCATCTTGTTTTTAATCTCTGTGACAATTTCACAAATGTTTACCAACAACGCCCCGCTGTCAGTGTCATTCAGGCGCCAAAACATGTACTTGTAACACTACACTTACCTTACTATACTCCATTTGTTTAGGTAATTAAATAAAGGTAAACAAAAACCAAGTGACTAAAAGTAATACTAGTCGGTTAACCACATCACGTGGTTTTTTGTTTACCTTTGTTTAATTACCTAAAAAAATGGAGTAGAAAAACGCTTGATAAATGTTTTAATTTTGTAAATGAGTTGTAAAAAACACTTCTACACTTCAAAACTACGTCATTAGCCGAACTAAAGCGGATAATACTTAAAAGCTGTACTTTTCCAGCGATTATATTTATAGAAGAATACCTGTATATCTATAAGATATTCTATTCAAAGCAAGGGGCAAGCAGCTGAGATAAAAAAAACTTAATTTAGGGTCGAATTAAATTTGCTAGCAAAACTCCGTAGACGAGATACACGTACGTGTATACAGGGTTACTTTTCAATGACCATCCAAATTTTTACATGGTATTCTACCCATGAATATAAACAACTTTCACTACGAAAAAAAATCAGCTGTTTCATACAAAACTTCAATACCTACTTGACCAAAATGTATGAAACAGCTGATTTTTTTTTCGTGATTTCAGAGTTGGTCCCATAGTGAAAGTTGTTTATATTCATGTGTAGAACACCATGTAAAAATTTGGATGGTCTTTGGAAAGTAACCCTGTATAACTAAACATATAAAATAAAATAAAACTGGCCACGTGCGGACTCGCATACGAAGGGTTCCGTACCACAAGGCAAAATCACTGAAAAAAACACGTTTGTTGTATGGCAGCCCCCCTTAAATATTTATTTTATTCTCTTTTTGATACAGCCTGGTGACAGACTAAATGTACATAAATAAATTTGATGCCTTTTTTTGTGGGGTCATCGACTGCAGTTAGTGTAGTCACTTGAAACTTAATTTCAAAAAACCGTTTTGTTTGTGTTTAAGTACTTCATAGAAGTATTGATAACTAATAAAACAAAAAAAAAACAGATTTTCTTACCTCATACTTCAAGTATCAAGACTCACAGCGGTCGGTAACCCCCCAAAAAAAGATCAAATATTTCATTCTTTTTTTTAAATCGTATTTCGTGTCGTTTTTGCTAGCTAATTTAATTTGACCTTATAAACAATCATCACAAAACCGTCTTAAATTACAAAACGAGATCTAATTTTAGACCTAGCCTAAACCTTCGAGCCAGTTACTCTATTTTGAACTTTATTCCGACAAACGTAAATTTCTTAATGCAAAATTGACAACAAAGTGTCTAAACACACTATGCCGAAGTTACGCGGCCGAAGTTCGGCAAGATTACGCCCGCAATGCTATTTAACGCAACGTAATTTCGGCATAATGTGTCGTCAGAAATTCAAATAGCATTGCAGGCGTAATCATGCCGAACTTCGGTCGCGTAACTTCGGCATAGTGTGTTTAGACACTTTGACTCGGGTTTAACGTCAGTTTTTGTAATAAGAACTTTAGCTTCGTCGGATTATAGTTCTAAATTTAAAAATGGCTGGATGGTTTAAACCTGGGTCTAAAGATAAATCTTGTTTTGTAATAAGGCCGAATGTGTTTACATGCATACTAAATCTTAAACCATCTTATTTACCTACCAAGGCTCATCATGTTTGTCAGACCTGAACAGTAAAAAATCTATAAATAAACACGTATATTTGAATCATTTTCAAGTTACGGAACAACAAACTGAATGTCACACTTAAGGGGCTTACAGGATCTAAACACAAAAAAAAACGCAAGTTTTAGAAACAATAAAAGTATAGGATCGACTACAGTAAACATCATCATCATCATCTGCCTAACCTTTTCCCAACTATGATGGGGTCGGCTTCCAGTCTGACCAGTAAGTCGCTCCATGTAAAATACTAGTATTAAGCTGCATCCAGCTTAATACTAGTATTTTACATGGAGCGACTGCCTATCCGACCTCCACAACCCAGTTACTGGGTAATACGATACCCCTTGGTAAGACTGGTTGTCAGACTTTCGGGCTTCTGACTAAGAAAGCAGATTTTTATTATTTTTTCATTTATTTTTCTGATTTTTTTTACTACAGTAAACAAAATCAGAAAAATATATGATATTCTTCAGGATATATGCTAGGTAGATAGTGTGTTGAAAACATAATACAACTAATTTGATACGATAGAAATGAAGATACCTCTAAAACCGTTCTTTTCACAATAAAAACCATACTAATATCAACATACAATCATTCTTATTTTTTGTCAGATTATACTACAAGCAACATACTAAAATACTAGTGTTTTAATTTTTTAGTCCAAACAATATATTTTTTGTAATGAAATAATTGCTTCATATTTTGCAATAAATTACCAGGGTTGTGTCATCGCGATTCTCTTTCTTTTCTATGCAGTCCGACAGTGACCGAGCTTTAGGTCATATAAGCCCCTTAACAAAGTTCAAACTCCATTGCAACCAAAAACTTATTAGGACCTTTTTTGTTACAAATATGGTCACTCAAAAATTAACTTAGAATACATTCCATTAAAGTAGATATCTGATTGAGTGGCGATGGAATGTAAATTATCTGAGATACACTGGTATTGTATCCGCACATAGTTTTTTCCTATTTCAATGTCAATAAAATAAAGAAAAAAAATTATAGATTGTTAATTGGTATTACTATGCTGGATACAACTATGTTGGAGTCGGCTTTCAGTCTAACCGCGCGGGTGCAGCTGAATACCCAGTATTTTACATGGAGCGACTGCCTATCAAGGCCAATTATCCTCGTAATTTAAATCATTCAAATGAATCTATAATTCCATTTGTGTAGGTAATTAAATAAAGGTAAACAAAAAAAAACCACGTGACGTGGTTAACCGACTAAACGTAATACCAGTCTATTCAGTTGTCATGCTACGTCACAGTTGTACTCTTCAATTTAGCAACGTTATAATTCGTTAATAATATTGCTAAATTGAAGAGTACAGCTGTGAGGTAGCATGACAACTGAAGTAATTGGTATTACGTTTAGTCGGTTAACTAAGTCACGTGATTTTTTTGTTTACTTTTATTTAATTACCTAAACAAATGGAGTTATAGTCACAGTTGCAGTCGTATCTCGGCGACAAACAAACGTCGAAGCTTGTTAAAATTTGACAGATTGAGACTGCGATCAGACTGTGAACGTTCTTAAAATTACGAGAATTGCCCCTGATCTCCGCAACCCAGATACTGGGTAATACGATACGCTTTGGTAAGACTGGTTGTCAGACGTTCGGGTTTTCGACTACCCGTAATGACTGTCGAAGATATACTAATGACAGCCAGGACCAACGGTTTGAGGTGCTTTCCGAGGCACGGAGGCGTCTCGCTCGATATGTAATGGATGGTCACCATCCACGGACTAACCTCGGCAAGCGATGTTTAATCTTCGATCCACCTGGGCGGCTGTTTTTATCAAGTACCGAGTTCAAAAAAGAAGGAAAATGGTTTTTTTTTGAGGTCGGTGCCAGCTGCCAGTAGGGAAAAAAATGTAGGACACTAATTTGTTTCGTACCTACTTTTGATTTCGTTGTTAACTTCGTGTATAAAGGGTTATTGGTGAAACATTAACAACCTCTTAAGAGGTCATTGTACTCCTTTGATGACATTTATATAATCAAAGCTGTTCCCTACATTTTGACGAGTTATACGAACATAAATGTAGGGAACAGCTGATTTTTTTTTCGCAATTTCAGGTTTGGTCCCATAGTAATAGTTGTTCATAATGATGAGTACAATGACCTCTTAAGAGGTTGTTAATGTTTTACCAATAACCCTGTATAAAAATATCACACTAATATTATAAAGGCGAAAGTTTATGAGTATGTGTGTGGTTTGTTACTTCCTCTTCAGACGCTTTACTTTATGTGAATTATTTCATCACCACTGCTCTCAAAACGGTGAAGGAAAACATGGTGAGGAAACCGGCATGTCCTAGAACCAAAACTTCGAAGACATGTGACATCTACCAACCCGCATTGGGCCGCGTGGTATATCTTTATCCGATTACAAAAGAATATTTAATTATTTACGGTTAAATCAAAGTTGGTAAACGAATACTTATCTAAATTAAAACGATGATTCATTGCGTTTAAATCACATCACTAGTAGGGATAGTGTGGCAACATTTTTTGACGAAATGACAGTTACAATTGTCATTTTACTGCAGCTAACTAAAAGTCCGAAATATTATAGGAAATGGGTAGTTGAGACCGCGAAATTCAAATTTTCTTACATTTTTTGCAATTTGCAGGTCAGTTTCAGGTTGTATCTTGATCAAAATATGATTCGCGACAATAACAGATGTACCTGTTATTGTCGCGAATCATATTTTGATCAAGATTTAGAGAATTTTAATCATTAGAATCATTAATACATTTTTCTAAGTTAGATTTCTACCATTAACACTTTTCCATAAGAGATTGGTGGTTGGTGGTAGAAATCTAACTTAGAAAGATATATTAATGATTCTAACAAAGAGATTTAAGATAGGTACTTCTAATGATTATAATTCTCTAAATAAGGACCTGTTATTGTCGCGAATCAAATTTTGATCAAGATACAATCTGACACTGACCTGCAAATTGCAAAAAACATAGGAAAATTTGAATTTCGCGGTCTACCACTATCCATTTACCTTAAGGGGTGGTGTTGGCGTCTTTAGGCAGGTAAAAGTAATAATAATAATTGACAGTAGGTACTATACGTCAACGTCAACGCCATCAATGTCACTTTGTTGTTTGAGGAAGGAAAGACGCTAAACCGACATTGTAATCACATTTTAGCAACAAATTCAAGTAATTATTCGCTATAACAGTCACGCCATGGCTGCACGTCAATAGTAACAAATCGACTATAGTACAGACGCCAGCACATCAAGCTACTACAGCCTGTCTTTCTTTAACTTCCCTGTTTACCTTTTATTTATAATTTTAAAAGCTAACAGTATTAAAATAATATGTACAAGTAGGTATATAAAAAGGAGGAGAAATAATCAAAGGGCATCAAAAAATTCACCCGCATCGCTGTCAACAGGAAACGTGCCCAAAAGACTGGCAGCATTGCCACGTTGTATGGCAATGCTGATTCTTTGGCCAAAAAATAGGCCAGCCCTCAGGGGCCCTAGTCTGCTATTTTTATAAATTCGTCATCCCAACACGATTCCACCACCATCCCATTGTCATTTTGCTAAAAGTTCGTAATCTGCTAAATTCATAATGGTTGATCATTGGTCGGTCAATGGCACAGAAATTATACGACACTAGTAACGAATTAAAAGCAATGACTGCACAATGACGTTCTATTGGTAGGCCACTGATCACTGAACTGTCAAAATTTTTGCAGATTACCGCGTAAGTCAGTAATTCATGTTTCATTATGTACGAAATTACCATTCTATGCCATTTCTTTCAATGGAGTGTCAGCGGTTGACCATTGGATAGTCATAATGACCCCATTCTATTAGTAGATTTCCAAACTTGTCAAAATCAAAAATTATGAAATCAATGATAGACCATTCTGACACTATTGTAATAGCAGACTTGAGGCCCTGGTCACGTGAAGAGTCGACCAACCGCTTGGCGATGTCTCGAAATACTAAGTGGGCACTCGGGCCCCATGGCCCTAGAGTTTCAACCCCAAACGGCTCAAACATATAAGTTCTAAAGAGATTGGAGTATTTGCGCCGTTTGAGGTTTTAAAATTTCTTTAATAGATTTTCAACTTTATCTCTAAAGCATAAGGTTCAAAGTTGATTAAGAAAATTTGACAGTTTCGGGTAGCTTGATGTGCTGGCGTCTGTAGTTATAAGCGGCGGGGTAATTGCGTACCTAACACACTAACAGTATCAATGGCTTTCATTTTGACAGTTCAATAACATTCATTGCGTTATTTACGTCGTTGGGCAGACATATTTTTCGAACTTACGAAGCAATGGATTAGCAATATCCTTCAGAATGATTCAGATGGAGATTGATAGTGTAGTACGCACGGCTACACATCAAGCTATACATAACCAGTATAAGCCGACTTCTGATTGTACGAAAAACCTATACATTGCGAGGTCAGCTAAAACTGGACTTGTATAGCTTGATGTGTTGCAGTGTGTACAGACGCCAGCACAAAGCACCTACTACAATCTATCAGATTCCTTTCATAGATTTTCAACTTTATCTCTAAAGCATAAGGTTCAAAGTTGATTGGGAAAATTTGACAGTTTCGGGTAGCTTAATGTGCTGGCGTCTGTAACACCAAACGGGGTGAATAGGGATGCAGGGGTGAACTGGGACAAAACTTTAAAATGGATTTTAGCGTTGAAATAATACAGTTGAGTGCCGAAAAGGACACCTAATCGTTAATTATAATACAATAAACACATTAGACTCCTTTTTGGCAGCAAACTATATTATTTCAATGTTAAAATCGCTTTTAAGGTTTCGTCCCGATTCACCCCTGCATCCCTATTCACCCCGTTTGACGGTACTGTGAAGATCTACACCGGAACTCCACAGTTCCTAGTACCTATACTTATAATTAAAAGACCGTAGACTTGGAACTATTATATTGTTAAAAGAACTTTACAGCTTCAAGGCAATTATATCAATCCTATCTATTCAACCAAAAAAAAACACCATATTAGAATATTTGACACATGCTAGAATCTTCGAATGGAATATTATATCCAGCCAGACCTGCTAAAGGCCGGAACACATAAGACACTACAGTACCTACACAAATGGTTCCGCTCGGCTCGCTGCACCGACTACTGTAACGCGTTACAAAAACTCGGTGCAGATATACGCACAAAATACAGAGAGTACAGAAGGCAATCACGTGTATGTACTTCGCTTTTCATACCTACGCTCGGCGGTCGCGCTAGGGTCGTCAACTTTGGCTTATGCACAAAAAACTATCGTGGTAGTGGCACTCATATCTAGTTGTAACATAGTAGGTATTACAATACAAAAAGTTCACAGAACAAAAACATATAAAATTTTACATTTGTCAATTTTCACTGTCGAAAATCCCTAATAACTTCAAAACGGATTACCCTATTTACACAATTAATTTTGCTCTATCCGTTTTAGACCTAAACCTAACAAATTACACTAAAAACAACACAATATCTATACAAACAAAAAATCATGTTTTCAACTTACGTAATAGTTAGTGGCGTGAATTTACCTTACAAAAAGTTACCTACTTCGTTTATACTGATTCAAAACAGGAAACTATTATACAAAATCGAGCTTAGATAGCAATTTTTTTGTTGCTCCATTTTTGCACTTCACAGACGCGTGTCTCAAGCGGATGCCACTCGCGCTCGCACTACTCCCAACCCGTCCGAGATAACGTGTCCGTGAGCGGTGTCTGTGTGCGTTGCTCGAGCGCACTTTGTATGTAGATTGTCTTCTGTACTATCTGTATTTTGTGATATACGTTCGCGCTGAGCGTGCGTGGAGCCGTTGCAGGAGCGCGGAGCGCAGGATACCCGGCATTCCAAACATGAGATTAGGTACTTACTTTTATTTTTAACCGACTTCAAACAAGGAGGAGGTTCTCAGTTTGGATGTTTAAATATTTTTTTTTATCTGACCTTATAGGGTCCCGCGCAAAAAAAATGAAAGCCATGAAATCCATTTTTTCCCGACATGCACGCAAACGAAGTGTGTGTGTTTACATTATACACGGATATAAACCTAAATAAGTGCGTAAATTTATTTTTTTCCAAAAATATGACTGACGCGGATGTAATATGCCTCTAATCGCACTTGCTAATCATAAAGCAAATAATACGCAGCTTACTTTATAATTCAAGGCTAACTTCGATGACTGAGCATCATCTAGCTCTAGCACATATTTAACCCCAGCATTGATAGCTATACTAAACTTAATTTACCTGTATATCTGTAAACATTGGTCAGGCAGGGCTTGATCGGGACAGAAAAGGACAGAAGATTAATTTTAGTTTAGTCCTGTCAAATTCATCTCGTCTAAACTTGTATGGAGTAGTGTCAGGCGCTGATTAATTTGACAGGACTAAACTAAAATATTTATCTTCTGTCCTTTTCTTAATGATATACAGGGTTACTTTTAAAACATTAACAACCTCTTAGGAGGTCATTGTATTGTACTTATCATTATGAACAACTTTTACTATGGGACCAAACCTGAAATCGCGAAAAAAAAAAATCATCTGTTCCCTACATTTTGACGAGTTATTCCCGGGGGCAGGGGTCGCGTGGCATTTTGCCCCAATGCCACCCTATATTTACGCCACTGCTCCAATTGTCTTCTCTCAATTCTATCACGATCTATGCCATTTCATTGATCCAAATATCGCACAACGGTCTTTGTAAACATCATTCTAGTGCAACCAATCTATGATTTCTTGAACTATGAACCTATTACTGCGTTATATCGATAACGCTACATGCGTTACAAGGAACGACAATACGACAATAAATTAAATTGCGTCTATCTAATGACGTCCCCAGACTTCATAACTCAAACTCAAAGCATTTATTTCAATTAAACCATGTACAGGCACTTTTGAATTGTCAAAATTAAATAATCTGTCAGTTAGTCAGAAAGTTGAAGCTAGTTGCCCATTCCAAAACGTAGATCTCTATGGAGAAGAACGGGCAAGAAACTCCATGGACACTCTTTATTACAAAATCCTGAGTACATTATTCTTGTTGCTTCTACATATATGTGAGAACAATGTAAAAAAAAGACAAATGAAGAAATAATTCAAAATATAAGATTAAAAATAAGCCTTGGCAGTTAACAGATGACCAGTCTCAACCGACGGCGCCCGTTCACGAACATGACGCGTGGATCAGCAGTTCAGCACCATCCAGCTCAACCATTCCGTAGGGAATACGAAAATTAAATCAAATATCCATACTAATATTATAAAATCGAAAGTAACTCTGTCTTTCTGTCTGTATGTTTCCTTTTCACGCCAAAACCACTGAACGGATTTCGATAAAATTTGGCAGAGAGATAGATTGCATCCCGGGGAAGGACAAAGGGTAGTTTTTATCTACATACATCCAATAGTTTAGTCACTATAGCTAGTCAAAGATTAGCAAAATCCACAGTCGGCCCATCACTACTATTTACTTTGTTTAAAAAGAAACCCTTTTTAAGTTTCGAAGCTAGGTGGTTTCAAAGACTCCTACGTACAGACGCCAGCACATCAAGCTACCCGAAACTGTCAAATTTTCCCAATCAACATTGAACCTTATGCTTTAGCGATAAAGTTGAAAATATATTAAAGAAGTAGTAGGTAGCTTGATGTGCTGGCGTCTGTACTTGTATTGCCAGTGTTTTCATTTATTGTTGTCTCCACATTATACAGGGTTATTGGTAAATAAAAAATTAACAATCTCTTAAGAGGTCATTCATTGTACTCATCATTATGAACAACTTTTACTATGTGACCAAAACTGAAATCTCGAAAATAAAATCAGCAAAAAGAAATGTAGGGAACAGCTGATTTTTTTTCGCGGTTTCTGGTTTGGTCCCTTAGTAAAAGTTGTTCATAATGATAAGTACAATGACCTCTTAAAAGGTTCTTAATGTTTTACCAATACCCAACCCTGTATACTACTAGCTTCTGATATTTCTTGCCCCAGCCCCCCCTCCCCCCCCCACCACTCACCGCTTCGCATCGCCAGCCCGCGCCAATACTTCGTTTTCGCTTAGCGGACTTTTTTTTCTTTTCTTTTCTTTCTTTCTTTCTTATTTTCTATTTGTTCGCACCTAAGAGTCGTAGCGTGATGTTAAGTACCTAGCTTATAGCCCTCCTCAATAATTGGGCTATCAAATACAAAGAGAATCTTTAAAATCCGATGGGTAGTTTCGGAGATTAACGCGTTCAAACAAACAAACAAAAAAAAACTAGCCAAGTGCGAGTAGGGTTCCGTACCACAAGGCAAAAACGCCGAAAAAAACACGTTTGTTGTATGGGAGCCCCCGTTAAATATTTATTTTATTCTGTTTTTAGTATTTTTGTTGGTATAGCGGCAACAGAAATACATAATTTGTGAAAATTTCAACTGTCTAGCTATCGCGGTTCTAGATAAAGCCTGGTGACAGACGGACAGTGGAGTCTTAGTAATAGGGTCCCGTTTTTACCCTTTGGGTACGGAACCCTAAAAACAAACAAACTTTTCAGCTTTAGACCCGTGCGGAGTCGGGTTGCGTCGCTAGTATATTATAATGTCAAATTGCTAGAGCCACAAATAATTGCATAGACATTAAATCAACACGGATAGGAAAACCAACGATTTATAATTATAATTACGCTATAAAATAATTAAGACAATTAAAAGACAAACTATTGATGGATACTATAGTATTTTGTGGCATTTCCTTGAATTTTGTTGTTAACGTTTTATTATATTTAACTAGCCTCTGGCTGCGTGAAATGTCTTGTTCCCTAGATAGAGTCCCTGTGAGTCAGGTTTCTGACTGCCCGTAAAGCCTCCTCTACACGTAGACAGATTCATCAGCAGATGGCCATCTGCGAATGCCTCCGCCGACGTGTAGACAGGGTAATTTGCTAGTCTGTGGTAGGTATTTGACGTCGGCAGATGCTAAATACCTACCACAGACTAGCAAATCGATGGCTCCTAAGTATACTGAGTCAACTATTATTCTTTCTAAGTATAGTTGACTCAGTATACTTAGGAGCCATCGAAATTACCCCGTCTAAATACCTACCACAGACTAGCAAATTACCCCGTCTATACGTCGGCGGAGGCATTCGCAGATGGCCATCTGCTGATGAATCTGACGACGTGTAAAGGAGGCTTAACGACTGTCAAAGATCCACGAATAACAACCGGAACCCGTGCTCTCCGAGGCACGGAGGGGTCTCGATATGTAAAGTAACCTATTGATTGTTCTATCTGTATTGCTGTTAGTCGAGCACTATTACACTTTACAACCGTCACAGATGCGAATGAACTTTTCCTCCAGAGGAGTGCTACTCCTCCGTAGGGCCTACCTCGCAGTATTCCAGCCGAAGTATCCACCGCAGAGGTCCCAGTGTATGCAAATTCATCATGCACAGTGCCTAGAAACGTCAAGTCATGATAGTAACCATGTTTCTTGTAATGCTATAACGTCAGCTGATACACACAGCCGCCTAATACAGTCAATCGATCGTTTTTACTACTTTATCCATTATTAGCCTTGCATTGAAGAATTGAAAACACTGACTAGAAGAATCATCAAAATTCGCATAAAATTTCCGGAGGTGCAGTACATTTAAATGCATAATTATATCTAACTTCGTACAAAAGAATAATTACCCAGTGTATTATATCACACTAATATTATAAAGGCGAAAATTTATGAGTGTGGGGGGGTGTGTGGGGATGTGTGTGTTTATACATATGTTTGTTACTTCTTCACGCTCAAACGGCTGGACCAATTTTGATAAAATTTTGTATAGAGGTAACTGACACCCTGGATTAACATAATAATATAGGCTACTTTTCATCCCGATATTTCCACGGGATCGACATTTACGCGGGTGAAACCGCGGGGCGCAGCTATAGTTATATGTATATACCAAAACCCTCCTGGAAGTATGTCTATGTAGCTTATCAAAATTGCTTAATTCGTTTTTGAGAAAATCGCGGACATACAAACATAAATACATATATACGGGTCGAATACAGAACCTCCTTTTTTGAAGTCGGTTAAAACATCGTTTACTAGGAAGAACGTAAAACAGTTCCTACATCTTCATCATCTACCTACATCTCGCTTAATTGTCTACAGATTACTCATTATGTCGCCTGATGACCTCGTCAAACTAAGTTATCTATAAACTAGTGTTGGAGTCTCGAAGCTTGCAACTTGCAACAAGACTTCTGGCCAAATGAGGATGTACAGTAGGGCTGCAAAAGTGCGTGGATAGTTCAGAAATATAATCGTGTGAAGCGAGAATTTTTTTTTCATATGCTAGCAAATGTAATGTAATAGTTAGATAAATATTAGCTGTGTAACTAACTCCTTTCTCAATACGTTTTTTCCCAACTGCTTACTTACGTTTCGTAAATTATTAGTCACAGTTGTGAAGAAAACAACGCCATCTAGTTTATTTTAGAAAACTTGAACTCAAACGTTCACAGGAAAATATAGGCATTAGGGTATCCATGCACTTTTGCAGGTGACCATGTACACTACATAGGTAAGAGGATTTTCATAAAAATACAAACAAATTAATTTGAAGAAAAGTACAAGGTGTACACACAAATGATTATTTGGGAAGTTTTTTTACAAGATAACCCTATTTTTTTTATGGTAGCCATGACAGTTATGTTCGACATGACGTTTGACGACTTTGACAGTTTTAAGTTTCGTGACGTGACGTCTTTCTTTGACAGTTTTTGGATTGGACTTTGTCTTGGGATTGTTGTGTTCGCGTGTGTTGAATTGGATGTGTTTCGGAGTTTTTAGTGATTGTTTTGAATTTTGAATGTTAGTCAAAACCCAAGTATTTTCGGAATTCGTGTTTTGTTTTTTTTCCGCTCATATTACGACACATCAATTAAATGTCATTGTCATAGCGACATTTCACATATTTCTGATCCACCATATTTATTTTGTGTTGCTCTCCTTGACCGAGTTAATTATAATGTAGATTAAAACGAAGTCAAATTATGGAACATCTCCTTTCTTAAATAGATTTTCAACTATATCATTAACGCATAAGGTTCAAAGTTGATTGGGAAAATTTGACAGTTTCGGGTAGCTTGATGTGCTGGCGTGTGTACCTACAGTTTATATATACACATCTGCGGGATCACTGCGTAACACACATAGAATGACAATCGATCGCAATGCCTTTCATTTTGACAGTGCATCCACGTTCAATGCGGAACGAGTTGGTGCTCATGTGTACCAAAAGCGCTATAAATTTGTACCAGCTCGTCCCTGTGACCACAAGCGGTACAAATGTGTACCAGCTCGTCCTTGAGGTCACAAGCGGTACAAATGTGTACCAGCTCGTCCTTGAGGTCACAAGCGGTACAAATGTGTACCAGCTCGTCCTTGAGGTCACAAGCGATACAAATGTGTACCAGCTCGTCCTTGAGGTCACAAGCGGTACAAATGTGTACCAGCTCGTCCCTGAGATCACAAGCGGTACAAATTTGTACCAGCTCGTCCCTATGCCCACAAGCGGTACAAATGTGTACCAGCTGGTCCTAGAGACCACAAGCGGTACAAATTTGTACCAGCTCGTCCCTATGACCACAAGCGGTACAAATGTGTACCAGCTCGTCCTAGAGACCACAAGCGGTACAAAGTTGTACCAGCTCGTCCCTATGACCACAAGCGGTACAAATGTGTACCAGCTCGTCCCTATGACCACAAGTGGTACAAATTTGTACTTGAAAATGGCGGTCGACCACTTTTCACTCTTATGTTCATAGTAGTGACTAGTGAGGTTAAAAAGTGGTCTACCGCCAGTGTCCGCGATGGTACCTGGTATTGCTAAACCATTGTTTCATATTTATTATGTTCCAAAAACGTATCTGCACATCATCATCTGCCTAGCCATTTCCCAACTATGTTGGGGTCGGCTTCCAGTCTAACCGGATGCAGCTGAATACCAGTATTTTACATGGAGCGACTGCCTGTCTGACCTCCACAACCCAGTTACTGGGTAATACGATACCCCTTGGTAAGACTGGTTGACAGATTTTCGGGCTTCTGACTACCCGTAACGACTGTCACAGATCCACGAATGACAGCCGGGACCAACGGCTTAACGTGCTTTCCGAGGCACGGAGGGGTCTCGGTACGTAAAGATGGTCACCCATCCACAGACCAACCGCGGCAAGCGTAGCTTAACCTGATCGATCGACCTGTGCGGCTGTTATTATTTAACCACGGACCCCTCAAAAATGTATCTGCTCAATCAACAAGAAAGAAAGAAAATACATTTATTTAGCACAGACTAAAAGACTATAGTACACCAGATAGTCAGATAATAGTCGTACATCAGATAAAAACAAAAATAAAGATAAAAATAAAAAGTGCAAAGTCCGGTGTAAGAAATTAGCAGAAAAGTGTGCGTAATAAACTAATAACTCAATAAATGTGGTTGAACTGTCAAAATAAAAGCCATTTCTAATGGATTCCGCAACCATTCTCCTATGACCGATTCGCCATTGGACTATTCGTCGACAGGATCATTCATTTATTTCCGTTTCCCCAGCAGAGTCTTTCACCTACGGACATTTCGCCGACAGAACATTTCGTCTTCGTCACTTTCGACGACGGGCCTTTTCAGCTACAGAATGTTTCACCGACACGACGATAAACCTATAACTCTTTTAACTACAGACCCTTCCATCTACGGAGAATTCGCCGTCAATCTTCAGACAAGCGATATTACAAAACATACACATATCTACATCATAATGTCTTCACACGGAAGGCATGAGAAGATAATATCCTCGGAGCCAATTGAAACAGGGTATAAAGAAAGAATCCAGCGGCATTTATCAGATAAAAATGGAATGGATTTGAAATCCTATTTAAGTGGCTGGGCACATAATTATTTGTCATTTAGGGCTGATTTTTCAATTACTGATAACTTTATTCGAGGAATAATTTTGAAATTTTGACAGTCATTTCATACAAAAACTGTCAAACGTCAATTTTATTCCTCGAATAAAAGTTAACTGGCGATGGAAAAATCAGCCCTTAATCAAATAAAGAGAAAGATAAAAAGATCAAGAGAAGAAGAATGTGTAGTGTTAACGCCTCGCATAATAATATGTGTGCAAGTGCATACACACATAATTATATGCAACCGACGTATGATAGGAGAAGATTGGAAGATTCCAGAAGCCTGCGGAACCGAGACGCGCCCTCTTTAGTTTTACATTACCTTAGATTTTTGACAAGAAGAATAACACTTTTATTATTTTCTACGAATTACTTTATGTTAAATTATGTTTATGTTTAATTTTTTTTTATTGGGGAAACACAATTATTATTTACTTTCATCCATCGCCCCGCCCCATTGCCTTTACAAGTAGGTACATACAATAATATTATTGGATTTTGAAATGAAAATTAAACTTTTTTGGAGTTGGTTTTATGTTTTGTTTACTTATATTTAGTGGTCAAAACTGACTCCAAATGGTTCGTGTATAACACACGGCTGCTGCGTCCTTCTTCTTGGCTCAACTTTGGCGTGATACGCGTCCGCGTGTCTAGATTCTCTCTCTAGGGCAAGTAGCCTGATCTCTTAGTAAAGACACATCGGGAGGAGTCATTTGATGATTTCGCATCCGAAAAAAAAATCTATAGATATGTGTATGTTTTGTAATATCGCTGCGAATTCTCCGTAGATGGAAAGGTCTGTAGTTAAAAGAGTTATAGGTTTATCGTCGTGTCGGTGAAACATTCTGTAGCTGAAAAGGCCTGTCGTCGAAAGTGACTAAGATGAAATGTTCTGTCGGCGAAATGTCCGTAGGTGAAAGACTCTGCTGGGGAAACGGAAATAAATGAAACGGAAATAAATGAATCGGTTATAGGAGATAATGGTCGCGGAATCTTTCTAATGTTAGTGAGTTACGCAATTTGAGTCAAGTAAACGATTATCATGCAATGGACGACGATTGATTTACATTCTGTAATTACTTTAACTCACACCCTGACTTATTACTATTAATTATTATATAATTTTTTTTTAATGACAAATTTTTATTTTTACCATGTTTGTAAATATGTGAGCACCATGTATCTATCAGATAGGTAATTAATTTATATGTTATGGTTTCGTTTTTAATTCTTTTACCTATTGTGGTACAGTAATTTTATTTTAGGTGCATCGTCTTCACATATATATTGTATAATTAATCCCACAAAAACATTTCATGTTAAATGTTGCCAAGACAAGACCATGTAGCTCGCACTGTCAAAAAGTAATCAGATCTCATGTAGAGACAAGCTTCTAACTCTACACGCCCTAACTCTACAATGCCTAACTTTGCAAACTCTACACCTTAGTCAAAATATATGGCTTGGCCGTTTCGTTACTACAAGAACCATTAACAGTATGAGTTTTTCACCTTACGCTCATGTGAATGTAGCGAAATGGCCAAGCCATATAAATATTTTGACTAAGCTGTAGAGTTTGCGAAGTTAGGCCTTGTAGAGTTAGGGCGTGTAGAGTTAGAAGCTTGGCTCTACATGAGATCTGATTACTTTTTGACAGTGCGAGCTACATGGTCTCGTCTTGGCAACATTTAACATGAAATGTTTTTTGTGGGATTTCATTTCTTTTTGTAAGTTGCTTATGATATTTGTACGAGTATTTTTCTGCTGTTCATTTTTCTTTCTTTTTTTTGGGGTTTATTTATAACAAGTACCCCCTATATAAATTTTCAGACCTCTAGCATCAAAATTTACGGAAGTCTCATACAAAATTTCACCCCCTAGTTTAAGGGGTTGGGGGGGTAAAAGCTTCAAGTTTTAAGATTTTTTTGTTGTTTGTGTACTATTACTAGCTTACATACAAAATTTCAGCTTTCTAGGACTTCAGGAAGAACCTTATGAATTTTGATGATGATCAGTCAGTGAGTCAGTGAATCAGTGACGAAATCGGGGTATTTTAGATATCAATAAAATCTAAAGTATAAGAGCTATGCAATTGAAACTTTATAGGTTTAATAAGTCAACCACTGACATCATATCCCGAAAATTTTGTTTATCTGGTATAATCCAAACCCAAGTTAAGAGGGTTCAAAAATACGACGAAGTGCTTCGAGAAAAGGTAGGTAGTGCCCTTGCGCTTCGCTTGGCTCGTCTTGGCGGGGGCACTCCCGTGCCCCCAGATGTACGTATACAAAATATTGTAAAACATTTTAAAAGAGTAACGGTGGAGTTTCTTGCCCATTCTTCTCCATACGAAAACTACCTTTTGGAATGGGCGACTAGAATCAATTCTATTTTAGTAATTTTTGACGTTCAAAAATGCCTGTTGAATGCCTATTTGAAATAAATGCTTTGACTTTGACTTTGAAGTCAAGTACACAAGTTTTGTCTGTTCCAAAAGTATCTGACAAAAGTCTAAACGGCAAAAGTCTGTTTGGGTTAAATTCTTATGCAATCACTCACTTAGGGCTTCTACATAAAACTGCGAAACGGTGCGATGCGAATTCGCATGCGAATGCGGTGCCTTGCGATGCGTCGTGCGAGCTCGTAGATTTTTACGATGCGACGTCGCATCTTGACTCCAGCAGTTTTTTGTACAAGCCTAAAGGAGTAACACATTCATCTGTATTTAGTACCTAGGTATTAACTGTTTGACACCTAAAAAAAGCGCACTGTTGGATTTTTAGCGCTAGGCTCAGCGCCGAGAGTTTAAAATTCAACAATGCAATAATATTTAGGCGTTCATAATAGTGTTTCGTAATGTTAGTGAAAAGCAGTAGATTATTGAGTTTCTAGTCTCATCAATATTTATATTATTCACATTAATCGCGTAAACAATGTCTCCGTGTTACTTTGTCAGAGGTTAAAACAACGTCCTTGGATTAAATATATATTTAATGACGTTTATTTATAAAACTAGCTTCTTCCTGCGACTACGTCCGTCAGCGTGAAATATCTTGCTCCCCGACCCAGCTATCGCAACGGATCGCCTGCCCGCGCTATAACTGTGTTCTTTCTAACTCTTTACTCGGCTCCTTAGTATCTAAGCGTGATATTTAGTGGCCTTTAGTCTTGCTCAATTCTTGGCTATCAAACGCAAAAATAATTTTTCAATTCCGACCGGTAGTTCCAGAGATTAGCGCGTTCAAACAAACCAACTTTTTGACCCTTTGAGCGTTTTGGCCTAAAGGACTTTCTGTTTCTTTTTTCTTTTCGTTACTTTTTTATACAGTTGTGTTATTGACATTGCTCGCAGAACAGATGGCCGATGGGACCGAAAGATTCTGGAGTGGCGACCGCGTACCGCTTTGGAAGGCCTCCCACAAGGTGGACCGACGACCTTGTCAAGGCCGCAGGAACCCGTTGGATGCGAGAAGCACAGAACCGGTCGAAGTGGAGGTGCTTGGGGAAGGCCTATCCAGATGATGATGTGATAACAATACAAGTCTGTTTTTTTTTCCTCGCAAGTGTGTTTAAAAACGTCGTATGAAACGCGTGTGCATTGATCATTACACACTCGGCTTCCTTATTTTAGTTTCTGATCTTGCTGTACGAGTCGCAATACTTAAATATTTTTTCCTTCTTTCTTTGTTCAGCTCTATTATTAGTACAGATGTTCGAAACTGGTTCTAATCTAAATATATAATATTAGAACCAGTTTCGGACGTTTTTAATGTTACCGAACAAGTAATAGGTATGTTTCTATTTTCAGATTTTGTTCATCCTGCTCCGAAAATCGAATAAAATCTTCGGAAAGCTAAACATAGTTAGGGCTGATTTTTCAATCGATAGATAATTTTTATTCGTGGGATAAAGTTGACGTCTATCAGGTTTTGTATCGAAGAACTGTCAAAAATTCTAAATTATTATAAAATCATTTTATTATATTGTCATTTCCTAAATCCGATGTGTTAGGAAATGACAATTTATAAAAACTGGCCAAGTGCGAGTCGGACTCGCACACGAATTGTTTCGTACCACAAGGCAAAAACGTCGAAAAAAACACGTTTTCTGTATGGGAGCCCCCCTTAAATATTTATTTTATTCTGTTTTTACTGCAGTCAGTGTCAGTATACGTCAATTGGATTAGTTCTATCAACTCAGAAATCAATCAGTTACTTATGAGGTGTTAATGAACTTTTATCTAACGACTACTAACGAGGGACTTAATGTGGTGAGCGCTTTGAATTCCTGAGGTTCAATCCATTAAAAAAGTACCTACCTACTTAGTTGGGATTTTGAGTGTCGCACCACCACCTCTGTACGTCAAGAACTCAACATCAAAAAACGCCTATCTGTTCTGGTCCAAACGCGCATCCTTAAATACTTCGGACATGTCTCGAGGCGTGAGGGACACTATTAGGCCGCTATCCTACTGGCGTTTTACGAGCGTTGGCGCTTATCCAACGGCTACGCAGCGCCAACGCTGCGCAGACGTGACGTTGACGTCGCGAGTTTCTAGTGGCAAGCGTAACATCTGCTGAACGCAACGTTAACGTCGCACACATGCTGCGATATGCAAGAAACTCGCGACGTCGCGTCTGCGCAACGTTACCGCTATACCACTAGAAACTCGCGGCGTTAACGTGGCGTCTACGCAACGTTGGCGCTGCGCAGACGTTGGAGAGGCGCCAACGCTCGTAAAACGCCAGTGGGATAGCGGCCCTAGAGCGCCTTGTCGTGTAGGGTAGAGTGGAGGGCACTAGACCACGCGGACGCTCACCCATAAGATGGACTGATCAAATTAAATCCGCAGTGGGCGATCCCTTGTATGAGTGCACTAAGAATACCAAAAATCGGAGTAGGTGGCGAAAAATCGTATGAGGACCACGACCGCTCTGACAATTAAGAGTGCTACGAAGAATAGGGATTTAGCGCCAATCTCTATTCTCTATGGTGTTCATTTAGCGCCATTTTCTATGGCGTTCATTTAGCACCAATCTCTATGGTGTTCTCTATGGTGTTCATTTAGCACCATTCTCTATGGTGTTCATTTAGCGCCAATCTTTAAGGTATTCATTTAGCGTTAATCTCTATGGGGTTCATTTAGCGCCAATCCCTATGACGTTCATTTAGCGCCAATCCCTATGATGTTCATTTAACGCCAATCTCTATGGTGTTCATTTAGCGCCTATCTCTATGGTGTTCATTTAGCGCCAATCTTTATGGTATTCATTTAGCGTTAATCTCTATGGTGTTCATTTAGCGCCAATCCCTATGATGTTCATTAAGCGCCAATCTCTTTGGTGTTCATTTGGTGCCAATCTCTATGGTGTTCATTAAGCGCCAATCTCTATGGTGTTCATTTAGCGCCAATCCCTATGATGTTCATTAAGCGCCAATCTCTTTGGTGTTCATTTGGCGCCAATATCTATGGTGTTCATTAAGCGCCAATCTCTATGGTGTTCATTTAGCGCCAATCTCTTTAGTGTTCATTTAGTGCCAATCTCTATGGTGTTCATTTATAAACGATGATTATAATATTAGGAGACATTTAAACGTTAAAAATGTATGGCTAATCATTCCTTTTTTTTTCAGGATGGGAAGTCATCAAATGACCCCTCCCGCTCTGGGAGGAGCGGAAGGGAGTGTCAGACTCTTACTGACTAAAACCCACCCGTGTTCATTCCTTAACCCTTTATGTTCCGGGGCAGCGGTAACCCTTTCGGACGAGTTATTCCGGTCTGATCCCCTGAACCCCCCCTCCACCTCGATCCCCTGCTGGATCGTCTTCTGTTTTAATCTTTGTCTTATCCACATTATGTAAGTTTGCTCTTTATGACAAGTAAGTACAGTCAAAAGAAATTAAAAGTTTCATGATTTACGAAATTAAATAAAGATTCTTTTTTACCCGACTGCGTCAGAAGGAGGGTTATGTTTTTCGAGTGTATGTATGTATGTATGTATGTATGTATGTATGTATGTATATTTCTTTGGCACGCTCTGTAGCCTAAACGGCTTGTTCGATTTCAGCTTGAGAGGTGTCGTTAGATATGTCTTAATTGTGAGAGTGACACTGGGTATATCAAAATTGAAAAAAATATTAAAATGGCCGATTTTATGCGCCAAATGTCTTAAAAAATTTTTTTTTTTTCTCGATACCTATCGAGTGGGGTATCAAAATAAAGGGTTTTAAAAGGTGATTACAAAAATATATATGACTTATATGGTTAAAAGTAATTCGAAGTGACAAATCGTAAAAAAACACGTACCAAGAACTAAATCGTTTGCGAAATCTTTCACATTTGTAAACTAAAAAGCTGGGAATAAAAAAAGTAATTTAAAAAATAAAAAAACCCGACTGCGAAACTGAAAAGCTACAAACAAGCCCATTTTAAATTAAATAAAAGTTGGAAGCAGGCGGGACCCATTTGAATTTGAAAATATAATAAAAATGGTATGTGTCCTGCCTGCTTCCAACTTTTATTTAATTTAAAATGGGCTTGTTTGTAGCTTTTCAGTTTCGCAGTCGGGTTTTTTTATTTTTTAAATTACTTTTTTTTTTAAATGTCTCATTCGTGCTCGATGGGATTTGAGGCCACGGTCTATCCCGCTGACCCCGCTAATCATTACTTCACTTTAAGTTTAAGCAACGGGGGTAAAAGATAAAGGAGTAAAAGATGAGAGCAGTGGCCGCCCAGTGGCGACGGCCTAGACTTACGAGTCGTGGGTTTGAACCTAGGCATGCGCTTATAATTGTGTTAAGTTAAAAAAAAAATATAAAAATAATGTATACCAAAAAAAAAATGTCTTTCTGAACTTGTCATGATACAAAAAAAAATGTCTGCTCAACAATGTAAATAATGCAATGAATGTTGTTAAACTGTCATCATGAAAGCCATTCCTATTGTTAGAAAACAATAGAAAGAATTTAAGTAAACATGACGCATAAAAAGAACACAAAAAAAAAAAGTTGTGAGAAAGCATACGTCACATTCACGCAAAACGGCCATTGCTCAGCATAATGCTAAGACCCTATACGAGACGGAGCCCCAGCGCTGGTTTTCAGCGACAGCCGACGTTGACGTGCTGACGTCAACCGGTGCAGCATACGATTACGATATAGAAAACAACAATCAAAATAAATACAGGGTTACTTTTCAAAGACCATCCAAAATTTTACATGGTGTTCTACCCATGAATATAAACAACTTTCACTATGGGACCAACTCTGAAATCACGAAAAAAAAATCTGCTGTTTCATACAAAACTTCAATACCTACCTACTTGACCAAAATGTATGAAACAGCTGATTTTTTTTTCGTGACTTCAGAGTTGGTCCCATAGTGAAAGTTGTTTATATTCATGGGTAGAACACCATGTAAAAATTTTGGATGTTCTTTGAAAAGTAACCCTGTATAGTTAGAGTTCGCGTCAAATAACTGGCAACAAATCACTGCGCAGTAGTTGATCAAACAGCAGCGCGCATGCGCGGCTAGCGAAAAGCCTAGCTTCAGAGCGGCAAAGTTATTTGACACTAACTGTACAGTTAGTTTGTTACTCAATTACCCCGGTGGGTGTACTTTATTTGGCCTAAAACTTCGGCGAAACACGACGAGACGTGTTATGTTACATTCCTACATGTTCTAAGTCAAAAAACTTACTGCAAAGTCCCAGTGTTCGGTGTCCTCAAAAGCCGTCCATCCTGCTGCTTCTGCTCTGCATCATGCCTTCTCTCATCGGGGTCCGTACTCAGCGTCATTTGGAACGGCTGCGTCAGGTTCGGAAGAACCTCAGTGGCATCGTCATCGTCGAACGACCGAGGTTCTGAGCTTTCACCCAACACAAACCGCTTAGAAGTCCTCCGCTTCATGTTCATGGTAAAGAATTTGCTCACGAATTCAAAAACTGACCCAAATATGTTCATAAAGTCACCATTTGTTCAGAACATGTTCAGAACATTGTTTTTTGCACATTCACTTGTTTTATTTTGTTGGCACTTGTTTTTAGTTTTAGTCTATTTTTTTTTTTGAGGTAGTTTGGTTGTTTTTTGGATGCTGTATTTGAATTAATTTATGATTACTATAGGTCTACCAGTATCTCATGGCAAAAAAAAAAAAACTTTGTGGTTTTCATACATTTGACATTGCCAATGTTGTCAAATGTACGAAAACCACAAAGTTTTTTTTGTTTTTTTGCCATGACGCTCATCTGTTTCTCACGGTTTTTGCGACTTGTCAAAACATCGAAATTAAATAACAAAAAAGAAACATTTATCACTACAAAACATACAACGGGCGGCCTTATCGCTTTCTGCAATCTATTCCAGGCTATCAATATATTTTATTTTTCTGGCGATTTATTTGTTTTATGGTAAGATTAGTATCAATAAATCTTCCGGAATAAATTCTATTAATTTCGTTGACAACCGCACAAAAATCCGGTTGCGCAGTTTTGAAAAACAACGCGGTCACATAATAAGCGACATTAATATATAACTTTGATTTAAGAGAAGATGATGAGAAATAATCACGAATTGTAAGTAGGTAGGTACGTAGATTTGTTTACATTATATTATTCCAAGAATACGCAGTGAGTAAACGTGTTGATCAATGCTCGAACATTATCTTAATGCCTTTGGCTTGCAGTGAGCCTGTTAGATACCGGCCGATTCTAAAAAGATTAATGATAGATAGGGGAAGGCCGGGCAAGAAGCATAGTGCGGGTAAGAAGAATAACTGATTTTTCCATAAACATATAATAGATAGCGCTATTAACATTTTCTCTAGTCGTGACACATACGATCGGCAATGCCATGGCAGTTCAACCCAAACAATACGCGAGTGCATCTGTTGTGGAAGGGAAAAAAAAGGATTATCGTTGTTTTGTTACGATTTTTGTAAAGGTTTGCACACAAACTTTTTGTATTAGTCATCAGTTGTCTATAAAGATGTATTGTATATTCAATTGCACGTTTATTTAGGTATTATTTGTGATCGTTACTTTTTGTTTACCTACTAAAAACAATTCAAGTTTTCACTTGTTTCTAATATTAGAGTGTTGGGCAAAATGGATATGGGCAAAACGGTTAGGTATTCCGTTTTGCTCAGAGCAAGCATATTATAAGTATTAGTTACCACTACCATTACATATGCCATTTCTGAGTTAGCAGGCCCCAGAAAAACTAAAACTAAAATATCCTCAGTCAAATAACAAAACTAAAATCCGAAACCAGATTTTTACGGTTTAGTGTGCGCTGACAAATACACTGAACCACTAGCGAAAGATTGGATTCAGTGTAATCAGTGCATTTGGGCGCATAAAGACTGCACTTTATTATGTAGGAGTTGGCAGCTACTTCTGTGATGAATGCGAACACTGATCTAAGCTAGTTCTACTTATGCTTTTTGCCCGACCCCACCGGGCAAAACCGATAATTGATACCTTTTGTTAATGCTTAAAATTATTATAGAAATTGTTTAAGTTTTTGAATTTTAATGATTATTTTTCAAAGACGATTAAACATAGAACAAATTAAAAGTACAAAGAGTTCTATTGATTATTAGATTGTGGTTTTATTTGCAGTACCCCTTAACATATTCGTCTTGCCCGGGCTTCCCCTACTTAAGGGGCTTACAATATGACCTTTAGGTCATATTGTAAGTCTAGACTGCATAGAAACGAAAGAGAAGAGCGATGACACAACGCTGGTAATTTATTGCAAAATATGAAGCAATTATGTAATTATAAAAAATCTATTGTTTGGACGAAAAAATTAAAACACTAGTAATTTAGTATGTTGCTTTTAGAATAATCTGACAACAAAAAAACAGAACGATTGTATGTATATTAGTATGGTTTTTATTGTAAAATGAAAATTTTTAGAGGTATCTTCATGATTTTTTTCTATCGTATCAAATTAGTTATATGTATTATGTTTTCAACACACTATCTACCTCACTCATCTGCCTAGCCTTTTCCCAATTATGCTGGGGTCGGCTTCCAGTCTAACCGGATGCAGCTGAGTACCGGTAATTTACTTTAAGCGACTGCCTATCTGACCTCCACAACCCAGTTACTGGGTAATACGAAATCGCTTGGTGCGCTCAACCTGTGCGATCCGATTAATAGTTGCGGAGAAATGCGTGGACAAACATACATACATCTATAAAATTATGTATATTAAAATTTGTTTGGAAGCCCTAATAGATTGACATATGTGAATATAATGCAGTTCCAATAATATTACATACATACATATGTGTCGAATTGATAACCTCCTTTTTTGGAGTCCGTAAAAATAGGAGAAAATAGAAATCGTTTAAGTAATAGATGGGCGCCATTTATAGTTCCGCCCACAACCTCAGTCTACTTCAGTCACGGATATATGATTTGAGTTCTCATTGCGACTAATTTTAATACTAAATCTTATTGCACGGTTCAGTAAAAAAAAAACCTTTGGGGACGGGGGACCTCCGGCAGGAACGAAGTTCAAAATGAAAATCCAAGCTGGTAGATGCGAAATTTAAAAGAAATCACAGCCGCCATCTTGGATTTTCATTTTGACACTATTGGCTTCAGCACCCTCGAAAACCATTAAAAACTATCTCTCTCTCTCTCTGGCTCTTTTTTAGGGTTCCGTACCCAAAGGGTAAAAACGGGACCCTATTACTAAGACTTCGCTGTCTGTCTGTCTGTCCGTCTGTCTGTCTGTCTGTCACCAGGCTGTATCTCAAGAACTGCGATAGCTAGACAGTTGAAATTTTCACAAATTATGTATTTCTATTGCCGCTATAACAACAAATACTAAAAATAAAATAAAATAAATATTTAAGGGGGGCTCCCATACAACAAACGCGATTTTTTTGCCCTTTTTTGCTCGATATCAAAAATGGCAACAGGTAGGCACTTGAAATATTCACAAAATACTCAGTTGTATTTTAACTTTAATAATAAATAATAAAATTAAAATAAAATAAATATTTAAGGGGGGCTCCCATACAACAAACATGTTTTTTTCGGCGTTTTTGCCTTGTGGTACGGAACCCTTCGTGTGTGAGTCCGACTCGCACTTGGCCAGTTTTTTATTATAAAATGTGGAGATGACAAATACAAGGAAGTCGGTTAAAAATAAATGAAAACACTAACTATACTATTGCATAGGAGTATTTAGGAACTGTCAAGTAAATCCTAACGTTGAAATTAAATAAGTGATTTTTACGAGGTATTCCACTCAGATCACTGATTTGAACCGCACTTGGATGAAGCGCACCTCATCACTTTCACTAATCGCACTGAAATAAACTTCTGTAACGTGCGCTTCGGTGGAACAATTTTTCGTTATTGTTTTCAGTCCCCGAACGGCACTTGCATACAGTTTGTAGTGATGATAGGACGTATGTCCGTATTTAGGGTTCCGTACCAAAATGGTAAAAACGGAACCCTTATGGTGAGACTCAGTCTGTCTGTCTGTCTGTCACAGTTGGATATCTCAAAAACTACTAATGCTATCAATTTGAAATTTGGAATGTTTTAGATGACACTCGCCCAACTATTTTGCAAATAAGAAAAAAATAAAAATATATGTAAGTATATATTTTTGCAACATTCCCGAATATTTTTCTTTTTTTTTGGGCCGCATAGTTTTCGACTTTTGATGAAAAATGTAAAAAAAATACCGTCGGGGGGACGGTATTTTTTTAACATTTTCTCGCAGACGAAGGGTTCCGTACCACAAGGCAAAAAAGTCGAAAAAAACATGATTGTTGTATGGGGGCCCCCCCTTAAATATTTATTTTATTTTGATTATTTATTATTAAAGTAAAAATACAACTGAGTATTTTGTGAATATTTCAAATGCCTACCTGTTGCCATTTTTGATATCGAACAAAAAAGGGCAAAAAAGCGCGTTTGTTGTATGGGAGCCCCCCTTAAATATTTATTTTATTTTGTTTTTAGTATTTGTTGTTATAGCGGCAACAGAAATACATAATTTGTGAAAATTTCAACTGTCTAGCTATCGCGGTTCTTGATATACAGCTTGGTGTTAGACAGATGGACGGACAGACGGACAGACAGCGAAGTCTTAGTACTAGGGTTCCGTTTTTTCCCTTTGGGTACGGAACCCTAACAAAAAAGAACACTATTTAAAAATATTGTGGCAACAGCGCGGAGTCATTGACCCAACGAGCATATGACAGAAACCTGCAAAAAATGGTATAGGTCAGTGTGGCGGGCACACCCGTTTTTCAGGTTTGTAAAAAAAAAACATCAGTAGTAATAACTTTCACATGCATTATTTTCTTATCTAATTCTGATGACACGATGACTCTTATGTCTCAAGCATAAGGTATAGTATCGACGCTTGAAAGGCAAAATTGACTAAGCGACATAGAAGCCCCATGCCGCTTAGTCAATTTTGCCTTTCAAGCGTCGATATGCATTAGTTCGCATCGGGAAATAAAATTTAAGAACAAAGGTGAAGGTTATTGAAGTAGCGAGCTGGCAGAATGTTGTGTTTAACTGCAGATGTCTTTAAACTGTCGGTGCTGGCCTGTTGGGTTATTCCCAAAATAGATCATCATCTGTCTAGCCTTTTCCCAACAATGTTGGGGTAGGCTTCCAGTCTAACCGGATGCAGCTGAATACCAGTATTTTACATGGAGCGACTGCCTATCTGACCTCCGATAAGATACCCGTTGGTAAGACTGGTTGTCAGACTTTCGGGCTTCTGACTACCCGTAACGACAGTCAAAGACCCACGAATGCGGAATGACAGCCGGGACCAACGGCTTAACGTGCTTACCGACGCACGGAGTACTCGGTATGTAAAGATGGTCACCCACCCACAGACTAACCGCGGCAAGCGTAGCTTAGCCTGATTGATCTTCACCATTTTTAGTAAAATAACTTTCAATCTGAATGATTTTGCTGATCCATTGCTTCACAAGTTCGAAAAATATGTTTGCTCAACAGGGTAAGTAACGCAATGAATGTTGTTGAATTGTCAAAATGAAAGCCATTCCTACTGTGAGTGTGTTTGTGTGTGCCCCTGTTTAGTTAGAGAAACTTGAAATGTGCAATGTTTATTGTCAAAACAAGACATCCTTTATAGACTGAGATGGTGGGCGGAACCCATAGATGGCGCTTATCTATCAAACGATTTCTATTCTCAGCTAAAAAAAAAGCTAATAAAAAATATCTTAAATATGCATAACCTTAAAAAAAATTCTGTAATTAGGGTGCCGGTTAGACTGAAAGCCGACCCGACATCTGTTGGGAAAAGGCAGGCAGATGATGAAGTGGTGAAGGGCAGGCGTTTAGGGGCTGTCTTGTATAATTACGAGGTTGCTAGTACTACGCATCTGTACTCTAATTGCGTAACACACGATTAATCACAATCTGAATCACTTTGAAGGATATTGCAAATCCATTGCTTCTTATTACAGGGTTACTTTTCAAAGACCATCCAACTCAGAAATCACGAAAAAAAATCAGCTGTTTCATACAAAACTTCAATACCTACCTACTTGACCAAAATGTATGAAACAGCAGATATTTTTTTTTCGTGATTTCAGAGTTGGTCCCATAGTGAAAGTTGTGTATATTCAACACATATTTTGTAGAACACCATGTAAAAATTTGGATGGTCTTTGAAAAGTAACCCTGTATACGAAAAAACTTTTTCATCTCTCATACTCGGAAAGTCGTGTTTGTTTGATCCGAATAGCGGGTGGAAGACGCTGCTTTCCACCCTTGGGCGGGAATGACCCATAGAAATTGCTTCCCTCCCTAGGGCGGGAATGAAATTTAAAAATAGAACTAAATTTTGTTAGGTAGTCAGCTCAGTCAGACATACGACACCCTTAATTGATTATGTAAATATTTATTATGCTACCCATCAAATCTTATGAATGTGCGTTAATTAGGAGAGTTGGATAAAAAGCTCATATGTTAACGCCATTAAATCTTTCATATTTAGCGCACAAGTTAATAATTTACCTTGAATAAATTCAACATGCATAGGTACGATAATCGCCATTTTGATGTCAGCTGTGATCGAGGCTAAAAAACATAAAAATTGGGGATTTCGAACATCCTGACTTTACCATATGGGGCTGTGAATATACATAATTTAATTATTTGACGAATTTATCCATAGTTTAAGGTAAATAAGTAGTGGTAATGAAGTTTTTTTGATATCTAATATCGAAGTTTCGCGCCAATCGTGTGTTTACATTTTCACTTTTCACAAATTTCACACACAGATGTAGATAAGATTTAAAATGTGACAAATGTTATTGATAATATTATAAACAACACGAAAATGCCCAGCTTTTAGCGTAATATTCAAACACAGGTTCAATAATACGTATTAATCATTACCATTACTCAATTTGTGTTCAAAATCGCCGACCATTATTGTTTTTTTTTTATTGCAATGATGTGTGAAAGCGATTATTCCAAACATTTTTTTTTTAATTTCGATTGACTCGAGTAATTAATATGACTAATGTAATCGATATTTGAAAATAAAATAAAATAATTTTAAGCAATAAATACAATAAGCATTGTTTATAATAATGATTTATGCTTTTCTAATATCATTTCAATCTCTTCTAATATCATGTCAATAACAGACAGGCCATAGGTACCTCATTTACTGAATTTCGCGCCGAAATGCTTCTATAATTGAATTTATATTCGGAATGCGCTCGCTGTTTAAAATTATTTTAATTTATTGGACAATTATTTATTGTGGATTTTATTTTTGATACTTTCTAATACTTTACTACAGAATTCCTAGTAAACATATTTTAGGCAGGCTTACCAGAAGTTTTTTTGAGAATGATGATAATTAATTAATTCTATAGATTGGATATTCTGCAAACACTTTACATTTCAATACATTTTGTTAGTTTAAAGAGTTTTTATTCAGTTTTTTTCATTTTTTTATTGCGAGTATCGATTAGGCTGTATGCAAGTTTTGAATCGAAATAAGAAAAGTTGGGTGGACGGTCAGCACTAAAAAGACAAAAAGTGTCACGTCGCAACACAATTTTTAGTAATTGTTATCAATATTATCGTGTTTTCTACGTAATTTATGAAAAATGGTAAAAGTAAGAATGCAGACAGAATGATAATAATACGGGCCCTAGTAAGCGGGACGGCCCGCGGTGGTGACACAGAATCTACTCATGTGGCGGTGACGTGGTGTGTTCCATACTTCAAATTTAAAAAAGACTAATAAATAGGTACCTATTATTCATGTAATTATTATCAATAAATATTTTAGAAAAACTACTATTTTTTACTTTCCTTAAATTCGAAATGAAAAGTAGAGTGTTTAACGCGGGTGAAAGTCATCAATTCCCACTCGGACTATAGCCGCCCTCGCTGCGCTCGGGCGTCTAAATGCCTCGTATGGGAATTGATTCCTTCCGACCCTTGTATAACAATCTACTATTACGTAAGTTGAAAACATGATTTTTTGTTTGTGTAGATATTGTAAGTGTCATTTGATAGGTTTAGGTCTGAAAGGGATAGGACAAAATAAATTGTGTAAATAGGATAATCCGTTTTGAAGTTATTAGGGATTTCCGATAGTGAAAATTGACAAAAATGTAAAATTTTATATGTTTTTGTTCTGTAATATTGTAGAATAAGCTCAACAATAAATCAAACAACTAGATACGAGTGCCACTACCACGATAGTTTTTTGTGCATAAGCCAAAGTTGACAACCCTAGCGCGACCACCGAGCGTAGGTATGAAAAGTAAAGTACATACATGTGATTACCTTCTGTACTATCTGTATTTTGTGACAAGAACAAGATAAGGCAGTATTTTATACTAAATAGCCCTCTAATGATTTTGTCCACTTGCCAGAATACAATAAAGATGATCTGAGCAATCAAAATCGTTTTAAAATGTCGTTAAAATACTTTAGAAGTATATTTCTCACTATATCTCTTGACCAAGTACTATTTAGTTTCCGAATTATGTAGTAAATACGCAGTTTATGATAAGGATCTTTGTGTACTTTTGGGTATAACTAGAAAAAAAAATATCACACTAATATTTTAAACACGAAAGTTGGTGAGTGTGTTTGTTACTTCTTCACGCACAAACGGCTGAACGAATTTGGACGAAATTTGGCACACAGAGAGTTTATAACCAGGATTAACACATAGGATACTTTTTATCCCGATATTCCCACGGGATCGACACTTATGCGGGTGAAACTGCGGGGCGCTGCTAGTATTATATTATAAGTTTAAAGAAATAATTTATTAATTCTCAGCATTCAACTCCTTACAATACAATTACCTTGGCTTATTAGTCGATTCGCAAAAATTTACTCGCCCGAAACGGGCGAATCGTCACTTTTTAGGGTTTCGTACCCAAAGGGTAAAAACGGAACCCTATTAGTATTACTAAGACTTCGCTGTGTGTCCGTCTGTCTCACCAGGCTGTATCTCAAGAACCGCGACAGCTAGACAGTTGAAATTTTCACAAATTATGTATTTCTGTTGCAGCTATAACAACAATACTAAAAACAAAATAAAATAAATATTTAAGGGGGGCTCCCATACAACAAACGCGATTTTTTTTGCCCTTTTTTGCTCGATATCAAAAATGGCAACAGGTAGGCACTTGAAATATTCACAAAATACTCAGTTGTATTTTTACTTTAATAATAAAATTAAAATAAAATAAATATTTAAGGGGGCTCCCATACAACAAACATGTTTTTTTCGGTGTTTTTGCCTTGTGGTACGGAACCCTTCGTGTGCGAGTCCGACTCGCACTTGGCCAGTTTTTTTATAATGTTAGTTTTTTTATAGGCGACTCGCAAAGTTAATTTATTTCTGGGTGAGTCGACAACTCCATAAATATAATTATGTATTAGGCAATTATTCAAATATGTACTAGACTGCTATCCGCGGTTGGTCCGTGGATGGGTGACCATCTTTGCAAACCAAGACCCCTCCGTGTCTCGGAAAGCACGTTAAGCCGTTGGTCCCGGCTGACATTCCTGGATCTTTGACAGTCGTAATACGGGTCGTCGTAAATCAGTCTGACAACCAGTCTTACCAAGGGGTATCGTATTACCTAATCTAGTAACTGGGTTGTGGAGGTCAGATAGGCAGTCGCTCTATGTAAAATACTGGTATTCAGCTGCGGTCCGGTTAGACTGGAAGCCGACCTCGACATAGTTGGGAAAAGGCTAGGCAGATGACTAACTGAACTTTGTTGTTTAGTTCATTCTTTTCGGAGAATAAAATTAGCAATTTGTTTATGCGTAGATGTTTTAATTTTATTATAATTACATTCATTCATTAGGTCGGTTGTTTATTCTTATTCATGGATGAGCACAGTGATCATCTCAAAATAATCTAAAAAAAAACCTAATAAAAACATCTTTAATATGCATAACCCTAAAAAAAAATGCTTTTTTGTTTCGTTTCCATTCTTTAGGTACCTACAATTTAGTTAACGTAAAGCGATTTATTTAAAGAAATAACAAAAAACAAACCTTTTGAAAAAAACACTAATTCGAATTGAACAAACATCTTGAAAATATCAAATGGTCACCTTTTTTGGGTCTCCTGTACCTACATTTTTTTTTTTTCATAGCTATCGAAGGTTTTAGACGGTTGATACCATTTACAACGCGGTCACATTAACTCGACGCATCTCTGGAATGCGAGGCCCGCATTCCTTAGCTCGCCCAGCAAGTGTTAGGCCTTTGTCTTTGTCTTTGTTACCGATACGCGCGTCGATAATTTGGCTAGTTTTCTGTTATTGTTTTAATTATATTTTTTATAGGTATATATACAGGGTTACTGTTCAAAGACCATACAAATTTTTACATGGTGTTCTACCCATGAATATAACAACTTTCACTATGGGACCAACTCTGAAATTACGAAAAAAAATCGACTGTTTCATACAAAACTTCAATACCTATACTTGACCAAAATGTATGAAACAGCAAATTTTTTTTTCGTAGTTTCAGAGTTGGTCCCATAGTGAAAGTTGTTTAGGTATATTACCAAAAAACCAAAATGACGTCATCAACGCCAAGCGTCGAGTTAATGTGACCGCGTTGTATGTTGATACTCGAACCTTTATAAATCTTTTTCGAAACTGTGGGGTAATTGAGTAACATAACACACAAACAAAGCAATGCATTTTATTTTGACAATTCGACAACATTCATTGCGTTTTTTAAGTTGTCGAGCGGATTTTTTTTTCGAACATATACTATAGCAATGGATTAGCAATATCGGGAATTACTAAGACTCCACTGTCCGTCGGTCTGTCTGTCTGTCACCAGGCTGTATCTCATGAACCGTGATAGCTAGACAGTTGAAATTTTCACAGATGATGTATTTCTGTTGCCGCTATAATAACAAATAAGAACAGAATAAAATAAATATTTAAGGGGGGCTCCCATACAACAAAGTGGTTTTTTTCGGCGTTTTTGCCTTGTGGTATGGAACCCTTCGTGTGCGAGTCCGACTCCCACTTTTCCAGTTTTTTGAGTAGTTCATGTCGCTTTAAAGAAGAATTCTAACCTCACACTAGGACAAACTTATAGATACTTAAATAGTTTATTTACCTAAATCGAGTAACAAATTATGTAGGTAAAGTGTAAAGTTTAACAGCTGTGAAGGTCGTACCTACTATGTATACTGTTTGCTTCCTTAGCTAATACGATGACGTACGTCTGAGCATCTGTATTTGAGGAGGCTCGTGGCTTAGTGGCTACCGAAGGGAAGATGGCCCATAGAGTGGGCCCTCACTTAAATAATTCCTCATCATCTGCCTAGCCTTTTCCCAACTATGTTGGGGTCGGTTTCCAGTCTAAACGGATGCAGCTGAATACCAGTACTTTACATGGAGCGACTGCCTATGTGACCTCCACAACACAGTTACTGGAACGATACCTTTTGGTAAACAAATGACTATCCCTCTTGGCCCAATTGCGCGTTTAGTCGGGTTAAATGAATAAATTTACAGTTTTTGTAATTACTAATTAACATATCATGTAGTGTTGCGCCACTAAAAAAAAATACTTAAAAAACACGAATGCCTAGTTAGGCATTCTGACGAGTTATACGAACATAAATGTAGGGAACAGCTGATTTTGTTTTCGCGATTTCAGGTTTGGTCCCATAGTAAAAGTTGTTCATAATGATGAGTACAATGACCTCCTAAGAGGTTGTTTATGTTTTACCAATAACCCTGTATAGGTAGCATAACCCATGAACGCACAAATGGGCCATAAGTATTACTTTTTAAAATATTCCTAGTTCCTTTCTATCTATGACTGATAAAGTGATAACCACAGGAAGTACATACTTATAAGGATAATACTGTAAAGTCGGTATTCCATGTTCCTTTTTCCTTCCCTGATATATTGGTTTACGCATAGAGAAACAAAATTACTTACTTCGTTTGAAAACGGAACAAGTGCTTTAAAATCATGGTAACACGCTTTTATTAGGTCGTCCTGTATGTAACTAACTATGCAATGGAATCTAAGGTAACTAATTTAACCATCTTCCAAGGGCCGTAGCGTAATGAAAATTGGCAGCTGTATGTAGTTCTGATGACAATACAATAATATGGTACTGTCGAACTGATCTGACGATGGAGCCGGAAGATATGAACTGGAACTTCATGATGGAAAATCGTATCATAGCTGTTTTGGATTTCTTAGAAAAGTCTTGTAATGAACTTTGACCACGATTAGGTTTCAAGGTCTGATGATGAAGCCGGAAGATGGGCACTGGCATTCCGTGATAGAATATCGTATCATAGTCGTGTTTGCACTTGTGAGATAGGCCAAGCGTGTTTTTCTAGTGTTTTAATTAACACACTATCAGTAGCAATGGGTTTCATTTTGACGGTTCAACAACATTCATTGCGTGATTAAGAGCGTTTACGCCGTACGGCATTTCATACAAACTTTCAAGCCCTTGTTTTTCGAAATTAATGAACGGATTTTAATGAAACTTCCTAAGCATAAGCAGGATACAAAGGTCTAAAAAGTTAGTAGAGAACATTTTCGAAATGTCTTATATAAAAAAAGATAACTGGAAATATCTGTTTCTATGGAAAGTTTAAAATCGGTCTAATTTGGCTGTAACACTATTTTTCGAAAATGTTCTCTACTAACTTTTTAGACCTTTGTATTTTGCTTATACGTACGAAGTTTCATTAAAATCGGTTCATTCATTTCGAAAAAAAAGGACTTGAAAGTTTGTATGAAATGCCGTTCGGCGTAAACGCTCTTAACGAAGTTGAGCAGACACATTTTTCGAACATATGGAGCAATGGATTAGCAATATGCTTCAAAATGATTCAAATTGAGAGTGATACTGTGTTACGCAAGTAGGGTGCTGTTTTGAACCGCACTTTCACGAACCGCACCTGAGCACTTCCACGGAAGCAAAATTTTGTAAGGTGCGCTTCGGTGGAACAATTTATCGTTATTGTTTTCTTTTTTTTTTTTTTTTATTTGAAATGGGTTTGCTCTTGACTCTAGTCTAGGTCAGAGGTGACAGAGACAGACAAAGTCGACGATGGAGTGAGCTTACCCAGAAGAAGCCTGTTCACTCTTACTTTGAAGAGATTCGGGTTGTATGAGCTCGGAAACACAGACGCAGGTAAAGAGTTCCACTCTGTTTTTCTACTCTTTTAGTCTTTTTCTCTTCTTTTTCAGTCCCCGAACGGCACTTTCATACAGTTTGTAGTGATGGGACGTATGTATTGAGTTAGCCGTTTGTACAGTCAACAAAAGAGATACCTAAGTATGCAGGATCGTCGGATTTTTTTTTTTGTAAGTATGTTTGTATAAACACACGTCAATCATGTTTTTTTTTTAAACTAGATGAGGTCGGCGTTTCCTATCTGACTATTCTGAGAAGAAAGGCCGAAACAAACTCAGAGGTCACAGTCTCTTTTAAAGTCCAGACAAAATCTTGAACAGATCGTGTGAAGACCATGTAGATTGGTGTCTGAAGTGGTCTTTTGAGGAAAGAACCACGCAGATTGAGCGGACCTGTCCAATCAGTGCACGCATTTGTCAAACATCGTGCAGCTCACCGAAAAAACCGTCCATCGGTTTCTCACTAAACTTCAACTATATCCGACGATCTTGCATACTTATCTCTTTTGTTCTGGCAGTTTGAGTAGTTTATGCGGCCTACCCAAATGTCTTGTCTTTGGTATTGTTCGTCGATTCGTGTTCTGAGTTAAGCTGCACGATGTACGACAAATGCGTTCTCGAATGAAATTAAATTTTATTAATAGAAAACAAACAGCTCATTTATCAAATTAAATTTCAGGCGACAACATCTATCGGTTTCTTACTAAACTACAACTACAACTCGACCAAGCTAAGTTTGCACCTCGTTGGAATGCGGCGCCCCGCCCGCTTCCCCGCTCACCTTCCCGCGATCGCCAATAAATGCAAAGTAAAATCTAACAAACATTTATTTACTTTTTTTAAGGCATAGCGAATCCTTTTTTGCAGACCGTACCTAAGCGTCAGTGTGACGTAATCGACGCGAGGTGCAAACTTAGCTTGGTCTAGTTGTATATACGACAATCCTGCATACTTATTTCTTTTGTTGACTGTACACACACGTTTTTGAAGTGAAAACTTCTTTAGACGCATTGTGCATTTTTTGGATGGGACAAAAACCATTGAACTCGCACCACTGTTACCGTAAGCGACACCGCGCGTGTTTTGTTTTTAGGACGATTAAAAAATACCCGCTTCGGATGTGTTCGGCTGTCCTCGGGATGAGCTCGGTTTTAATGTATACCCGATATTATGTCAGTGAGTGATGGCAAAGTATTCTGATTGTGTTTTGTTTTCTAATAAAAATAAATAAATATTTCGAAACAGCCTTGACAATGCGTATTCCTTCATTCCTTACGTCATTTCATTAGCTAATCAGTTAATCACACCAATTATGCGTTAATTTCGCGCGATTTTTGTTCATAGGGAATAAGGTTTCCAGTTTGCCCTTGGACAAATAGCTCCATTTCATTTCCACAAGAAAGGGATAAAGTAATACTATTTCCGTCTCTCAGTGCGTGCCAGTTTTTTCAAGGCAGCTACTTATGTAGCTCATGTTAGTTAGGTTAGTTTTTTGTCTCATGTGTGGCCACGCTACCCGATGCTCTATAGCTTTCTTACTGTAAGAGTTTGCCTAAGAAATTGTTAAAACACAATTGAACAATGAACATGTAACGTCGCAAATTAGTAGAATCGGCCCCTTGGATAGTCACTATCTAATCATATACTAAACCTACCTATTTAAAAAAAATAAACAATAAGTAATACGAATAACGTTACACATAGATTCACGATACAATCTTTAGATTATTGCTGATAATACTCATTATTACTGACTAGCTTCTACCCGCAACTTCGTCTGCGTCCATTTCATAAAAACTCTCTCCTCTCTCTCTCTCTCTCTCCTGTGTTCCCTTCCCTCCCACATTTAACCCGTCTGCCTTCAAAGCAAGAGTGAACAGGCATCTTCTGGGCACGCTCGTTCCATCATAGACTTCATCTATCGCTTACCATCAGGCGTTATCGGGGTCAAGAGCGGGCCCATTTAATAATAAAAAAAAGATTTTTTTTTTTATTTTTTTTTTAAGAAAAAAAACGATATTTTCATATCTCATACTCGGAAAGTAGTGTTTGTTTGATCCGAATAGCGGGTGGAAAACGCCGCTTTCCACCCTCGGGCGGGAAAGTCTCATAGTAATTGCTTCCCTCCCTAGGGCGGGAATGAAATTTAAAAATAGAACTAAATTTAGTTAGGTAGTCAGACATACGACACCCTTAATTGATTATGTAAATATTTATTATGCTACCCATCAAATCTTATGAATGTGCGTTAATTAGGAGAGTTGGATAAAAAGCTCATATGTTAACGCAATTAAATCTTTCAGATTTAGCGCACAAGTTAATAATTTACCTTGAATAAATTCAACATACATAGGTACGATAATCACCATTTTGATGTCAGTTGTGGTCGAGGCTAAAAAACATAAAAATTGGGGATTTCGAACATCCTGACTTTACCATAATGGGGCTGTGAATATACATCATTTAATTATTTAACGAATTTATCCATAGTTTAAGGTAAATAAGTAGTGGTAATGAACTTTTTTGATATCTAATGTCGAAGTTTCGCGCCAATCGTATGTGTTTCAGTGTTTACATTTTTACTTTTCACAAATTTCACACACACAGATGTAGATAAGATTTAAAATGTGACAAATGTTATTGATAATATTATAAACACCACGAAAATGCCCAGGTTTTAACGTAATATTCAAACACAGGTTCAATAATACGTATTAATCATTACCACTACTCAATTTGTGTTCAAAATCGCCGACCATTATTGTTTTTTTTTATTGCAGTGATGTGTGAAAGCGATTATTCCAAACATTTTTTTTTTTAAATTTCCATTGACTCGAGTAATTAATATGACGAATGTAATCGATATTTGAAAATAAAATAAAATTATTTTAAGCAATAAATACAATAAGCATTGTTTATAATAATGATTTATGCTTTTCTAATATAATTTCAATCTCTTCTAATATCATGTCAATAACAGACAGGCCAATAGGTACATACATACCTCATTTACTGAATTTCGCGCCGAAATGCTTCTCTAATTGAATTTATATTCGGAATGCGATCGCTGTTTAAAATTATTTTAATTTATTGGACAATTATTTATTGTGGATTTTATTTTTGATACTTTCTAATAGTTTACTACAGAATTCCCAGTAAACATTTTTTAGGTAGGCTTACCAGAAGTTTTTTTGAGAATGATGATAATGAATTAATTCTACAGATTGGTTATTCTGCAAACACTTTACATTCAATACATTTCGTTAGTTTAAAGAGTTTTTATTCAGTTTCTACAATTTTTTTTCATTTTTTTTTATTGCGAGTATCGATTAGGCTGTATGCCAGTTTTGAATCGAAATAATAAAGTTGGGTCAGCACTAAAAAGTGTCACGTCGCAACACAATTTTTAGTAATTTTTATTAAGATTATCGTGTTTTCTAAGTAATTTATGAAAAATGGTAAAAGTAAGAATGCAGACAGAATGATAATAATACGGGCCCTAGTAAGCGGGACGGCCCGCGGTGGTGACACAGAATCTACTGATGTGGCGGTGACGTGGTGTGTTCCATACTTCAAATTTAAAAAAGACTAATAAATAGGTACCTATTATTCATGTAATTATTATCAATAAATATTAAAAAAAAACTACTAGTTTTTACTTTCCTTAAATTCGAAATGAAAAGTAGAGTGTTTAACGCGGGTGAAAGTCATCAATTCCCACTCGGACTATAGCCGCCCTCGCTGCGCTCGGGCGTCTAAATGCCTCGTATGGAAATTGATTCCTTCCGACCCTTGTATAACAATCTACTATTCTGTGCCCATAAGTTTCTACTCCGTTCACCTTTTATACCCTATTTTTGTCCAGACTGTAAAAAAGTCAGTAGATATACTATTATTTTTCCTACAAGTATTACTAACTTTTTAATTACTTAAGTATATACAGGAACGTTAAACGCCTATAACTTTTTTCTGACGCGGAAGTCAGCTTTGTCGTCGTACAATAGGTAATTTGTTCCTCTAAGGGCGTTTGTGCACTACAAGGAATTTTACTGTCATGAAGTCCGTTTTTATTTTTTTATTATGGCGTGCCATATGTGATCGTAAAAAATCGGACTGCCGGACAGTAAAATTCCTTGTAGTGCACAAACGCCCTTTAATTATACCTAATGATCTATTACTCAAAGTGCTACAACACTTGGGACATTTTGCTCATGGTTCTTCGTTTTCGCTAAGTGTTCTTTCTGACTTTTTTTTCATTTTGCTTAGCTCCTTAGCGCCCTAGAGCGATGTTACATAGCCTATAGCCTTCCTCTCGAATTGCGCTAAGTATAAAATGCAAAAATATTTTTTTAAATCCGGCTGATCGTTCCGGAGATTACCCCCTACCTAATATAAACAAACAAACTTTTACCTCTTTATAATATTAGGTGTAGATAGAAGTATAGCCACATGCGAACAACGCGTCATAAAACGCACGCAAAATCCTGCATCTCGCAAGCAGAGTTTACCGCGCAACTAGCATAACCGCCCGACAGCCCGACATGAATCATCGGGCGACACCCGTCTGGTCGGAGGATCCTCCCTTTTCTATAGAGTATTAGTGAACTTTACACCCTGTTCCTCATACCTCTATAGAAGTAAAGATATGTATGTATGTACTAAGTTTCATTCCTGCTATAAGCTGAAAAAATTCAATATTCTAAACCGCAGTACACAGTGTTAAAATTCTCTGACGAATATAGGCCTCGCCGATGAAAATTTAAAAACATATGATGGTACGGAACCCTCGGTGCGCGAGTCCGACTAGCTCTTGCCCGGTTTTTTTATATAGTTTCTGCCCACTGCGGCATCAGTGGCATTATTTAGGTCATCCAAGGTGAAGGTGAACGGGCTTTATGGACACTAGTAAGTGGGGCATGGTCTGGTTAGGAGCGCACTCGCATTTGGTGTTGAATGGGTCTGGAATCCCCTAATTCGAAAAATTGCGTCGTTACTGGTTACATGATTGATTGATATCAGACTCATTAAAATTGATTGATCGTTTTTAATGAGCTAATAATGAGTAATTACAGTTATTTCCTAGATTAGATAATTACAAGGAACTAGGTATCTGAAAATAATGACAATCGATCGAGTATCTACTATAGAAATTAAATTTATTTTTAGCAGTGGCGGACTGGTGGCCTAACTAAGCCTGTCGGGGGCCGGGCGGTAAAACAAAATGTGTCCCCCCCTTTTTTTTTTTTGCGGATAGGAAATCATCAAATGACTCCTCCCACTCTGGGTGGAGCGGAAGGGAGTGTCAGACTCTTACTGACTAAAACCCACCCGTGTTCCTTCCTTAGCCCTTTATGTTCCGGGGCAGCGGTAACTCTTTCGGACAATCCCGCTGGGTGTTCCCCCCTGTCTTCTCAGTTTACGTGTTGGATACTTGTCAGTATTTCTAGTAACATTTTGCAAAAAATGAATAATGCCAAAAAAAAGAAAGTCTAACGTACGTAATAATTAGTAGGTACTTACCTAGATATCATGGGCTAACAAGCTGACCCGACAAACATAACATTGTTATGTCCTTTTAATAATCCATACAAAAATCCCATAGAAAAAAAGAACGTTCAGATTTTCCTGAATTTTACAATCGTTTCAGCCGATAGACGTCCACTGCTGGACATAGGCCTCCCCCAATTTTGGGAGGGTTTGCCATAATCGCCACGCTTGGCAGGCGGGTTGGCGATCGCAGTATGGTATGATGGTGGAATACATAAAGAACGCTGCTGCCCATTCTCCGATACGATCCTTAGTCGCCTTTTACGACACCCACGGGAAGTAAGGGGTGGTGGTATTCTTTAAGTCCGGCACCACACAGAATTTTACAATAATCCGGGCTAATGTTCAAAATTTTCTTCCTTAAAAACTTAATTCGGACTTTTCGAACATTTTAAAACAAAAAATTGCCAAATCGGTCCAGCTGTTCTCAAGTGAAGAGCTTAATAATAAACAGTAGGTGTACTTAATTCATTTTTAGGGTTCCGTAGTCAACTAGGAACCCTTATAGTTTCGCCATGTCTGTCTGTCCGTCCGTCTGTCTGTCCGTCCTCGCTTAATCTCTGTGACCGTTAGCACTAGAAAGCTGAAATTTTGTAGGAGTACGTAAATCAGTTACGTCGACAAAGTGGTAAAATAAAATTTTGGAAAATATTTTTTTTTAGGGTAGCTCCCCTACATGTGAAGTGGGGATAAATATTTTTTTCATCATCTACCCCATCGTGTGGGGTATCGTTGAATAGGTCTTCTAAAATGGCTTAGGGGTTGCTAAAATTATTTTTCGATTTAATGCTCCATTTACGAAATATTAAAGTTTAAAGTGCAAATTTTTGTTCCAGTAGGGCGTCCCCCCCCCCTCTAAAAGCTAAACTACTGGCTTGAAAAATCTGGAAAAATTCTCGATGATAGTGCATTTCATGAACTTTAAAGGAAAAGTATAGCGGTTAATATAACTTTATTAGTTTAGCAGTAATAGTCGTTGAACTTGGGTGTTGGATAATTTTGTACCAAATACAAAATCCTTAGCATTAATCCTTTAAAGTGACTAAGATGAAGTAGTTGCTTGTTTATGATGGGTAAAGACTTGCATTGAAAATCAAAAAATATGTTTTTTTTTTACCTATTCAGAATAAAGAACAACAGAATCGTACTACATTGTGATAACGGGCTACTACGGAACCCTACACTGTGCGTGGCCCGACACGCACTTGGCCGGTTTTTAGTTTATGGTTTAAGATAATTTATTTCCCTCAAAAATAATACAATTATTTATTCCTATGAGGAAAAACGTAATAATTAAGATAGGCGACGGTTTCGCTGGGTTATATATAAACTAAAATTAAGTTATTTAGAATATGGAAGTATAATTATATTTAATAGAAATCGATATTAATGTAGTACCTATTGAATATTTGGTCAATATTCCTACTACAGATTAAATCCAAAAATATGTAAAATATACCTCACTACAATAAAATTTCTACAATGACCAGTAGAAGTGCTCTAAACTTCGCCTTATTTTCTATACGATAAATGATAATAAACAAATGAGCATCCATAAACAAACCAATAATCCAGATAAAAATCCACAAGACACGAATAGTCAAAATTAAAAAAAAAATCTCCCGCGCAAATTCACTTCACTGTCGACGGTCGCACAAAAACACAAAGTAAACACAGTGTCGGAAATCACTACGAAAAAACTAACACGATGTTATTTATTGGAATGGAATTAGACGTAGTGTCTCGCGCGACGGCCGAGAGGTACTGGAGGCTTTGCCGCGAAAATGATCAACGTCACAAATAAAAATGGCCGGCCCTGAGGCCCTGACCGATTACGTAATCTGACGTTTATTGCATTTTGATAACTGGTTCTATAATGTTTGTTCATTTCACTATATTTTATTTAGTTGCCCGTGAAAGTATGGTTTTCGTGGGTGATTTGTTTTCTATTTCGTATTTGATGTTGTTCTGTAAAAATCACATCGTAATTATTCAAGTGAAGTGAGCTTAAAGTGAACAGCATAAATAAAATATTATTAAAATATCGATTATAAGATTGTAAATGTATTATTGTTCAATCCCTAGAATCAGTGACTAGCTTAGAGTAAGAAAGCTATAGAGCATCGGGTAGCGTGGCCGCACATGAGACAAAAAACTAACTTAACTAACATAGGCTACATGAGTAGCTGCCTTGAAAAAACTGGCACGCACTGAGAGACGGAAATAGTATAGCTTTATCCTTTTCTGTTACTTATAATAACTCAATACTTTATCCCTTTCTTGTGGAAATGAAATGGAGATACCCGCCGTCTATACTTTTCTTTGTCTAAGGTGACTAGTTTAAAATAGTAGTCTATGATCAGTGAGATGACACTGACAGCTCATTCACTCCACGCAAGTTTTCACAGTGAGATTTGTACAGAATAGCACTATACTACTGTCATGACTGTCATCCTTCCTAAACCAGCGCTGGGGCTCTGTCTCGCTTAGAGTCTTAGCATAATGCTAAGCGATGGCCGTTTTGTGTGGATGTGTCGCATATTTTCTCCCAGGTTGTTCTTTTTTATGTTTGTGAACTTTCTCTGCGTTATGTTAACCGCAAATAAACAAATTTTCTTTAATTTTTACCTAACGCTAGGAAATCTAGGGATTGACAGTTCACTTCACCAAAGTTTTCACGGTGAGATGTAACCGGCTGATGAAAAAAATTTGAAGTTTGAGAGGCGGGTTTGCATTGGTAGAGTCAGGGAGCGTAGTTCAGTAGAGCTCGTAAAATACAACTTTACTGCGTGATAGAAGTTTACTGAACATATCTGAAGGCTACTTTGTATATTATCTCTGCGCTAGTCGGCAACGTTACAGCTAATGGACTGGCCCGTTGGTCTAGTGGTTAGTGGCCCTGACTGCTATGCCGGAGGTCGTGGGTTCGATTCCCACCCAGGACAAATGTTTGTGTGATGAGCATGATCATTTGTTCTGTGTCTGGGTGTAATTTATCTATAATATGTATGTATTTAGAAATATATAAGTATGTTTATCAGTTGTCTAGTACCCATAACACAAGCTCTGCTTAGCTTGGGACTAGACGGCGTTGTGTGATAGTTGTCGAATATATTATTATTATTATTATTAATGATAGGTAAGTATATAGGAAAGAAGACTTCCTCCATTACATCATAACTTGTTGCAGGAAGAAATACCTGGCACAGTCAACCGTGTATATCAGTGGTAACGATTTGACATTGACAGTTTCCTATATCGTAGCAGTAAGGGCGATTTTCGCGCGGTTGACTGTCCTTACGCAAAAATAAAAATAAAATTATCATCAACTTTTTTGCTGACTACTATAGCCTTCATACAAACGGTAAACTTTAGCAAATAAATATTGATCTATTAAAAAATGAAAAAACAACACGCGCTATCACTTTTTTTTAAATCCCTCGCGCAGTTCATCCCTATAGTCTATGTATAATAATATAATTATGTCCTAAGTCTTTTAAATCGACATCCATTATGAAGATAGGTGTATCGTTAGTCTACAAAAAATAATCATCGCATCACGCAGTTCGAGTTGTTCCAATAGAGATGATTAGTTAATTAATATTACTAACTAATTAATTAAGTATTGTGTCGGCTTAAATGATAAAAGCGAGACGAGGCCCAACCATCTCATAATGTCTTCTATTAATATAATGTCTGCTTTTTTTAAAATAAATTAAACAATATTGGTCCTAGAATAGATCCCTGAAGAACAGGGATCTATTCCAGATAGGATTCGATTCTATTTGCGAAGAAAAATCTGCAGAAAAAAACGATTGCCAACAAACATCGATGAAGATTATGCAAGTCGTATATTCTAGTACGAATTTGTTACGTAAATAAAAGATACAGGTTATCAACACAGTCAAAGGGTTTAGTATAATTTCAACTTATAGTATAATGCGCATTTTTTTTTTAGAAATTAATCCATTGTAGACAATAAGATTGCAGATTAGCTATTGACAACCATACGACAAGCTGTCGTATCTAAAATGACAACCTTGCCCTCGGGGGCAGCGTTGTCATTTTAGTAGCATTTTGTCATTGGCTGTATGCTGTCGGCAGCATACAGCTGTCGGAAGAATAGCAGTCGTCTATAAAATTTTCGTGTTTTGGATATGTGAACAGCGTTTAGAGGACTCCTAGGATAACATTGATTGATGTTCGATACGGTACGGTATCATATCGAGTGGTTGTGAATAGCCTATGCTGGTAAAGTTAACGGTAGTCCCAGGTCAAATATAAAAGCGAAATAAAATCTGCTTTGAAAACAATTAAATAAAATCGTAATCAAAACCACTAAAAGTCGATAACGCAATCGAACCGCCTTTTAATCTAAAACAACGCCATCTATCGACTACAAAGTTAAAACCTTACCTGAGAGTACTCCGTTTTTCCGCTAGAGCGAGCTGCTGCGCCACTGTGAGAGGCCGCGGCCTGTTCGGTCGAGGTACCGGGGCGCCGGGGAAGGAATCCCTTCCCTCATGGGCTGGTGCATCGTCGACAGGCTCTTGTTCGACTTCCTCGCCAATTATGAAGTTTGGTGCTGTGCCCTGGAATTAAAGAAACGAGGGCATGAGTAAGATTGATTTGTTCTATAGTGTCGGCGAAATGCGATTGTACTATAGTTGCACCCTGCCTGAAGCTCATTTTTCAGACTATGATATAATACATATAATAGCTTAAAGCAGAAACAACAGGAAAAACAAAAAAAAACAGAACACGTTCACACTTTGCTATAAGTACTATATATTATTTAAATGTATGGCGAGCGATATTGTTGTGCTATAAACTATATGCTATATGCTATTATATTATAGCGTAGTCTGAAATGAGCTTCACCCTTCCTGGGATAAAGGCGAGATAGTATAAGCTAATTAAGATGAACCACTTCGTGCTTAGTAATAGTAGCAGAAGTCTTTGTGAAGAGGCTCGTCTGTGGAAGAACGACCACCATAGGTACCCCATTTCTGCCATCAAGCAGCGTAGCTGCTCTGAACAGACGCCAGCACATCAAGCTACTACAATCTGTCAAATTTCTTTAATAGATTTTCAACTTTATCGCCAAAGCAAGTTGATTGGGAAAATTTGACAGTTTCGGGTAGCTTGATGTGCTGGCATCTGTACCTATTCAGGGGGGTAATTGTGTAACTCACTAATAGTAGCAATGGCTTTCATTTTGTTTGAGAGTTCAACAACACTCATTGCGTTATTAACGCAGTTGAGCAGCATGCATGCAGCAGCTATGAAGCAGTGGATTAGCCATATCCTTCAAAACTCTCGGATTGTGATTGAAAGTGTGTTTTGCAATTAGGGTGTAGCAGTGCGATTCTGTATTCATCTCACCGTGAAAACTTAGGTGAAGTGAGCGTGGAGTGAGCTGTCAATAGTGTAAACTCCAAGCAAAAACAAACTCACTTCACCTAAGTTTTCACGGTGAGATTTTTACAGAATCGACTGGCTGCAGCGGTGCTATTCTGTAAAAATTTTTGGTTGACACGGTAAATTTTCAAGTATGACAAAGTAAACTCGACCTTATTAAAAATGTAACTGCAAAAATCATTAAAACATGGTTGCAAAAATTTCTTACGATGATGCAAAAAAGTAGCGTTATTTCTGTCAATTAGAAAACTATATAAATGATAGTATCTAGGTAAGTTATTTACTATTTGTTTATGGAATTTTAGATAATACTTATGTATAAGCACTTGATGTCATTTAGATTATAACCATATTTATAGTAGTTAAGTTATTTACTATAATATGTTTATGAAATTTTAGTTAATACTTATACAAATACAAATACAAATACAAATACAAATAGTTTATTTCTTTAACAAGCTTGTACTACATAGCTAGTGATAGAAGCGTCCTTTTAAGCAAATAAATGCCTGTATTAGGACACTCCACTCTTCCGCAACTTAAATTTACGTAACGTACATTCTTATTTACAAAAAATTATGAAAGTATTTACTATTTATATAATTTTGAGAAAATCAATTGAGACAAAAGAGAATTACAGAAGACTTTACTTTGTATCAGCTTATAATAACGGGTGTGTTTATTGTGTACCTACTTATATTATAATGTGAGGTGGGTATGTGTGATAAGTGTGTATAAGGTGTATATTCGTGTGATGTGTATGTGTGTGTGATGTGTGTGAGGTTTATGTGTGTGTATGTGGTGTGTACGCGTGAATGAGTGAATTATGTTGTGTAGTGCAGGAGGGCCTCAGTGTCCTCATATGCAAGTTGTTTTATCCATTTAGTTATAACTTTCTTACATTCATAATATTGTTTAGTGTATACATATATTTCTTTATTTATTTTATTGTAAAGTTGAGATGAACGTTTCTCGTATTGCGTACTACAAAACCTGGTTTTTGTTTTTGGAATCGGTGCTATAATATCTTTCCTTCTTTTTGATAAGATAGCGATATCATACGGCAGCTCTTTATGTTTTTTCAAAACAGTATGAATTATATATAATTTTCTCACCGAGATCAAATCACTTATCTGATACAGTCTTTCCGTGGGATATCTAATCCTTTTAAAATGCATTATTTTTATTAGGGCTCGTTGCGCTCGTTCCACTTCAATAAATTTGGACTTAGCTGCACCACCCCAAATGGGGATGCAGTACACCAAGACAGACTGCACCAACGCGATATATATGTCCTTTAGTAGGTTTCTACATGGGTCTCCAGAATTGGTGGCATTTTTCGGAGCAATATGTCTCAATGTTTTAAAAATCCAGCTTAGTTTCCGAACCCTGTTTGTGACCTGCTCAAGGTGAGGGTACCATGATAATCTCTGGTCAATCATAACCCCTAAATATTTGGTGTGTGTGACCTTATTAATGGTAGGGCACATACAATTTTTATTATTAAAGTCACCACATTCGTGAACTTTGATTGTGAAGTCCTTGTTTGGTTGTGTGCGATTACAGATACTAAAACAAATATAATTTGTTTTAGAGGTGTTCAATGTGAGTAGATTATTATTCAGCCATTTAGCAATTTGGGCCATGCCACATGAAGCAGTTTGCTCCACGTCATCCCAGGAGCTTCCAGAGAAAACAACAGCCGTGTCGTCGGCATAAGAAAAGACTTTGGCTTTATTAATTTTTAAACTACACAGGTCATTGATGTATGTTAAGAAGAGTGTGGGGCCCAAAACACTACCCTGAGGCACGCCGTATAACACTTCTGCATCATCACTGATGTATTGTCCTAGCTTAACCCTTTGCTTCCTGTTAGAGAGATAATCTTTGAGAAGATTGAGTGAGGTTCCTCTTATACCAATTTTTTCCAGTTTGTTCACAAGGATTGGTACAGAGACGGTGTCAAATGCCTTTTTAAGGTCCAGGAAGATAGTTAAACATTTATTGCCACTATCAAGCTGGTTAGCTACATGCGAGCTTAGAGCGGTAACTGCATCCTCGGTGGATATATTTTGCCTAAAGCCAAATTGTGTTGGGGATAGTATTTTAAATTTATTTAAATATTTGAGAAGCCTAATATTGATTAATTTCTCCAAAATTTTCGATATAGCTGGAAGGACAGATATCGGCCTGTAGTTGTTAACATCGTCTCTGTCCCCACCCTTGTGAACTGGGGTAATAATAGATTGTTTAAGAGGGGCCGGAAAGATACCGTCTCTAAAACAGAGATTCGCAAGATGGGTTATAATTGGGACAGCTTCCTTACTTATAAACTTTAAAAATCTTGTGGAGACACCATCCCAGCCAGCTGCACTATTTGACTTTAGGCTCATCAAGATTCTGTGTACTTCATTAAAGTCTGTGTCCAAGAGTACAAAGGAATTAGCTTGTGTAGTCAGTTGATTAGGTACACAATTAGGGTGATTATTTACGCTAGGCTGAATTTGTTGGGCCAACTCTTTACCAATGTTTACGAAATAATCATTAACAAAGTTTGCTGATTCAATAGGGGTCGATTTAATATTTATTAGTTCAATGTTTTGACATTTAGGTTTATTAGTGTAGGTTATAGTTTTAATGTTTTTCCAAAGCAATTTGTTGTTTGATTTTGATTTAACAAGTAAGTCCCTATCATATTTTCTTTTCAATTTTTTTATGAGTTTGTTGCAGTGATTTCTATACCGGTTGTATGTTATTTTATTGATTTCGTTTAGTGGGTCACTGTTATATTTCTTTTGCAGTTTATTACGATTTTTAATACAACGAAGTATGCCTGGGGTTATCCATGGCTTAATAATGCGTTTACTGTTTGGAATTTTAACTGTGGTAGTGTTGAGATTAATTGATTCAGTTAGTTTGTCAATGAGTACTTCAGTTAGTAAATTAGGGTCGTCACAAAATAGTAATTCTGCAAGATTTTGTTCATGTACGTGTTTTAGAGCTTGTTCAAAATTAATACAAGTAGTGGTTTTATTTGCAGCTTGAGTATATTTTTGCTTACGTAGTGATATAAAAGTAGTGTAGTGGTCAGTGATAGTGGTATGAAGGATAGCGATAAAGGCCGAAACCTTTTTTTTGCTAATTTTTATCATAAAGTGGTCCAAGCAGTTCCTTTCCCTGGTGGGCAATGTATGTCCAGGGATTATGCCATGTAATGACAGCGTATTTAGATAGTTCACTCTATTTTTACTTTCCTGTGACGTCTCTGTGTCTTTGGGTCTAATATTAATATTTATATCTCCCGCTATTACTACGCTCTTTTGCGATGTAATTGTATCCAGGTGAGCGTTAAGCGAGTCAATGAAACTGTCAGTGTTAGTGTTTGATGGAGAGCGATAAATACCCAAAATGTGGTTATTCAGTACATCAATTTGGAGACAGGATGCTTGGGCCAGCTTTATTTCCTTTACTTTTGGTTTTAAAGTGTTTTTAACATAGGCCACCACCCCATCATTTTGGTTAAAATGTCGAGTAGAGGCAAAACAGTGGTAATTATTGAGTATAGGAATTGGTTTGTTATCGTTTAGCCTACACTCGGTTAGAATTATAACATCAGTTTCAAATTTAAAAGTAGTTAGTAAAAGCGAGAAATCATCGAAATTACAGTAAACGCTCCTTATATTTTGAGAGACAATAGTCAAGTCATTTTTATTCACTGTAATGTGCTTAGAGAGCTCAGAGCAGTCACATTCTATTGTACGCGCAATTTCAATATTGTCAATTTCATTTATAGTTTGTAAGTTGTTATCCATTCATTAGGCATCCAGTAGAATAGTCGTCAAGAACAAGATTTACATACATTTTACAGATTGATGGTAGTTGGATAAGGTTAAATTCAGAAGTGGTTTTGTAAAACGAGCGCAGCTGTATTATAGTTTTTATGTATAACTTTATGTATATGAGTATGTGTAGTCGATTAATTATACTATGAAATTGAGTAACTCTGTGTTTAGGTGATGTGTGTGTGTAAAGTTCTGTATGTGTGACAAAATAACTTATTATGATATTCATGTAAACGTACTTAGTTAACAAAATACAAAATATTACATAATAACAGGCAGACAGTATGTTACATAATACCAAAAAAATAACATAACGCAATGGCATAATCAATTTTAGAGTTAGTAATTGGAGGAACATAGAGTTGTGGTCTAACAGTCATTTTTTTAGTGTAAGCTGATGTACCTGTTCTTCACTTTTAATATTCAAAGTTGGTGACAGCTCGTCCTTCTTGAGATAGACTTTGCCATAGGCGGTCCAACAGAACTTGTAGGCTCCAGATTTCGCTAAATCCCGAGCAAGGAAGTGTAGGCGGGATCCTTTAGGTGTCAGGTGTTCGGACAGGAATATAGGGGTGTCTTCCTGTGTTTTAAATCCCAGGTGCTTGCAGCATAACTTTGACTTGTGTTTTAAGTTAAAGGCTTTTCCCATTTTCATAATTTCACCCTTCAATAGTGTAGATCCAGTTTCAACAATAATCGGCGAATTTTGACTTTCCGTGTTTTTCCCACGTACTCTATAAATGTCCTTAATATCGTATTTGCTGATAGTACAGTCTATGTTTTGGGAGAGGCACATAATCATTTCAATGAGATCTTCTTTGGATTCACTGTTTTTTTTTGGTACGTTCTTTATTACGAAATTCGATTTGCGACTTCCCATTTGAAATTCCTCAAGTTTGTTCTCCAACAAAGTGGTGTATTTTTTATCTTCCTTGGCCTGGTTTTCTAACTGGTGAATTTTTTTTTGGAGCTCCTCATTCTGTGCAGTTACGAATGAGATTGAGTTTTCTATTTTGAGATTGGACTGTTGAATGTCTTTCAGGGTGAGAGTAATTTGTTGTATCTCATTCTCTTGTTTACCTGAGAAAAGTGTCATCATTTCTCTCATCTCTTTTTTAAATGCATCCAGCTGATCGATAATGGCGGTATCATCCCAGCTTCTCTTTACCCGTTGAAAAACATAATTAGGCGGCGGCGTCTTATTCCCATGTTCCAGCAAATTAATTTCCATGTCTGATAGAGATTTATTCCCTAATGGGTTCATGATTACCAAGTTACCAGAAATATGAGGAGGTGTAATGACGAGTACGCAAGTTTGTCTATCCGAATATAAGCGTATATGACGAAGGTGTAGATTCGGCGGCAATTATTGGTTCTCACGCAGGGGGATGGACTCCTAATTAGTCTTGTTTACCTATCGCTTAACAACGGGGTGTGGCCAGTGCGTCACCAAGCACGGAGGAGGTGCGTACGCGCAGCAATTAGTAATTATTGGTTCTTACGTTTCCAATGGGCGGATTCTTCGCAGGAGTAGGCAGCTCAGGTACCAGGCGCACACGTTCTTAGGAGTTGGTACGTTGTCAACTCGCGGTGATGTCAGAACGTAACTGCAGTTGTTATAAAACAACTCCTCGGTATTTATGCACTCCTAATTTTATTGTTGAATTAAATTTTACTAAATTATTTAAATTTACGGAAGAATAATTGCGAATAGTACTGGAAGCACGTCAACACCTTACGGCGGTCCGGGGGAAGAGGATGCACTTATGCACTTGAATGAGATAGATATCTGAGATACAGGTTTATTCCTAGTTCAGGTAGAATCCTATTATTTTTACCTACATCTAGTTTAAGGCCCCATTTTGTAAATATTTATATTTCAATAAACAATTACAGATACTTACATTTTCCTTTGCCTCTTCAGAGTCAATTTTCTCAAAGTTATCGCTTTCACTTGACGAACAACGGGCCTGGTCTTGTTGATCGGCCATCTTATGCCCTGAAAAATAAAGAATAAAGAACATTTAATAAGTGACAATCTACAAATCCAAAGATGGGTAGGCCTTGTTTCTTTTTTTTTCTGATGGGAAATCATCAAATGACTCCTCCCGCTCTGGGTGGAGCGGAAGGGAGTGTCAGACTCTTACTGACTAAGAACCACCCGTGTTCCTTCCTTAGCCCATTATGTTCTGGGCCAACGGTAACCCTTTCGGACAATCCCGCTGACCCGGCAGGCTTCGGCCCTAAAGGGGCCCCTCCTCGATGCTGACATCTCTTTGAGGCGCGCGTGGTACACGTACGCGCCGTCCGGCACGGGCCTGGTCCTGATCGGACGGTGAGCTACCCATTACACTTTGCCCGCAGGCCCGCGCCTACGGTGGCCGGGAGTCGTCACGCGGCTCCCGACGCCCGGGGTCAAGGGGAAGATGGGTAGGCCTGTATCTGCAAGAGGGAGCGCACACACTGTCTCGCGAACTCGCGACCAACATGATCTGCCTAGCCTTTTCCCAACTATGTTGAGATCAACTTCCAGTCTAACAGGATGCAGCTGAATACAAGTATTTTACATGGAGCGACTGCCTATCTGATCTCCACAACCCAGCCATCATTAGACGTCAACCAGTGGCGTAACATACCGTTTGGGGCCCGTGGCAAATTCAAGGGATGGGGCCCTCCCTCAATGTAAAGAAGCTCAACCAAGCGTTATAGTTTTTTTTTACTAGCACTTGTTCGCGACTTCTTCCGCGTAGATTTCATATTTTCCCCTACAACATTAAACACCTGACTGCTTCGTTGGTCTAGTGGTCGCAAACGCTACCGTTGAGCATGAGGTCCTGTCCAAAAAATTTGACAAACAATGGGAAAAAGGTACAAAATGTTCGAAACCTGAATGGTCTTTTGTTGCACATTTTCAAAAAAAAAGTTTGCATTTATAAACTTATGTTCGGATCCTCCTGTGCTCATGGCCCTCTCGGGCTGGGGACCCCTCTGGCTGGGGGCCCGTGGCATTTGGCCCCATGCCACCCTATAGTTACGCCATTTACGTCAACCCACCATACCACGACTGAGCCCACCTTTACAACTCGTCCAAATAGACTAGGCACTTCGCGCGGTAAGCGGGAAATGGGTCGAGCTCGAGGACGCCTACTCAAATATGAATAGCAACAAGTTGTGAGTGATTACTTTATGGGGCTTACACAAAAAACGCAAGTTTTAGAAACAATAAAAGTATAAAATCGACTACAGTAAATAAAATCAGAAAATATATGATATTGTTCAGGATATATGCTAGATAGATAGTGTGTTGAAAACATAATACAACTAATTTGATACGATAGAAAAAAAACATGAGATACCTTTAGAAACTTTATTTTTACAATAAAAACCATAATACATAACATACATTCATTCTGATTTTGTCAGATTATTCTACTAGCAACATACTAAAAGACTAGTGTTTTAAATTTTTAGTCCAAACAATATATTTTTTGTAATTAAATAATTGCTTCATATTAATGAAACGACTGCGCTCACCTTTACAACTCGTCCAAATTGACTAGGCACTTCGCGCGGTGAGCGGGAAATGGGTTGAGCTCGAGGACTCGGAATGTAAACTCCTACTCAAATATGAATAGCAACAAGTTGTGAGTGATTACTTTGATGTAATATGTGTAGGCGTGCCAAGGTGTCCGTGGCTAAATAATAACAACCGCACAGGTCGATCGATCCTGGTTAAGCTACGCTTGCCGCCGTTGGTCTGTGGATGGGTGACCATCTTTACATACCGAGACCCCTTCGAGCCCCGAAAAGCACTTTAAGCCGTTGGTCCCGGCTGTAATTCGTGGATCTTTGACAGTCAGAAGCTCGAAAGTCTGACAACCAGTCTTACCAAGGGGTATCGTATTACCCAGTTACTGAGTTGTTGAGGTCAGATAGGCAGTCGCTCCATGTAAAATACTGGTATTCAGCTGCATCCGGTTAGACTGGAAGCCGATCCCAACATAGTTGGGAAAAGGCTAGGCAGATAATGATATGTAGGCGTGCCTAACAAAATTCATGACAGTTATGAATTTATGAACCAGCTGCAGTGGGTTGTGGGATCTGTGTAGTGGTACAATGTGGACGAGGCAAAATTACAACGCTACAAGGTTCTTGTGGCCTAAATCGGGACCAACGCCGTCATTTTGCTAAGAATACATTTTCTGTGACAGTTTCACAAATGATTACCAACAACGCCCCCATATCAATCTCATTTAGGTGGCAAAATATCCTTGTAGCACTGTATTATGAAAGGATCGTAGCACGTGGCGTTCTGTACTTCCAGCCATCCCAGAGACATGCGATAGAGGCGTGAATTCACACAGTAGTAGAATAATTATATTTTAACGCAAAATCTTGAGCTAATCTATGTAAAGGCGAAAAGTCAGGGTCATTGCAGTGACGCTTATCGTAATTTTCTCGAAGCATCTTTTGCATTATTTTAGTAGGTACCTACTTATATTCAATCTGAAACTCTGAAGGCCAGTTCTCGTCATTTAAAACGTTCAAAACCTAGTCGCAGTTTCATCTCGACGACAAACAAGATGATAAAAAACTTACCTATCAAAAATGTAAGGAAAAATTAATATCATAGATATAATATTTTTATTATATCTATGAAAAATATAGAGGTATATTTCTAGACTCGGAAGCCATGTAAGCACTTAAGTCAAATATTTTTGCATGCGAAAATATTTGACTTAAGTGCTTATGGCTTGCACTTACGTCTTTTTGCATGCAAAAAATATTTGACTTAAGTGCTTATGGCTTGCACTTACGTCTTTTTGCATGCAAAAAATATTTGACTTAAGTGCTTATGGCTTGCACTTACGTCTTTTTGCATGCAAAAAATATTTGACTTAAGTGCTTATGGCTTCCGAGTCTAGATTTGACACATTGAGACTGAGATGAGACAAGCGCCAGGGTAGCCCGCGAAATTCATTTTTTTTACGTTTTTTGCATATTGCTGGTCAGTATTAAGTTGTACGTTGATTAAAATATGATTCGCGGCCGTAACAAATATGTATTTACAGAATTATAATCATTAAAGTCATCAACACAACTCTCTAAGACCAAGTAATCCCCAAGAATTACTATTTCATGAAATCTTGACATTTGAGGATTATACTAACTTAACAAGTTGTATTACTGATTGTAATGATTATAATTCTGTAAATACATATTTGTTACGACCGCGAATCATATTTTAATCAACCTTTAACTTTAAACTGACCAGCAAATTGCAAAAAACGTAAGAAAATTTGAATTTCGCGGGCTACCTTAGCGCCGCTTCCCCCTTAACTATTCAAGGTAATTCTTGCTTTGTATTCTAACGGCATTCATTCTCACCAGATGCGCCGATTTAATTATTTATCACAGAAACAAGTTGATACAACTGCTCTTAACTGCCTTCTTGACCCCCGGACCCCAACATGTGTTATCAAAGACTTATCGTAGCAGATGTAATAACTAATGACGCTCAAGCTCTGTCTAGAAAAGCTGAAAGCAGTAGTATAATAATGCTCCTGCTACACCTGCACGCGTAGCATGCCCGCCGCGGTAGAAATGGGTTTTCTCGTCGGAAGAATAGACAAAATGACAGATTGTAGAAATATTTGTACGCATTCTACGCGTCTAAGCATGGCAATGTGTCATTTTGTCTATTCTTCCGTTGACAAAAAGTCGTCATGCTACGCGTGAAACGGGTTTTGTCGCCGCGCGCTGGCAGAATCATTGACATATAAAAGTATGGACTGGAAATACCTACAAAAAAAGGGTGCATACCTACAACTCGTTTTGTCGCATAAAATGGCTGCCATTGCTAGGGTTGTGTCAATCAAGGAACATAGGTGTTACTATTATCGAGTATCGATACTAAATATGAGTCTTACTAGTTATCACGTTTGGATCATAATAACTTACTTAATTAAAGTCCGTTGTAATTAGGGTTGCCAACTATACTTTATAATAACGTATCTTACTTTATTTTCGATAAATATACTTTATAGTTTTGCATAAAACTATTGTGTGCGAAAATAGTTTATTTCTAATCTTTTGTGATGGGTAAAACGAAAGACTCATGGTTAATTACTGAACTATTTATCGATAGGTACATACAAGTCAAAAAACAAAATATTTTATTAAAGTTAGAATTTTAAGAGAAAAATATTAAAGTTATGCTTAAGACAAACCAGTTGTGAAGACAAATGGCAATATTATAATAAGATACCTACTTATAAATTCATCTGATAGCGTAAGTACCAAATGTAAAAACAAAATATTTCTTATTTACTCTCTGTTACCGTCACTTCAGCTTTCACTGAGTTTTTTCGGTAATGAATCTGCAGTGGCGAGAAGAGAGAAACAGATAGTCCATAAATTTAATAAAAAACGGGTTACTTATGTATTAAAATCAGTACCAGGTACTTAACAAATTAGAAAACATTGTAAAAGCCAATTATTTTTAAAAGAAACATTGAATTGGAACCGTGCACCTAGCTTCTGACGTTTCCAAAGTAGCCATGTAGGTTTATGTGAAATAAAATATTTTAATTTCGGTGCTGTGAACCAAAGGCCGGACCTGGCAAGGTCACTCGGACCGAATAAGACACAGGATTATTTATGTTCACTTCGCAGAATATACCGATGACGTTTCAGCGGAGGAACTAGTTTACGGAAACTATTACGGCAACGGTACAACCCTATTCCATTTGACATATTATTGTAAACAAACTAATGAATTAACAAAATATACTAAAAAGGTCTGTTATACGGAAATGAACCCAAATATCAATACTTTAGCCATAAATTCATGATCGCGTTACAACTGTATCATCGAATGTGTATTATTACATGTATTATTGCATGAAAACCGGCTACTAACCTGTGCAAAGACATTAGAGGTTGATTTTCATTCTTTCTTGCACCACACTTCACAATACAACACACAGACATGTTGAATTGTTGTTTTCCAACATTTGCATGCAGTTTTAAAAGGTAAAATCCTTGTAATTTTCTCGCAATTCTCAATAATACAAAAAGTAAACAACCATTTGACAGCAAAACTACCACGAAACTTGTCGCAAAAGATGGCTGTTACGGCACCTTACCTACAACTGTACTACGTCACGTCAAAATGTTGCCAAAATGAGCAACAACTTAAAATATTGTTGTCTCTTTTATCAAATACGATTATCTTATTAGAAAGAACGAGACAAAACGATATTTCGTATTCTGAATCATATTTCACTCATATTTGTATAAGCAAATGTATGTATAGAATAACGCGGTCTCTCCATGTTTTTCCTATCTCAATGGGCAGAATAGACAAAATGACAGATGGAACAGATAAATGACAGACAGATTAGACATTAAACAAAATGACGGATTTCTTTAGAAATCTGTCTACAATCTGCAGTGCCGGATTAAGACTACCTGATGCCCTCAGCAATCCACGCCTGTAGGCCCCCCTATTCACTAGTCGCCTCGTATTTTTCCAAAACATCGACGAGCGATTTGTAAAGATTAGCGCACATCTCTTGCTAGAGTGACTTTTGGGTCTTGTAATATTTTGCTGATAAACATCCTTGCCTTTCATGTGCTAGCAAATACTGTTTCGGTGCTGTTTCTGCCTTATGGTGCCCTCCGAGACGTGATGCCCAAAGCAATTGCTTAATTTGCTTAGAGGCTAATCCGGTGCTGACAGTCTGTCATATTTTTGTCAATTCTTCCGTCGACAGAACCCGTTTGTATGGTGATCATGCTACGCGTGCTGCTCGCGAAGCATGATCAGAATAAACAAAGTTCTCTCTATACAACTTGACATCTCTTCTGACCAAGCACGGGGCGACCCGTATAGACTCGCGTTTCTATGAAGACAAAGACATTTATTTTATTATTTTCATAGCAAAGGGGAGCCAATTTTAAAATCAATATAGTTTCTTGTCAAAATCCATTATGATGTAGACTATTTAATTTTGACACTTGTTGAAAAGAAATGTCTCTACTCAACCCACAAGTGTCAAAAGTAGAGACAAATTGGATGTCACGTGCTTGATATTGTAGACTTTTGTCGACTGAAGAATAGAAACATTTCTTGTCTTCATCGCCATGCGTATGACGGTAGAAATCTTTCTACAATCTGTCATTTTGTCTATTCTTCCGTCGACAAATCCTGTTTCTATAATGGTGGTCATGCTGCGCGTGCTGGTACATCGAAGCTATATAAACTGCGCACAGGACGTGTGATTCTCCATACAAATGTATTCCCCTTTTTTCTTCCTGAATAACGCCTCTAGAGCAATTTTTTTTTTTCATAAAATCATGGCAAGGTCTGCTGTAAACATGTCCTTGTCATTTTCTTTTTTTCAGCAACTACTTAATTACCTAGTAAAGAAAATATGACAGTCTAAAATTTTGAAAAAATGCCCTATTTTTACCGCCGTGATTAGAGGACTACCAGACAAATTAGAAAAGTTTTTAACGTAAAAAAAAACCTAAACATACTCTTTCTTAAAATGTTCATGTAAAAAAAAATAATTGAATCGGCTCAGTTTTCGAGGAGAAAAAAGGGGAATACGAAACGTCGATCTCGTTAATTTTTTTTGTGATAATTTCGGTCTGAGCTGCAGCCGTCCCTATCACACCCTACGGGGGCAGACTTGAGGTAATGCGACGGCAATATCATTATCTGCCTAGCCTTTTCCCAACTATGTTGGGGTCGGCTTCCAGTCTAACCGGATGCAGCTGAATACCAATATTTGACGACAATAGTAATGCGACGGCAATAGTTTCTTCAAATACCTATTTTTCATATTCTTCGCAGGCTCCGTCCCCTCTTAAACTAGACGTTAAAAAAGCACGTTAAAGGAGTAGCTACTTCCATATTATGGTGCAGTTCCAAGGTTTTAAGGTCCAATATCTACATCATACAACGTGCCGCTACAATGGCGACATTAATTTAACACACGGGTAGGGCTAGTGCCCATTAATCATATATATAAGTATAGGTTAAAATAATTCGTAAATTGAAAAAAAATTTTTTTCAAACAAACTAAATAATATATTAGTAACTAAAATTGGGATCACCCTTGCAAAAATTCATTCATGAAATTACTTACCTACGCTTCGCGCGATCGTACTCGTGATCATCGGTCCGATTCTTTGTCGGCATTTATCAAAGAATCCGAGCGGCGCGGCGCGGCGTAGGTACCTACAGCCGAGGTGCTTAGTCTAACGTCACCCTTTCTTGTTAAGTACTATTAGTTATAACTATCATCACATCACTCATCACAGTCATCACTAATCACTGCTTTTATTTTGTCTCAGTTTTGGGTTAGTCTTCGAAATATTGTAGCACATTTTGTCGTGTAGGCGGTCGGTCTGGGCGTAAAGACCTAGGATCCACTGGCCGGTTTTCGTGGATGCGCTGAAGATGTCCTACAATAGAGGATTAGTAGGGCATTGTTTTGAATCGCCATATCTCTCGCGATATGTCCTTATCGCAAGGGCGGCACTTTGATGACATTCTCCATAAATTAGGATCATGTCCGCGATTAGAAAACATAGCAAAGCGTATTTATCTAAGTACCATAATCTAATTACACAAAAATAAATAAGTAAAACAATAGGTAAGCGTCTTTTTCGCGGAAACATTCACAACAATATTCACGACGTAATTATGCGCACTAGTTTGACGAAGTGTGTCAAGGACACGGGTTCGGCTTGCACTAGATTACTACAAAGGCAAAAAAAGAATTCGAGTGCATGCGGGGGCGCGGCGGGCGGGAGGGGGCGCCAGTCACCTGCACCATGTTCTTTGGCGGCAAGCGACAAAGGAGCCGCTAGGCGGCGGAAGGAAAGAAATATCTCTTTGTCGGTGCCGCCAAAGAGTCATATGTCTTTCCTTCAATTCGCCTACTCTTTGCATTTGTTTCATCCTAATAGTATTGCTTATTCGTTTTATTTCATTGATGCGATGTTATGATCCGTGACCCCGGCAAATGACCGCTGCGCGACAGTTCTCTAAGTACAGGTTGCTCTAAAATACTATTTTCTAAAATTTTAAATAAATCCGTAAATAATAACGTTTAATGGAAATATAATTGCTTCATGAAATGAAAATGTGAAAACGTATATGTGTGTTAAATTAATGTCACCATTGAAGCGCCACGTTGTATACCTACTTAGCCACAAACCACTCAAAAATAATATAATAATAATCGCTAATATCATCACGAAACTATTTAACAATGCGTTACGAATGCGGAGTCCCTGATAATTCCGACCTAAATTCTTTTGAGTTAAAGGTCAAAATGCACAGAAGGCCCAAATAGGGATGATGACATTTTTTTTTAAACTCTAAAATATTTGTTTGCAAACGGTGAAAACAATACCACAAAAAAACCGGGCAAGAGCGAGTCGGACTGGCGCACCGAGGGTTCCGTAACATCCGGGTTTATGCATAAGGTTTATGTTTATGAAATTAAATGTTTTTTTTTTATTTTTGAGTTGATTGAATGAATGGTAAATTGCGGTTTACGATTTATGACGTATTAAAAAAAAACTACTTACTAGATCTCGTTCAAACCAATTTTCGGTGGTAGTTTACATGGTAATGTACATCATATATTTTTTTAGTTTTATCGTTCTATTATTTTAGAAGTTACAGGGGGGACGACACACATTTTACCACTTTGGAAGTGTCTCTCGCGCAAACTATTCAGTTTAGAAAAAAATGATATTAGAAACCTCAATATCATTTTTGAAGACCTACCCATAGATACCCCACACGTATGGGTTTGATGAAAAAAAAAAAAATGAGTTTCGGTTCTAAGTATGGGGAACCCTAAAATTTATTGTTTTTTTTCTATTTTTGTGTGAAAATCTTAATGCGGTTCACAGAATACATCTACTTACCAAGTTTCAACAGTATAGTTCTTATAGTTTCGGAGAAAAGTGGCTGTGACATACGGACGGACAGACAGACAGACAGACGGACAGACAGATAGACAGACAGACATGACGAATCTATAAGGGTTCCGTTTTTGCCATTTGGCTACGGAACCCTAAAAAGTCTTAAAGCTTAAATAAATATTTTAAAATAACTGGCTCACTCTGACATGACATGTATGTATCTGGTGTATTGTGTGTCTTTTAATCTGTGCTAAATAAATGTATTTTCTTTCTTAGTCATAATAAAAAATCATCATCATCATCATTTCAGCCGAAAGACGTCCACTGCTGGACATAGGCCTTCCCCAAGCACCTCCACTTCGACCGGTTCTGTGCATCTCGCATCCAACGGGTTCCTGCGGCCTTCACAAGGTTGTCGGACCACCTTGTGGGAAGCCTTCCAACGCTACGTCTTCCGGTACGCGGTCGCCATTCCAGAACCTTTCGGCCCCATCGGCCATCTGTTATGCGAGCAATAATTATAAAAAACCGGGCAAGAGCGAGTCGGACTCGCTCGCCGAAGGTTCCGTAACATCCGGGTTTATGTATAAGGTTTATGAAATTAAATGTTTTTTTATATTTTTTTAGGGTTCCTTAGCCAAATGGCAAAAACGGAACCCTTATAGATTCGTCATGTCTGTCTGTCTGTCTGTCTGTCCGTCTGTCTGTCTGTCTGTCCGTCCGTATGTCACAGCCACTTTTCTCCGAAATTATAAGAACTATACTGTTGAAACTTGGTAAGTAGATGTATTCTGTGAACCGCATTAAGATTTTCACACAAAAATAGAAAAAAAACAATAAATTTTAGGGTTCCCCATACTTAGAACCGAAACTCATTTTTTTTTTTTCATCAAAGCCATACGTGTGGGGTATCTATGGGTAGGTCTTCAAAAATGATATTGAGGTTTCTAATATCATTTTTTTCTAAACTGAATAGTTTGCGCGAGAGACACTTCCAAAGTGGTAAAATGTGTGTCCCCCCCCCCCTGTAACTTCTAAAATAAGAGAATAAAAAAACTAAAAAAAACATATGACGTACATTACCATGTAAACTACCACCGAAAATTAGTTTGAACGAGATCGAGTAAGTAGTTTTTTTTTTAATACGTCATAAATCGTAAACCACAATTTACCATTCATTCAATCAACTCAAAAATAAAAAAAAAACATTTAATTTCATAAACATAAACCTTATGCATAAACCCGGACCCTCGGTGCGCGAGTCCGACTCGCTCTTGCCCGGTTTTTTTTTATATTTGAGTTGGTTGAATAAAAGGTAAATTGCGGTTTACGATTTATGACGTATTAAAAAAAACTACTTATTAGATCTCGTTCAAACCAATTTTCGGTGGAAGTTTACATGGTATTGTACATAATATATTTTTTTTAGTTTTATCATTCTCTTATTTTAGAAGTTACAGGGGGGGGGACACACATTTTACCACTTTGGAAGTGTCTCTCGTGCAAACTATTCCGTTAAGATAAAAATGATATAAGAAACCTCAATATCATTTTTGAAGACCTATCCATAGATACCTCACACGTATGGGTGTGACGAAAAAAAAAATTTTTAGTTTCAGTTCTAAGTATGGGGAACCCCAAAATTTATTGTTTTTTTTTTCTATTTTTGTGTGAAAACCTTAATGCGGTTCACGGAATACATCTACTTACCAAGTTTCAACAGTATAATCCTTATAGTTTCGGAGAAAAGTGGCTGTGACATACGGACGGACAGACAGACAGACAGACAGACAGACAGACAGACATGACGAATCTATAAGGGTTCCGTTTTTTGCCATTTGGCAACGGAACCCTAAAAAATACCAGCCGTTTTGTACTGTAGAGGTTTGAGGAACAGAGTGTAAAGTTCCTCATCGTCCATGGAAAAGACAGGATCCTCCAACCAAACTGCATGAGCAGTCGTCGCCCAGTGAAAACGGCTGCGACTTAAGAGTTGAAGATCGTGGGTCCGAAACTCCGAACCCGAGCAGGCACTTTACTTTGTGTAAATAATTTCATCACCAGCCCGCCAGAATCCACTACGCGGGCCCAGTGCGGGTTGGTAGATGTCACATGTCTTCGAATTTTTGGTTCTAGGACATGCTGGTTTCCTCACGATGTTTTCCTTCACCCTTTTGAGTGCAGCGGTGATGAAAGTAAACATCATCATCTGCCCAGCCTTTTCCCAACTGAGTTGGGGTCGGCTTCCAGTCTAACCGGATGCAGCTGAATACCAGTATTTTACATAGAGCGACTGCCTATCTGACCTCCACAACCCAGTTACTGGGTAATACGATACCCCTTGGTAAGACTGGTTGTCAGATTTTCGGGCTTCTGACTATCCGTAACGACTGTCAAAGATTGACGAATCACAGCCGGGACCAACGGCTTAACGTGCTTTCCGAGGCACGGAGGGGTCACGATGTAAATATGGTCACCCATCCACAGTCCAACCACGGCAAGCGTAGCTTAACCCGATCGATCGACCAGTGCGGCTGTTATTTAGCCACGGGCCCCTCATGGTGATGAAATTAAACACACGAGCTAATCTCATTTAATTTCGTGCAGATAAAGAGGAGGCTACGCAAAGTGCACCTTCTGTTCATTTTTCTGTGGCTTTTCGAAGTGCCAGATGGAATCCGTTGATGAAATCGATGAGATTCCGTTATGCGGGTAGATGCTATTATCGAAGTCCCCTCGTATTGCTTGGGAGACCATCTCATCGTCTTCAAATTAGTTTTTTTTTTTGCAATAGTCTAAGGGACTTACTGCTGGATAAAAGAGTAGGAAAAGACAAAAAAAAAAAATGATGGATGGACTTTGTGGATTCGGATTTTAAAAAATCCAGCGGGATTGTCCGAAAGGGTTACCGTTCGCACGGAACATAAAGGGCTAAGGAAGGAACACGGGTGGGATTTAGTCAGTAAGAGTCTGACACTCCCTTCCGCACCACCCAGAGCGGGAGGAATCATTTGATGATTTCCCATCAGCAAAAAAAAAAAGTCCGTCAACGAAGATCATACGGGCCCGACCAGCGACAGTTCAACAACATTCATTGCGTTTTTCACGTTGTTGAGCAGACAAATTTTTCGAACATATAAAGCAATGGATTAGCAATATATTTCAAAATTATTCATATTTAGATTAATAGTGTATTGCGTAAATGGACAGTTTGGACACTAACAAATAGGACATGCTTTGGTCAGGAGCACTGCTTTCACACTGGGTTACACCGCATTATATTGTAGTCTTTGACACTGGGTGTAGTTTTTTTTCTAAACACAGATTTTTTTTTCTTTTTTTAAGGCTACGCCGACCACCTAGTGGCGCCCTCGTCGTTTGTTTAGTTATTTCTTTTATTTTAGAATGCAAATGCAGTAAATAAGCACGTATAAGTTGTGCTCCACAAGATTATACGTATTATTTAGTTTTATTATACTTAATCACTAAAACGGTTAAAAGTGGCCACTACTTTCCGTTTTGCATTTTCATTCTAAAATAAAAGAAATAACCAAACAAACGATGAGGGCGCCACTGCGCGGTCGGTATTACGTTGCCCCACACTAGGAATTTCTCCTGTATCGTGGGTGCGTTTACAAACATTTTAAGTCACACACACAAACAGCCAGACCCGGAACAACTACTTGTAGGTCATACAAATATTTGTTCCGTGCGGAAATCGAACCCGTGACACACAGCGCAGCAGTCAATCGCTTAACCGAGGTGTAGAATTCTAGCATTGGAGGTCGCCTCAACGCCGGTTGTCGCTGAAAACCAGCGCTGGGGCTCTGTCTCGCTTACGCCCGTAGCACACCTCAGCTGCGAAATACGAGTAGCGGAACCGCTGGATGAATTCCGCTGCGATCAAGTGTAGTTTGAGTAGCGGAACTGGGCGTCGGAACGTCACGCGAGTCAGTTAAGTTAAGGCAATCGGAGCAAAATGTCGTCGTTATCAGAGTCAGAGGAGGAAGCAATATTATTGAGGTCTTTAACTTTGGGATAAAATGTAGTTTTGCTACTTATTTTTATCGACTTCCACAAGCACGTGCGAAAACGACTCGGCACTGCAACAAAATGGCGGCCGGAGCGCGGAAGTGTGGCTGGCGTTCGGAGCAGATCGACGAAACCGCGCGGGGAAAGAGATAGAAATAGTCAAATCTATGCTGCATCTGGTTAGACTGGAAGCCGACCCCAACGTAGTTGGGAAAAGGCTAGAGAGAGTTCTTTCTCTGTGCGGTACCGCAAATTAACGTAGGTATTTTCTTTCTTTTTTTTCTAGGTTGTCTCTGGCCATCCCCTTGGTATTGGTTGACAGAATTATTACGCAGACCGCATTATATTGTAGTCTTTGTTACGCAGTTTAGATACTATGCAGTTAGTTTACACTACTCACGACACCGAAGTTAAGGTTATCTTTCAAAAGAAAGGCCATCTTTACGACGGTACAGATAATGATAGGATATTGTTTTTACAAAGCATAATAATTTTCTCTTGCACTTTATTAAATCACCAGCTTCTGCCTACGATTTCTTCAGCTTGAAACTTGTTTTAACATAAAATTATAGCCTATGGCACTCTGCAATACTGTAGCTTCCCATTAGTGAAAGAATTTTCGGAATCGGATCAGTAGTTCCGAAGATTACCCCCTACATACAAACTCACAAATTTTTACTCTGTCAATAAATTATTATAAAGTACTAGCGGGCCTGGCAGACTTTGTCCTGCCCGAACAGCGCCACCTACCGGGTCCAATTTTAAATTTCAACCATCCTGGAGGAACCCACTCAAACACACAAAAAAAGGAGGAGTTCAGTGACATTTACACGTACAGAAGAATATCTATACATATAATAAATCTGTAGAAGGGTCAATTCTGTACATTGAAAATATTGAAAAAATAAATAGCGGGGGGTGTTGCTGGATCGATACCAAACCCAAATATGTGATTAAAAAAATTTTTGTCTGTCTGTCTGTCTGTCTGTATATGCAGGCATCACGTGAAAACTAACGGTTCGATTTCGATGAAACTTGGTATAATTATACCTTATTATCCTGGGCATAAAATGGGATACTTTTTATCCTGGAAAAATACGTAGAAAAAAAATCTTATTTTTCAGTTTTATTCATAGACGTTGTTCTGTAGAACCGCGAACACACGTTGCATTACCCGCAGTGGATAATTTTCCATTTCAATTTAAGAGAATACAGTTTCATGTAGCTTTGTGTTACGCCATGACAATAAATAAGGCTCAAGGTCAGACCCTAGGAGTTGCTGGCGTAGATCTTACCGCGAGTTGTTTTTCACACGGGCAACTTTACGTAGCTCTTTCCCGTGTGAGCAGTCCAAGAAATCTTCATGTTCATATTCCGAACGAGCTCACTAACAATGTTGTGTATGCTGAAGCTCTCAATTAACTTTCTGTCGCATTGTCACGATCACTTTTTTATTATTGCGAACTTTTCGTCACTGTCAGTAATTTACTGCTACATGCTACTTATCAAGGTCGGAATTACTATGAAAAAAATACTTACTACAGAAAGCGAGCTCAACAGCAGTAGCTCAATAGAGGGATCTACTTAATTATTGTAGGCTTAGCCGTATTTGGGTCCAATAGATATTTATAAGATGTCATTGTCAGAGTTACTCAAAATCGAGAAATAAACCATTAACGCGAAGACCGCCATCCGCGCGGACGGAGTCGCGGGCGGAAGCTAGTTATTAAATAAAGTCAGACAAAAAAAAACAAAACCATTCTACCTTTTTCATCATTGCAACCAAAAACAAAACTCTTTAAGCACCTGGCAACACTTAAAAACACACCCATCACGCGTGCAACATTAAAAAAATCATAAAAACACTAGTGATGCGGAAAAGTTATATCCGATATCGGTTAATTCACAGCTTGTTATTTTTCGTTATCTAAATTAACGGTTATCGAAGTTCAAATGTCGACACGGTGTCAGAGACTGACATTTCTCGTTCGGGCAGCGCATGTGCGTTCTGAAGGTGAATGAGGACGACCGATAAATCTTCGGAAGTGAAATAAAGGGCAAATATATGAGTTAGATTGACTTTGGATGACATCTGTTTAGGCATTTTCCGTTTGATCGTTTAAACGACGTATTTTTAGGGCTACACGAATTAAGCGCTCGAATGAAGTTGACAAGGAGGCGCTGTTGTGGTGTTGTGCAATTATTTTGTGAAATGTATTGAAAAACAAGATGGCGGCGTTAGTTCCGATTTTAGCCACGCACCAAAAGTTCCTTATTATGAACTATCTCGCAAGACCCATTGGGATTCCACCCAAAGTAGGCCTCACATTCCTGGACTGTCACTTGTCGCCGAGATGCTGAATTTTGAGCCAACCAAATTCAAGAATAAAACGATATTTTTGCCATCGACACGCTAAGAAGTTCCTTGTACAGACGCCAGCACATCAAACCACTTCTATCTATCATTATTAGATTTTAACTTTATCGCCATTTTTATCGCTAAAGAGTAAGGTTCAAAGTTGATTGGGAAAATTTTACAGTTTCGGGTAGCTTGATGTGCTATCGCCTGGTACAAGATCGCAGTGTAGTTAACTTGACTGTGATAACTTCAGAGCTTTTAAAATACAGATAAATGTGCACTGTGAGTAGATATTTATTACAAAAACATTTCTAGTAGGTACAGCCCGATTCAAAAACTTTACGGGGCGGTTTGGAATATCAGGCGAGTCGCTGCGCATTACCAAGCGGGTGAGGGATGAGGTACTGGGCAGCGAACACGCACTTCAGAGCCGCCAGAAAGTTTAAATCAGACTGTACCTATATTGGAAGGATCAGTTAATTTTACAGTCACGTGGTTCGGTACTCTTGAAAACAATATTGTCAACATTGAAATGAAATTGACATTGTTCCGCCATTATTTTGTTACACGTGAAGTTAGCTATGTTACGGGCTGCAATAGTATGGTTCAACTCATTACGATAAACCGGTAATAGAGCTTTAAAATGCTTTATCCTAATAACAAGGCTAATAAATAAATATGATATAAATAGTTCTTTAATTGACTAATTATAAGGTATTAATTCATTTGGGCGTAAGAAAATTATTAAAATCATAAAATTAACCGTGACTTTGGCTTCATGCGGTAGGATCGTTGCATTTACACTACTAAAAAAAAGACTGCGTGTAAGTTCTCCAATTTCAAATATAAAGTCAAGTGGTTTTAGAAGCGAATACAAACTGCAATTTGTTTGATGTGAGTAATTGAGGATTGAGCTAAATAACGTGCAATTTAAGAGGCATGTCCAGCAGGGGACTACTGAAAGAGGATCATCATCACCTGCCTAGCCTTTACCCAACTATGTTGGGGTTGGCTTCTAGTCTAAACGAATGCATTTGAATATCAGTATTTGACATGGAGTAACTGTCTGACTAACCTGGTCCAGACCTGACCAGGATTGCCATCATCATCATCTGCCTAGCCTTTTCCCAACTATGTTGGGGTCGGCTTCCAGTCTAACTGAATGCAAATATCAGTCATGGAGCGACTGCCTATCTGACCTCCACAACCCGCTACTGGCTGTTCAAAGAAGATGACGATAACATTAACTCTTGTATTCTGTGGCCTTGTGAATAGCGATGTTATCAATATTTAGTTCCACTATTATTAGTAACTCTTATTCTATAGGTACCCGTCATGTTAGTGATAGCGTCTCAAGCACGCGGTGAACACGCCGAAAAATTATGGCAAATTTCGATATTATTATAATGTTTTTAGTTATTAATTAATATAAATAAATGGTATGAGCTTTTCGTGTGTTAGGTATTGGGCATTTACCATTAGAAATTCAGTAGCAGTTTTTTTTTGCGGATAACCCTCAAATGAGTGTCAGAATCTTACTGACTAAAACCCACCCGTGTTCCTTCCTACCTAACATTGAGATATAAGTACTTACGTACTAGAGTGGCCGCCGCGAATCGATAATTTGTAGCACGCTTTGTGGTCCATGGACCGGAAGTCCTTTAGTCTGCGGACGCTTGTCGCGACGTGACACGTAGCACTGATACAGTTAATTCTAAAAATGCCTTCGTGTGTATTGAGATACTGTTCAAACCACTCTAGAAAATTGAATAAAAGTCAAGGAGTGACGTTTCACCGGTAAGTTTATTGTATTTTCTGTAAAACGTGCGTTGCCACGCTGTACAACATATTTTGTTCGCAATGTCAGCTCTAGTACGTAAGTACTTTATACCTCAATGCTTCCTAAGCTCTTTATGTTCCGGGCCAGCGGTAACCCTTACGGATAATCCGGAGATTGGATTTGTGCCCGGTTGATGGCAATAAGCTCGCTCCCTATCTCATGCATGGTGCTTAAACATAACTGACGAAATTTGGGTGTAGGTGCGGTCACGAGCACTAATATATCAACACTTGGACACTTTAAATTGCGATTTTTTCACGAAATAACGATTGCCACGTTGAAATACGACACTTTACATAAACCTATGGGTTCGAAAATACTATGTTCCTAATAATATAAAATTTCATTCAAAAATAAAGGAACAAATCGCCTTTGAATAAAGCCAAGTGTATACATACTTATGCTCGTGAGTGTACTAAGGTACAGCTCTGCCTAATCTTTCGGGGATTATTGGCGTGATGTTATTTTTTAAGAGGACTACATGACTGTCAGACTGCATAGAAAAGAAGAGAAGCGCGATGAGTGCGATGACACAACATCCTGGTAATTTATTGCAAAATATGAAGCAATGAGAGATTTTCTTTTCTTTTTTTTTAACCCTTTCCTAGTCGCTGGATAGATGGCGCTGAACTTGGTAAGTTACTACAAGGAACGGGACGTAACATTATTTTTTTATTATTTCACTTGGATGCAATTTTGATACCGTAAAACGAAAGTGTCAGTCAACGCGCGTATGTGACGTGACGCAATGTTTTTTTTCCAAGCGTTTTGGCTTTGGCACCTAGTAACATAGTCAGTTCAACGCCATCTTCAGGCTTCAGGGTTCTTGGAAACGATGTTTTTTTTTTTAATACTTACTCAAAAGAAAAACCTCTCATTATTTACAAAAAATTTATTGTTTGGGCTAAAAAATTCAAACACTAGTGATTTTGCATGTTGCTTGTAGAATAATCTGACAAAAAATCAAAATGATTGTATGTATATTAGTATAGTTTTTATTGTAAAAAGAAAATGTTTAGAGGTATCTTCATGTTTTTTTTCTATGGTATCAAATTAGTTGTATTATGTTTTCAACACACTATCTAATTAGCATAAATCCTGAAGAAAATCATATTTTTTTCTGATTCTGTTTACTGTAGTCGATCATATACTTTTAGGCATTATAAAACTTGCGTTTTTTGCGTTTAGGTCCTGTAGTTCCCTTTTAAGTGTCTGATTCCGTTAAGATTTAATCGATGACGGAAAATAGCTATTTTTCAAGAAATAGGGTGACAGAGACACAAACATTTACATATTTTGCAGAACCTCACTGTTTGTGTTTGAGTCGCATAATAATGTTTGATATGGCAATTAGTGCTTTCAGTAACAAATAATACTTATTTACGTTAGCACTGGAGTGAGATCTAAGAATCTATTAACATAACTTTATTATGCCTGTGTTTCCCAAGAAAGGGTAGGTAGAAGGGTGTGGTACACCTATGTACGGTGGGCTGCATCAATTGGGTACCCCAGTTGTATTAAAATTTTCATACAACTGGGGTACACAATTGATGCAGCCCACTGTACATTTGCTGCAGAGTTTGTTGTGACACTTTTTCTTCACAACTAAAGCAGTAGGAAGTGACGAAGACGGACGTTTTATATAACTGATTTATGTAAATACGTTCAAAAAGTGTTTTCGGGGACTGTCTTAATGGGCTTACATGACCTAAAGCGCGGTCACTGTCGGACAGCATAGAAAAGAAAGAGAAGCGCGATGACAACGCTGGTAATTTATTGCAAAATATGAAGCAATTATTTAATTACAAAAAAATCTATTGTTTGGACTAAAAAATTCAAGCACTAGTGCTTTTGCATGTTGCTTGTAGAATGATCTGACAAAAAATCAGAATGATTGTATTTTTATCGTAAAAAGAAATTTTTTTAGAGGAATTTTCATTATTTTGTTTTATCGAATCAAAAATTATTTTACTCGAACTATGTTTTCAACACAATATCTACCTAGCATATATACAGGGTGTTTGGTGCATCGTTTGCCAAATGGAATTGGCCGAAAGGAGAGGTCATTTGCTATCTCTTAAGGCCCAGTAACTCATTCCTTGTTACACCGGTTTTATATTATGACTTTTAAATTTTTATTTAGAAAAATACTAGAACTCTGCATTGAAGATTACATTTAAAAAAAAAGTTATGAATAAGGTCGGGCGGGGCTATTTCGACTATAAAAACACAAACGTCGGCTTCAAAAGTCTGCACACCTGTCTTTGAATACGTTATGATAGATTTAATGAATTTATGTTATAAAAGCTTTAATTGAGATCTTTCTTACGTAGGTCTTAAACAAAATACTCATCTTATATGTTCACAGGAACGATATTTTTGAAATTGGGAAGAAATAGTTACAATTACCCCACAGTGGGGCTATTTCAACTATGCCACATATTTATCGTACTAATGCCGTTATCGTTTTGAAACTGAGAGCCTGAGTATATTATGGAATAATTCATACCAATCTATGGCTTATTGTCTCCTAACATGGTTCAGTAATGTAATAAAATACTTTAAACACCTTGGAGGGGCAATTTCGACTTTTTACATAGGTAGTAGTGCAGGGACGTATGCCAACCAACATCATCGATAAATCAGATCAACAACAACCATGAATAAACATTTATATAAAATAAAAAAAACATGTTACATGTATTCTTGAGACTATTGTGGACCGTGGCATGCCATGAAAATCAGCAGCTTGATAACTAGTAATTTTTTTATTGCTAACATCTTCTACAGCCGTAAGTAGTTCGTCTAGCTGGTGAGTACTGTTTAACATTTTTGCCTTATAATTTCACACCATCTAAAACGATACAACAACCAAAGCGCAAAATTACTGAATAAGCCGAAAATTAGTAGAAAAGCGGACGAGAGACAAAAAACTTTTATGACAAGATAGAAAATTCTTCAAACTGCATGACATTTACATTTCACAACTATAGTAAACGGCTTAATCACCATTTAGAGATTTAATTTACCAAACAGTGGTTCCCTGTACCTACATTTTATCGCAGCATGTGCCAATGTTTTTGTTATGCATAGAGTATCGATATCATCACATCACTAGTGCTTCGCAATACCATACAAAAATGAAGCGGGGCAATTATGACTTTAGGTTAGTCGAAATAACCCCACTTCTTCTTTTCGTGGGGCTATTTAAACTAACGAAAAATCACATCAAAAACGTATCATTCCAAAGAACAAATGAGCGAAAAACCATTTACGGTTTATATTTTCACTAGTCACTGTTTAATATTGTAAAAACAAGCGTTTTAAACACAACTTTTGACGGAAAATGTGACGTGCGTCTTTTGTTAACACATGCACAAAATGTCGTCTGACAAAAAAAAGCGTGTAGGTCGAACAGTTCGCGGTTTAGCAGCTCCATCTATGAAATTTTGTATAAATAATCTGTTCACCTACCTGGATATAGATGGCGTTTTGGTACAAATACAGTAGAACAACAGTTATTATCATTAGTTGAAATAGCCCCATAGTCGAAATAGCCCCGCCCGACCTTATAGCCTTCAAATTTCATTTTAAATCTTATATTTACTCTTGTATGGTTCTATGAAATTCAAAATTACTTGCTAATAACATCTAGTTCCTTTTTAATGACTCACAAAGTTTTTGGTAAAAGGAAAAATACACTTAACACTCAGCTTTAAATTGCTGTAAAAAAAAAAAAACTAAAAGCGATCGGAATCTCCGAATTCTTTTAAAAAGTTGTCTAGTTTGTCCCCTTTCCAACGGTGTGCAATATACCAACAAAAAACTTTTAACGACTTCAGTAATTCGCTAAATGTGTAATCGAGACACATCAGGCTGATAGTCGATATTACGGTAAGAACACTAGTTTTCACATACTTAAATATAAAATATAAAAACTTTCTTTAAGTAGGTGGATAGTGTTATCTCACTCTTACGCAGTCTCTTATCTCTTTCTAGGGTTTTAACTTTCCTCGAACTTGAAATAAAAAATAAACTAAATAGATCCTGTAAAACGATTACATCAGTGAATGATAGCGTGACGGCTGACAGGGGAGAATGGAAGAAGAAAACGTGTTGCGCCGACCCCAAGTAACATGGGATAAGGGCAGGAAGATGATGATGATGATAAATGATTACATCTCGAGTTATTGATAAACGTAAACCCTTCGTTAAACACAAGTAGATAAGATACATAATCTTATCATCGCTCTATTGTGCCGAAAATGCTCAAGGAAAATGTCAATTGACCAACAAAGAAGCGACTTACGCATGAATGTCATCTGATTTGAGGTATTAAACGAAACGCAACAGCGCCAATGTAGGGCAGCGTCTAAACTAAAAATACATCTTGTTTTTTTTTTCAGTTGAAATGAAAATAGCGGCCAAGTGCCACCATAAAATATTTAAAACTAAATTGAAATCTCGTTTCTTGTATCGGGACCCCCTTTTATTTTTAACTTTATTTTATTTTTATTTGCTGTTATATCGGTGACAGTAGTGCACACTCTGTGAAAAATTCAAGTGGCTACCTATTGCGGTTCAAAAGATACAGCCCCGTGACAGACGGACGGACGAACAGCGGAACCTTAGTAATACCGTTTGGATACGGAATCCCAAAAATGGGCAAAAAGTATCTTGGGACATGAGCGAACCAAGCCGGTCTATGCTATAAAAATGGTCCTTACCAGACGGCGAGCTGCCCATTGCTCGCCGTCCGCAAGCCCGCGCCTACGGTGGTCGGGAATCGGCTGTCGATTCCCGACGCTCAGGGAGCTGTCAAGCTCACACCACGTAAATTTTCACTGTGAGATTTCTACAGAATAGATCGGTAAGTCATGGTCTACATATACTACATGTGCGCCAAATTTCACTTAAAACCAAAGTACTAAACATACAGACACATAAATAGTTACTTTCGCTTTTATAATATGAGTATGGATGCAGCATTCAGCCATTATTGTTCCCACTGTTGGTACACAGGCCTCCTTTCTGTGAGAGGTGGGCCGTAATCCAACACGCGGGCCCAGTGCGGGTTGGTAGATGGCACATGACTTCGATTTTTGTTGGATCTAGGAGATGCTGGTTTCCGGGGTGTGGTGATGAAATAATTTACACAAAGTAAAGCGCTTGTCTGGGTACCTACGGCCTACAACTCGTAAGTTGCGGCTTGGCCACAAATGCTCTCAGTTATTTTTTTCTTCTAATGGTAGGGGCAACTAATTAAAGTTGCCGTCAGCACATCTACTCAATAAGCATTGGCATGTATGAAGAAAAAGCAATTAGAACTTCGACACCCGATAGAAACCCCCCAAGTCACATTTGATTAAAACGTTCGGACAAGCAATGTCTACTGTCACGCCATTTTGTTTTTTTTTTTTTCAAAATGGCGTCCACGCTTTGATCCTACTCTCGGATACGTGACACTGTATGGGGTTTGGTCTCATTATGTTTTCTGTTTGCATTGATGTCCGCTATCAATTTTTACAGGTTTCATGCGAAGCCGAAATTTGTAAAAACATTTTGGTCAAGTAGGTATTGAAGTTTTGTATGAAACAGCTGATTTTTTTTTCGTGATTTCAGAGTTGGTCCCATAGTGAAAGTTGTTTATATTCATGGGTAGAACACCATGTAAAAATTTGGATGGTCTTTGAAAAGTAACCCTGTATATGTTCGCAAAATTTTTCACACAATGTAAACAACGTTCTGAATGTTTTTGAACTGTCAAAGTGAAAGCCATTGTTACTGTTAGTGTGTTACGGAATTACCCCGCTGTTTGTCTGACATTCGTCCTGCCGGTCGATTCTGTAAAAAACTCACCGTGACAATTTAGGTGAAGCGAGTTTATTTTTGCTAGGAATTGACACTGTTGACAGCTCACTCCACGCTCACTTCACCTAAGTTTTCACGGTGAGACTTTTACAGAATAGCACCGCTGCTACCGGTAACAACTGCGACGACATTTGATTAAGTAAATAGATTAATTATGCAAAACCTACTAAATAAATGGGCCATTTTAACGTGCGAATATATGTATTTTTGAACGCCACGTAAACACCGAATTAATTTAAATCGTATTCAGCTTTTTACTTCGATAAATACACAACATTCGTCCCTAGGATGCCGCAGCCCGTTCGCGGTTGGGTGACAATCCATTACCATCCGTGCCACGAAAAGAAAGTTAATCCGTTGGCTGACATTCGTAATCTTTGACAGTCGTTACGGGTAAACAGAAGTCTGACAACCTGTCTGTCTTATCGTAGCGGTATCTACAACGCCACATTGCGAACAACGCGTCATACTGACGTCACTCAAAATCCTGCATCTCTCTAAAAAGCGACATTCGAGCATCGATAGAGAGGCCAAATTTTATTGACGTTGGAAACATTGAAAACATAATAAATCCCATTCACTTTTATTTAATTTTTACGCATTCTCAGAGCGTCCATGTGGCGACGCTTAGGGGACGGCCCATGTCCAACAGTGGACGTCTTTCAGCTGAAATGATGATGATCATAATTATTTGATATTCAGAGGGTCGTATGCTTCAAAAAAGAAAAGACAAAAGCTAGGAAGAATCAAAAGAACTAAGAACACTGAACTCCAACGGAACCATAATTATTTTAATAAAGTTATAACTACACACATCAAAAGTGTCTAGGGATCAAGCATTTTTATGCGGATTTCTTGAGATTGAGATGTGGCTTTGTAATAAATTTATGATTTTATAAATTTATATGGATCCTTTTTGGTGCATTTCATAATTTGAATCAGGAACTGTGAATCAAATTCGAGTAAAAGATGAAAATCAGCTGTCAATATTTTCCCTATAAAAACATACAACGCATTGAAGACATTATTAGTGCTACTGTTTCCCTACTACTGATTAAAACCAACGTTATTATGGAGCGGCGACGTCATTTAAGCAGGGAAGAAATGCTCAGAGCCGTGGGAATGATAGAAGCTGGTTCCCGGCAACGTACTGTGGCTTTAGCTCTGAATACAAGTCAGAGTGTTATCAGTCGACTTTGGACACGTTACCGAAGCACTGGTACCGTGGCTGAGCGCCATGGAGGCGTTTCGTGTGCTTTTCTGATGAGTCTCGTTTTGGTATGAGACCGGATACAAGACGTATACGACACAGGAGAACCCCTGGACGCCAACAGCGATTAAAATCCTGCCAGGAAGTCCATCCTTATAGTGGTGGAACCATCATGGTATGGGCGGGTATTTGGATCGGCGGAAGAACTGAGTTGATTTGGATCAGAGGCAACCTCAACGCTCAAATTTATGCTGAGACGATTGTATCAGACGTCATCGTTCCTCTACAAGTGCAAATCGGTCCCTTATTTCAGTTAATGCGTGATAATGCACGACCGCACACCGCAAGAGTTGTAAGACAGACTCTCGCCGCAGCTAACATCAATGTCCTGCCCTGGCCTGCTCAGTCGCCAGACTTGAACCCGATTGAGCATGCATGGGATATGCTACAGAGAAGAGCTCTGCCGAATATGGAGGGTATCCAGTCGCAAGAAGACCTTTTTTTGTTGTTGCAACGAACATGGGCGGCCATTCCACAGCGTGATTTGGATGAACTCATTTTGAGTATGCCAAACCGATGTTCTTGTGTTGTTAGTGTTCGCGGTAGAAACACGGATTATTAATTGTTTAAGTTACCCAATAAAATTTTAAAGAAAACTGTTATTTCAGTCTTTTTTTCGAACTTTTGTGTTAGTGGTTCAAATGTCAAAAATCCCTTTATTAGGAAAATGGCAAATTTCTTTATTAATGCAAAGGTGACTTGGTTTATCGTTACTGTGACAAACGAAAACACTTTATTTGATGAATCCTTAAAGAAAATTTTAATTAATATCAATCAGGAGAAAAGTTATTGCAAAAATATATGTTGATCCCTAGACACTTTTGATGTGTGTATTATGCGTAGCAGGAATATGTTTTCGTGGTATTCGTTTGTTTATACCGGATTGACTGAAAAAGTTAATCGATTTCAAATATTATTTATTTAATGGATAGGGTATGTCTCAGGGGTGGTCCCTTATACAGGGTTATTGGTAAAACATTAACAACCTCTTAAGAGGTCATTGTACTCATCATTATGAACAACTTTTACTAGACCAAACCTGAAATCACGAAAAAAAAAATCAGCTGTTCCCTACATTTTGACGAGTTATACGAACATAAATGTAGGGAACAGCTGATTTTTTTTCGCGATTTCATATTTGATCCCATAGTAAAAGTTGTTCATAATGACGAGTACAATTACCTCTTATGAGGTTGTTAATGTTTTACAAATAACCCTGTATATTTTATTATCTTTGCTTGGGTAGTTTTGAAGTTAGCTTCAATAATACGAATTTATTCCACTTAGTTTTTGATGATGTTTTAATAGCTTCCTGTCACTAATATTTATTTATATAGTTAGTAGTGTTATATGAATTTGTGTGGAGTAGGTACTTATAACTTAAAAATGAAAAGTAAAAAATTTTTTTCAAAAAAAAAAAAAGAACAAATGACTTCCACAAAAAAAACACTACAAAGGGAAAAATAACTTTAATTTCGGAAGTCGGTGGCAAACAACGAAAATGCGAACCAAACGACACCGACTTCAGAAATTAAAGTTATTCTTCACTTTGTAGTGTTTTTTTTTGGAAGACGTTTTTTTTGTAAAAATGCGTTTTTTGTTTTATATAATTTATATGTAATTATTTATTAAATATATTAATATTACCCATTATTGTCCCACTACAGGGCAAGGGCCTCATACTTTCATACTTAGTGCACCGACGCCCACGCTTACCTACTCGAGGCGGATTGACAATTAAAAATTGTAATGTTGAAGAAACAACTTGAGGGAACCGTCATGTCCTAGAACCTAAAATTCGAACACATGTGTGACATGTGACACCCACCAACTCACACTGGGCCCACGTGGTTGATTATGCACGGCCTATTCATACGGAGAGCCTGAGTCCCAGCAGTGGGAATCAACTTGATACATGTAGCATGTACCAAAAATACTCAGGACTAAAACTTTAAGTTATGCGGGTTTAAATACAGTTGTCTTTATTTAAGTTGGGCACAAAGAAACAACTTTTAAATCGTCATAAAATTGTCAGTTCCTGAATTCTTGTAAGGTCATATTCAGCAGTTTTGAGTCGATTTGCAAAATATTTTGAGAAGATTTTTATAAAAGCATTTAAAAAAATACAAGTAAAAATCTTCATGATTTAAGATCGCCAACATCATGGTGACATGGTGATTTGCTGAGAATACGAAGTACATTATAGACAAAAAATGTCCCTTTTGCGTGCAAAACATTTCGTTAAAATCTTTTTCCTATTTACATTAGGTAATTATGATGCATGAATTCTTGGGCCTTAGAGGTAAATGTATTATAAATTCGAATACACTGTTAAATGTTAAAGAGCACGAACAATATACGCTATTCTATGCAAATAAGTTGACACTGTCGTCAGTCCCTAAGATTTGTTATTCATATTATAATTTACTACGCGATCGCGTGAGTTTTAGTACTATGAAAAATACTATTAATATTTAAAATTGGGTCACTGTTTTAAAAACGAAAATTGAAATATCCGTTCTATCTCCGTTCTTCTAGTGGAAACGGTATCAAAAAAATCTACACTGCATTATTTTTTTTCGAGATTAATAACTAAAAGGTGATTAAAATTAAGAAAAAATATACTCACTTAAATCTTCAGCCCACTCCAATAACTTAATAACAACAAAAACTAAAACAAATCCGATAAAAAAAATAACCGTAAACATAAAATCAAATATACGAGAAATAATCACATCACTACACTGTCACTGCATGTTGCCGACTGATCAAATTTCCCGCCAAAGTTTGACATGTGCCAACCGTTCGCGTCCAATGCTGTACTCACACTTCGAACTTACTCTAATAATTACCTAACGTGTTATAATTACGTGATATTATCAACAAACAATTAACTTTATTTATGAAACGTTTATTTAATTGGCTGCTTATTTCATTTGTTCACGCGTAAATTGTGCGATCGCGATTCTGTCATATCATAGCTACGCGTCGGCGGCGTGACACTGGAATCACTGAAATCAAGCGATGTATGACCTTGCAGTAATATTGGGCGTCTTGTGTGATCGTGGGTGGGAAGCGATGGAAAGCGCTTTTTTGTTTGGTTGGGTACCTACGTTTTATCGTATGATCCCTGAACTTAGATGGATATCTCTGTTCTACTTTTAGAATTAGTGCTGCGGCAGAGCCGCCATAGACTCGATATGTTTGATCGATACTTCGTTGAATGTGATTGTTTTTACTTTGTGGTTATTAAAGGCTAAATAATACCAGCTGCACGGGTCGTTCGAAGGTTAAGCTACGCTTGCCGCGATCGGTTTGTGGATGGGTGACCATTCTTTAGGTATCGAGACCCCTCCAGGCTTCGGAAAGCACGTTAAGCCGTTTGTCCCCGTTGTCATTCGTAGATCTTTGACAGTCGTTACGGGTAGTGAGAAGCCCAAAAGTCTGACAACCAGTATTACCAAGGGGTATCGTGTTCCCCAGTAACTGGGCTGTGGAGGCCAGATGCCCGTCGTCAGGTCGCTCTACGTGAAATACTGATATTCAGACTGGATATTATAACCGACCGCAACATAGTTGGCAAAAGGTTAGGCAGATTGGTTTTTGTGGTTTTTAGAAATTATTTACTTTACCCGGTAAAGTATCATACTGAACAACAAAAACTGGCCAAGTGCGAGTCGGACTCGCACACAAAGGGTTCCGTACCACAAGGCAAAAACGGAAACGCCGAAAAAAACACGCTTGTTGTATTGGAGCGGAGAATATTTATTTTATTCTGTTTTTAGTATTTGTTGTTATAGCGGCAACAGAAATACATCATCTGTGAAAATTTCAACTGTCTAGTTATCACGGTTCATAATGCCTCCTCAACACGTCGGCAGATGCGTGCGCTGACGTCGTGAGATGCATCAGCTGATGGATCACCACGAGCCGACCACACGTCTGTTGGTCGTTCAATCTGTGTTAATTCTCGACAGACGCAACTCGTACGCACGCAACATTAAAATAAAAACCGGGCAAGAGCGAGTCGGACTCGCTCACCGAGGGTTCCGTAACATCCAGGTTCATGCATAAGGTTTATGTTTATGAAATTAAATGTTTTTTTATTTTTTTAGTTGGTTGAATAAAAGGTAAATTGCAGTTTACGATTTATGACGTATTAAAAAAAAACTACTTACTAGATCTCGTTCAAACCAATTTTCGGTGGAAGTTTACATAGTATTGTACATCATATATTTTTTTTAGTTTTATCATTCTCTTATTTTAGAAGTTACGGGGGGGGGGGACACACATTTTACCACTTTGGAAGTGTCTCTTGCGCAAACTATTCAGTTTAGAAAAAAATGATATAAGAAACCTCAATATCATTTTTGAAGACCTATCCACAGATACCTCACACGTATGGGTTTGACGAAAAAAAAATTTTTTAGTTTCAGTTCTAAGTATGGGGAACCCTAAAATGTATTGTTTTTTTTCTATTTTTATGTGAAAATCTTAATGCGGTTCAAAGAATACATCTACTTACCAAGTTTCAACAGTATAGTCCTTATACTTTCGGAGAAAAGTGACTGTGACATACGGACGGACAGACAGACAGACGGACAGACAGACAGACAGACAGACAGACAGACAGACAGACAGACATGACGAATCTATAAGGGTTCCGTTTTGTTGCCATTTGGCAACGGAACCCTAAAAATGGATGTTGAGACCGTAGCTGCGGCGGCTATTTATTTATTTAGTACTTTTAACTACTTTTGAGTGTGCATAGTATGTCATGTATGTACGTATTTAAGTTGTTTTAATTCCAACCGAAATGAAAATTAGCTAGTTAGACTCTGTTAGATGTCCAATTTGCAATTACAGTATCCAATTTAAAGTAGCCTCAACATAATCAGTTAATGGAAATAATTAAATTATTTTAATTCATTGTATAGGTCTAAACTTACAACATTTTTATTTTTGTAATACTTATTTTTCGGATTCCACATGTAGTTTTCTCTTTGATACAACTCAAGGAATTGAAATGTTTAGTCTGTGCTCATATAGGTAAACGAGAAAAAAACTGCAAGAAGCACGCGTGCACTCTCATTCACGACTACGATAATACTGATGCAAAGACTACAATATAATGCGGTGTACTGATGCAATGCATCGGCAGACGTGTGGACACACGCCGGGCGCTCAGGCTGAAACCCTTTGATCCGTGCCACAAAAACCGACAACAAGCGGATAGGTGGCAGATGCCTCTGCCGATGTCAAATGTCTACCACAGACTAGCAAATTACCCCCCCCCCGTCGACACGTCGGAAGAGACATTGGCAGATGGCCATCTGCTGATGAATCTGTCTACGTGTAGATACCCAACTAGCAAAATAATCCTGGAATGCGATTTTATAATGCTACATGGACTTATAAAGCTCCGATGAAGGTTTTGGTGGTTGCTACTACGCTTTTAACAGCATAAATACATGCTGTTTTTACTCAAGTACGTTGTATCCTATAATTTTTACTTATATTCGTATATAGGATCATATTTCCTGACAAATATAGGATCAAGACTCCTATAAAAGCATGAAATAAGAGTAATTACACTCAAGAGTAATTACTCCGGTAAGTCAGACTTAAATGCGCCTATAAGATAACATCTGCGGGCCATTTAAATCTTAATACTCCTGTAGGAGCATGTACCAGGAAGAAATGCACTGAGGAGCAATTGCTCTTGTTATTTTTACTTATAGCCTCATATAAGCTAATATTTTGTGGCCAATATAAGTAAATTAAAGTTAAATTACTGTAAGTCATTTATGTATCTGGTTTGGTTTAACATAAGCTTAGAAGTAACTGTTAAATGGATTTCATATCCACGTTTTAAAAATAATTAATCACCAAGATTATAACAGCAGTCGGTAGGATAAAATGTTCTCTATATATTTTTTTTTTTTAGATTTATCGTATGCCGTTTTAAACCTAGACATATTTATATAGGCATTCCACAGTAGTGTTATTGTCTAAGTAATCTCAAACAATCCTGGTTAAAACCCTTAAGAATCCACTTTTGCTTGTAACGACCAGTACAGTAATCGGTAACAATGGCGAATCTTCTTCGGTTTTGAGATAACCCAATATAGAACCAATATACTTATATTGGTACTATGCCACACTTGGAAATGCTAAAAATACTTATTTTAGCACTATGTCACACTTGGAAATGCTTACTAAGAAAATGTCAGATGCCTTCATAATATTAATTTAATATTAATTAATACTAAAATGTAAATAAGCAAATTTCAAGAGGCGCTTTAAAATTGTAATCAAAACCATGATAGATTTCACAAAAAATTCATGTTCCCTTACGAATAAGCTATAAGACTAACAATTTGACAACAATAACATTTTGCTTTTCTACTATGGTTGACATTAATAAATTCTGATTCATATAAATACTTATCCTCAAGATGTTAAAAAAATTTTTTTTACAGAGCACAACAATGTCCGATAAACTCACTTCGACTGTTCACAATATATGAGCTTAAGTAAGCATTTCTAGGCGCTTATTAATCTAATTTTTTACTATAACTTACTTATATTGAGATTAACAGGAGTATTTGCATTGACGTAATTCAATTACAGGAGCAATATAGGCGCATTTATGGCATTTCAGCGGTCTAATATAAATACGTTATAAGTAAAAGTAGACTTATAAAGTGGGCCCTTTTCCCGACTTATATGTGGATATAAGTCTCATATAGTCCTCGATAAATGATGGTTCTAGGATAGTATAAAGACCACTTTTTGCTAGTTGGGTAAGATACAGCCTGGTGACTGACGAACAGTGGAGTCTTCTTAGTAATAGGGTCCCGTTTTTACCCTTTGTGCTTTGGGTATGGAACCCTAACAATGCTATTTTCTATGGCTAACATCACGATTCGCTGACGCGGCCAATAGGTCCTCACGTCTGCAGGTGACTGGGCGTGTGGTGCAAGATGGGAGGTGAGGTGAGCCATTGTCTGTGGAGAGACGCCGCATACACAGCGGAGGTACAAAATACAGAGTTTTTTTTTTTTTTTTGAAACCCTGCGGTTTTTTATATTAGGTATTTTTTTTGGATAGAATAGACCCTTTTAAGTGTAAATTTGAAAACCGCACAGTTCGCAAAATCATAGGGGCCGAGAAAAAAAATCCCAAAGTTTTTTTTTAATCTTCCAAAAAATAAATGTGATTAGGCGAAGTCGACGGAACCCCGCTTCGCGGGGCCCCTATTTCTGTCTACAAGGTTTAAAGTAACCTAACACGAAGGGGATGACGGGGGCTCATTCGCTCGCTTTGCTCGCTCACTTGAGCCCCCGTCATCCTCTTCGAACCTAACCTGTCCGTGTCGGGGTGCCCCAAGTCCCGAGCTCGCTTCGCTCGCTCTTGCATCCTAAGTTGTCTCTTCCAAAAAATAAATGTGGTTAGGCGAAGTCGACGGAACCCCGCTTCGCGGGGCCCCTATTTCTGTCTACAAGGTTTAAAGTAACCTAACACGAAGGGGATGACGGGGGCTCATTCGCTCGCTTTGCTCGCTCACTTGAGCCCCCGTCATCCCCTTCGAACCTAACCTGACCGTGTCGGGGTGCCCCAAGTCCCGAGCTCGCTTCGCTCGCTCTTGCATCCTAAGTTGTCTCTTCCAAAAAATAAATGTGGTTAGGCGAAGTCGACGGAACCCCGCTTCGCGGGGCCCCTATTTCTGTCTACAAGGTTTAAAGTAACCTAACACGAAGGGGATGACGGGGGCTCATTCGCTCGCTTTGCTCGCTCACTTGAGCCCCCGTCATCCCCTTCGAACCTAACCTGTCCGTGTCGGGGTGCCCCAAGTCCCGAGCTCGCTTCGCTCGCTCTTGCATCCTAAGTTGTCATTACAAATATGTTATTTTTGTATATTATGTTGGTTTAGTGTGTAGTGTAATCGGGAACAAAAAAAAAACAATCAACAAAAATAATTGAAAAACATAATTCTATATTTATTTCTAAACTTTATAGACGTGCAATATAACTTTTAAATTTGAACTTCCCTCGAACATTCGATTACGTTTCGTTACCCAGTAAAAAAAGAATTAAAGTTAAAAAACGTACAGTATTCATAATAAAAAAACACTAAAAGTCTCTGTCACTTTGTCTAAATGTAAAACGGAACGACCTAAAAGCATTGAGATAGGAAAAACATGGAGAGGCCGCGTTATTCTATACATACATTTGCTTATACAAATATGAGTGAAATATGATTCAGAATACGAAATATCGTTTTGTCTCGTTCTTTCTAATAAGGTAATCGTATTTGATAAAAGAGACAACAATATTTTAAGTTGTTGCTTATTTTGGAACATTTTGACGTGACGTAGTACAGTTGTAGGTAAGGTGCCGTAGCAGCCATCTTTTGCGACAAGTTTCGTGGTAGTTTTGCTGTCAAATGGTTGTTTACTTTTTGTATTATTGAGATTTGCGAGAAAATTACAAAGATTTTACCTTTTAAAACTGCATGCAAATGTTGGAAAACAACAATTCAACATGTCTGTGTGTTGCATTGTGAAGTGTGGTGCAAGAAAGAATGAAAATAAACCTCTAATGTCTTTGCACAGGTTAGTAGCCGGTTTTCATGCAATAATACATTTAATAATACACATTCGATGATACAGTTGTAACGCGATCATGAATTTATGGCTAAAGTATTGATATTTGGGTTCATTTCCGTATAATAGACCTTTTTAGTATATTTTGTTAATTCATTTGTTTGTTTACAATAACATGTCAAATGGAATAGGGTTGTACTGTTGCCATAATAGTTTTCTCCGCTGAAACGTCATCGGCATATTCTGCGATGTCAACATAAGTAATTCTGTGTCCTATTCGGTCCGAGTGATCTTGCCAGGTCCGGCCTCTGGTTCACAGCACCGAAATTGAAATATCTTATTTCACATAAACCTACATGGACACTTAGGAAACGTCAGAAGCTAGGTGCACGGTTCCAATTGGTTGTTTCCTATGGGGAAGAACTGGCAAGAAACTCCACAATTTTTACAATGTATTCAAAATGTACCTGGTACTGATTTTAATAAATAAATAACTCGTTTTTTCTTAAAGAATCATGTCCAGTCTTGACCTGAAAATTTTCGACCGCGTCTAGTGATGTAAAATATCTTAAAAAATTGCATTTTTTTTGCTTATTTCGTATCACTTAATTGAATTTTCAAATGAAGCCAGGAAAAAATACAATTTATATTATGTTTATCATTCTCAATATACTTTTGGAAACGGAACGTGTTTTACACACGTTCCATTTTAAGTGTACAGTTGACAGGCTACGCGTAAAACGGACTTCTTTAGCCGCAACGAATGACAGGCTGCCGCTGTGAGAATGACAGTGTGACCGCTGTCATTTGTTTGACGTTTTGCAGTCTTTCGTTTCATAATGTATGTACTGTGCGATTTTGGATGTTCTGATACCCTTACATCTTTTGCATTTTCCATGGACTTCGATTACTTTGGCCTGTGTTATACGGATACCGATTTAGTGCTTTTGATTGGGATCTAAGTTATCGTAATCGCTCTTGTTGGAAAGTGTTATGGAGCCTTCTACGAGATGGGCCTAGATTGGCTTTGTATAAACTACAACAAAGTGTTAATACGCTTCGGCGTTATCGGGCGCTTCAGCTTGATAGCAGAGTCATCTCGCTAATTAGCACTTGGATCTCCAGTAATAGTAAGTATAATAACAATCAAGTACCTAACGATTTAGTATTCAGTCAACGGAGGCTAGCATATTAATTGTTTTATAAAAAAGAATTGATATTTAGAAGTGGTAAAGTATATTTTTCAAGTTACACGAAAAATATAACTAGTACTACCTACTAGAAATAGGTGACGCCCCTAAGACGACCCACTGACCGAATGTGTTTGTTACATCTAGATTTTCCCCATGTTTTAGTTATAGTGGTTCTTTTAGACATATACATATACATACTTATTTCCATTGTAGGCTTTAAAATCTCATATTATACGAAGACACTGAAAATCTAATGACCCTTTGTGTATAACCCTATCTACCACACAAACACACTTTCTTCACTTACTTCACCACTACATCATTCACACACCTCTATTTCACCACTCATATTAACACACATACCCACATCAATACCTCATATCTTCAAACTCACTAACAAACCCTAGCACTCTCTAATGGTACTTACTAAGACGAATAATTTAATAAATTAATAGTGAGTGTGATAGTGATTTAGTAGTCCTAAGATAAAAATTAAAATGTCAATAGCTGAACACTATCCCCTGAGATACAGGTTCCTGCCTAGTTTAGGGGCAAGGGTCAATACTATGTGCACCTTATTATGATCACCACAAGATGTTGAAGTACCTACTTGTAATGTACCTATTTGTATAATTGTAACTTTTAACGGTAAGAAATAAACTATTTTTATTTTATTTGTTTTTCAGATAACAGAGGAAGATTACATTTGTGAAGCGTGCTTTGATGTATCCATGCAGACTATTAATGCTCAGATTCATGGAAAAAAAGAGGGTGATCCATCTGTTGGTTCATCTCGACGTGGTCATGCTCAAGTGTGTCCCGTTTGTTGTCGATCATTGCTCAATCGTCAAAGTGACCACATTCTCAAAGAAAACCCATCAAGCCTCACACTAAGGATGATCAACTTAATGCATGATCACAGGCATAAAACCAACATTGTGGCTGCAGTGGCATTTTTAAATGAAGTGGTGGTACGAGAAGATATTGAATAAATGATATAATAAATCAATCCTGTTTTTTTATTTAATTTCCCTGTCCTCGCCAAATTCATGTGATGTTGTGCTCTTTTCGTTATCTATTTATGTCGTCTGTCAGGCCGACTCCTGGAGTCTGGTCCGCTTCGACGGCGACGACAGATTTTGACCGATACCTACTCCAATGAACTGTAAGTAGGTACCTAAATTGCTCAAACTTGCACAAAGTGTAGTAAACAAGGATAGCACAACATCACACGAAGTCTTTATAACTCAGCATCGGCGGGTTATTACGAGAATAATAACTGCTGTTTGCGACCGCGCGCCAATTTGATGATGATGATTTGATGTTATTACATTGAAGAGGGATTTATTTCTGAGTGATTGTAACTCTCAGCGATTAAGAAACAATTTGATTTTAATTATCGTACAGTTTTTGAGGTTATAGCAGCTGTCAAACCTTATCTGACAGCTGCTATAACCTCAAAATCTTATTCACTTAATAACATTTTTCCCTGGCCTCTAAATTAAATGATAATAAATTATTGTGTTATTATGAACAATAATTGTTTTTATACAACACTAGTTGTAGATAGACGCGACCTGTAAAACAAATCAAGTGACAGGTCAATCAATGTATGGAAAGTGGGCATGATTCTTTATGGACTATCTGTTTCTCTCTTCTCGCCATTGCAGATTTATTACCGAAAAAACTCAGTGAAAGCTGAAGTGACGGTAACAGAGAGTTGTTACATTTGGTACTTACGCTATCAGATGCATTTATAAGTAGGTATCTTATTATATTGCCATTTGTCTTCACAGCTTGTTTGTCTTAAGCATAACTATAATATTTTTCTCTGAAAATTCTAACTCTAATAAAAGATTTTCTTTTTTGACTTTTATGTACCTATCGATAAATAGTTCAGTAATTAACCATGAGTCTTTCGTTTTACGCATCACAAAAGATTATAAATAAAGTATTTTCGCACACTTTATTTTTATATAAAACTGTAAAGTATATTTACCGAAAATAAAGTTGGATACGTTATTATAAAGTATGGTTGGCAACCGTAAGTGTCTAAACACACTATGCCGAAGTTACGCGACCGAAGTTCGGCATGATTACGCCTGCAATGCTATTTGAATTACTGACGACACATTATGCCGAAATTACGTTGCGTTAAATAGCATTGAAATAGCATTGCGGGCGTAATCTTGCCGAACTTCGGTCGCGTAACTTCGGCATAGTGTGTTTATACACTAATTACAACGGACTTTAATTTAGTAAGTTATTATACAAACGTGATAACTAGTAAGACTCATATTTTTAGTATCGATACTCGATAATAGTAACACCTATGTTCCTTGATTGGTACAACCCTAGCAGTGGCAGCCATTTTATGCGACAAAACGAGTTGTAGGTATGCACCCTTTTTTTGTAGGTATTTCCAGTCCATACTTTTTATATGTCAATGCCTAAAAGTGTAATTCGTACATTATCTATGGACCGCATTATATTTTAGTCTTTGATCTATGGTAAAATGTCAATTTTATAATGTAAATTATGTCGAATTTTCTATACTTTAATAATTTTTAACCGACTTCTAAAAAAGGAGGAGGTTCTCAATTCGGATGTTTGTATTTTTTTTTTTTTTATGTTTGTTCGCGCATAACTCCGTCGTTTGCCAACCGATTTGAAAATTTATTTTTTTGTTGGAAAGGGTATACTTCCCAAATGGTCCCATGAAAATTTTATCGAAATCGGACAAGCGGTTTTTGAAAAATCAACAAAAATCTAAAAATTTACCTACATTGTCTACATTAACGATCTTTTCGTTTACTCTGCATTGCGTTTTTTGTTCGCGCATAACTCCGTCATTTACGAACCGATTTTGCTGATGAGCAGTTGACATTAGGCTATTGTAACTCAGATAAATTACAAACTAACCCACTAAAAAATGAAAAATAAAAACTTTTTTACAAAAAATAAACAACCGACTTCCACAAAACACTATAAAGTGAAAAATAACTTTAATTTCGGAAGTCGGTGGCAAAAAACTACAATACAAATCCAGACACCGACTTCCGAAATTAAAGTTATTTTTCACTTTATAGTGTTTTGTGGAAGTCGGTTGTTTATTCTCAAATATTACGCGTTTCCTAAGTGCGGGATTTTGTGAAAGTGTTTAACATAACGACATGTATAACTATTATATATGTCGTTATATATCTGTGGTGTCAAGGTAAAGGGGGATGAGTCTAAAAACACTACTTTTCACCAGGGGCTAATAAAGAAAACGCTTGTTTGTTTTGTAAGATAAATGCAGTTTAATCAAAAATATATAAAAATACTTAATACAAAATTGTTTTAATTTTCATTTAACAATTTAGTCGTCTTTTATATGTAACCAAAAAATATTTTTAATTATTAATTATTAAAATAATTGACAAAACTCCTTTTTCCATAACAAGAAAAAAATATAAAAAATCCTTTTATTGACTCGTCTCTTTATGTGTTATTTATTTACGTATTTAATATTGACAGTTTTTAATTATATAAACATAAATCATCACACCTGACTCCCACTGAGGTAGGCAGAGACTATAGCACGTCAATTGCTTCATTCCAAGCAAAGCTTTTTTGACTTGCCGTGGTCGCTGAGCCGTACTTTGTCCCGCCCAGGGATGACTGGGTGGAGGACCTGAGTGGCTGAGTGGCCATACTTTCGTCGGCCGCCGCCGGTCGCCCTCGGCCGGTCGGCCTCGAGGGACGTCACGAAGGGACAGGGGTGCGTAGCAGCACGGTTCGGAGAGATAGTAGTAGTGGGGGTGTACTTCTCTCCGAGCCGAACTCTCGCCGAGTTCCACAACTCTTTAACAGAGTTGAGTGTCGTCGTCGCCGGAAACCATTCCTTCCCCGTGCTAGTGCTCGGGGACTTCAATGCCAAGAATTTGGCCTGGGGTTCCCGTTACACGGATGTGCGGGGCAGGATGGTGGAGGACTGGGCTCTGGAAACAGGCCTGGTCGTCCTAAATCGGGGTTCTGTTCCCATGTGTGTGCGGATGCGGGGTGAGTCCGTGGTGGACATCTCGTTCGCCAGCCCCGCTCTGTCACAACGAGTGATTGACTGGCGCGTCATGGAGGGGGTGGAGACCTACTCCGATTACCGGTATATCCGGTTCGACGTCTCCGCCCCGACCTCTAGCGCGCTGGTCCAACAGGCCCCGAGTGGTCCGGGTTGGGCGCTGAAGCAGCTGGACCGGGAGCTCCTCCTGGAAGCCGATCGTGCAGGCCTGGGTGTCATCACCGGACAGGCCTGCAAACATCAACGATGAGGCGGAGTGGTTCCGGGAGGCCATGTCCGAGATATGCGACGTGGCAATGGCCCGAGTCCGGCCAGGACACGCCCGACGTCAGGTGTACTGGTGGTCGCAGGATTTGGAGACGCTACGCAAGGCGTACGTCGACGCGCGACACCTGTACACCAGGCACCGCATGCTCCGCGTCCGCCCTCCGGATGCGGAAGCCACAAGGCGGAGCGGCGAAGACCGCCCTCCAGGAGGCAGTCCAGCGGGCCAAGGTCGTGGCCCGCGACGAGATGGTGGAGACTCTGAACAGAGATCCGTGGGGGCGCCCTTATAAAATGGTGCTAAATAAACTCCGCCCCTGGGCCCCCCCCTCGCTCCAGAGTCTCCGCCCCCAGCTGGTGGAGGATGTGGTGAGCGCTCTGTTCCCTTCACGGGGGGAGCACACTCCCCCGCCCATGGCTCCGCCAATTGCGGTGCCCGAAGCGGACCACGCGGACGACGACGACATCCCTGAAGTGACCGGGGTAGAACTGAGAGCGGCGGTAGGAAGGCTGAAGGCTAAAAGTACCGCCCCAGGACCCGACGGCTTGCCAGGTAGAGCCTGGGTCCTGGCCTCGAGGGCTCTCGGGCCTCGACTGGAGGCGTTCTTAAGTGCATGTTTGGAGAGAGGCCAGTTCCCACTCCGTTGGAGGACGGGGAAGCTGGTCCTCATTCGGAAGCCAGGGCGCCCTGCGGACTCTCCGTCCGCATACCGGCCCATCGTGCTGCTCGACGAGGTCGGCAAGCTCTTTGAGAGAGTGATTGCGGGCCGCCTCATCAGGCACCTGGTGATGACGGGGCCAGATCTTGCGGACAACCAGTTTGGCTTCCGCAAGGGGCGCTCGACAGTGGACACCATCATGCGCGTGAGAGACCTCACGACGGGGGACGCGGTGTCCCGGGGTGGGGTCGTCGTTATAGGGACATACAGGCGTGAGTATTTATGATTTAAATTATAAATACCAACCAGTTGGAAAATCATGGGACTGGAATCCTAGGTCAGAAGGAGTGAGTAAGTCTTCTAAAATCTCGGCAGCCTGCAATTGCTCTTCAGTAACCTCACTGCTAACTCCAGATACGTTCAGCGACGTGCTGCTGTGATTGTCTGATACATTTTCTTGTAAATCTGTAAAATCGCACAACTTGTTAACAATGTGAGCATACCTACAATATTCGCGGCGAGTGCGAGTAGGTACCTAAATACCTTCTCCGTCGCACAGCGCGCTAACTATCAACTAGGTAGGTACTTACTGACTTGAAATAAACCACCTACTAATCTCATTTATCTAATAACCAAAAAACAATAACATAATCTATGTAAATTACACTAATAGTCATTCAACGTAACAAAAACTTTAAAGGTTAGAAAGGTAAAAGTTATAAAAAAATCATACTTACATTCAGTGGGACTTTCATTTAGAGCCAGTGACATTATCTTGTTAATTCTATTCATTTCTATGGGTTTCAAAACTCAAATACACACGTAAACCAAAATTTTGGGCTTTTTACACAGGTCAAATCACGTCAACTTCGCGCGCGAAATGCAACTAACGCGCAACGACGAATACGAATTTAGGCACGAGTCGACTTATCTCACTATGCTTAATTTTATAAGTAAAGAATTACGAATGTAATAAGAAGATGACTACACATAACTCATTTTTACTTTTTAGGTTTTGCTGTTTATGACTAGACTCTATTTGTTATTTGAGATTTACGAAATAAAAATACATTTTATTGACTCATCGCCTTTTTACCGTAATACTTAGTAATATATTTTATCCAACTGTGTTAACAACTTATTTTTCAAAATTTTTGACTCATCCCCTTTTACCTTGACACCACAGATATAGTGTATACGAATAGTGAAGCTTCGGACGAGCGGGTGAACTAGTACAGTGGAGCCACTAGTGCGAGCGCGAGTGCCATCCGCTTGAGACACGCGTCCACAGAACATATATACTCACGCGTCTGTGAAGTGGAGGAACAAAAAAATGGCTATCTAAGCTCGATTTATATAATAGTGTTGCGCGCTACAATTAATGCCTGGTACATGGTGACATTAGTTACCACTAGCGCCATCTAGTATCGAGTAACGGAACTAGTAGTCGAGATCCTTCTAGAAATTTCGATGCGAGAACTTTCTTGAACTTTCCCGAACTATCGACATCTGGTCGATCGGGGCCTGTATGTACATACTCGAACATTCTAGATGTTTCCACAATGGAAGGTTCTAGAACTCTCTGCGGCACTATATAAGGCGCCGTGAGTCGCGAGGGACAGTTTGAGTCTTGCGCTGCGGACCATAGTAGGCGCGCCTCGTTTCGTGAGGAACGATGTCATCCGGAGGGATCTCGGGATTGAGAGCCTGGATGAGTTTGTGCGGCGCCTCGCGACGGGAATGTTCGCGCGTACCGACGCATCGGCCTGGCCCCATGTCCAGGACATCGCGCCCTGGCACGCGCGCCCCCCTGACGCGAGACCCTTGCCCCGCGACCTGGTAGCGGACGACGACCCCATCGCACCGGACTGACGCCTCGAGTGAGCCGCATCCAGGTTACACGCGGCTCACTCGAATCAATAGAACTCTACAAATTACATACGCTCGTCGCGCGGCGCGTGCTAGGTTAATATAGGCGCGTCGCGCGGCGAACTCAGACATTCATCACTCAACAGACGCCTATACTCACACGCGTACGCGAACCCGGGACGCGATACGCGTAGACACTGGGCGGTGTTACACAGTACAATACCGCCCACACACACACACGACTGCTCCTTAGCCCGGAGCCTAGCTCTGGAAGCGGGGCGGGCGGGAGCAACTCACCTATACTCTGTAGGAGCGTCGAGTCGGCACCTTTGTCGCTGGTCGTCCCCCGCCGGGCCTCCCCCAGGTAACTGGGGGTCTCACCTGGCGGGGACAGACCGCCAAGGTGTCGTGAAGAAAGCGGCGCTGTGAGTCAGCGTCGCGGCGCGCCTACAGAGACACTACATGCAACCACACACATGGGCGCGCGTCCCACGCGCGCCCAACAATCTTCAGGCCTTGCAGCCAACACAGGCCAACGTGTTGCCTCCGCGGCCGGGGGCTCAGCCCCGGTACCGCTCGCCACGCCCCCTTACGGGGGTGTCGCGATCTTCTCGAAAGGGACAGTTTGGATACAGCGATGGAAGCGAAAACATCCGAAGCGATCTTCAAGTGCGACTTAAAGCGATCAGTAATGCAATTGTGTTTTGTAATTAGTGTGTTTGAGTTGTAATTAGTGTTGTTAATTAAAGTGTCAATTTTTGGTTAAATCGGCAGTTTTTATTGTCACGAACCCGAAGCTCGTAACAATAGTTTCCTATTTTGAATCAGTATAAACGAAGTAACTTTTTTGTAAGGTAAATTCATGTCACCAACTGAGTATTACGTAAGTTGAAAACATGATTTTTTGTTTGTGTAGATATTGTGTTGTTTTTAGTGTCATTTGATAGGTTTAGGTCTAAAACGGATAGGGCAAAATAAATTGTGTAAATAGGGCAATCCGTTTTGAAGTTGATAGTGAAAATTGACAAATGTAAAATCTTATATGTATGTTTAATGTTTTTGTTCTGTAAACTTTTTGTATTGTAATACTCTGCTTATTGTTTTGTTTGAATAGGTATTGTAGAATAAGCTCAACAATAAATCAAACAACTAGATACGAGTGCCACTACCACGGTAGTTTTTTGTGCATAAGCCAAAGTTGTCAACTCTAGCGCGACCGCGCGACATGTGATTGCCTTCTGTACTCTCTGTATATTTTGTGCCGGAGGTCTGAGCCTTCCACGAATGCGTCAGCGAATAGTATCCGCGTTGCTGAATTATGGGCCAAACAAAAACTATGTCAATTCAAAATATCACGCTCACACACACACTCATATCACTTGCTTATACATTTACTTATGATTAAAATCAAAAATTCTAAACTTATTATTTGAGCCTGCAGCTATTAACTATGTTTATGTAATTTCCTACGAAAATAATAATTAAGTAAGTCTTATAGGATAGGAATCGTATCGATTGTCTGTAAACTTTGCATATACTAAATTTTAGTTTAACACTACCTGCATTGTGATCACTTCTGTTCGTAGATAATACAAAATGTTCTGTTACCTACTGGTTAATTGTGTAAGAGGAAGACTGTCCTACCGTGATACAGTTTCGACTAGTACGGAGGACAGTGTGAATCAAATGCTACAACCTAACTATCAATATCATTGTAATTTTATTTATTTATTTATTTATTAATAACCAACTCATATTAACAGTTTGCACCACACATACAAGTTATTAGTCAATATTAGTAATTCCACATGTCATACAATCATAAAAATAGGTTGAATCACATAATAAAAATGAAATTAAATGAAATTTAACAATTACATAATATACAATAAAATTAGACAAAATTAGATAGAATTAGGATAAATTGGAATAGAATTATTAACAACAAGTAACTATACATTTAATTTATTTACTCCAAGGAGATTGTACTGGGAGTGGCAATGGTCTCCAGGTATCGAGTAGCAGTGTCCAGGAATCTCAGTTCAGTACTCGCGAAGACATCCAAGGACTCATCATATAACAGAATGTTGTTGATATGGGTGAGGGCTAGGTACAATGGACTGGTCTTAAGGGTTAAGGTTTGAGGTATCTTGAATAGAGGACGTCGGCGAGGGCGAAGTGTGTGCCTAATGGCTAGTGGGATATCAAAGGAGATGTCCTGAAGTAAGGAGGAATTGAAATTAATTTGTTGGTGAGTGTTAGTGCTTAAATGAGTGCTAAATGATTATCATGTAACGTAAGTACTTAACGAACAACATTTGTATGACGTTAGAAAGGTGAGAAATATAATCACATTATTGTATTCAAGTGCAGGTTGTAGGTACTTTTATGATGCAAATAAATAAAGTTATAAGTTATTATAAAGTTATGTTTATTTTTTAAATTTTTGCCATTGATACGCTAAGAATAAGAACAACATCACGCCTATATCCATCAAAGGTCTAGGCTGATAAACACGTATAGTACCTAGTTAGGTACACCTACTTTTCATGGAACGAAGTTCTTTTACGGAGCTTGCGGTAGGACTGAGTAAAATGGGAGAAATCGTCACGTAACGTAACGAGGCTTATGGTTATGCCCCCTCCATGCGACTTTTCATTTATGTAATAGAAAAGAGAGAGAAAGAGAGGTAGTTTTCGAGGGTACTGCCACTGACGCCAATAGTGAGGTCAATATGAAAATACAAGATGGCGGCTGCGAACAATGCTCAAAACGTCCCCACCCTTGTAGCACTTTAAATCCTATGTTAATCAAAGGGCCATATCCATCTGATCATTAGGGTTCCGTACCAAAATGGTAAAACGGAACCCTTATGGTGAGACTAAGTCTGTCTGTCTGTGTCTGTCTGTATGTCTGTCACAGCTGGATATCTCGAGAACTACTAATGCTATCAACTTGAAATTTGGAATAGTTTTAGATGACGTTTGCCCAACTATTTCGCAAATAAGAAAGAAATAAAAATATTATTTATTATATATTTATTTATTTATCACATGAAATAAATGTTAACTTTGCCATTACAGATAAATCTAATGCGACAAAGTAACTTAAAATATACTTAACTATACCTTACATGCTACACAGTACGTGGCCCTTGTGAACTCACCCAGTGTACAGGTGAATAAGTCTATGGCATCCGCCACCGCGTTGAGAGTGCGCAGCGCACGAGTCACCGGTGCACGCTCCAGCAGGTTAGTGCGCGCACTCGGCACCACCAGCAGCAGCGGCTTGCGCCGCCGCGCCACGTACCTATCCGGTAAATTAAACCCTATTTCTGACAGTATACCTGAGTTTTGTATACTAGGTACCTCTTAAAACTTTGAAGAGATACGTTGCCAGTGCCACTTCACGCCTAATTTCTAATTTGTAGTAGCCCACCATACCGAGACAGAACAAGGTAGGATACAGTAACGGGTATCCCGGGTATCTCCCATACAGCTTTAAATAAATAATCTGACGAATTTATTCTGTATCCTTTCGAGCATATTTTTATATTTAATTTCGCTCGGGCTCCAGACGGCCGCATTATATTCGAGATGACTCCTCACAAGAGCCTCATACAAAGCCCTCAATGCACTGATGTTTGTGAAGTCATTTGCCTGACGCAGCAGAAATCCCAGATTCCTGTACGCCTTTTTACAAACGAGTACCACGTGTTTGCGAAACTGCAGATCACTGGCGAAATGAATGCCTAAATCCTTAATCTCTGTGACACGCTGCAGCGGCTCCCCGTCCATGCTGTACTGGTGGTGTTGTGGAATTCGTGCGCGTGTGAATGAAAGCACCGAGCACTTTGATACATTAAAGTATAGCTTATTGCAGTGACTCCATTCAGTGACCCTACCCAAGTCGTGCTGCAGCATGTCACGATCCGCAGTGTCTTTTATGACTGCAGACAACTTAAGGTCGTCAGCAAACAGCATGCACGTTGACCTGACTACCTTTGGTAAGTTATTTACCATAATAATAAATAATAAGGGTCCTAAATTTGTACCCTGACTGACGGCCGATCTGGTGTAGTAGGGCTCCGAGAAGTGTCCGTATATCCGTATATCCCCCCCTTATCTCCGAAGTTTGCAAAGAGAAAAATCTGAAATTATTCTATGTGATAGAAGTTTATGTAAAGATTACAGGAAAAATAAAACGAAGTCTCTAAGTAGCACACTTTTTCAGAAATCATCAACAAAAGTTACATTAGTTCCACTATCGGTCAAGAGATGACGCTGACCTAAAACTGCAATATTCTACACCGCAGCGTGCAGTGTTAAAATTCCCTGACGGATATGGGCGTCGCCGATGAAAATTTAAAAACATATGATGGTACGACACTCTCGCGCAAGTCCGACTCGCTCTTGCCCGGTTTTTTTTTATTGTATGACAGTGAAACTGAAATGTCCATCCGAAAAACGTTATATCAACATACAGAAACCGGTTTTTGAGCATTTGTTCTTTGTAGTGTACCTTCCTGGTTTCCATCCCGCTGCTTTCTTTTGTCGCGAAACTAATCGCGAAGGGACTTGTATTCTAGTACAAACTTAGAACTGGGCGTCAATATAAAGAACTACCAGGGTGCTTACTCTTGAACAAAGACATTCAATTTGTACCTATATTCTAATATCTGGGTGTTGTGATTGATTGCGGACTCAACTGGTACTCACACTTAGATATGATAACCACCAGAGTTAGAAAAATGATTTATGTATTCAAGCTTCTTAGGTCTTCTGCTGATCCCAATACGATTAGAATGGTGTATATTGCTATCTGCCAGTCCGTCATCACCTACTGCATCACAGTGTGGGGAGGTGCTGCCAAGACTAGGTTTCTCAGGTTGGAGCGAGCCCAAAGGGCGGTTCTTAAGGTGATGTCAAGGAAACATTTCAGATATCCAACTTCACAATTATACAAGGATGCTAAAGTACTTACTGTGAGGCAGCTGTTTGTGCTTCGTTCCATACTGAAAAAGCATACTAAGGCCCCCCTACCTGACCCAACATGCCGCATGAAAAAGCCTCTATTTTTCACGGAAACCCACAAGACCGCTTTTGCTAGGCGCCAGCATTATGTTCTAAGCTCACACTTAGACGCAAAAATAAATAATAAAATAAATATTATTGAATTAGATGCTTACAGGGTAAACACTAAAACTGAAGAGTGGTTAATGTAAGTAAATTACGAGTTGTATAGGTCGTAGGTTCGAACCCAGACAGGCGCTTTACTTTGTGTAAATTATTTCATCACCACTGCTCTCAGAACTGTGAAGGAAAGCATCGTGAGGAAACCGGCATGTTCTAGAACCAAAAATTCGAAGACATGTGACATCTACCAACCCGCACTGGGCCCGCGTGGTGGATTACGGCCCACTCCCTCTCACAGAGAGGAGGCCTATGTCCCAGCAGTGGGAACATTATAGGCTGATGATGATGATGATGATGATGATGAACCAACAGAAAACCATTTCAAACGCAAAACAGTTTCTAAAAAGTTACACTTTTGTTATTGGAAAATCGCAATCAGTACCGTTTACCCCACGCCAAGCCCGATCAAAATTCCTCTTAGTTCCCCAAAATGGACACCCAATTTGTAAACCATTTGGCGCTAGCATCGAACTCAAGAGTACGAAACGTCACAATTCCAATGCAATGTCGATATCGGAATTAAATTCAAGAGCAAAGAGATTTAATTTAATATAATAATAATAATTGGCAACACTGATACGTCAACAACGTACAATTTTCTCTTCTATATTTCCTGTTTTTATTAATTTCCCGTCTTTATTGATATCAAACATATTTCAAAAAACCTTTTCGTATAAAACATATTAAATCTATAAATAATAAACCAAAAATAAAATGAAAAAGCTATACAAACATAGAAAAATAAAAAATGACGGCTGTCAAATTTGGCCTCCGAACAAAATAAATCTGTGTGAGATAATGAAGATTATAACAGAATGTTGACGAGATCAGCAGCACGCCGTGCACATCTACCACCTCCGGACTCGTCGCTCAGCCCCGCCCCGCCGCCGCCGGAACCCAGCCCCATCGAGAGTGCTGTGACACCGGCCGTGGCAGTTGCGTCGAGCTCGAGCTACGAATATTTTTCCCCGCCGACGTCGCCAACACCCGTACGTCGGCAGGGGAGAGGCCGGCCACCGAACAGCTTGGGACTTAGGGGCTATTCGGCCCGAGCCGGGTCTCCGCTACCGGTGGTTGTGTGCAGCGCATGAGATGGACTCAGTCTATGAACGAGAAAGTCATGCGCGCATATTACGGGTCTACAGAGGGGGGAATTAAACTCACTGCGTACCGCGATAGGATGCTGTCTCTGTTCCAGGAACTGGAACCAACCGTCAACGTTTCGGCCCAACGACTGTCGGATCAGTGCGGGTCATCCAACGCAATCACAGGTTGGATGATATCGCACTTGATAGGCTGCGCTCAGAGGTACTGAGCAACCATATCATGACTCCGGCACAAACTGCGGCACTAGTGTCAGCTGTTGATGCCATCACGCCGCGGTTCAATCATGTTGAAGAAGAGGATGATAGGGTTGACAGTAAGTAGCCAGTGCAACGTTCGACTGAGGAGCGCACTGGAGGATGCATTACGCGAGTATAGGTCCACTCCAACCGAACTTAGGCCCCGATTACCACGATTACCCAAAAATAGGGCGCTGGTGTGTGCCTTGGACTCGCAGCTCAAGAATTTCTTCGAGAGCAGTGTGGATCTCGTTGATACACACTCGATCCTGTACTGTGCGGCTGTGGCGGCATGTCGTTTAGCTAACGTCAAATTTTCAAGTTGTGACGGAGCTACTCAACCAAAACCAGCCGTACCAGCCTGGCAGCGCAGGATCGAGCGTCGTATCGATGGGGCCAGGGTACTCATCGGCAAACTATACTGCTTCAGGTAGGGCAATACACGACCACGAGTGATGCGCTTTGTAAGGCGGGCATACTCGGGGACTGGAATCAGCCCTCGAGAATACATGTCCCGTGTCACAGAGCGCATCGACTTCCTGAAGCAGAAAGTTTATGCATAGGCGAGCCGAATTCGGCGGTATAAACGGCGGGTGGATCGATATACGCAGAATCGCATGTTCCAGAGCGATGAAAGGTGGGTGTATAGAGCTTGGGAGCGACCTGAACAAAATGTGACAAACGTATGCCGCCCGGATGATGCCGCCACAAGTGCATTCTGGTGCAGCATCTGGTCGGTGCCTGTCTGTCACACTGGCTGGCTTGATGCAGGATGTCGAGCGAGTGTGTGAGTCTGTACCAGAAATGAAAACAGTCTTAGTTACGCCATCAGACGTTGGCAGAGCAGTCCGTCCGTTATCGAATTGGAAATCACCGGGACCGGACGGACTGCACAACTTTTGGCTGAAATGGCTAATTAGTTCACACACTTGCCTGGCATCTCAGTTCCAGTCATCCTTAGAGTCTGGGTCGCTACCGCAGTTTCTAACAACTGGCGTTACCCACCTGCTCCATAAATTAGGTAGTCCCGCGGAACCCAAGAATTATAGACCGATCACGTGTTTGTCGACGGTTTATAAACTTCTTACATCCATTTTGAGAGCGAAAATTAATAAGCACATTGAGAGTAACTCGATTATGTCTGCTTCTCAAAATGGATGTAGGAATGGGTCCCGCGGTACTAAGGAGCTACTCCTCATTGATATGGCCTAGCCAACAGGTTCGTCGATCCCGCAAGGATCTGTCGACATGTTGGATAGATTACAAGAAGGCCTACGACTCGGTGCCACATACATGGCTCTTGGGGTGCTGGAGTTGTACAAGATAGATGCAACTATACGCACCTTCCTTGAGTCGTATATGGGGCAATGGAAGACGGTCCTTCGTTATCCAGGATGTCGACAGATCCAGGGAAATGATGAGCCTGTATGGATTAAACGGGGAATATTTCAGGGCGACAGTTTGAGTCCACTTTGGTTCTGCTTAACCCTGAATCCTCTAAGTACACTACTGGAGGATTCAGGTCTAGGCTATCGGTTGAGGAGAGGTGGTCAGGTCATATCTCACCTCCTTTACATGGATGATTTGAAACTCTTTGCCCCCAACAAATTGCGTCTGATGGAGCTTTCAGTAGCGCCATCAGGATGGAATTTGGTGTCGACAAATGTGCAGTCATGCATGTAAAGCGAGGGGAGATTATGGAATCCGAGGGAATTCAACTCTCGGATTCCATAAGCCTCAGATCCCTCTCCTCATCCGAAAGCTATAAGTATTTGGGTATGTCGGAAGCGTTAGGCATCAACGATGCTGACATGAAGCAATCGTTGAAGGAGCGCTTCTTTTGTCGCCTGAAGAAGGTATTAATTAGTCTTCTTTCGGGCGGAAATAAGGTGCGCGCCTTCAACGGTTGGGTCATGCCGGTTTTAATGTACTCTTTCGGCATACTCAAATGGACTCAGACCGAACTCGACGCCCTGGATAGAAGAGTCCGTACACTACTGACCGCAAACCGGATGCATCACCCACGATCATTGGTGATGAGACTGTATATCCCGCGGAAGTGCGGGGGTCGAGGTTTTTTAAATGCGAAGACCCTCCACAACTGCGAGGTGTGCAGTCTCAGGGAATATTTTTTAAAAGCCGAAGTGGGTATGCACCGTGATGTGGTCGCAGTAGACAAGGGGCTCACCCCGCTCTCCATGGCTAAAGAGAACTGACGCAAACCTGTAGTATTTTCTACTGATGACCGCAAGAAGGTATGGCAAAGCAAGGAGCTTCACGGGCGCTTCTATCGGGCTCTTCATGAGCCCGGTGTAGATTTCATAGCGTCCGTATCCTGGCTACGTTTTGGTGACCTTTTCGGGGAAACTGAAAGTTTTGTCTGTGCAATTATGGACGAAGTTATCTTAAAGAATAACTACCGGAGACATATTATGAAGGACGGGACGGTTGACGTGTGTCGGGCATGCCACCGTCCGGGTGAGTCTATCAGATTATCTCTGGTTGTTCTCGTCTGGCTGACGGCGAGTACCCAGTGGCCAGGATTATTCACCAGCAACTTGCTTTGAAATATAAACTTGTGGATTCTGAGGTACCGTATTACAAGTATGTGCCCGATCCAGTTCTTGAAAATGACTATGTCACGTTGTACTGGGATCGGTCTATCATTACTGACAGGACTATTGTTGCCAATAAGCCTGATATAGTGGTGATAGAACGATTAGCGCGCCGCACAATGATTGTTGATGTTACCATTCCACATGACGGGAACCTCGTGAAAGCTGAGAAAGAGAAACAAATTAAATACCGTATCTCGACTTAGCACACGAGGTTGTTGACATGTGGAATGTGAGCTCGGCTATCATTGTGCCGATTGTCGTATCAGCCTGATGGCCGAAAGCCTCGATCAAAATCTATCGAGGCTCTCGTTAGGTAGTTGGATCAAGGGCCTGATTCAGAAGGCAGTACTCCTCGATACGGCTCGCATTGTGAGGAGGTACCTGTCTCTGGAGCCCTAACCACCGGTAGCTTGGACCCTGATCCCGACACCGGCGGATCACTATTTTTTATATTTTTAAATGTTTTTTTATAGCTATTTTTTATATTGAAATATTTAAAAATGTAATAAATAAGGTATGTAAATAAATAATCGAAATAATAATAATAATAATTTATTCACAAAAAATAAACTTTGACAATAGTAACAGAGAGGTATGCAGACAAAAGTAGATTTTACAGAGGTTGGGTACAAAAGGATGGTAGTGGGGTCAAAAGTCCTGTATACTAAATTAAGTACCCTGCCCCCCAAACTAGAAAAATCTTGTATCTTGGGAGACAGTGGCTTCGCATTAACATTAAGGTCGAGCGATAGTTGTGAACATAGGTACATGTTACTATTTATTTATTATTCTATTTATTTATCCATCCACTGGTATGATATAGGTACATCAAGTAGAAGAAAATTTTAAAATGATAGGTAAGTTTATGCAGTGAGAACAAGAAGAACGTTGTGTAAGTGAAGTATGTGTGTTAGTGTGTATTGGAGGTGTGGTGGTGAATTTATATGTAGGTAGGTATGTTGTGTATGTGTAGGGTGTCGTGGCGTGTAATGAGTGTTAAGTGTATATTATGTGGGCTGTGTAAAGTCTTAGTGTGTGCTGAGCTGCCGTTGGGAGGTTGGAAAACTATGTAATAGAATCAGCAGATCCAGGTAAGTAAATCTTCAACAGCATCATACTGTTGTTCACTTCAAGTACTTCTGTTCGTTTTATGAGTATAATATGGCACTATAAGCAGTAATTTATAGGGTTATTGGTAAAACATTAACAACCTCTTAAGAGGTCATTGTTCTCGTCATTATGAACAACTTTTACTATGGGACCAAACCTGAAATCGAGAAAAAAAAACAGGCAAGAGCGAGTCGGACTCGCGCACCGAGGGTTCCGTAACATCCGGGTTTATGCATAAGGTTTATGTTTATGAAATTAAATGTTTTTTATATTTGAGTTGATTGAATGAAAGGTAAATTGCGGTTTACGATTTATGACGTATTAAAAAAAAACTACTTACTTACTAGATCTCGTTCAAACCAATTTTCGGTGGAAGTTTACATGGTAATGTACCATATATTTTTTTAGTTTTATTATTCTCTTATTTTAGAAGTTGCGTGGGGACTGGGGGGGGCGGACATTTTATTAGAAAAAAAATATATTAGAAACCTCAATATCATTTTTGAAGACCTATCCATAGATACCCCCACACGTATGGGTTTGATGAAAAAAAACTTTTTAAGTTTCAGTTCTACGTATGGGGAACCCCCAAAATTAATTGTTTTTCTTTTCTATTTTTGTGTGAAAATCTTAATGCGGTTCACAGAATACATCTACTTACCAAGTTTCAACATTATAGTTCTTATAGTTTCGGAAAAAAGTGGCTGTGACATACGGACGGACAGACAGACAGACAGACATGACGAATCTATAAGGGTTCCGTTTTTTGCCATTTGGCTACGGAACCCTAAAAATCAGCTGTTCCCTACATTTATGTTCGTATAACTTGTCAAAAAGTAGGGAACAGCAGATTTTTTTCTCTCGATTTCAGGTTTGGTTCCATAGTAAAAGTTGTTCATAATGATGAGTACAATGACCTCTTAAGAGGTTGTTAATGTTTTACCAATAACCCTGTACTTATAGTGTTTTACGTAATTCCCATAAAAAAACAACTGAAACAAAGACGAGATGAGCGTCCGATGATGCGCTATACGTACAAAGCGTTTTCTATGAATGAATACGAATTTAAAACTTTAAAACAAAACTTAAATTGGATTATAATTTTTTGTTACGCGAAAGTCTTCTTCTCATAAGAACACGATTGCAGCGGTGCTATCATAGACTACTATTGTATACTTATTCTGTAAAAATCTCACCGTGAAAACTTAGGTGAAGTGAGCGTGGAGTGAGCTGTCAATAGTGTCAATTCCTAGCAAAAACAAACTCACTTCACTTATGTTTTCACGGTCAGATTTTTTCAGAATCGACCGGCAGCAGTCTTTTTGAGTGTAGTTAGTCAGTTTTTCAGATAAGTTTTGAATTAAAATTTCACCACCACAGTTTGTTGTTTGATAGTTCGGAAACATGTTTTCTGCCATTGCATTGGTAACATTTTATTTTTATTGTTGAGCTGCTGCTACATGATAGGTAGGTACACAACTTATTTTGTTTTTAAGTTTGCGTGTATTGCGGTTTGTAATATTTTTAGTTTTATAGGGCACAGCCGGTGATATTTTATTTAGAAGAAGTATGCGACATATAAGTGGCGTGGGAGGATAAAATAACGAGATACAAATTAGGCTGCGTTCCGAGTTGGGAAATAATCGATTTGAGCGTGCTTAAACCCGTACCGAATTAGCGTGACCGCGATAACGATGTCCCGTGAATGACATGCGCCATCTTGTGATAACGCCGAACATGCCTTAGTATAATATAACATTGAGCGTTGTCAAAAATGACAGTGTGTGTGTGAGGATGTGTCAGTGTGTGTTTTGTTTTGAGTTGCATCATCTGTTTAATGTTACCTTTGGACATTGACTCGGCACTCGGCCTGGCTCACGCGTGGGCCAGTTAAAATAATGATTCGGTTGCATCTCACACGCATAGGACACACATAATATATAGAGTTTGTATAATAGTGTGTGTTAAGAAAAAGTAGTATACAGGGTTATTGGTAAAACATTAACAACCTCTTAAGAACTCATTGTATGTTGTATGCAAAGTAGGCTGAAAATAAAGGTTTTATTATTATTATTAATATCATTACGAAGAACTTTTACTATGGGACCAAACATGAAATCGCAAAAAAAAATCTGCTGTTCCCTACATTTTGACGAGTTATGCGAACATAAATGTAGGAAACAGCTGATTCTTTTTCGCGATTTCAGGTTTGGTGCCATAGTAAAAGTTGTTCATAATGATGAGTACAATGACCTCTTAAGAGGTTGTTAATGTTTTACCAATAACCCTGTATAAGCAGAACATTTTTGTAATTAAGTGAGATTTGAATTTTATATTCTTGTCTCATTACCCCTCACTGTGGCCAAGACACCTTTAGCCGTCTCTGATCAGTCTTGTGAGCCTGCTTGACTGGCAGTGAGTTTACCCTTCCTGAACCTGGAATTCCTGTCTACTATTCGTCTTTAACCTTAGGTCGCATGTTGCAGACATCCTGAACTTCATCTTTAAATTAAACTAACGTGGCAATTTCGAAATTGTGCTTCTGGCTGACAGTCGCCACCTAACCAAAGAAGAAGAACTGAAGAAGAAATGTGGTGTTCATAGAAAGAAATACTGTAATAATATCGTTTTTACATTGAGTAAGCGCGAGCGCGTTCCGAATTGTTGACATCTCTCAGCTGTCATAATCGTAATATCTAAATCGGAACGCATGTGAGATCATGTGAACGCTGTGAGCAATTATAGCTAATTCGGAATGCGGCCTTAGATATTACGTGTAGGTACGTGATATTACTTTATCATATCTCGTTCTTTTTGTGTTTCGAAATTAAGGATTGCGTTTTGCTTGGTGTAATTATCTCACTTGTTAACTTTTTTGTCGCTTTTTTGCTCATTCATGCCTTGTGTTTGTTTTAGTAGGTACCTAACTGTATTTTTAAGTTCCATATTTTCTAGCGATAGTTTATTACTTTCATCATGAGCTGTTAGTTCGAGCTTAAGTTTTTGTATCTCATTTCTAAGTTCCTGTATCTGTGGGTCACATTCGTCAATGGATAATAATTATGTTCGGAAGGCACTGACCTCTTTTCAACAAGTTGTATAATACAGGGGGCCTAAAAAGGCCACTGTTAATCGTATCAAATCACTGACCTCTATAATACAAGTACGCTGGACTAACGATACTCTACGAAATGACAGTTGTTTTTTGTGCCGATTCAAAGCGCCCCGCTCGTAGCCCCAAGGAACTAAAATTGACACGTTCTTTCAAATGGACGTTGATTTGTTTACTTCGTCTCTGATGATTTAGGTCTAAATCGTGAAAAACTAGTTTATTTGTGTATTTTGTGTTTACTACGTGATATTTGGAACATTTTTATTATGAAAGCATGCGGATTTTGTAAAACTCGCTGCCAAAAAGACAGCGGATTAACCTTTCACAAGTAAGTGAATTTTACGACTATAAATGTTTCGATTGCTTATGTGAGCATTTTTATTACTATCTTATATTTAAAATAAATGTTTTCATTAATATCCCATCATATTTAAGTGTAATTAGGGTTTTCAGTTTTCACATTTAGTGAATACAATAATTTGAATAGGGTTGTAAATGTTCCATGTCGATAATGTGTCGATAGTTTTCTTCAGACAGTTAATAATTTTAAATTTACGTCTTTCAAACTGTCGCCAGAAATTTCTGCAATTTGATTACCTACCTAAAACAAATTAGCAAATACTAGTTTCTAATTTCAAAAGATAAATCCATACTTATATTATAGGTAAATTCGAAAGTAACTCTGTCTGTCTGTCTGTCTGTCTGTATGTTACATTTTCACGCCTAAACCACTGAACGGATTTCAATATTTGGCAGAGTATAGTTTTTATCGACATATCTCGCGGGCGAAGCCGCGAGCGGAAGCATAGTATTATATGTAATGTGTACTTGTTTCCGAAGTAAAGACCTAACATCAAAATAAAACTTGTCATCTACAATGTACTGTATACTTTAGTCAGTTTTACTTTAATTAAATACTTAATTTCAGATTTCCCACCAAATCAACTAAGCAGGGCTCAAAAACATGAAAATGGAAAATTGGAGTCCTAAATCGAATTATCATCTTTGTAGCAATTTCACTGCGGACTGTTTCGTTAAACACTCTACACTTACGTTCTTCTCCATACGAACACGGCCTTTTGGAAGACTAGAATCAATTCTATTTTATTGTATGTTTGACGTTCAAAAGTGCCTATGTACCTATTTGAAATAAAATAATGACGTTCAAAAGTGTCTATTTCATTTGAAATAAATTATTTGACTTAGACTTTGTTATTTCTTGTGTTTTTTTCCATTAGTACGCACGCAATAATGAAAATGGAATCCCTCTCCTTTCCGCTGGTAATGACTACATGGTAATGTTACAAGGTTCACTTTAGGCATTCAATTTGAGTGAATTTGATTGAATTTGTATGGACGCTGTTTGTTGCTTTTTGTTTCCTACATGGTTTAATTCTTCCAAATTGAACACCAAAAGTGACAACACAAAGTCACGAAGAATACAGCTGCCATTTGATTTACTAGGTTAGAGCGAAATGGCAACATAGTTTTTAGTTCATATTGCGATCTAAGGTGACCCCAGTTCAGATTGTAAAACTAGTGTAGTTGAGCCAGGAGATATTAGCTCAACCATAGTAGTTTTTAGGCTAAATTCTAAGCCTATCCTCATATTTAAAGCTCACTGATCTGACCGTCATGCGCTATAACCTTACTAGGACACTATCCACTAGTTTATAGCGTGCAATCTGACCGCGCCCTAATGAATTTTCAGATAGGGGGCCGGCGAACTACGCATGCTAATTAGTGAATAGTCCCGGGAAATCCCGGAACCGAAAGTACCGGGAAATCCCGGAAGTTTGCGTCGTTTTCGGAACCGGGAATTTTAAAACCAAATCCCGGTTCTTTCGGTACTTTCGGGAAAAGATACTTCGCGTTTCGAATATTTCTAATTTAATAGCATAAAGCCCGACTACACGACGACTACGACTTAAAGCGTGGAATACGCTTGCTACCTAGCATGCACAAGAAGCACGCATGCTACAAGAGCATGCTGCACGAGGGTGCGGGAGGGGATGGTGGCGATCATCGCGTCTTCGGAATGTTGTGCTTTGCGTTGTGTTTGTGATTTTGGTGGACAGTGCTTCGCAAAAAAGACTCAAACAAGACTGCTTCTTTTGGGCAGAGCCAGCTTACGAAACTAAAGAAAGATGATGGCAGGATCGTATTCGCCAAACCTGAGCTGTTGAGAGAGATCGAGAGGTTCTATGGGCAGTTATACACGTCAACAAGTAACCCTGTTATGGATCTGGCAAACGACCCAAGAGCTAGATTGACCCGACACTATACCGAAGACATCCCGGACGTCAGCCTGTACGAGATCAGGATGGCTCTGAAGCAGCTCAAAAATAACAAGGCGTCGGGTGATGACGGAATTAAGGCCGAGCTCCTGAAGGCCGGCGGAAAACCCATTCTTAAGGCCCTTCAGAAGCTGTTTGATTTCGTCATACTCGAGGACAAAACACCACAGGCATGGAACAGAGGTGTGGTGATACTTTTCTTTAAGAAGCCCCGACAATGCCTTTCTTAAGAATTATAGGCCCATCTCACTTCTGAGCCATGTCTACAAGCTGTTTTCGAGAGTCATCGCGAACCGTCTCGCGCGCAGGTTTGACGCCTCCCGAACAAGCCGGATTCCGTAAAGGCTTTAGCACCGTAGACCACAGACATACGCTGCGACAGGTTATACAGAAGACCGAAGAATATAACCTGCCTCTCTGCTTAGCGTTTTTGGACTACGAGAAAGCCTTTGATTCGATTGAGACATGGGCTGTGCTGCAGTCTCTTCAACGGTGCCAGATCGACTATCGGTACATCGAGGTGCTGAAGTGTCGGTACGTAAACGCCACTATGGCAGTCCGACTCCAGGATCAGACCTCGAAACCTATCCTTTTGCAGCGAAGTGTGAGACAGGGCTGAGACTATGCAGGACCTCAGTACAATGCTCGATGACCTCAGTAGAGCCTCCGAAAGAGTGGGTCTTAAAATGAACTTGGACAAAACGAAGGTCATGTCAAATACCCATGTAACACCCACTCTCATAAAGATCGGAGACACTACACTCGAAGTCGTGGACGAGTATGTTTACCTAGGACAAACTGTCCAGTTAGGTAGGTCTAACTTCGAAAAAGAGGTCGATCGTCGAATCCGACTCGGCTGGGCAGCGTTCGGGAAGCTACGCAATATCTTCTCATCCCACATACCTCAGTGTCTCAAGACGAAAGTCTTTGACCAGTGCGTGTTGTTGTCTTATAAGAAGGCTGAAAGTCACCAAAGGGCAATGGAGAGAGCTATGGAGTTTCCCTGCGTGATCGAATCAGGAATGAGGAGATCCGCAGGAGGACCAAGGTAACCGACATAGCCCGAAGAATTGCCAAACTTAAGTGGCAATGGGCAGGGCACATTGCTCGCAGAACAGATGGTCGATGGGGCCGAAATGTTCTGGAGTGGCGACCGCGTACCGGTAGACGTAACTTTGGAAGGCCTCCCACAAGGTGGTCCGACGACCTTGTGAATGCCGCGGGAACCCGATGGATACGAGAAGCACAGAACCGGTTGAAGTGGAGGTGCTTTGGGGAGGCCTATGTCCAGCAGTGGACGTTTTTCGGCTGAAAGGATGATGATGAATTATGTTATTAAATAACAATTTAAAAAATGTTGGTTAGGATTATCTAATCAATAATATTGAGACTGATTAATGCTACGCTAAAACTCCACTGTTCCTTTTCTTTTTTTTTATAGATATTACGCAAGTTTTAAATTATAATTTGGTATATGCAGAATTGCAATAGGAGTCATGTTGATTTAAATCATTTGTTTGGAGAAGATGTTTAATAAATGTTTCTGATAAATATTATCTAGGATTAGGTACAAAAATGTTTTAATGTTAATAAAGATGTTGCTGGTAGAATATGCGTAGTTACCAATAAAACAAGAAATCAAACGTTTTATTTGATTTGATTTAAATGTTTTTATTTTGCCCTGTCATTTCGTCTTTCTTTTACTTTCTCCGTTTCTACTCTTCATATTTTAAAGGCTTACTTAAAGTATCGAAAGTACCGGGAATCCCGGTTCTTTAGCCAGAAGGTCCCGAAAATCCCGGTTCTTTAAAACAGAACCGGTTCTGCATTCCCTAATGCTAATGCGTAGTTCATACAAACGTTATACCAAAATCATTTGTAATTCAAACATATTCTTAAGGTAGTGTGTATTTATTCCGCTTAGATTACAGAATATCTAGTTTCCCAAATATATATTTTGAAAGGACTCTGATATAAAGATTAAAGACGAGAGAGAATTTCAAATTTCTATAGAAAACTTATTTTTCTCATAACTCGTCTTTAAATCAGTGTCCATTCAAAATATATATTTGGGAACCTAGATATTCTGTAATCCAATCGGAATAAATGCACACTACATTAAAAATATGTTTTATTTACAAATTATTTTGGTATTACGTTTGTATGAACTACGCATGCTGCGCCGGCCCCTTAACTTTTGCAGAGCAATTACACTATTACTTAAAAATGAAGCATAAAAATAACTACTTCCAGTTATTTTTTAACCGACTTCTAAAAAAGAAGGAGGTTCGGATGTTTGTTTTTTTTTTTTTATGTTTGTTCGCGCATAACTCCGTTGCTTGCCAACCGATTTGAAAAATTCTTTTTTTGTTGGAAAGGGAATGCTTCCCAAATGGTCCCATGAAAATTTTATCGAAATCGGATAAGCGGTTTTTGAAAAATCAACAAAAACCTAAAAATTTATCTACATTAACGATCTTTTCATATTTCATAACTCCGTCATTTACGAACCGATTTGGAAAATACTTTTTTGGAAATCATCATTTGGTAAAGTGGAGCTGATGATAAAGACCACAGATGGCTATCGGAACTACTTAATGACAAATATTTCACGGGTTGCGATTCGATTACTTTAATATGGTTGCTAAGCAATTTATGCTCGTTACAATGCATATGGTGAAATGGAGCTGTTAGTGACTTCTCAAACAGCTCCAGTTCTCCTGGCTCATATTAGGGGAACTCCTCAACAATTAACGTCCCTGCATCGGGTAAAGCAATATTTTGTAAAAGGTGATGAGCGGTTGACATTAGGCTATTGTAACTTAGATAAATTACAAACTGACCCACTACAACGTGAAAAATAAAAACTTTTTTACAAAAAAAAAACAACCGACTTCCGAAAAACACTGAAAAATAACTTTATTTTCGGAAGTCGGTGGCAAAAAACTAAAAAACAAATCCAATGACACCGACTTCCGAAAATAAAGTTATTTTTCAGTGTTTTTCGGAAGTCGGTTGTTTTTTTTTTGTAAAAAAGTTTTTATATTATCCGATATTATTCTCTTAAGTAATAAATTACTCTCAGTGGTTATAACGGTCGATAAAATTCATAAAAGTATTTTTTTATCGTAGGATATATCCCATCTCTAATATTAGTTCTATGGTCCCTTCACATTGCTATCAGCGCCAAAATGGCGAAAATCAAATGGCTTCAATTTGTAATCCATAGTCTGCAGTCCAGCGTACTTGTATTATAGAGGTCAGTGTATCAAATCCACTGACCTCTATAATATGTATTATAGAGGTCAGTGATCAAATCCCATTGGTGAAGGATTTTTCAGTTATTTTTTTTTGTCTGTGCTAAAATATCAATCAATCCAAATCAATTTCAATCTCTTTGATTATACCTACGTGCTGCGAAAAAAAGAAAAACACGGACTATCTTCGCCTTATTATAATTCATAATGTTATACTTTTATGATTCTGCCAAAGTGGCCTTTTTAGGCCACCAGGTCAGTGGGCTCACGCGTCGATTATAGCTACCGACACGATATGCGAGCATCAGAGTAATCCTTTTTTTGGCTAAAGATTATTATAGACCTACTCGTATTTCTAATACAGAATAGACATATCTATCAAAAGAAGTGAATTTATGTAGGTATGTATCTATTTTGTAATTTCCTTGAACTGCGGTGCTATTCTGTAAATATATCACCTTGAAAACTTAGGTGAAGTGAGCGTGGAGTGAGCTGTCAATGGTGTCAATTCCTAGCAAAAACAAACTCACTTCACCTAAGTTTTCACGGTGAGATTTTCACAGAATCGACCGGCTGTATAAGAAACAAGCTATAGCAAAGATTGTTTAAAATTCCTTATCTTTCAAATTCTGCAGGTTCTTGAGTGTTTGCTTTTTAAAATAGTTTATACTTATACATAGTAATGTCAACTTTGAAAAACAAGTAAAATTACACGGAAAACAATATTCATGGAGCAGAGAGAAGTTTGAATATTGCAGTTTTAGGTCAGCGCCATCTCTTGACTGATAGTGGAACTAATGTAACTTTTATTGATGATTTCTGACAAAGTGTGCTATTTAGAGACATCATTTTATTTTTCCTGTATTCTTTACATAAACTTCTATCACAAAGAATAATTTCAGATTTTTCTCTTTGCAAACTTCGGAGATAACGGGGGAGGGACGGTATTTTTTTTACATTTTTCATCAAAAGTCGAAAACTATGCAGCCTAAAAATAAAGAAAAATGTTTGAGAATATACAAACTGCGCTCTTTCATATGACACCCTACATGCCCTAGTAGCCCTACTTGTAATTTTTTAAACCCCTTTAGTCAGCCTGTTGCAAAAAAAAAAAAATATTTTTCTTTCTTATTTGCAAAATAGTTGGACAAACGTTATCTAAAACTGTTCCAAACAAGTTGATAGCATTAGTAGTTCTTGAGATATCCAGCTGTGACAGACAGATAAACAGACAGACAAGAAATATAGAACAAGACGTGGAAGTTGGATAAATAAGCACGAAATTTATATGTTTTCGCAGTGAATCATTGAGATATAAGTACTTACGTACTAGAGTGGCCGCCGCGAATCGATAATTTGTAGCACGCTTTGTGGTCCATGGACCAGAAGTCCTTTAGTCTGCGGACGCTTGTCGCGACGTGACACGTAGCACTGATACAGTTAATTCTAAAAATGCCTTCGTGTGTATTGAGATACTGTTCAAACCACTCTAGAAAATTGAATAAAAGTCAAGGAGTGACGTTTCACCGGTAAGTTTATTGTATTTTCTGTAAAACGTGCGTTGCCACGCTGTACAACATATTTTGTTCGCAATGTCAGCTCTAGTACGTAAGTACTTTATACCTCAATGCAGTGAATAGAAAGACTCAACAAATATTGCTATTACATACTTTGAAAAAGTAAGAGAATCTATGTTTAATTGTTGATCATTCTGTATTCAAAATGAATTTTTGACAAAAATGTTTGGTTGGACAATCAAGCACTCGGGCAACGTTTTATCTCCTGATAATCTCTTATTAATAAATGCAATGAAAGAAGCAGATGAACCTTTATTATAATAATTTTGTCGGTGTCGTTTGTTTCTGAGATCATGCTATTTATGTAAAGTGGATACCGAGTATACCGACTCATTTTTAGTTCACTATTTCGCCGATGGTAATTTTGTATACTAAGCACACTATATTAAGTAGTAGAAAAATATTTTATACTGGTGGTAACACTAATTAGGCAGAATAACTTGACACCCTTGTAGAAATTTCTTCGTTTCTCAAAAAAAGTTACATAAAAGTGAAGTGTACAGTGAAACGTGAAGGACGATTATTTTCAAGTGATTGTAGTTTTTGCTGTAGATATATTAGCAAATTCTCTATTTTAATAAGTGCTTTGTGGATGAATTGTCATCTGTGGACGATATAATTGTTGCAACGAGATGATTATTGAAAATCCTGACGCTTTCAAGTCGTGGTTGACCTCCATATTGGAGCCCCTGTGAGTACATCCGCTGCCATATTTTAGTATTTACAATATTGCGTTAACTTACAAAAAATTCGCAATTTTTAAGGTATTCAACTAATCATTACATTTATTTAATTTGCGGGATATTTCCATGCAACATTAATAATTAAGGAGTAAAAGTATCAAGTTTCATTTAGCTTTATTTTTTTATTTGACGTACACACATGGCGTTTATTTTCGTGATTTCAAAGGTTTCAAATGGAGAATTCTGGTTAGGTTCCAGCGAATTGCTTTAAATCCCTTCAAATTGTTGGTTATTATTAAAGAAACGAGGAGATTCTAACTAGTTTGGTTAAATTCACACTTACAGTTGGTTTTGCTACAATCGTAAGCTATCTCGTCGATTTAGATTTTAATAGTAGAGTTCATCCTATTGAATAGATTAGACTTATCATCACGTTTTCGTATCGTATGTACATAGAAAATTGTAACCTCTAAGTTCTTCAATTTAAATGAGCTATTGTGACTTGGTAATTTTTAGTCTCATCCAGAGCAATCACCACCATACAACTTAATTTTTGATCGTAACACATTTTATTGATCAAGAAATCACTTTCCTGTTTTAAAAATACATGAAATTCAGATACCAAGGATCGGTATGTGGTAATGTACATTATAATAACAATATTACACAAACGCAAATAATAAAAATTAAAATGTAGATTTTAATGAAAATGAAAAATGAAAATTAGAATACAAATGAAAAATGTAAATTAAAATTACAATTAAATGACCGATTTAATAAGGGACTTCCACAGCGGAGATTACACCCCGTCAGCCACAGTCTTCAAGATTATGTTGCGGCTGCCCAGCATTCTGCAGATCAGGGATACCGCCCTTTTGCAAATGACAGCATGAAAGCCATCAGTGCGAAACAACACAAACATCCCTGATGCACTACAGAAACGTGGCAACCCAAATATCATCCTGAATTTACTGAGCAATAAACCACTTTTTCTGTATTGATGAATCTCCGGCAGACCAATTCCCAAAGTTAATAATGTTCATAATCTAGTTGTGTAATCTCATCTCAGTGACACTCAATTTCAAAAACTGGCCTAAAATGTAGGGATTTTAGAGCTATTTTTGATTGATTGAGTCAGATCAGACTGAATGAATGTTCATAAAATTATGAGAGTTGCCCCTCAGATGACCCTCTGAGCAAACACATCATGCATTCAAACTAAAGGCATTCATTTTAATGAAACCATTTACAGGCACTCTTCAATTATCAAGGAGTCGGTCAGCTAGAAAGATAAAGCTAGTTGCCCATTCCAAAGCATATGCACCTATGGAGAAGAATGGGCAAGAAACTCTATGGATACTTCATGCAATCTCTAGTTAACTCTGTTAATAGCCCTGCCGACTCGCTAATCTTTAGCATGAAGATATTATTATGATGAAAAAGAAGATAAGATATAAATTCAATGAAATTTTAGAAGAAAAGCATTTGATTTCATCTAATTAACTAACCAGCGACTTATTAATATCATAACATAAAATAGCACCTGTAATCTCGGAAAGCAGATGTCAAACCCTTTAGACACTTGTAATGCATATAGGCCGCCAATGTCAAAGTCTGTTCTATTTTTTTGAGGTTCTGGCTTCATCAGTAACGTTTGATGATTTTGCCAATGTCAAGGTATGAGGAAAAAACCCTGCCGGGTCAGCGGGATCGTCTGAAAGGGTTACCGCTGGCCTGAAATATAAAGGGCTAAGGAAGGAACACAGGTAGGTTTTAGTCAGTAAGAGTCTGACACTCCCTTCCGCTCCACCCAGAGTGGGAGGGGTCATTTGATAATTACCCATCCTGAAAAAAAAAAATGTATGACAAAATAGTGATCCTAAACTGTGTTTGTAAACAATGTTTGTACTAGACACTATTGTATAAACCTATGTTTGTAAAATTCACACTGTGCAATTCGATACTTACTTACTTAAATGTGTATAGTGTATATGTGTTGGTGTTAGAATTAAATTGTCAAAGCCAAATCATTTATTTCAAATAGGCACGTAAAAGGCACTTTTGAATGTCAAAAATTACAATAAATAAAATACAATGGGTTCTTGTCGCCTATAGATGATGCCTATAGTACACCGAGATTTCACCAGTTATGTTTAAATCCAATCCAAATCAGGCACAAATAAAAAAAAAAACTAAAAAGACCAACTATTAACCCAGATGTTACTGAAACAATTTATTCCAGGAAAGCCAGGAAAAGGTCCCCTTTTAAAAGGCCCATCGTAATATAGGTGTCATATGCATGTTATACATGTGTGTGTTAAGTCTTTTTAAAGGCCCGACACACAGTATCTGGGTTAATATGTAAGATATATGGTGGCTAACATTCATCTGGTTTAGGAGAAAAATGTTGAAGGAATGGTGATTTATAACCCAATTGTTATTGCTTTATTTAACCGTATATGCACACACATTTATTTCTAAAGAAATCTCTTCCAGCATACAAGAAAGCCAATTCTCATAATTAAAAAACTGGCCAAGTGTGAGTCGGACTCGCACACGAAGGGTTCCGTACCACAAGGCAAAAACCCCGAAAAAACACGTTTATTGTGTGGGAGCAACCTCTTAAATATTTATTTTATTCTGTTTTTAGTATTTGTTGTTATAGCCGCAACAGAAATACATCGTCTGTGAAAATGCCAACTGTCTAGCTGTCACCGGTTCATGAGATACAGCCTGGTGACAGACGGACAGTGGAGTCTTAGTAATAGGATCCTGTTTTTACCCTTTGGGTACAGAACCTTAAAAACATTGAAAATCTAGTTGCAATCTCATCTCAGCAACTATCAATGCCAAAAACTTTTCAAAAATGTAGAGGAATTGTAGATATTTTTGACGGATTGAGATAGATCAGAAGTCCAATTATCGTAATTATAAACCTTAAAAATCAAGTCACAGTCTCATCTCGGCGCCAAGCAATTATCAAAAAACCGGGCAAGAGTGAGTCGGACTCGCGCACTGAGGGTTCCGTAACATCCGGGTTTATGCATAAGGTTTATGTTTATGAAATTAAATGTTTTTTTATTTTTAAGTTGATTGAATAAATGGTAAATTGCGGTTTACGATTTATGACGTATTAAAAAAAAAACTACTTACTAGATCTCGTTCAAACCAATTTTCGGTGGTAGTTTACATGGTAATGTACATCATATATTTTTTATAGTTTTATCATTCTCTTATTTTAGAAGTTACAGGGGGGGGGGGACACACATTTTACCACTTTGGAAGTGTCTCTCGCGCAAACTATTCAGTTTAGAAAAAAATGATATTAGAAACCTCAATATCATTTTTGAAGACCTACCCATAGATACCCCACACGTATGGGCTTGATGACAAAAAAAATTTTGAGTTTCGGTTCTAAGTATGGGGAACCCTAAAATTTATTGTTTTTTTTCTATTTTTGAGTGAAAATCTTAATGCGGTTCACAGAATACATCTACTGACCAAGTTTCAACAGTATAGTTCTTATAGTTTCGGAGAAAAGTGGCTGTGACATACGGACGGACAGACAGACAGACAGACATGGCGAATCTATAAGGGTTCCGTTTTTGCCATTTGGCTACGGAACCCTAAAAACTTGTCATAATGAAAAAAAAAAAAAAAGAAAAAAAAAAAAAGAAAATTAGAGAAATTAAATTAGAGGTATTTTTGACAGATTTGGACTGAGATCAGACTTATTAAGTTAATCGTATCAAATCCGATTGGTGAAGCATTTTTCAGTATTTTTTTTTGTCTGTGCTAAAATACCAATCAATCCAATCCAAATCCATTCACAATCTCTTTGATTGTGCCTATGACGTTAGTGCAGCGAAAAAAAGAAAAACATGGACTGTCTTCACCATATTATAATTCATAATGTTATCCTTTTATGATTCTCCAAAGTGGCCTTTTTAGGCCCCCAGACTGTGAACGTTCTTAAAATTACGAGAATTGCCCCTCTGGTCCTTAGTCTCCATTGGCTCTGCTATGCTCTCAGATTGAGAGGAGGTTCATTAAAAATTTTCGTTCACTAGAGGGAGTCCAAAGCTGAAAAACTAAAGGAAATATATATTTTTTTAAATAATAAGTGTTAGTACAGTTCAATCTCAAATAAACTGGGATATGAGCAGGTGAGTGATGACGATGAGTTCAGGTATACAGGCATCTTCAGGGCATGGTCGTTCCATCATAGACCTCATCCATCGTTTTTCCTCAGGAGTGATTGAGGTTAAGAGCACCGTTCAGCATGCCCATTCAGAAATTAAATTTTAAAATAAATAAATCATCTGCTTAGCCTTTTCCCATCTATGTTGGGGTCGGCTTCCAGTCTAACCGGATGCAGATGAATATCAGTATTTTACATGGAGCGACTGCCTATCTGACCTCCAAACCCAGTTAATGGGTAATACCCCTTGGTAAGACTGATTGTCAGACATTCGGGCTTCTGACTATCCGTAACGACTGTCAAAGATCCACGAATGACAGCCGAGACCAACGGCTTAACGTGTTTTCCGAGGCACAGAGGGGTCACGGTATGTAAAGATGCTCACCCATCCACAGACCAACCGCGACAAGCAAGTTCAAAATGGTTGAGCTGAATGGTGCTGATCTATGCGTCATGTTCGTGAACGGGCGCCGTCAGTTGGGGCTGGTCATCACTCAGCTGCCTCGGCTTATTTTTAATTATTTTATTTTTGGATTGTTGTCTTCTTACTATTTGCTGTACTCTGGACGCTCTTAACGCGTACGTATTTTTTTACATCGTTCTCACATATAATTGTAAATTCAACATTAATGATGTAACTAATATTTTTGTAAAAATACAATTTAAAAGAGTGTCCATGGAGTTTCTTGCCCGTTCTTCTCCATAGGTACCTACGCTTTGGAATGGGCAACTAGCTTCATATTTTCTGACTGACCGACTTCTTGACAATTCAAAAGTGCCTGTAAATGGTTTAATTGAAATAAATGGTTTGAGTTTGAGTTTGAAGCGTAGCTTAACCTGATCGATCGACCTGTGCGGCTGTTATTATTTAGCCACGGGCACCTCTAAACATCAAAAAATAAATAAATAAGAAAATTTATATTTTTCTTTAAGTGTCTTTTCAGCTTTATTCTTAGTATAATAGATAAAGCTGAAGAGTTTGTTTGTTGAACGGGCTGATCTCTGAAACGACCAGTTCGATTTGAAAAAACCGGCCAAGTGCGTGTCGGGCCACGCACAGTGGGGTTCAGTAGTAGCCCGTTATCACAATGTAGTACGATTCTGTTGTTCTTTATTCTGAATAGGTAAAAAAAAACATAATTATTTTGGTTTTCAATGCAAGTCTTTACCCATTATAAACAAGCAACTACTTCATCTTTGTATTTGGTACAAAATTATCCAGCACCCAAGTTCAACGACTATTACTGCTAAACTAATAAAGTTATCTTAACCGCTATACTTTTCCTTCAAAGTTCATGAAATGCACCATCATCGACAATTTTTCCAGATTTTTCAAGCCAGTAGTTTAGCTTTTAGAGGGGGGGGGGACGCCCTACTGGAACAAAAATTTGCACTTTAAACTTTAATATTTCGTAAATGGAGCATTAAATCGAAAAATAATTTTAGCAAACCCAAAGCCATTTTAGAAGACCTATTCAACGATACCCCACACGATGGGGTACTTGAAAACTTAAAAACTTGCACTCTTGCTTTGAAGGCAGACGGATTAAATGTGCAAAAGGAAGACAAACGCCGGCCGAGATTTCCACACTTTGGCTGTGTCTGTAAACGTAATGTGCCTGTAAAAATAATAAACGTGGAGGACAAGAGCTGAGTACGACTCGTCGAGATATCAACCAAGTGTGGATGGATGGTACGGTGCAGTACTTCTGCTAGTCCGGTAGTATAAAGGCATCAGGTCGTGGAGCTCCTGCGGCCTCCTGCGCTCTCCGAAGTACAGCCTGTACAAGACCGACAGGCAAGCAACATCACACCTATGAGCCAGGCTGTGAAGCGTAGCCACCAACGTCTCGTCGCCTATAAGCCTTTTAGCTCTGCGTTCCACCAAGTCAAGTGCAGCAAGCTGGCAGAGCCACATGCATAAACTCTAAACATTTATTTCAATTAAACCTTTTACAGGCACTTTTGATTTGTCAAAAAGTCTGTCAGTTAATCAGAAAGTTGAAATTAGTAGCCCATTCAAAGAAGTAGATCTCTATGGTGAAGAACGGGCAAAAAACTCCAAGGACACCCTTTTAAATCAAGATATTACAAAATTCTGTCAACATTCTTCTTGTTGCTTCTATCTGAGAACAGTGTAAAAAAAATGAAGAAACAATTCAAAATATAAGATTAAAAATAAGCCCTGGCAGTTAAAGAGAGGGATGAAATTGAATGACCACCAAAAAAAACAATCGTTACCCTAAACAGCCTCATCCAAAAAAAATATATTATGTACAAATAAATGAAACCTGTACCAAAATCTTTCGGGCTATTTAAGTCATGCCTGCACTACAAAAACTTTTCATAACCCAAAAAGGCCTATGTCCCGCAGTGGACGTCTTTCGGCTGAAGTGATTATATTGATAGCAAATTAGTTGAGTCTCGCGGCTTCATTCCCACCCCTCCACCCGTCGTTATTTGAAGACTGATTCTTCATTAATATTTTTAAATAATTATGACTATTCAAATGACTGTTTTAATGTTGGTTGTTTGAAGACTCATTTATCACTAAGATTAAGTTTTTTGAAGATCAACTCTTCATTAAAATTTTAAAATTACACTAAGGACTGCCTTATTAAGTTTTAAGTTTATTTGTATGTAGAAATAAAACATGTGGTTTATAAAGTATTTTTTTTTGTGGCCGTTATTTTATTGAAAGCTCTAAGAAGCTCAGCCTTTAGTAAACATTTTACGGTAGAATCGGTGAACCTTTAGAACTTAACCTTTAAGTATGGATGTGGAGTCTCACAGGCTACTCGATGTTGTCGTTTTCTTAGTTTCACCTACTTTCCCCCACTCCTCGCGATTGAGCGGCTCAGTAGCTTTTGTTTTAGATGTAAAACTACCAACGAGGGAGGAGGTTGCGACTTCCGATGAATATCACGTAAGTAATGACCATCAAAATATTGACCGGAGCCTGTCAGGCTACACGTCCATTGTTGCCCTATGATATATTTTATAAGGGCGATTATGTTTGTTTCCGATTTTGTAGTACAAAATCTCAAAAAACAATAAAGCCGGTAGTTCTAAATCAAAACGACCATCTACGAGTTCTGTTCAGGGCCCTGCGAGAAAAACTTTGCGTGCAGCAGATCCATCTTTCGAACAAAAGTGAGTGAGTTGTTCTTAGCTTCGGATCAGTCTGACAATGAAGAGAATGTTGAAGATTTTTTAATATTGGAGTTCGACTGATACAAAATCATGAAAGTGACAATTATGAAGATCAGGACCAGGACCAGGACCTAGGAGAAGAGTCAGGTAGTGATAGTTCGGACAATATTCCACTATCGGAGTTATCGAAAAGTAACTATTAGTTGGTAGTTGTCAAAAATTTTTATATTTGTTACCTGAAGTAGGTGTTTCGTGTTTTTGGTTTCTTATATAATTATATTTTGAGAAAAAAAGACTCATTTTGTTAAAGGAATAAGTTTGGCTGTTTTTAATACCTAAAAATGTAACCTAAGTAGATTTAGACTGAAAAGTGCCATAATTTTTGATTTTTCAAATTTCTATAATTTTTGATATAAAAGTTGATTATATAAGCCCGTTATTTTGTTACTAAATCCCATAACTTTATAATTCAAACAGTTTTAAAGCGATCTTGTATCAAATTCCCCAAAAAAAATGTGTGTGCATATAGGAGCCTGTGAGACTCCACATCCACAGTAGTGTTAAGAAAAAATGACGTCCATACTTAAAGGTTAATTTATATTTTTTGGGTAAACAATGATTTTTGTATATTAATTTACTTTATTAGGATAAAATTGTGTAACATAATATTTGGATGAAATTTTTAAATAAAATTCGAGTACATATTTGGTGCATGCGTGATCTTTTTGGGTAGCTCAGCGATTATCCTGAAGATACTTGCCTTTTTTAGGATATCAGACTTTACGTTTATTGGTGATAATTTCATATTAAAATGGGGATTCAATTCTGGTAAGTACTTACGATTTTTTGGGCGTTATATTTCTTTATATCTGGTGATTGCTTAAACCTAAGCCTTAAAGAGATGACCAATCTCAATCGACGGCGCTCGTTCACGAACATGACGCGTGGATCAGCACCATCCAGCTCAACCGTTTTGTAGGGAACCGAATGATCCAACGCACGCGCCACCATCAGTGAGACATTTAACTCATCGAATGACGTAATTAGAGACACAATAGAAAGACAATTGCTTATGTCGAACTGTGTAACTTAAGACATTCAAAAGGTTAAGTGAGCATGACTTATTCCCAACTGCCGTGCTCTTTCAAGTCAACATCATAATAAACAGATCTATGGTTCTTCATTTCCGAAATTGAATAAACGCTTCTAAAGTATTAGCTTGTACGTATTCTATTTTAGATACAACTGTGTGGTTTTACCATTTATATCTTCATGTAACTGTTGTTTAGTTTAAAAATAAATGGGTACCAGCAATTATAGCCTATGTGTTGGTCTTACCGAAATAGAATTTGAACATCTCGAAGCATTTATTTATAACTAGCTTCCGCCCGCGACTCCGTCCGCGCGGATGTCGGTCTTCGCGTGGATGGTTTATTTCTCCATTTTGAGTAACTCTGACAATGACATCTTATAAATATCTATTGGACCCAAATACGGCTAAGCCTATAATAATTAAGGAGATCCCTCTATTGAGCTACTGCTGTTGAGCTCGCGTTCTGTAGTAAGTATTTTTTTCATAGTAATTCCGACCTTGATAAGTAGCATGTAGCAGTAAACTACTGACAGTGACGAAAAGTTTGCAATAATAAAAAAGTGATCGTGACAATGCGACAGAAAGTTAATTGAGAGCTTCAGCATACACAACATTGTTAGTGAGCTCGTCCGGAATATGAACATGAAGATTTCTTGGACTGCTCACACGGGAAAGAGCTACGTAAAGTTGCCCGTGTGAAAAACAACTCGCGGTGAGATCTACGCCAGCAACTCCTAGGGACTGACCTTGAGCCTTATTTATTGTCATGGTGTAACACAAAGCTACAGGAAACTGTATTCTCTTAAATTGAAATGGAAAATTATCCACTGCGGGTAATGCAACGTGTGTTCGCGGTTCTACAGAACAACGTCTATGAATAAAACTGAAAAATAAGATTTTATTTTTCTACGTATTTTTCCAGGATAAAAAGTATCCCATTTTATGCCCAGGATAATAAGGTATAATTATACCAAGTTTCATCGAAATCGAACCGTTAGTTTTCACGTGATGCCTGCATATACAGACAGACAGACAGACAGACAGACAGACAGACAAAAATTTTTTTAATCACATATTGGGGTTTGGTATCGATCCAGCAACACCCCCCGCTATTTATTTTTTCAATATTTTCAATGTACAGAATTGACCCTTCTACAGATTTATTATATGTATAGACTAGCTGCGTCCCGCGGTTTCACCCGCATAAGTTTCGATCCTGTGGGAATATCTGGATAATAAAAACTGGCCAAGTGCGAGTCGGACTCGCACACGAAGGGTTCCGTACCACAAGGAAAAACGCCAAAAAAACATGTTTGTTGTATGGGAGCCCCACTTAAATATTTATTTTATTATAATTTTATTATTTATTATTAAAGTAAAAATACAACTGAGTATTGTGAATATTTAAAGTGCCTACCTGTTGCCATTTTTGATATCGAGCAAAAAAGGGCAAAAAAGTCGCGTTTGTTGTATGGGAGCCCCCCTTAAATATTTATTTTATTTTGTTTTTAGTATTTTTTGTTATAGCTGCAACAGAAATACATGATTTGTGAAAATTTCAAATGTCTAGCTATCGCGGTTCTTGAGATACAGCCTGGTGACAGACAGACAGACGGACAGTCAGCGAAGTCTTAGTAATAGGGTTCCGTTTTTACCCTTTGGGTACGGAACCCTAAAAAAGTAATTTAAAAAAATGAAACCGGCTTCAAAAGAAATTAACTCAAAATTATGAAATAACTTTAATATCGGAAGTCCCGGTCTTTGGGATCTGTATTTTATAGTTTTAGTTTTTTGCCACCGACTTATCAAAGTTGGTCCTTGGTCCAGCCGTTTGAGCGTGAAGAAGTAACAAACATATAACACACACACACTCACAAACTTTCGCATTTATAATATTAGTGTGATCTGTCAAACCCGCGTAAATGTCGATCCCGTGGGAATATCGGTATAAAAAGTAGCCTATATGTTAATCCAGGGTGTCAGCTACCTCCATACAAAATTTTATCAAACTTGGTCCAGCAGTTTGAGCGTGAAGAAGTAACAAACATATAACACACACACACACACACACTCACAAACTTTCGCGTTTATAATATTAGTGTGATGACTGACATAAAGCTGGTAAGGTCTTGAATAGAAAAATATATAATAGTATACCAGCAGCTATTAGAAATAAAGAGTGTCTGGGATCCTTTAAGAGGTCTCTGTTTAAATTCCTTTTAGATAGATGCTACTACTCCATCACTGAGTTTACTACTGATAAACAGAGGTATGACGATTCCGACCTGCTAATTAAGCACATATGATTTTATTTGTTAATTATGTATGAATTGTAGTGACCTATTTTCCTGACATATTTTAAATCTAATTATTTTTATTGTAATCCATTGACATGCCATGCCACCTTAATTGTAATTTGCTTATTTTAATTTTATTTTTTTATGTTAATTTTGTACGCCATATACAACATGTCCCAAAATTCAACGATAAGCCAGCACCGGAGGATAGACCTGCCCATGACTACTCGGGGAAAAAAAGAAAAAAAATATATATCTCTTTTTTTTTGAAGTTATAAAAAAAAAGAAGAAATTCTTAAAAAAGTGAGACCTTTTATGATATTTTTCACTACCATGACCACACTTTTTTAAATATTTCTGTTATTTTTTTTTATAGGCAACCTGAATAGCACTGCTATCTACCACAATTCTTAAAAAATCCAGAATACCTCTAGTTTTTTCACGTAAATTAATGAAACTTAATTTATTCCCTAAATTTTTTGAAGATTTTTACTTTTAATCAACTTTAACTCATCGTGGTGTAAAAAAAAAGTATGAACACTACTATGGCAAGTTTTTTTATAAATTGACGCAACTAATCAAGATTCCAAAATGGTATAATACTCTAGGAAAATCAACCACAAAAAAATTATATCCATACTAGTTCAAAACAAGAACCAAATTCCTTAAATTATAGTTGACAGTAATCACTTTCACTGCGTGCCCAAAATGGGTTCTTGTTACAATTTCTAGGAATTTGAGTGGGGCATACATACCTTAGAAGTTAGAGAGAGATAGATAGATAGAGATATTTACGTTAAAAAGAGACAACAACAGGGCAGGTAGTGGGTTCTTGTTACAATTTCTAGGAATTTGAATGGGGCATACATACCTTAGAAGTTAGAGAGAGATAGATAGACAGAGATATTTACGTTAAAAAGAGACAACAACAGGGCAGGTAGAGAAGCTGTTATTATTCTCAGAGCAAGTCAGTTCAGTACGCTCTGCTCCTTTGTTTACTGCGCACCGTTCCGTATTCAACTGACGTGGCTCTCGTACGTACTAACGACTTTTGGCTTGGCTTTTTGGACTGGAATCGATCTGCAAACTGAACTGACCTGGCATTATCTTGGACTACGATTGTGTGTTTTGTGACTACGATTGTGAGTTTTGTGATTTGGAGTTCTGGCGCATTTTGGACTGTTTAACGATCAACATGCCGCAACCATACACACCACAGGAATACGCAAATATGCACCTCATCTATGGAGAAACCCGATGCAATGCTAACGCTGCTAGCAGACTGTATCGAGAAAGGTACCCAAATGCTCAAAGATATCCTGATTATCGAGTGTTTATTAATGTGCATCAAGCGTTTTCGGAGGGTCGTATGCCATCCAGTAGGAGAAACGCTGGAAGACCTAGTTCGGATCGTGATGAAGAAGTTCTCAATGAGATAGAAAATGATTCGACTACTTCGGTACGCGCCATAGAAGAAGCTACAGGAATCCCGAAAAGTTCTGCACATCGAATTTTACAACGTCACAAGCTTCACCCATATCATTACAGGCGTGTGCAGACGTTGTTACCGCGGGACTATCCATTAAGAGTCACATTTTGCCGTGTGATGCTGCAAAGGCACAGGGAAGATCCCCAATTCCTGGACAAAATTCTATGGTCGGATGAAACAACATGCAAGAAAGATGGATATTTAAATCTACACAACCTACATAGTTGGAGCAATGAAAATCCGCACTTGATGAGACAAGACAGATCCCAATATCAATTCAAGGTTAACTTATGGACCGGCATATTAAATGGAAAAGTAATTGGGCCCTTTGAGTTACAAGGAAACTTAGATGGCAATAGTTATTTAAACTTTTTACAAAATGACTTGCAAGAATTGCTAGACGACGTGCCCTTAAATGATCTCCAAAACATGTGGCTCCAAAATGATGGTTGCCCAGCACACTATGCCCGCCCTGTGCGAGAATATTTAAATCAAGAGTATCCAGGGCGTTGGATCGGGCGACTTGGTCCTATCTTATGGCCACCTCGTTCACCCGATTTGAACCCCCTGGACTTCTTCTATTGGGGTTGTCTTAAAGACAGGGTCTACTCAAAACCCATTGCGTCATTGGACGAGCTTCGTCGAAATATCAGTCAGGCTGCGGATCATATTAATCGCAGAAGATATGCAAGACAAATAAAACGGTCATTTTTAAGGCGATGTCGTGCATGTATTATTGCTGGTGGCAAACAATTTGAACATTGGTTATAATGTTAATAAATTACATGAGAAATTGTTTGACCATTTATTTAAATATTAAACATTTTCCAAGAACTAATACTTTTTATTACCAGACCGTCATTTGGCCCCTGTTTAGAAATAATAGGAACATTTTTTTTTTTAACTTGTTTGCCTAGAGTATTATACCATTTTGGAATCTTGATTAGTTGCGTCAATTTATAAAAAAACTTGCCATAGTAGTGTTCATACTTTTTTTTTACACCACGATGAGTTAAAGTTGATTAAAAGTAAAAATCTTCAAAAAATTTAGGGAATAAATTAAGTTTCATTAATTTACGTGAAAAAACTAGAGGTATTCTGGATTTTTTAAGAATTGTGGTAGATAGCAGTGCTATTCAGGTTGCCTATAAAAAAAAATAACAGAAATATTTAAAAAAGTGTGGTCATGGTAGTGAAAAATATCATAAAAGGTCTCACTTTTTTAAGAATTTCTTCTTTTTTTTTATAACTTCAAAAAAAAAGAGATATATATTTTTTTTCTTTTTTTCCCCGAGTAGTCATGGGCAGGTCTATCCTCCGGTGCTGGCTTATCGTTGAATTTTGGGACATGTTGTATATTGGCAAGCATAGTGCACAACTGCACATAATTATATAGACAACAAACTATCTGTAACCATACCTATGTTGACAAAATAAATGATTGATTGGTTGAAACTTTATGGAGGATAAGGCCACATATTTTTCTTTTAAATCTAATATAATATGCTAGCTGAAGCTGTGAAATATGTGGTCTCCCCCCATCCCCGACACTCCCCGTCGCTTTGCATCGCGTACTTGTGCTAGTACTTCGTTTGCGCTTAGCGTTCTTTCTGTTTTCCTTTTTACTTGGCTCTTTAGGGTCCTTTTTTAGGGTTCCGTACCCAAAGGGTAAAAACGGAACCCTATTACTAAGACTTCGCTGTCTGTCCGTCTGTCTGTCACCAGGCTGTATCTCAAGAACCGCGATAGCTAGACTGTTGAAATTTTCACAACGTATGTATTTCTGTGGCCGCTATAACAACAAATACTAAAAACAAAATAAAATAAATATTTAAGGGGGGCTCCCATACAACAAACGCGATGTTTTTGCCCTTTTTTGCTCGATATCAAAAATGGCAACAGGTAGGCACTTGAAATATTCACAAAATACTCAGTTCTATTTTAACTTTAATAATAAATAATAAAATCAAAATAAAATAAATATTTAAGGGGGGCTCCCATACAACAAACAGGTTATTTTCGGCGTTTTTGCCTTGTGGTACGGAACCCTTCGTGTGCGAGTCCGACTCGCACTTGGCCAGTTTTTTCTTTTGTTTTTGCGGATGGGAAATCATCAAATGACTCCTCCCGCTTTGGGTGCAACGGAAGGGAGTGTCAGACTCTTACTAACTAAAACCCACCCATTGTTCCTTCCTTAGCCCTTTTTGTTCCGGGGTAGCGGTAACCCTTTCGGACAATCCCGCTGCCCCGGCAGGCTTCGGCCCTATCGGGCCCCTTCTCTTGCTGACATCTCTCTTTAGGGTCCCAGCGTGATGTTATATAGCATATAGCCTTCCCACGACACAACATCGTGAGGAAACCGGCATGTCCTAGAACCAAAAATTCGAAGACATGTGACATCTGCCAACCCGCACTGGGCCCGCGTGGTGGATTACGGCCCACTCCCTCTCACAGAGAGGAGGCCTGTAAGCTGTAACAGTATTAATTACCTAATTCATTTATTTCTATTTTTTTTAAATTAAGTTTCTGTACCCAAAGGGTAAAATCATGACCCTATTACTAAGACTCCACTGTCCGTCTGTCACCAGGCTATATCTCATGAACCGTGATAGCTAGACAGTTGAAATTTTCACAGATGATGTATTTCTGTTGCCGCTATAACAAAAAATACTAAAAACGGAATAAAATTAATATTTAAGGGGGGCTCCTATACAACAAACGTGTTTTTTTCATGGTTTTTGCCTTGTACGGTACCCTTCGTGTGCGAGTCCGACTCGCACATGGACAGTTTTTTTATTTATAATTGTGTCTGTAACATTATTTTATGCTGATTATGGGTTGTGTTATTACACGGTTGCGGTGGCAACTTGCATAATAATAATAGATACAGATAATAACGAATTTTGTAATAACATGTTAAGGTCTTATCACATCAAAGGCAATGAGATAACAGTTCCTTTGGATTGTTACGTAAAAATATACCGACACAGTATTTTACAGATAGAAGTGTTCATCTATACTTCTATACTAATATTATATACTATATAAGGTCCATATATTCATACACGAAATATCTGAAGAAGAAGAAGAAGATTGTTTTTTTTTTTTTAGGCTGGCAACACTGGTAGCCGGTCGTCAAAAACTGATCTCTAGGTTAATTATTTTTAATAAATTAATAAAAGTGTTCTATAAGTATTAAATTGGTGTAATATAGTTAAACCTAGATATTAAGTATTCTAAACAGTGATTACAAAGTGTTTTTTGTCGCGAAAACTTCGTAAAAACAAAGGATTCAAAACCGGCTGTCAACTCACCCCACCAACGGTGACGGATTTCAAATTATCATCAATCCCGGGGAGTATTTTGTTTTATTTATGTGATTGTAGTTAATATTTACAGACCACAGAACATCACAGAGTACTGCTCAGGTCTCTGAGCTACGTCCATCACACACTGGCACGGTTTATGTCTCCTTTTGCTTGACAATTAGTGGAAGCAAAATCGACGACGAAAACATTCGCCCAGACAATAAACACTACATAATTTACTACACAAAAATAGGCTCCTTAATAGTAGCTTGATTAAATTATTCATAATAAAATACCTGTCATGTGTCATAAACTTGTTATTGTCAATCAAGTTTCTTTGTTTTTTTTTTTAACAATAATAGCAGTATTCCTTGTAACTTCACCTCTATTTAACATTCCCATCTAATTTCTTAATAACTTGACCTAATTTTAAAATCTATTTGTAAACATTTAATTACTTGTTTTAAACTTAATTTTATTTTATTTTTCCCTTCTACCTCCTACTAATCTAAATATTGCAACATCTTTTTTCTCACACTGTTATTTAGCTGCATAACTTCACACATTCCAGGTGACTGATACTTCAAAGAAAATGATGACCCGCAGTGCTACAATCAAGGAGATGGAAGCAAAACTAAGAGCCACCTTGAAGGAGCTAGAGGTCTCTGAAGCGATGTGTAAACAGCTGCTCCGTGAAAGGGAAGACAGCGAAGTGGAAGTGGAAAATATTATTTTAAAGAACACCTCGCTCAAGAATGAACTGTCTCAGCTACACATGCAACACATGGACTTAACTGACCAACACAGTCAACTACAACACGCAGTGTCATCATTTCAAGAGTGCAGTGATACCCACGAATTGGCATTGAAACGAATCACAGAGCTTGAACAGAGATTGTTTGAAGCCCAAGAGGCACTATCAATCTCCGAGTGTATCAAGGTCAACAACCAGGTTGTTCGCACTAGTAATCTTTTTGATGAGTTGGTAGGTAGTAAGTCAAAATCAGTGTGTGAGACAGCTGTAACTATAGATTTGACAGGTGATGATACCATACCATTGTGTCCTATTGTTATGAGTCACAACAAATTAAAGAAATATATTAAAATAAAGAAATTAATTAAACGGTCACAGAGATTAATAAAAAAACAAAAACTCTTAAAATTAAATCTTACACTTAGAAAGGAACGTGTTGTCTTATCGAAAAGTTTAAATATTTGTACAATTGAGTTAGATAAATGTAGGGAAAAGTATGACACTGATATCCAGCTCCTCTATAATGATATACTACACAAGGAGCAATTGCTGAAGGATATTTTTGAAAAATATGAAAGTTCACAACGACAACTAAGTGACCGCTTGTTTGAGGCTGGAGAACTAATGGATTTGGTGAAGTACAATGCTGAGAGGTATGAGTCTCTGACTAATGATCTTTCATGCAGCTGTGCCAACCAACCACCACCTCTTCAGCCCCAGTCTGACTTGCCCCTTCCAGTATTAGCTCATCCAGCAGAGACCACACAGATAAATAAATCAATATTTTTTTGTGACGAGTTAGGTTCTGGCTTAGGAAAAATTTTACTCAATTACCTAAGCCATAGTTTTACCAATCATAGTTACCATAACATAACTTTTAAACAAATGATAAAAAGAATTGCTAATGTAAATCTAGATAATTATTGTACTATGGTTTTGCTATTAGGTAATAGCACTGGTATTACCAAAAAGGACATAGTGGATGGTGTGAACACCTTAGTAAAGTTAAACGTAGGTAAGCTAATGTTGTGTGCTTTTCCTTACTCAGATACTTTATCATATAACGAAAATAATTATATTTATAAGTTGAATAATACTATTCACAAGCTGACTTGTTGTCATAGTGACAAATTATTGTTTTTTGACACTAACAAGTTTGTTAGTGGTTTTAAGTTAACTCAGAGAACTTTATCTCTGTCTGGGGAATGTAGACATCTGATTGCTATGTTGATAGCATATAATATTAACGAGGTTATAGCTAATATAACGAATTCTAGTATTAGTGACGAGTCCGTGTTGCCTAGTTATACTAACAACATAGTGATTAATTATGAATCGTCATGTAGTACGAAGGAGGATCCACCTATAATACCAACATCCTTGGAGACCACTACCAGTCAGATAGGATATTCTCCTCCTGCTGGAACTTATTCGGGCAATCTAGACTCTCCAGTTGTAGTTGTGGAGGTCACTCCGGATAACCATTTAAACTAGTCAGTGGGACAACAGAAGTTACCCCTTCAAATAACCAATTACTATTACAGAATAATAAAAAGGTATCTTCTGGCAATATAATTAATAATAATAAAAAACCAAAGGGAGTGCAACATATTTTAAAATTATTTAATCAAAATATCCAAGGTTGCGCTTCCAAATTACTGGAAATAGAATTGTTTTTGGAAAACACCAAGTTTGATGTCATTTGTCTAACAGAGCATTGGTTGAAAGATCATCAAGTGATGTCAATTAATTATGAAAATTATTGTGTAGTTAGCCATTTCAGCCGAAAACGTATGTTACATGGCGGGTCATTAATATTAATTAAAAATTCTATTAAATCGAAAGAACGAAAAGACATAATCGGTTTGTCTGTTGAACACGCCATTGAATTGTCCTGTGTTGAGCTTGATAAGCATGTTATAGTATGCGTATACAGACCTCCAAGTTACCAGAATCTATTGGTGTTTGATTCTGTAATGGAAGATGTGTTAAAGAAACTTAGTACTAGTAGTAAGTCAATAATCGTATGTGGAGATTTTAATATTAATTTATTGGAAAATAACTCGAATACTGTCAGATTGTTAAGTCTTTTTAAGTCATTTGATTTGTCAAATGTTTTTATTGAACCAACCCGAGTGACAGCTTCTTCTGCCACTTGTATTGATAATGTTTTTTGTAATTGTGATTACTTACACAAAGAAATTGTAAATAAGTTGCCATCTGATCACAGTGGACAAACAATAACATTTAGCTCCTACATGCCTTTACAAAAAATTCAAATAAGGTTTAGGACAATTACATGTAAAAAGTTAGAGAAATTAAATAATTCTTTGGCCAGTAAATTATGTGATCAGAATTTTAATAATATAGGTGACCCAAATGAGTTCTACGCCGAGTTCTTTTCAATATTGAACGCGCAGTTTAATAACACTTTTCCACTAAAAACTAAAAGTATTTACACTAAGTTTTTATTTAGTGACTGGGCGACTCCAGGTATTCGTAAAAGCAGGGAAAAACTTTTTGAACTCTATGGCTTAAAGCAACATATGAATAATACAAACTTTCATCAGTATGTTGCAAAATATTCAAAAACTTTTAAAAGTGTGTGTCAAATAGCTAAAGCTCTTTATATTAGCAATAAAATAAAATCAGCTGATGATAAAATAAAAACTACTTGGCAAATAATAAATAACGAAACAGGTAGGAAAAAACAGCGTAATACTGAATTTAATTTAGATACTGCACATGGCCCCATCAACTCAGATGTAGAAATAGCTCAGGAATTTGAAAACTTTTTTTCTAATATTCCCCTTAAAACTACTGAAGCTTTAAATTCATCCCCCACGCTTTCTGCTGCCTTACTTAAAAAGAATGTAAAGGCATGCCCTTTGGAGTTTAGGTTTCAGCATACAGACCCTCAGGCTGTTATAAAAGCTTTTAAAGATCTTAACATTAAATCAACAGAAGATCTCTGGGGAATGTCTGTAAAAGTATGTAGATCTTTCATCGAAACCATTGCGCCCTATTTAGCTTTCATATTTAACACCAGTGTTGATCAAGGAGTCTTTCCGGATCTTATGAAACATAGTAAAGTTGTACCATTGTTCAAATCCGGTGATAGTAAAGAACCTAACAATTATAGACCTGTCTCAATTCTGCCAGTTCTCAGTAAGGTGTTTGAAAAGTTGATGCTCAATCAAATGTTACGTCACTTTAATAAAAATTCCATCTTTCATGAACACCAGTACGGTTTCACCAAAGGGCGTTGCACTACTGACGCCGGTGTTACCCTAATAAAGAACATTTTTAATGCCTGGGAAGAAGCAAAGGATGCCATTGGAATCTTTTGCGACCTCTCTAAGGCGTTCGATTGCGTAAACCATGAAACACTTCTGATGAAACTGGAGCACTATGGAATTAGAAAAACAGCACTTGATTTGCTAAGATCATACCTGAAAGATAGAAAGGTTAAAGTTCAAGTAAACGGCGTAAACTCATTAGGGTCTGAAATGACAATGGGTGTTCCTCAAGGTTCGATATTGGGTCCATTCCTCTTTTTAGTTTACATTAATGATTTACCCCAATTACTTCAAAATCAACCGAAGATGGTGTTATTTGCAGATGATACGTCATTGATCTTTAAGATAGACAGACGGGCACAAAATCTTGACGATGTGAATAACTCTATTCTTCAGGTCCAAGATTGGTTCACGGTAAATAATTTGGTACTGAATGAAAAGAAAACCAAATGCATTAGATTTAAATTACCTAATGTTAGAAGTAGCGAATGTGACATCATACTTAATGGAGAAAAACTGGAATTTGTTGATCGAACGGTTTTTCTGGGAATCACGCTAGACGAGAAATTACAATGGGGACCTCACATAACATCTCTTGCGGGGCGGCTTAGCTCGGCCGCTTATGCTGTTAGAAAGATTAGACAATTAACTGATGTAGAAACCGCGCGTTTAGTCTATTTTAGCTACTTTCACAGCTTAATGTCGTACGGCATTTTACTATGGGGTCGAGCTGCTGACATTGAATCCATCTTTATTTTGCAAAAGAGAGCTGTCAGAGCCATTTATAATCTACGTCGCCGCGAATCTCTCAGGGAACTTTTTAAAAAGATTAATATTATGACGGTACCTTGCCAATTTATTTATGAAAATATTATGTATGTTAGAAAAAATCTACATCTTTTTAATAAAATAAGCGATAGACATAATTTTAATACTAGAAATAAAGATAAAATACATCAACCATTTTTTAGATTAGCCAAAGTAAATACATCTTTTATGGGGTACTGTGTTAAATGTTACAATAAAATACCTTGTGATATATTGCAATTAAATGAAAGAAAATTTAAAACTCACATTAAACGTACACTTTGTAAACAAGCATACTATAAATTAGAAGATTATATCCAAGATAAGAACGCTTGGAAACATGCTGGTTCTGCTCCATAGGACAATCTAGAGTCTAGACAAAATCAAACTGGTTGCTAATTTAATTGTAAAATTGATTCTTTCTTCTTTTTTTTGACGTAGATTTATATTCTGTAATTACTTAAACTCACACCCTGACTTATTACTTGTAATTTTTTATTTTAATGAAAATCGTTTATTTTTACCATGTTTGTAAATATGTGAGCACCATGTATCTATTAGATAATTAATTTATGTCATGTTTTCATTTTTAATTCTTTTACCTATTTTGGTATAGTAATTTTATTTTATTTTAGGTGCATCGTCTTCACATATTATTATATAATTAATGTATACAAAATATTGTAAAACATTTTAAAAGAGTAACGGTGGAGTTTCTTGCCCATTCTTCTCCATACGAAAACTACCTTTTGGAATGGGCGACTAGAATCAATTCTATTTTTTCGTAATTTTTGACGTTCAAAAGTGCCTTTTAAGTGCCTACTTGAAATAAATGTTTTGACTTTGACTTTGACTTTGTACTCATCATTATGAACAACTTTTACTATGGGACCAAACTCGAAATCGGAAAAAATAATCAGCTGTTCCACACATTTATGTTCGCATAACTCGTCAAAATGTAGGGAACAGCTGACTTTTTTTCGCGATTACAGGTTTGGTCCCATAGTAAAAGTTGTTCGTAATGATGAATACAATGACCCCTTAAGAGATTTCGTGTATGAATAGATAGACCTTATATACTTATACTATATACTTACCCCCTCACTAATAAACGTATTATACAATACAAAATAAATTAAATTGAAGTGTCTGTTGGTAACATCAAAATAACAGCTTTATTACTAAATGCGTATTCGAGAGAAAGTATACGCTACTTATAACAATCTTTTTAAACAATTTTTTTTTGTATCTTTCTGTTTGATAAATATTTATTTACATAATCTATGCTAATATTTAAAATAAATTCAATAATATGTACATTTATATGAAAAAATAAGAAAAATAATCATAGGGCATCAAAAAATTCGTCCGCATCGCTGTCAACAGGAACAGTGCCCAAAAGGCTGGCAGCATTGCCACGTTGAATGGCAATGCTAATTCTTTGGCCAAGAAATAGGCCAGCCCTCTGGTCACGTGAAGAGTCGACTAACCGCTTGGCGATATCTCGAAAAACCAAGTGGGCACTCGGACCCCATGGCCCTAGTGTTTCAACCCCAAACGGCTCGAACATATAACTCCCAATCAGGTTGGAATATTTACGCCGTTTGAGGTTTTCTGCACCTGCAGCAGCCGCTCCAGCACAGCCCACCGTGCTAGGAAGATGAGATGGCGCAAGGGTGTTCTGTTTGATCCGACTAATCTCCGAAACGGCTGGACCGATTTTGACGGGACTTTTCAGATAGCAGATATTATGGAGTAACATAAATGCTACTTTTTTCGTCCCCGTAAGCACGTTCCCGTGGTATTTTACATGCAGCGACTGCCTATCTGACCTCCTCAACCCAGTTACTGGGTAATACGATACCCCTTAGTGAGACTGGTTGTCAGACTTTCGGGCTTCTGACTACCCGTAACGACTGTCAAAGATCCACGAATGACAGCCGGGACTAACGGCTTAACGTGCTTTCCGAGGCACGGAGGGGTCACGGTATGTGAAGATGGTCACGCATCCACATATCAACCGCGGCTAGCGTAGCTTAACCTGATCGATCGACTCAAGCTAGTTACTAATAATGTTATTTTTATTTGTTCCCAGCTGCGATGCCGACCCAGCAGCCCTCGCTAAGTACGTGTACGCTTTGGTTAAGAAGGACAAACCCCTGGACGAGCTCCGGGAGGTGATGGTTGATCAGCTGGATGTCTTTCTCCAGCAGGGTAAGTGTCAAACTCAAACAGAAAGCATTTATTTCAATTAAATCAATTACAGGCACTTTTGAATTATCAAGGGCTCGGTCTGCCAGAAAGATGAAGCTAGTTGCCCATTCCAAAGCAAAACCTTTGGAGAAGAACGGGCAAGAAACTCCTTGGACACTCTTTTAAATCAAAATAATATGGTTACAAAGTCTTGGTTATATCATTCATGTTAAAAAATTTGCACGTGAGGAAGATGCAGAACGTTAAAAGCGTCTGTAATGAAAAGACGAAAAAAAAACAATTCAAATATTAAATTTAAAAAGCAAAGAGATGACCAGTCTCTACTGATGGCGCCCGTTCACGAACATGAGGCATGTATTAGCACCATTCAGCTTAACCATTTTGAAGGGAGCTAAATGATCCAACACACGCGCCACCATCAGCGAGACATTTGAGTGAGCATGACATACTCTCAGCCGCCAGGGCACATTCAAGTCAATGAAAGACGTACCCAGTAAATGGTAGCTTTATAGTATGTACATAGTACTCACACATGTGTTGTGCAATTATACAATACTAGCTTCCGCACGCGGCGTTGCCCGTGAGGTATGTCGATAAAAACTATCCTAAATCCTTCCCCGGGATGCAAACTATCTCTCTGCCAAATTTTATCGAAATCCGTTCAGTGGTTTAGGCGTGAAAAGGTAACATACAGACAGACAGACACAGTTACTTTCGAATTTATAATATTGGGAATAGGAGATTGAATTTACATAATACAAAAATAGTATTTTGAAATCTTCAGCAGCTTCAACAGTATTTTCCAATGCTAATCAATTTATTTGTGCGTCCATATGGAGCAGGACCAGCGTGTCTGACGAAAAATGATTATTTCATCATTCTCCTGTCCTTATCCCAATTCATTTGCGGTCGGCCCAACATGTCTTTTCCTTCCATACTTCTATTTGGTCTGTGGATGGGTGACCATACCGAGACGTTGTCGACGTTAAGCCGTTGGTCCCGGCTGTCATTCGTGGATCTTTGACAGTCGTTACGGGTAGTCAGAAGCCCGAAAGTCTGTCAACCAATCTTACCAAGGGGTATCGTATTACCCAGTAACTGGTATTGTGGAGGTCAGATAGGCAGTGGCTCCATGTAAAATACTGGTATTCAGCTGCATCCGGTTAGACTGGAAGCCGAGCCCAACATAGTTGGGAAAAGGCTAGGCAGATGATGATGACTTCTCTATTAGTCGTCATCTCGGTAGTCACCCCCTTTCTAACCATATCATCATTCACACAGTCCATCCATCGTTTCTTTGGTCTTCCCCTACTCTTATAGCCGTCGACATTCATACACAAAACTCTCCTCACGGTATTTTCCTCCTACTGGCAAAAAGTATTTTAAACGAACTGTCGTAACGCCTAAAATGCTGCGGTCCATAGCTCCATTGCTTTTGTAGACAGGCCTACGCTGTCCTCCCATACCTACTGTAATTTGGAAACAAATTGTAAAAGCCAATTATTTTTAAAAAGAGTAACCGTGGAGTTTCTTGCCGGTTCTTCTCCATAGGAAACGACCAATTGGAACCGTGCACCTAGCTTCTGACGTTTCATAAGTGCCCATGTAGGTTTATGTGAAATATTTTTTTTTTTTTTTTTTTTTTTTTTTCTTTGGCAAACCCCAAGGCGGAGCTTTTGCGACTCGGTGAGCGACCAGAAGGCCAGTTACCGTTATTAAATACGTTTCAAAATTTAGTCGTAATCTCATCTCAGCTAGAATGAATGAATGAATGAATTGCACCGATCCCAGCGCGGTTAAACCAGACTCGATTAATCGAATGAACCCCAAGATTCGCACTAGCTCCTGTAGCCTCATGTTCATGGTACTACAGCGACCATTGCATATCATCAAGGAATAGACCGGGGGGCGCGGTAATGGTAGGGAAGACGTGCCCGTAGGATAGGTAAGGATTTAAGAGCCTACCGGATTTGCATCCTAGAGTAAGCATTGGACTAGTGGAGAGATGGGTAATTATTATCTATGGATGGGCATCTTTTATCGACCTTGCCGCCAGATTGGTTCAGGTCGAGCTTCCTCGGTGCGTCTTTTGGCGGGCTTCTCCTGCTTTCTCGGTTCTTTTGTATGTCATTGCTCTGCTGTGTTGTATATTAGTAGTAATCTCATCTCAGCGAGAATGTCAAAAAGCTTGTAAAAAATGTAGGGAAATTTGAAGTATTTCTGGCAGATTGAGACAGATCAGTCTGTGAACGTTCTTAAAATTATGAGAATTGCCCCTTTTTTTTTTGGTGTGGGAAATTATCAAATAACTTCTCCTCCGCTCTGGGCGGAGCGGGAGGGCGTGTCAGACTTTTACTGACTAGAACCCAGCCGTGTTCCTTCAGTTGCCCGTGCCAGGGGCCACGGTAACTCTTTCGAACAACCCGCGTCCCTGGCAGGCATCAGCCCTAGCGGACCCCGTCAGTTAGTGCTGACATCTCTATGAGGCGCGCGTGGAACACAACGCGCCGTCGACCCAGGCCTGGTCCTTACCGGACGGCGAGCTGCCCATTGCTCGCCGTCCGCAGGCCCGCGCCGATTCCCGATGCCCAGGGCGTCTCCTGCGGCGGCTAGGGGCGTGAAGGCGTAAAGATTGCCTCTCCGTCACGCCTCACGCCGTAAGGACGCGGACGCGGACGTGGAGATCTGCCCAGCTTGGGCAGATCTCCACCGTATGCGAGAATGGCCCCTCTGCACGCGTAGCACGAACACTTCTATCTTTACGAAGAGTAGACACATTGCTTTCTATACAAAGTGACATTTCTTTTCTTCATTTTTGACATACCGCCTAGAAATCTTTCTACAATCTGTCATTTTGTCTTTCGTTTCCAACGATCTTTGTCTAGGTCGTTTTTTATGTAGACTATTTCAGAAGAAAGTTTTCTATCCCAAATGTCAAAATCACACTGACAACTGACAGTTGTCTAAGGTAGTGAAGAGATTCTGTAATCGCTAAAGACAGCAGAAAACTTTCTACTCGACGGCCACAAAGTATACAGGAAAAGTTTTTATCCAGTGCGCAAATTTTGACATAATAAACTTGAATATATTTTAATAAACACGTATTTTTTGTTTTGATATGTTTCAATAGTAAAAAATTAAGTTAACGCTTACGAAACTTGTTTACTCAGAAATTTATTTTGTGGACGTCGCTTGCCAGTCCGTCGACCGGTCGCCCGATTCACGCCGCGCGTCGACCGGTCGCCTGACGCGCCAGCTGCTATCAGAAGTACTCACGCGCGCGCGCTCGCCGGCGGATTATTGACCCCAGTTTAGCGCTACAATTTTTTAAGTTTAGACTGTGTAAAGTTATTTGTAAACGTAATTTTTCGTAAATTCCAATTTATCCTTCATAATTTTCATGGGCTTAGGACCATCAAAATGCAGAAAATAAATCATAATAAGTAAGAAAGTAATACGTTTTAGTCCATTCAAAATAAAACATTTAGGTATGATAGGTACTTAGACATGATACAATTTGCGTCAATGTCTAATCAAAGAGAACCTAAGACACTAAGATTGTTTATAATTTCTTCTTACCTCTACATTTTATTAATCACAATAATTTTAGGTAGGTATTGTTCGAAGTGACCTCCTCCATAAGCAAGGCATAAACGTGCACGTTTAAATAAGTAAGCATTTAGTTTGTTTAGGACACTAACACCAGTTTTTACTTCAATGAAAGCGTTAATTATTTTTTCTTTCAAGTCATCTAGAAAGACGACCCACTGACCCACTTGTTTCATACACCTTGGTTTGCTGCTAAAATTGTCCTCTCATTAGGGACCGTGGGATTGAGGATCCTTTGGGCTCGCATACGAGCATACGAGGTACGCTCTCCCTTTCGTATCTTCTTCGTGCTGCTCGTAAATTTTCATTGCTTAACAAATACACTCGCACCATTTCATAATACTCGCGGTGAGTAAAATGAGACATTGTCACTACGCTAGTCTAGTACGCGGCACGCGCGCAGGGACGGCGAGGGACATCCGACCTCCGCTTCCGCAAGTGACGTACTGCATGTGCATGCGTTTTGTTTATCAAACGCCGCGCGCCGGCGCCGCGCCGCATGCCCCCGCACCCCCGCCCCGTCTCGTGCGCTGGGCGTCCAGCGGCCGGCGGGCGGCCTTCGCGTTTTCATTCATGCTCATTCATAGTATTACTATTAAATTATATCCATGTCTTGCTTATTTCAAATTGGGACAAAGTGGAAAAATGAAAAAAAAAAAGTCATAAACTAAAAATGGAAATGTGTTCTATTGCTTACACTGAGCCACCAAAAAAAATTTGCGCACTGGTTAAAAACTTTTCCTGTATAAGTACGGTTAACTACAAAATCCCACGAAAAAAAAACGAAATTCCCAAAATTCCAATGGCTTAACGTGCTTTCCGAGGCACAGAGGGGTCTCGGTATGTAAAGATGGTCACCCATCCAATGACCAACCTCGGCAAGCGTAGCTTAACCTGATCGATCAACTAGTGCGGCTATTATTATTTGGCCACGGACCCCACCCCATGTGACTTAATATCAGTAAACATTAAGAATCAACAAGAAAATAAAATCGTATGACAAAACAAAGAATTCTGAGTCGAATTAAGTAAAAGAGTGAATTTCGTAAAAAGTGCAGACTCATGCTGCCGTCGTACTGTCTATACAGAACGTCATCTTTGTCTACTCTTCCGTCGACAAACCTTTGCTCATGCTACGCGTGATGGTCAGAACACCGCGGCTCCGTAGGTTAGGGAGGGCAGGATACACATATCGATAAGTTTTCGCTTCAGGGAGATCGGTAGGTCGCCCTTCACTAGCGTCATTATCGTAATTCATACTCTATTAATTTGTCAACAGAAACGAAACCATTTGTGGAGATGCTGTTCAAGGCTCTTGAAAGCAATGATTACTTAAAGCTGGTACGAGAGGAGAAGAATCTGGCTTCTCCAACACCGGGCGACGCTGAGCCGTCTAAAGAACCTGAGATTGAAAATCATGGTAAGTAAAATATAAAAGGCACTGATTTAACGAGGCAGTTGTAAATAGCGGTTTTGGTAAGTTAAAAATTATAAATGGCACGTTTAATAACTTGTTCAGCAGTTAAAACTAAGCAGTAAAGTAAACAAAAATGAGTAATAAAAAATAATGAAATGGATCAGTGAATATATAATTGAGTGGGAAAATAATTAAATGGGCGGTAAAAATTATTGAACGAGCAGTTACGTGTGGGCAGTAATAAATCGGAATTTGTCGGTAATAAATCTCATTCTAAGCAATTCTACATATAAACAATGAGGTGGTAAAGTAGTTTTGGGTGTGTACTCGACGGAGCCCCGCTTCGCGGGGCCCCTATTTCTGTCTACAGGGTTTAAAGGAACCTAACACGAAGGGGATGACGGGGGCTTGTTCGCTCGCTTTGCTCGCTCACTCGAGCCCCCGTCATCCCCTTCGAACCTAACCTGTCCGAGTCGGGGTGCCCCAAGTCCCGAGCTCGCTTCGCTCGCTCGTGCATCCGCTATGATCTGCCGAACTATTTAGCGAACCGCCCATTCCATCATTTTTACCGCTCATTTAGTTATTGGACTGCTCAATTATTTTTAGAATTGACATTGTATGATAAAATAACAGTCTAATTGATCTTTTATTACTGTCCATGTTTTACTGTCGCAATAATTAATCAACCGCCATTAAATTAAATAACTGCTCAATATGTTTTTCAACTGATCATAATAACATCTCGAATATTTAAATAACAGCTCAAAAAATTAGTTCCCAATATAAAATGTAATCTACAGGGTTGTTGGTAAAACATTAACAATCTCTTGAGAGGTCATTGTACTCACCATTATGAACAACTTTTACTATGGGACCAAACCTGAAATCGCGAAAAAAAAATCAGCTGTTCCCTACATTTTGACGAGTTATACGAACATAAATGTAGGGAACAGCTGATTTTTTTTTCGCGATTTCAGGTTTGGTCCATAGTAAAAGTTGTTCATAATGATGAGTCTCTTAAGAGGTTGTTAATGTTTTACCAATAACCCTGTATATCTATATCTATACTAATATTATAACGCTGAAGAGTTTGTTTGTTTGAACGCGGTAGTCTCAGGTCTCAATTCTGACCAGTAGGGTCAGAATTGAAAAAATATTTTTGTGTTGAATAGTCCATTTATCGAGGAAGGCTATAGGCTATATAACATCACGCTATGACCCTTAGGCGCTGAGCAGCGGGTGACACCGCGGGGAACAGCAGTACTAATAATAAAGCTAAAATGTTTGTTTGTTTGAAGGCGCTAATCTCTGGAACTCCCAGTCGGATTTGAAAAAATCTTTTTGCGTTTGGTAGCCCAACTTTTTAAGAAGGTTATAGGCTACTGAACATCAATCTAATACAGTTAGGAGCCTTGCAAAAAGATAAAAAGTCAGAACTATTGCTAAGCAAAAACGAAATGATGGCGCGGGACAACAAGTAATTTCATGCGGACGAAGTCGCGAGCAGAAGCTAATAACTTCAGAATTGTACTCAAATTAAATAATCCCCCCAACACGCAATGGAAATAGAAATCTCCCAAAGTGTTCTGTAACTCCATTCTTTGAGGGAGACCAATGTTATAAAAATATTGTTGTTAAAATTATACTGAACAGCTCAGAATAAAATTCAAATTGTTTAGAATCCGTCGATCCAAGATTACTTTTGCCTTTATGAGCGTTTACGCCGTACGGCATTTCATACAAACTTTCAAGTCCTTGTTTTTCGAAATGAATGAACCGATTTTAATGAAACTTCATACGCATAAGCAGGATACAAACGTCATCCCCTTCGTGTTAGGTTCCTTTAAACTCTGTAGACAGAAATAGGGGCCCCGCGAAGCGGGGCTCCGTCGAATACGCCTAAGCACATATTTTTGTAGATAAAAAAAACTTTGGGATTTCTTTTCTCGGCCACTATGATTTTGCGAACTTTGCGGTTTTCAAATATACACTAAAAAGAGTCTATTCTATCCAAAAAAATAGCTACTATCAAAAAGCGCCGGATGTGGAAGTACAGTGGTTCCATAGACACAACTCAGTACGTTATGTAAAGCATACCCCCAAATAATAATCATACCCTCAAATTAAAACTATAAAAATCATCTTCTAATATTATGGTAATTATGTTTAGGGATAAAAGCGTTATGATAAAAAACAGTAGGAGTTTAAATATATTTACATTAATGATATTATTAATTACAATTTTCGGAAACATGAGTGTTATGAACATCGCCGGTAGCACTACAAATAGTATACTTAAATGAAACTTTTAGGATGAAAAATTTTAGGAAGACTGATCATTCGGATTACAAATCATTAGGAAGAACAATTTCGGGTAAAGAATTTTAGGTGAGCCAATATATACAATACAATACAAAGGAAATTGAGTTAATACAATGCAAAGATAGTCTTACAATCTTCAGCAGCTACCCCAAGGGTAAAAACGGGACCCCTGTTACTAAGACTTCGCTGTCTGTCCGTCCGTCTGTTTGTCACCAGGCTGTATCTCAGGAACCGCGATAGCTAGACAGTTGAAATTTTCACAAACTATGTATTTCTGTTGCCGCTATAACAACAAATACTAAAAACAAAATAAAAATAATATTTAAGGGGGGGATCCCATAGAACAAACGTGTTTTTTTCGGCGTTTTTGCCTTGTGGTACGGAACCCTTCTTGTGCGAGTCCGACTCGCACTTGGCCAGTTACGCCTGTTATAACATCATTTGTAAACCTTTACAGTAATTTATTCAACCATTTTTTTCTTCCTTAGCCGGTGCCCCCCTCATCCCGTCCCCCGTATCTGGAGGAGAGACGCGCGGGCGCTCGCCTTGCGCCGGCACGCTGGCGGGCGGCGTCGCACCCAGCGCGGCGCCGGCCGGTTTGGGCGCGGCCGGATTGAGCGCGGGCGGATTGGCCACGGCCGGATTATCCGCGGGAGGACTGTCCGCGGGCGGATTGCCCACCGGCGGATTGGGCGCGGGCGCGATGAGAGCGAGGCTAGTCGTGTCACGCGGCGCCAAGTTAGCGGCGCCCGCGCCTCCCGTGGGCGCTGTGCCGAGAGGACATCCGCATAATGAGCAGACGCTTGTCAAGGTAAATAATGATAACTGTTTCTTAATATTAGATTATTCACTACTGAGTGAAGCGAGGGAGTTCAGCTTCTGAGTGAAGCGAGAGAGTTCAGCTCCTGATTGAAGCGAGGAGTTCAGCTTCTGATTGAAGCGAGGGAGTTCAACTCCTGAGTGAAGCAAGTGAGTTCAGCTCCTGAGTGAAGCGAGGAAGTTCAGCTCCTGAGTGAAGCGAGGTATTCAAGCTCGCCCAAGAAGAAAACACCTTTATCCTCGATGAGAACACTACTTTTCACACCTTCTGCGAGATAGTAAAAAGGAATTCGATTTTCGTTTTTACTTTTGTTAAAGTTTTTATACTTACGAATTTTTAGTTCAGGTACTCGCTCTTGCATCCTATGTCAACGAAGCCCCGGCTTCGCGGGGCTCCTATTTATATGTAAGGGGTTTAAAGTAACCTAACCAAACCTAACCTCGGGGTTCCCTTCGCTCGTTCATAAATATGTATAATATGTATTTATGGCTCATGATTATTAGACGAATAAATATTATGCCTCAAAAATGTATGCAACTCCAAATTATGTCAAAACAAATTAGACCAAATGATAGTTATGCTAACGTTTGCATTATGCCAAAGTATTATTATGCCACAGTATTATTATGCTAATAAAAGTTATGCGAAAACATTATGCCTTAAAACTTTATGCCAAGAGGAGGATTACCGGTTTCTATTATGTTTTCTGTTTGCATTGATGACAGCTATCGATTATATAAATCGATATTTCATGCGTGGCCGTCATTTTGAATAAAAAGAACAAAATGGCGCGCCAACAGGTATGCCGCGGACCTTCAAAGCCCTTTATGGTCAGCTAAGAGTGTGTTTATATTCTTCCAACATTAATAACCTAACATTTTATTGATTATTTTAATATAATTTTCTTTTTTCAGGTATTGCCTTTAACTGAGCTACTAGAAGAACCAGTGGACCAACCTCCTAGAAGACGTGACAGAAGGGGAGACTCGGTGAGTACCTAAAGTTGAACCTGCATGTCGGAAAACAAAATTGAATTTCATGGGTTATAATTTTATAGGATCATAAAAATCATTAATACACTCTTCAAGTTCATATTGCCCTCACCATCATCATCATTTCAGTCGAAAGACGTCCACTGCTGGACATAGGCCTCCCCCAAGCACCCCCACTTCGACCGGTTCTGCTTCTCGCATCCAACGGGTTCCTGCAGCTTTCACAAGGTCGTCGGTCCACCTTGTGGGAGGCCTTCCAACGCTATGTCTTCCGGTACGCGGTCGCCACTCCAGAGCCTTTCGGCCCCATCGGCCATCTCTTCTGCGAGCAATGTGCCCTGCCCACTGCCACTTAAGTCTGGCTCCTGTAACACAGGTGTTGTTACCTAGCGCAGGAGTCAGGGCTTCACTTTGTTTGTACACATTTTTATGCCAATAAATTATTATTATTATTATAATTCTTAGGGCTATGTCGGTTACCTTGGTTCTCCTGCGGATCTCCTCATTCCTGATTTGATCACGCAAGGAAACTCCACGCATAGCCCTCTCCATTGCCCTTTGGGTGACTTTTAGCCTTATAAGGCCAATTGTGAGCGACCACGTTTCAGTGCCATAAGTCATCACTGGCAACACGCACTGGTCAAAGACTTTCGTCTTGAGACACTGCGGTATGTGGGACGAGAAGATATTGCGTAGCTTCCCGAACGCTGCCCAGCCGAGTCGGATATTACTCTATTGAATGATTATTTTGTGAAATCATGACATTTGAGACCAATTCTAACTCAAGGTGTTGTATTGAAGATTCTAATTACTATAATAATGTTATTATCGAAATACAACCGGACACTGACCTGCAAATTGCAAAAAACTTACAACGCGGTCACAATAACTCGACGCATCTCTGTAATGCGAGGCCCGCATTCCTTAGCTCGTCCAGCAAGTGTTAGGCCTTTGTCTTTGTTACCGATACGTGCGTCGATAATTTGGCTAGTTTACTTTTGTTGTTTTAATTATATTTTTTATTAGTGATATTACCAAAAAACCAAAATGACGTCATCAACGCCAAGCGTCGAGTTAATGTGACCGCGTTATAAAGCCAACACTAGGTACCTTTACAGTCTCCCCAGAGATCACAGGCGGGGCACGGGGGGGGGGGGGGGTTCCGGAATTGGTCTTTTAAGAGGAACCGGGACCACCCCTATGTGCTGACCGGTGACCACCGGGATGGTTTTAGTGAGGTAAAAATCCCACACTCCCCGACCTCCCTCGGGTGCTTTTTGAAGGTTCCACCCTGACAACAAAAAAAAAAAGGTACTCGAGAAGTTGAAGTTGAAGTTAAGTAAATATAATACGAGAGTATAGAACACTTCGGATCGCTTCGTGAAACCTCGGCTCGTCTCCGGCGACTTCCGATCGTTGTCGGTTTTTACGCCCGAGTCAAAAGACTTAAGGCCTACGCCACACTTGACGGAAATTTCGACGAAGAATCGGGCGGTGCGCGGAGGACGGAACAGACGCAGAGGGCGAGCGGCCCACGACGGAGCGGTCAAGTGTGGCATACGCCACACTGTAGGCCTTAGGCCTACGCCACACTTGACGGAAATTCCGTCGTGGATCTTCCGCGTCGGAACGCCAATATATTTGATTGCATATAAATGAGTAATAACGGGCACACTACACGGAAGATCGGGTGCTCCGTCGCGGACCGCTCGCCCTCTGCGTCTGTTCCGTCCTCCGCGCACCGACCGATTCTTCGTCGGAATTTCCGTCAAGTGTGGCGTAGACCTAAAGGGGCGTCTACACGAGCGAGAGAATTGCGGCCATAGTCTCGCCGTGCCATCAAATTTTCGCCGCGATGATATCGCCGTGTGGAGGCGGCCCCGAAGCTTCGACTAGTACTTCGTCGAAGCATCTTCGCGAGTAATATTTCGCGGGCTACCATAGCCCATCCAAGAGTTGTAATATGACTAAATTACTAATTAATACATTTTGTTTCTCAACAGACCCGCGACACAGACAGGAGGCGACGACGCTCTCGGTCGTGGGAGAGACGCGCGCGCGCAAGGAGACATGCGCGCGACAACGAACACACTAACGAAGTCAGAAGGTAACTGTCAAGTCATCTATACTAATAATTACCGCCGTATTTCTACTTTGACATCGTGGTGGGACTTGGGCGCTCCGAACTCTATAGTCGGACTTTTAACCTTTTGAACGCCACGGTCGTGTATAGACGACAAACGAAAACGTGCCCAACACGCCACAGTCGTCTACAGCCGACAAGAAAACGACATTTTTTACGTTTTGAATGCCACGGTCAGGTATAGACGACAAACGAAAACGAGCCCAACACGCCACAGTCGTCTACAGCCGACAAGAAAACGACATTTTTTACGTTTTGAACGCCACGGTCAGGTATAGACGACAAACGAAAACGAGCCCAACACGCCACCGTCGTCTACAGCCGACAAGAAAACGACATTTTTTACGTTTTGAACGCCACGGTCAGGTATAGACGACAAACGAAAACGAGCCCAACACGCCACCGTCGTCTACAGCCGACAAGAAAACGCGTGCTGGGCACGTTTTCGTTTGTCATCTATACCCGACCGTGGCGTTCAAAAGGTTAATTAGCTGCAGTAAAATGACAGCTTATGTGTTACTTAAATGACTGAAATTGGCGTCTTTTTGTTTTTCCGCGGCCATCAACCAAATCTTGTTTTTAGGTTCGGGACCCTATTACTAAGACTTCGCTGTCTGTCTGTCACCAGGTTGTAGCTCAAGAACCGCGATAGACAGTTGAAATTTTCACAAATTATGTATCTGTTGCCGCTATAACAACAAATACTAAAAACAAAATAAAATAAATATTTAAGGGGGGCTCCCATACAACAAACGCGATTTTATTGCCCTTTTTTGCTCGATATCAACAATGGCAACAGGTAGGCACTTGAAATATTCACAAAATACTCAGTTGTATTTTAACTTTAATAATAAATAATGAAATTAAAATAAAATAAATATTTAAGGGGGGCTTGCATACAACAAACGTGTTTTTTTTCTGGCGTTTTTGCCTTGTGGTACGGAACCCTTCGTGTGTGAGTCCGACTCGCACTTGGCCAGTTTTTCTGTTACAGAATAGTGTAACAAACGAAACTTATTTGACATGCATATCTCTAAACTCAGTCCGAAATGAGTTATTAAGAAGTGTCATTTTACTAAAAGTCGGACTATAGACCTGTGCCGGTAGAGTTTACCTTGCCGAAGCACGTACCAGGTACAGGTAAACAGGGTTGGGAGCCAGACAAAGAGAGGTACAGAAACCCACAGGGCAGCATATGGCGAGCTGTTGAGCAGGAGCGACCCCACGGACTAGATCTCCCGGGAGTAGTCTTGTTCCTCACCTCTGGCTTGCCTTTATTGGCCGGCTGGAGTGAACACTGACGAAGAACAGAGCTCCCACCGCTATCTTGCCTTTATTGGCCGGCTTGAGTGGAGATTCGCAAGAGCAAACGTGGTTGTGGGAAGGTAGTATTTCAGTTAGTGCTCGTAGGGATCTTGACCGTCTTCCGGGCTCTGGGATTGCTCTGATAGCCGTGGAATATCACTCCACTCCTCAAACACCTCAGGACATGTTGCCCCCTTGTCGCTACGTCACCATGTGCTGTGACCGTTTCCGGGGGTCCATTGTTGAGTGTGCAAGTCACCCCCTGCCATTTAAACCATGTAATATTTAAAAGATTGGTCAGGCTATATCCCTTCCATAATTCTTTGAAACCAGTCCATCTTAGCCACTCAAACCCATATTTCAATGGTTCCTTTTTGTTTCCATATCCTGCAATAGTCTACACCAACCGGTGGTTGTCCTTGGGTGAACTTGCACGTGCATACAGGGATAATCGTCGGTTGGTGCTTCATTTCATTGGTAGAGTCTAACGGGCCTCTGCGAGTTGGCTTCGGCCCCTCGTGCTCCTTCCAAAGGCCTGGGACCCCAGGGTCCCGAGATTTGTCAAAATAATACTAATGATAAAAGTTGGATAGTTTGTTTGTTTGAACGCGCTAATCTCTAAAACTACCAGTCTGATATCAAAAATTATTTTTGCATTTGATAGCAATTTAACATCACGCTAGGATTCTTAGTGATGTCTGTGTGGTGCCGGACTTAAAGAATAGCACCACCCCATACTTCCCGTGCGCACCAGCCGCGCGTCCGCTGCGCTTCTGTTTTTATTATGAAATTCTGAATGGGTGACGGTCGCGCGACTGTCGCGCTGCTAAAGTCGCCTATATGTGAAAGCGGCCTAAGGGGCGTACCGGAGAATGGGCAGCAGCGTTCTCTATGCATTCCACCACCATACCATACTGCGATCGCCAACCCGCCTTACAAGCGTGGCGATTATGGCAAATCCCCCCCTTTTGGGGGAGGCCTATGTCCAGCAGTGGACGTCTTTCGGCTGAAATGATGATGATGATGAGGATTCTTAGGAGCCTGACAAAAAGATAAAAAGGCAGGCTAACGCTAAGCAAAAACGAAGTAATGATGATGACATGAGACGGGGTGGGTCGGGGCGAGAAGAAATTTCACGCGGACGAAGTCGCGGGCAGAAGCTAGTCTACTCAATGCCGTTGGGTACTATCTTTCTTAGCTCGTAAAAACAAATCGCTAGACGCGACAACTGTCAAGTCGTGGTGTCATTAAGGGGCTTACAGGACCTAAACGCAAAAAAATGCAAGTTTTACAAACAATAAAAGTATATGATCGACTTACAGTAAACAAAATCAGAAAAATATATGATACTCTTCAGGGTATATGCTAGGTTGATAGACACTGAACGGATTTTGATAAAATTTGGCAGAGAGATAGATTGCATCCCGGGAAAGGACATAGGATAGTTTTTATCCCGATATTCTCACGGGAACGACACGGCGCTGAACTAAAATTATAAGAACGCGTCGGCAACAGCCATTTTATGATTCTTTACTTTGAAACCACGTCAACCCCTTATTACGACATCTTCTATTAACCCGTAGTCTGCCGGAACGTAGATCTACGCGAGACACAATGACTTTTTAATTGTGTCTGTAATTACTATGACACAATGACCGAAACCGCGCGAAGTTGGCGCGGTTTCAACCGTCAAAATACTTGTGGCCCGTACGGTTGACATTTCGATTCCTTGCCGTTAAGAGCGTTTACGCCGTACGGCATTTCATACAAACCTTCAAGCCCTCGTTTTTCGAAATGAATGAACCGATTTTAATGAAACTTCATACTCATAGGCAGGATCCAAAGGTCTAAAAAGTTACCCATACGTTCACAAAAAAAAAAAAACAAAAAAACTTTGTGGTTTTCATACATTTGACAACATTGGCAATGTCAAATGTATGAAAACCACAAAGTTTTTTTGTTTTTTTTTGCCATGAGATTCTGGAAGACCATTTTCGAAAAATAGCGTTACTGCCAAATTAGACCGATTTTAAATTTTCCATAGAAACAGAGATTTCTAGTTATATTTTTTTAAATAAGACATTTCGAAAATGTTCTCTACTAACTTCTTAGACCTTTGTATCCTGCTTATGCGTATGAAGTTTCATCAAAATCGGTACATTCATTTCGAAAAAAGAGAGCTTGAAAGTTTGTATGAAATGCCGTACGGCGTAAACTAATGATATTATAAAGGAAAGATACTCGTACACTACGTTCATACTGAGCGACGTTCTGTATTGTTGCGTTGTTACAAAGTACTTACTGCGATAGATAATACGGAACGTATGACACAGAAAGAGATAGCTATCTGTAGTGTGTTGCTCGCTGCTATTAGCGGACTAAATGAAACTACAACAATTGTCTGCAACAATTTGCGCGCGCTAGTGCCATATCTAAATCTTTAATATAATATTGTTATGAGCTTCGGCTTCGTGACAATAAAAACTGCCGATTTAATAACGAAAAAATTACACTTTAATCAACAACACTAATAACAACTCAACACACACTAACGATAAAACACAATTGCACTACTGATCGCTCTAAGTCGCACTTGAAGATCGCTTGGATGTGTTCGCTTGTGTCGCTGTATCCAAACTGTCTCGGTCGTGGCGCATCTCGGCCTTATATAGCGCCGCAGATAGTTCTAGAACCTTCCATTGTAGAAACATCTAGAATGTTCGAGTACATATCGGTCCCGACTGACCAGAGTCGATAGTTCGAGAAAGTTCTATAAAGTTCTCGCATCGAAATTTCTAGAAGGATCTTGACTACTAGTTCCGCTACTCGATGCTAGATGGCGCTAGTAGTAACTAATGTCACCATGTACAGACGCCAGCACATCAAGGTACCCGAAACTGTCAAATTTTCCCAATCGACTTTGAACCTTACGCTTTAGCGATAAAGTTGCAAATCTATTAAAGAAATTTGACAGATTGTAGTAGCTTGATGTGCTGGCGTCTGTACCAGGCATTAATTGTGGCGCGCAACAATATCATTGGCGTAAACGCTCTTTACAAGACACAATATTGACGTGATTCGCACATAGTAAGATTATGCGGGGAATAATAAATAATTGCCATACAGAATTGGGGCCCTGGAGTATAGTATAATCTTGATCTCTTTGTCCGACAGACGGCCGCTGTCTCGCTCACCGTCGCCGCGCGGTCGGTACAGAAACCGAAGTCCCCCTCCACCGACAATTGACAGACAAAACAGCAGATCTAGGTATGTATCACCATACATCTAACGCACTAATATTATAAAGGTGAAAGTTTGCGAGTTTATATTATAGAGGTATGAGGCACAGGGTGTAAAGTTCACTCATACTCTATAGAAAAGGGAGGATCCTCCTACCAGACGGGTGTTGTGTCTGGCGGGCAACTGCCCAATGATTCATGTCGGGCCGTTGTATCTATGCTAGTTGCGCGGTAAACTCTGCTTGCGAGATGCAGGATTTTGCGTGACGTCAGTATGCGCGTTGTTCTCATGTGGCGTTGTAGATACCGCTACAGTATGTTTGTTACTTCTTCATGCACAAACGGCTGGGCCAATTTTGATGAAATTTGGCACACAGACACCAGGATTAACACAGGTTACTTTTTACCCCGATGTTCCTACGGGATCGAAACTTGGACCGCAGCTAATATCACATCACACTAATATTATAAAGGCGAAAGTTTGTGAGTGTGTGTGTGTGTTTATATGTTTGTTACTTCTTCACGCTCAAACGGCGCGACCAATTTTGATAAAATTTGGTATGGAGGTAGCTGACACCCTGGATTAACATATAGGCTACTTTTTATCCCGATCGAAACTTATGCGGGTGAAACCGCGGGGCGCAGCTAGTTAATAATAAAGCTGAAGAGTTTGTTTGTTTGAATGCAGTTTAGTTCCAATAATCACGTTTCTCGGGAACTCGTTAACGGTTGCGGGTGGACAAACGCTCTTAGGCCCTGAATTAAACCTTTTAAGCGCTTGGCTAAAAATCAATTGCCGTGCCCCTAGCGCGCGGCTACAAATCGATAAAATAATCATAATCATCTGCCTAGCCTTTTCCCAACCATGTCGGCTTCCAGTCAAACTGGATGCAGCTGAATACCTAAATCGATAAAATAATACCTACAATAAATAAGGAGGAGCAATCGTTGAATAGAACGAAAAAATCACGCATGTTCTCTGTCGCAGAAATACGACACGAGCGGTAGGGGCACGGAAATATGTGTCGCATAAATGCGACACAAGCGGTTAAAAGGTTAATCTGAATTTCCTTTTAACAATATCATCATCTGCCTAGCCTTTTCCCAACTATGTTGGGGTCGGCTTCCAGTCTAACCGGATGCAGCTGAATACCAGTATTTTACATGGAGCGCCTGCCTATCTGACCTCCACAACCCAGTTACTGGGTAATACGATACCCCTTGGTACGACTGGTTGTCGGACTTCCGGGCTTCTGACTGTCAAAGATCCACGAATGACAGCCGGGACCAACGGCTTAACGTGCTTTCCGAGGCACGGAGGGATCACGGTATGTAAGGGATGGTCACTCATCCACAGACCAACCGCGGCAAGCGTAGCTTAACCTGATCGATCGACCTATGAGGCTGTTATTATTTAGCCACGGGCCCCTCATACCAAGATTAAAATCATGAGACAGAGGAGGAGGAGGCATCTGAAGACCACGATTAATCATGTCTGGACTTTAAAAGAGACTGTGACCTCTGAGTTTGTTTCGGCCTTTCTTCTCAGAGTAGTCAGATAGGAAACGCCGACCTCATCTAGTTTATTTTTTTATAATATGACTTGGTAAAAGTAATTCCGATATTTAATGAATGAACAATTTTTTTTTCACAGATCGAGATCACCGACCGTTCGCGATCGCGAGCATGAGCGTGAAAGAGACAGGCTGAGAGTACCCCGCGAGTTAGAGCGAGACAGAATGTCCCGCGACAGAGAACACAGGGACAGGGTGTCTCGTTCTAGAGACCGGGAACGGTAAGCATTCAGTTCCTACCTTCATTTTACCTATTTTAGTCATTCAAAATGCCTAGCCTTTTCCCAACTATCTAACATAACACAGAATAGATTTACTCTAAACAGACTAAACATTCCAACATCACGACTTAAAATGCATGCATTGCGTACATATGTAATGTCAATAAAAATATATAATAAACCACCGGAACATCTTAAGAATATAAATAAATATAATATGTTTAGTAATAAATTAAAGCTATTACTAATAAACAAAATACATGAGTCATAAACTATGACTGGAATTGCAATAAATTTTAAATATTTAATTGAGATTACATATTACATTTACCTATTACATTCACGCATATAAAATAAACAATAAATATTGTATAATTATATAATTTATTTTTCATGTTCTAAATGCTATTATTTAATTTTAATTAATTAGTTTGTCCCTGTTATTTTGCTGTGCCCTTACAGGGTCCATAAGTGTATCTTAGCTTTAAGCCTATTTGTAACACCTTTATCCATATAATGAAATGAATGAAATAAAATAAATAAAAAAATAAAATCTTGAGGACGGCTTCCAGTCTCACCGGAGGCATCTGAATACCAGTATTTCTTAAGGTGCCACTAGTCGATATTTTTTCCATACAAATTTCGGGAGAATATTACTCCACTGTTTGACATTGTGCATCCAAAGTTAAACATGATATCGTTTTGTCTTATTATTAATGTTGTCTGTACGGAAAGCCATTAAAAAGTTATGTGCCAACAAAGATTCGTTTTTCTTGCTATTTTTAACGTAACTTTGGGTGTAAATCAGTAATAAAAGAACTGTAAAATCTACAAAACCAAGTCCGTACCGACAAAGCTCAGTTCTCGAAGAGTTCAATAAACTTTATTTATAATTGATATATGCAGTGGCTTTTTCTTAAGACTCGATTTTCCAAAGCACTGTTCGAATTTTTTTACGTGCTTATCAGTTCGGAACAGTGTTTCTGTGCGTGAGAACTAGACGTTATTCGTGTAGATTAGCTGCTAACTGCTCATCACTGACACTTGCTCTGTCGGACACGAAGCCAGGTGAGACAGCGTGCTTTTTGGCCATGAACACCAGTGAGTTCGAGCTCGCGACTAGTTTACTCTTAATATCTGACCTCCACAACCAACAGGGTAACAGGCGCCATCTAGATTTAAAATATTTACCAAAAAACTGACGTGCAAGTGTCTTGAAAGATCTTCTTAGGGAGGTCGCCCACGAGCAACTTTTGTCTCTCACACCAAGTCTACGGGTTTGTATGAAACTGCGCGCATGTAGCGACGCGACAAAGACAGCACTTTCATACAAACCCGTAGACAGATCTTGTTAGGAAGGGCGCCCATGAGCAAGTTTTGTATACATATACGTTTATTTAAAAAAACAAGAAGTTGGCGTGGTTTGAATGGTCAACATACCACGCTTAACAACCGTACGTGGTTTGCACGTGGTAAAATTACGCGGGGAATAATAATTTACCATACAGAATAGGCGTGACGACAGTATCAAATAATCAAAAATTTAATGATGTTAGGGGAAAATAAATATTAAAAGGATTTAAAACAGTGATTTAGTTTAATTTAAAAACTTGAGATTAATCGGATTTTCACAAAAATAAAAGATTAAAATACTGCAGTCGGCCATTTTGACTGAAACACCAATCACAGCGCATGACGTCACGGGTATGTAAACATCACTGTGGTTCACAGAGTACACTATAGATAGTATGCTGACAACATTTGATTTTTCCCTAGGCGTGACATCAGATCCGACGCCATGACACTGTGAGCTGTTTTCGCGCCCTATTGAAAAAATATTAGAAAAATGGCTTCAAACTTCGTTAAACTTTAGTTTATTATCGAAATATAGGTGTTTTCGTAAATAGTAAATGTGAACGTACATTACGGAAGAGGATTTGAAAATCATTCGTCATGCCTATTGGGGCCATGGAACGACTGTCAAAGATCTACGAATGACAGCCGGGACCGATGGCCTAACTTGCAACTGCCATTCTAAATTGACGTATATTTTTCGCAGATCCCGCGAGAGGTCTCGCGATCGCTCCCGTGGTTCAACATCCCCTCACCCTGAAACACGGCTGGAACACACCGACGCTTACAAGCGACGCTGTCGGGACTTCGACGGTGAGTACAATGTTTTAGAGGTGGGCAAAGTGTATCATTTTTAGGGTGCCGTTGCAAAATGGCAAAAAACGGAGCCCTTATAGATTCGTCATGTCTGTGTCTGTCCGTCCGTATGTCACAGCCACTTTTTTCCGAAACTATAAGAACTATACTGTTGATACTTGGTAAGTAGATGTATTCTGTGAACCGCATTAAGATTTTCACACAAAAATAGAAAAAAAAAACAAATTTTGGGGGTTCCCCATACTTAGAACTGAAACTCAACAATTTTTTTTTATCAAACCCATACGTGTGGGGTATCTGTGGATAGGTCTTCAAAAATGAAATTGAAAGAAAGAAAGAAAATACGTTTATTTGCGGCAAACATGACGCTTAAAAATAAAGACACAAATAAAAAATAAAACAAAATAACAATTTGGGAGAAAGTATGCGTCACATGTACGCAAAACGGCCATCGCTCAGCATAAAGCTCAGACCCTATACGAGATTTCCAGTTATCTTTTTTTAAATAAGACATTTCGAAAATGTTCTCTACTAACTTTTTAGACCTTTGTATCCTGCTTATGTCTATGAAGTTGCATTAAAATCGGTTTATTCATTTCGAAAAATAAGGGCTTGAAAGTTTGTATGAAATGCCGTACGGCGTAAACGCGCTTTATTAGGTATTTATTAAAAAGACCAAAGGACATGAAAAATAATAATTGTCTGTAATTGCGGTTGAAGACGCATTTGTTTTGTATTTGTCGGTGGAGCAAATTTGTTTTAAAATGTTGGGTCTAGTTTTTAAGTAGAATGGAGCTTATCACATGATTTGTCGATGTTTCATCGACTACTCATGTTTTGTGGTCTTTTATTTTGTTGATATTCAGATAGAATGTAGTTAATGAATAAATTGAATTGAATATCGTGTAGTCCCTTTGTAAAAGCGGGACATTTTTGCTCTGGTTGGGGACAACGGGACAGAAAGCCTGAAAGCGGGACTGTCCCGCCCAAAGCGGGACGAATGGTCACGTTAAGCATGGCCCCTGCGCAAGGATGACACGCAAAATCGTGAAGCTTTCTACATTTTTGGTCAGCGGGATTGTCCGAAAGGGTTACCGCTGGCCCGGAACATGCCTAAGGAAGGTACACGGGTGGGTTTTTTTAGTCAGAAAGAGTCTGACACTCCCTTCCGCTCCACCCAGAGCGGGAGGGGTCATTTGATGATTTCCCTTCCTGGATAATAAAAAAGGCTGGCTATTTATCATCACGCTAAGATCCTTAGGAGTCGTGCAAAAAGAAAAAAAAACCGGGCAAGAGCGAGTCGGACTCGCGCACCGAGGGTTTATGAAATTAAATGTTTTATTTTTTTATTTTTATATTTGAGTTGATTGAATGAAAGGTAAATTGCGGTTTACGATTTATGACGTATTAAAAAAAACTACTAACTAGATCTCGTTCAAACCAATTTTCGGTAGAAGTTTACATGGTAATGTACATCATATATTTTTTTTACCCGACTGCGTCAGAAGGAGGGTTATGTTTTTCGAGTGTATGTATGTATGTATGTATGTATGTATGTATGTATGTATATTTCTTTGGCACGCTCTGTAGCCTAAACGGCTTGATCGATTTCAGCTTGAGAGGTGCCGTTAGATTCGTCTTAATTGTGAGAGTGCTACTGGGTATATTAAAATTGAAAAAAAAATAAAATGGCCGATTTATGGCGCAATATGTTTTCAAAAAAAAAAAAAATATTCTCGAAACCTATCGAGTGGGGTATCAAAATAAAGGGTTTTAAAAGGTGATTACAAAAATATATATAACTTATATGGTTAAAAGTAATTCGAAGTGACAAAACGTAAAAAACAAGTACCAAGAACTAAATCGTTTGCGAAATCTTTCACATTTGTAAACTAAAAAACTGGAAATAAAAAAATTAATTTAAAAAATAAAAAAACCCGACTGCGAAACTGAAAAGCTACAAACAAGCCCATTTTAAATTAAATAAAAGTTGGAAGCAGGCGGGACCCATACCATTTTTATCATATCTTCAAATTCAAATGGGTCCCGCCTGCTTCCAACTTTTATTTAATTTAAAATGGGCTTGTTTGTAGCTTTTCAGTTTCGCAGTCGGGTTTTTTTATTTTTTAAATTAATTTTTTTATTAGTTTTATCATTCTCTTATTTTACAAGTTACAGGGGGGACACACACATTTTACCATTTTGGAAGTGTCTCTCGCGCAAACTATTCAGTTTAAAAAAAAAATGATATTAGAAACGTCAATATCAATTTTGAAGACCTATCCATAGATACCCCACAGGTATGGGTAGATTGATGAAAAAAATTTTTTGAGTTTCCCAAAATTTATTGTTTTTTTTCTATTTTTGTATGAATATCTTAATGCGGTTCACAGAATACATCTACTTATCAAGTTTCAATAGTATAGTTCTTATAGTTTCGGAAGAAAGTGGCTGTGACATACGGACGGACAGACAGGCAGACATGACGAATCTATAAGGGTTCCGTTTTTTGCCATTTGGCTACGGAGCCCTAAAAAAGGCAGAAAGTGCGGAAATGAGCAGTAGCGTGGGCTGATGCTATGCGTTTTGGGAATATGACATTTCACTCGGACGAATTCGCAAGCAGAACCTAGCACATATTCCACTCCAGAGGTCCTATACAGGCGTTTTGTTATTAATGGATATTTGTTACTTTACAGAGAAGGGCTACTGCATGCGCGGTGACTTGTGCCAATGGGACCACGGCAGCGATCCTGTAGTGCTAGAAGACGCTTCGGCCGCGCTGTCCACCGTGCTGGCCCTGCCGCCTGCGCCCAGTGTGCCCGGTCAGTACTTTATACTTGAAGGACGGATAGTGGGCTGAATACTCGGCCGTATTATAATAATAATAAACCATTTCTTTTCAGGTAACAAAGACCCATAGATACATACCTTAACCTAAGTATACATTATAGTAACAATTTTCTTAGTAAATAAAACTTAATAACTATGTTAGTATTACTTAGTTGCACTAAGTCTTTGTGCGTTCTGGTGGCACTTGTCCGCGAAAGCGGCGGAATACCACATCTTTCGGCCAAAAGCTTTCTTCCATCACCAGGTGCAGGTAGCATGTTGGTATGCGCACCACGAACGCCTTGAAGTTGACGTTGCGGTGCGACTCCAGTAACTGCACCCTCGGCATGTACCTCGTCTTCTGGCGCACGTACTCCACGATGAGCAGGATGGACGAATATGTGTCCGAACGTAGCCCGACCACGTGTCTACTTTGTACTAGTGAGGGAACGGATAGTTGGCTGCATACGCAGCCATCTTATAAGCAGGATAGTCGAATATTTGTCCGAACATAAACTGACCTTGTGTTTTAAGGGGGATGCGATATTTGCCGGATACCGTGCCTTAGGTATATACAACAGTACTAGTTTCACTTGTGTCAATGGGACCACGGCAGTGACTTTGTTTGTTCTAGAAGATGTTTCGGCTGCGCTGTCTACCGTGCTAGCACTGCCGCCTGGCCGGTCAGTACTTACTAGTAGGACGGGTAGTTGGCTGAATATCCGGCCATATTAAAAGCAGGCGGTGTACTCTCTAAGTCCGACGACGAAGACACCTACGGGCCCGTCCCAAAGTAGTTGGTCCGTGGAAACAAGTGACATAACATTTTTCAGACGGACAAAATAATATCAGGAGTAGGGACAACTGTCAAGTCTTGTTATCATTCATTCTTAGTTCGGAAACCGAACAAATCTTATGTCCGTAAGTGATACGGGGTAGATAACGCCGACCGAAACTACGGATTTCCCGCTTTGGTATAAGTCCCCCTAAATAGACGAATATTCGTCAGAATATAGCCTGATCGTGTCTATAATTCAAATTTCTTTAGGCTTTTGTAATTTGTTAGTGTCAGGTTGTATAATTATGTTGATCAAAATATGATTCGCGATCGTAACAAACTTCATTTTTTATTTATTCATTTAATACTTTGAGGACACAACACAAATGAACAGAGGCGGACTTAAAAATGTACTTACTATGCTGTATCCGGCCAGATAGTAAAATTAGTTCGGATAGCAGTTTCATACAGTCCTAACTTTATTTAACTGTTTCATTTGCTTTATTTTCAGAATACAACCCGCTAACGCCGGATATCTGGTTCCCTGCCTACCCCCCGCCTCACCCGCACCACCCTCATCCACCAAGGGAGCTCATACCTATACCAAGGTTAGTATTCATCAACATCATCATTATCTGCCTAGCCTTTTCCCAACTACGTTGGGGTCGGCTTCCAGTCGTAATCGAATGCAGCTGAATACCAGTATTATACATGGAGCGACTGCCTATCTGACCTCCACAACCCAGTTACTGGGTAATACGATACCCCTTGGTAAGACTGGTTGTCAGACTTTCGGGGTTTCTGGCTACCCGTAACGACTGTCGAAAGTTCCACGAATGACAGCCGGGACCATCGGCTTAACGTGCTTTACGAGGCTCGGAGAGGTCTCGGTATGTAAAGATGGTCACCCATCCACAGACCAACCGCGGCAAGCGTAGCTTAACCTGCTCGATTGACCTGTGCGGCTGTTATTATTTAGCCACGGGCCCCTCATCATCCCCTAATCATAAACATGAAGACTAATAATAATAAAGCTGAAGAGTAGGTTTCTTTTTGTTTAAAGGCGCTAATCTCTGGAACTACCAGTCGGATTTATCTAATCTAAATATATAAAACTCCAAAGGTGACTGACTGACATAGTGATCTATCAACGCACAGCCCAAACCACTGGAGGGATCGGTCTGAAATTTGGCATGCAGGTAGATGTTATGACGTAGGCATCCGCTAAGAAAGGATTTTGATAAATTCTACCCCCAAGGGGATAAAATAGGGGGTGAAAGTTTGTATGAAACTTTGTCAATTTTAAACTGATCGGGCTGAGGCTTCGCATTCATATAGCTATTATGACGTAGACATCCCCTAAGAAAGTATTTTGATAAATTCAACCCCCATGGGGATAAAATAAGGAATGATGGAGGATGTAGTCGTGAGTCTTTAATAAATTTACATTTGCGTCGAACAGTGGTTTTAACAATAAATGTACTTAACACAAAATTAAATAATCATCAAGAAGGCTGACCCAAAACGAATAGTGCGTGCAGACGATGCTATGCGACGGGACGGGTCGTAGAACAAGAACTTTTAGAAGCTAGTTTATCATAAAAAAACTAGTCTGGAATCACCAACTAGTCTTTCGTGCCTTCTCTGTATGAGAAGATGCCTTTGCCCAGCAGTGGTGGCCAAATTGTATCGCGTGTGCATGCGCCAGCTCCCCTCAGACAATGTCCCCCCCCCCCCTCCCGCGCCGCAAGCTGTGAGCTGCGCACGCGACGATCATACGACTGCGTCAGTGAGCGGAGTTCGCGCCGCTGAATTTTGGGCCAAAAATATTTAAATTTTTTGCCATCATTAGAAGAAGATTGATAATACAATAGATAGTTTTGTGAACAATACCACTGATTCGTATAAAATTCCTTTAAATAATAATGTCATAAACTCCTTATTTTTTTCTTTTCTTTTTTTGGGAATTCATCAAATGACCCTGCTGTGGGCGGAGCGGTGGGAGTGTCAGACTCTTACAGCCTTATTACAAAACAAGATTTATCTTTAGACCCAGGTTTAAACCATCCAGCTATTTTTAAATTTCGAACTATAATCCGACGAAGCTAAAGTTCTTATTACAAAAACTGACGTTAAACCCGAGTCTTAGTTGTCAATTTTGCATTAAGAAATTTACGTTTGTCGGAATAAAGTTCAAAATAGAGTAACTGGCTCGAAGCTTTAGGCTAGGTCTAAAATTAGATCTCGTTTTGTAATAAGACGGCTGACTAAAACCCACCCGTGTTCCTTCCTTAGCCCTTTATGTTCCGGGCCAGCGGTAACCCTTTCGGATAATCCCGCTGACCCGGCAGGGTTTTTTCTCGTACCTTGACATTGGCAAAATCAACCCCTAAAAGTTTGTTCACTTTATTTATCTCCGTCTGGTTAGCCTTATTTTTAGTTTTATAACTAAGTGGAATAACTGACATTTAATATTAAGCGACAATGTATAATAAATTTTTTTTTTCGTGGTCTGGCAGTTTGAGTAATTTATGTGGCCTACCCAAATGTCCTTTCTTTGGTATTGTTCGTCGAATCGTTGAGCTCCTTAAGTTTTGAGTTGAGCTGCACGATTTCTGACAAATGCGTGCACTGACTGGACAGGTCCTCTCAATCCGTGTGGTTCTTTCCTCAAAAGACCATCTCAGACATCGATCTACATGGTCTTCATATAACCTGACCAAGATTATGTCTGGACTTTAAAAGAGACTGCGACCTCTGAGTTTGTTTCGGCCTTTCTTCTCAAAGCAGTCAGATAGGGAACGTCGACCTCATTTAGTTTAAAAAAAAAGCATTATTGACGTGTAAAAGTGTTTGTACAAACCTACTTAGAAAAATAAAAACATTTATCATTAATACTATTTATAGATTCACTTCCAGGATCCGCCACGAGGCGCCCCCCCCGCGCGGCGCCACGGCCGCCCCCCCGCGCCACCCGCCGCCGCACAAGAAGAACTTTGACTACAACAGATTTGGTAACTACATGCATACTTACTATCTTTCACAGCCTTAGCACACCTCTATCATAATTAGCCTATAATGTTCCCACTACTGGGACTCGGGCTTCCTCTCCTCTCAGTGAGAGGGAGAAACCTTAATCTACCACCTGGGCCCAATACGGGTTGGTAGATGTGTAGCGGTATCTACAACTACAACATACTGACGTCACGCAAAATCCTGCATCGCGCAAGCAGAGTTTACCGCGCAACTAGCATAGATACAACGGCCTGACATGAATCATCGGGCAGTTGCCCGCCAGACACAACACCCGTCTGGTCGGAGGATCCTCCCTTTCTATAGAGTATGAGTGAACTTTACATCCTGTTCCTCATACCTCTATAGATGTCACACGTCTTCGAATTTTTGGTTCTAGAACATGCCGGGTTTCTTCACGTTTTCCTTCACCGTTTTGAAAGCAGTGTTGATGAAATAATTAACACAAAGCAAAGCTTTTTATTTTTTATGTATATTTTTAAACACGAATTTTTCCAGGTCCTGCCCGTCCTCCTCTACCGGCGAACGCAGCAAACTGTTCGCTCGAGGTAAAGAAAGTGCCGCGCGGACTCAATGACATCACACATTTGAACAACCACTTCTGCAAGTTTGGCAAGATTGTTAATATTCAGGCAAGTTATACTACGGCCGAAATATCTTGGCAAGTCTGAACATAGACACTACGAACTTCCGCGCATGTTCTCTCACTCACACTCGCCTCATATCACCATCTGGTTCCTAAACCTACCTCCCCACCAATTACCAGCCAAATCGGTTCAGCCGTTCTTGAGTTATAAATAGTAACTAACACGACTTTCTTTTTTGACATTTCCTAAGTATTCTTTTCCTAAGTATAATTCTTTTTTTAAGTAGTGCTGTTTTGTAATTGCCTGTATGTAATAAATTTTTATATTGTGTTCTCATAGGACCTGAAGGAGTCCTAATATCGGCTAGTGACGGAAATAAATTTAAATTCATTTTAACAAAAAGATGTTTCACCCGGTTAGGTCTCGATCCCGTGGAAATATCGGAATAAAAAATATCCTCACACTCAAAGCATTTATTTCAAACTAGCTAATCTAGCTATCTAATAATAATAGCATGCGTTGCAATGCCTTTTATTATTATGTTTTTGTTAGGAACTGTTCCCGGATTGCACACAACAACTTATCAAAGTTTCATCACAATCGGTCGAGCCATTTTGGAGCTTTAGACGTCTAACGAACGGCAATTGACTTGTTTACAAGACTAGCTTCTGCCCGCGTTTTCTTCCGCGTGAAATTTGAAAGAAAGAAAGAACGAAAAATTATTTATAGCGACTCGTACAGGAAGATCACAAACTAAACTAAACACAGTAAAATAAAAATTCTAATTCTCCCCAGGTCTGCTACGACGGCGACCCAGAAGCGGCTCTAATTACGTTCAGCAACCCAACTGAAGCAAACGTTGCCTACAAGAGCACGGAAGCTGTACTTAATAACAGGTTCATCAAGGTCTTCTGGCATAACCCTGAGGTTAGTACAATATTCATTAACCTATAGAGGTATGAGGAACAGAGTGTAAAGTCCAAGACGGGTGTTGTGTCTGGCGGGCAACTGCCCGATGGCTTATGTCGGGTCGTTGTATACGAGTTTATGCTAGTTGCGCGGTAAACTCTGCTTGCGAGATGCAGGATTTTGCGTGACGTCAGTATGACGCGTTGTTTGCATGTGGCGTTGTAGATACCGCTACAAACCTTTTGACCGCCACGTCGAAAAATCAAAAACATGCCCTCGGCGTCAAAGTCGACACTACGCGCGACACAACGCTGCTAGTTTTGGAACAGACTATAGATATCACACAAGATAGTACTGTACATACAAACCCTTAGTGCAAAAAAATAAAAATATATGTAGTTACTAGCAGTGCCCCGCGGTTTCAGTCGCATAAGTGTCGATCCCGTGGGAATATCGGGATAAAAACTACCACATGTCCTTCTCCGGGATGCAATCTATCTCTCTGCCAAATTTTATTGAAATCCGTTCAGTGGTTTAGGCGTGAAAAGGTAACACAGACAGACAGAGTTACTTTCGAATTTATATTATTAGTATGGATAAAATAATTAAATTGGAGTCAATTTAACATTGAATTCAAAAAGAGTGGAGCGCTTTTTTAATTATTTATATGACGGAGAAGGTACGTGTGTCTCGTTATCATCAGGCATATTTTAATTACTGTGGGCGTTCTATGGGTAGTGTTGGTTATTGCGCAATAGAAAAACCGTTTACAGTTCAAATCAGATTATAATTTTACGAACAGTTTAATCACACACTGTAGGTATACTTACAGTAAACACTGAACGATACGGAACGCGCGAGAGTTTCTGAGCACATGTTGTCCGTACGACGTCCAATGGTCAAGTGCCGCTTAGAGGTGTGACTAATATATTCATAATAGGTACAGGATCATAATACAAGCCATGTATATTCATATTAGGAAATGCGAATATAGAATAATAGGTTACCAGATATTAGTCAAATAATAGGGACGCGTAATAGCGAGGCTACTCGCCGCGCTCGCTATGCTATTACTTACTAATACACCGCGATCGTCTCACTCACTCGCCGACGTCTCGGCGTCTGACGAGTGAACGAGATGACTGCGGGCGAGTGAGCGAGATGAATATTGTATGAATAGAACGTGGCGGCTTGCCTGTCGTTGTGCGTGCCGTAATGTGTGTATTGTAAAGACTTAGTTATACACGTCGGGCTTCGTATGAAAGCTGCATAAGTTGGTTACCAAGTAAGCAAGCAATGAAAACAGTTTTTTTTACATTTGGTCTCTTGTTTCTGTCGCATTTTCTAGTATTAGCTGATACGATATTAGTTTATAATATTAGTAGTGACCAATCACAGTGGAGTGACTCTATATTGTCTGTTATCTAATACGGAGAATTTTACGTAGGTATCAATATTAGATCGAGTAGCTATTATTGAATCGGTTAGCTAATATTTGACTAATACCCAGTAATAGGTATGGTATCATAATATGCTATAAGTAATAAATTCAATAATAGGATTACCTAAAAATGATCCTAATATAACATCTCTGCTCGCTCTCCTCGACCCTGTCCAGCGCCACCAGATGGCGCTGACGTTCCGAATAGTCAAACGAATGACTTATTTCCGACATATAAGTGTGCTCCACGCTTTTTAAATTCAATTTAATTATTTTATAATTTTTAGTATGTGATGAAAGCGTATTTTTTTGTTATTTTAAACTTTTACGTCCAGTATATTCTTCATTAAGTTAATAAATAAATTGAATCTAAGTATTAAAAGCATGTTAAAAACAATTTACTATCTACAACAAGTTTAAAACGAATTTCATTCTAGCCTTTCCACTCGCAGAATAAACAGGAGAACATGGCCCCGGGCGGTCAGCTGGCCAACAAACAAACGGACAGACAGAACTCGCAGCATCCCATGTCTCACAACAAGGTGCTCATCAACAGGGATAACATCAAGGCGACCGCCGACCATAACGCGAAGCAACTCATGGAGAAGGTACGTGAATATTATTAGAAGTCTAAAGCCTCCACTATAATAGTGTCGAAGAGTAAAGATCATCATCATCACCTGCCTACCTTTTCCCAACTATGCTGGGTCGACTTCCCGTCTAACTAGATGCAGCTGAATACCAGTACTTTACATGGAGCGACTGCCCATCTGACCTCCACAACCCAGTTACTGGGTAATACGATACCCCTTGTTGAGACTGATTGTCAGATTTTCGGGCTTCTGACTACCCGTAACGACTGTCAAAGTTCCACGAATGACAGCCGGGACCAGCGGCTTAACCGTATAGTACTGTACTGTCCTTGATCTGTTTGTTGTAGCTGTAAGTCTCCCATGTTATTCAAATAAATAAATAAAAATTTGTAAGGATGTAACTACAAATTACGGTTATCGGATTTTTTCCTTTACTTGTGCTACATGACATTGCTTCTTGCCAAATTTCATGATTCTAGGTCAACGGGAAGTACCCTATAGGTTTTGATTCCCTTGCGAGTGTCAGAATACGCCCGTATCTTTTGATTGCGTTGACTTAGAAGTTTGATTTTTTCACTGCTTCAAGGGATTGCAGCCCTGAGTATTTGATATTAATTTCAACTTGATAACTCCACGCGTTCCTGAGAAAAAGGGTCTTGACAGACGGACAACAAAGTGATCTTTTATGGGTTCCGTTTTTCTTCCTTTTGAGTTACAGAACCCTAAAAACTAACCTAAACGCATTACTTACAGCAAGAAAAAGAAAAGGAACTAGCGAACGGACAAGAACCGAGGAAAGAAATCGTGAAACAGTCAATAACGAAAAGCAAACAGGTGATGGAGATGCACAAGAGAGCGCAGGCGCTGTTGGAGACTCAACTACAGCAACAGATGTTGCTGATACAGCGGCTGGAGTCTGGTAAGTTGATATTACGCTATACTCACTGTACATAATAATTATAAAACCAACATAACAATACATTATTATACACCAACATGTAAACTCGTACACATACACGCTTAAAAACATAAACTAGTCATTCATTACATAACATAATTATTGTTACCTACACTATGATAATCAAGTAATCCAGTAGACACTACACAAATATCTTTGATTATATAAATGTCTAGATGGAGCGTCGCCCTACAATCGTATCAAAGAAAACGAGTCAACATTTTCAAGTGTGTGTGCGTGCAGGCGTCGTTTTACACTGTACGTCTACGTCTCTGTGTGCGTAAATAATGATACCAGCTACTACAATTCTCCCACTTATTAATAATTACTAAAATGTGAACAAAAAGTCGGTACCAGGTAAATTATTTACCTAGCTAATAAAACAATACTTACACGACAATTTTTACTTGGCACCGACTTCAAAATCATGTAAAGTAAGAATTAATAAATTAATGTTATTAAATTAGGTACTCTAGGCACTTTTGAAATCGGTTTAATATACCCAAAGCAAATATAATAATTAAAATGGACTCATAAACAAAAAGTTATGCGCGAACATTATGTTATTTATCATAAAAACAAATAATTTAAAAAATAAAAAAAACCCAACTGCTAAAAGTAACTTTAAATAAAAATATATAATTAAAGTCAAGACATTAAAAAAAATGTCGACCAGGAAAAGCTATTATCTACGATTTAAAAATTAACATTGTAAAAAAAAATGTTTTAGTTCGGAACCCTTTGCACGCGAGTTCGATTCGCACTTGGCCATTTTTTTTTAAAAGTACACGAACGAAATTGTATAAACGTAACCGTAAACCAACTAATATGTACCCACAAAAATGACGTTAAGTTGGGAGAGTAAAAAAAGAAACTGGCAACACTTATAAAATATGGCGTGATTTGATAATCATAAAAACAGAAAATAAATATGTTGTTTCTTGGTTACTTACCGATGGTAGGTGATGTGTTTGGTATTTTTTATCCTTCCTTTATAATTCCGGCACAATTTAATAGCACATACCGTCATTTTGTCGCTGATATTTGTTTTTTACTTGGCGCGCGTAATACGTATTGACAGTAAAGCGACACGATCTGCACTGATCGGCGGGTAAGCACTTGTGAGCCAATAGTTGGCTGACACTTTTTGACACGTTTGCGCGCACTTGACGCTCCATCTAGACATTTATATAATCAAAGACAAATATTTAATAAGTTTAAAATCTTTCTTTCTGTCGGTTTTAAAAGCAAGTCAACTGTGGGTACTTACCACCCTTATAATATACGTGCCGCACTATGTAGGTGCCATTTTGTTCAAACTCAGATGTGTCTTCTCGACATCCGTGTGTCACTAACGGGATGCAGCAGAATACCAGCGTCAGGTATTGTACCTGGCATATGCTGAGCTGGACTCCGATTTGGTGCAACCATGAGACACACCGCCCAGTAGTGATCGACCGTTATAGATGTATATGAGCTAGGTGTCTATGGGTCAATTTATCTATTTAATGTTTGTAAAAATTTTTTTCACTTTTTTTGATGTTTTTTAATAATAATCATTTTATTATCAGGCAACTAAGGCCCATAGATAAAATACACAAAATAATCTTATAAAATAATAAACTAATACATATTAAAAAACCTTAAAGCTATGAACTATACACGTAACATTGTCGGCGTTGTGTTTCGCTGCGCGGTGTCGCGTAACCGTCCTCGGAAACGTCGATATACGACACCTTTCGGCCAAAAGTCCTCTTTCAGACAGGTCTGTAGATGTTAGGCTGGAACTCCTAACCACGAATGACTTAAAGTTGATGTTGTGGCGCGATTCCAACCTTTCGACCCTCAGAGTCTAGTTGGTCTTCACCTTGAAATACTGCATGACTTCCTCAGTTGTCGTGGAGTGAAGCAGACGCGAAAGGTACAGCTGCGTCGTAGGCACAGCACGTGAGGCATGTGAGGTTCCTACTGCTGGGACACAGGCCTCCTCTCTGTGAGATTGAGTGGGCCATAATCCACCACGTGGGCCCAGTACGGGTTGGTAGATGTCACATGTGTTCGAATTCTTGGTTCTAGGACATGACGGTTTCCTCACGATGTTTTAGTGGTGATGATATAATTTACACAAAGTAAAGCGCCTGTCTCGGTTCAAACCTACGACCTACAACTCGTAAGTCCACCACGGCTCCCACTGGGCCACCACTGGTCCTAAAAAGTAAAAAAACTGGCCAAGTGCGTGTGGGACTCGCACACGAAGGGTTCTGTACCACAAGGCAAAAACGCCGAAAAAAACATGTTTGTTGTATGGGAGCCCCCTTTAAATATTTATTTTATTTTAATATTATTATTTATTGTTATAGCGGCAACAGAAATACATAATTTGTGAAAATTTCAACTGTCTAGCTATCGCGGTTCTTGAGATACAGCCTGGTGACAGACAGACAGACAGCGAAGTCTTAGTAATAGGGTTCCGTTTTTACCCTTTGGGTACGGAACCCTAAAAAGTAACAGGCCTATAACGTCTACCTTTTATATTTGCAGGCAACGTCACCGGTCCCCAGCGAGCGGCTCTGCTAGAAGCGATCAACTCTGCGCAGGAGGGCATTGAGAAACTACGTAAAGAACTCGTTGCCTACAACGGAACGCTTAAACAGATGCAGGTATGTAGCTTTATATGTATTGTGTATGTTATTTGTACTATTTTAGGGAAATGAAAGACTACGGGGTCAAATTAAATCAGCTAGGGAAACTCCACTAACGTTGTGGGTAAGATATGATGGTTTTTTGTTTAGGGTCGACGTCCGCTGGTAGTGCTCACTAAGTATGAGAAGAAAAAAAAAACAGTAATTGTTTGAAAAAATAGTGAGGTATGAAGATGAAACCATCAAAATAAAGAAAGAACTTTTTACTCAAATTATAATGAGAGATTTTCGTTTTCTTTTTTTTAAACTCTTCCCTAGTCGCTGGATAGATGGCGCTGGTAAGTTACTTCAAGGAACGGAACGTCACATAATTTTTTGATTATTTCATTTGGATGTAATTTTGAGATCGTAAAACGAAAGTGTCACTCAACGAGCGTATGTGACGTGACGCAATGTTTTTTTTTCAAGCGTTTTGGCTTTGGTACCTAGTAACGTATTCAGTTCAACGCCATCTACAGAGGTCTTGGAAACAATGTTTTTTTTAATACTCAAAAAAAAACCTCTCATTATGTCATATCCCTATGAATTTTACTGTGTGTACGCAAAAAATGAGTTGAGGAAATAAGTATCTTTATGTTTTGTCGTGTTAAAAAATCTGATATTCAAACTGATGTTTCAAGTAATTAGCAACACTACCAGCTGTCGATGATCCGAAACATTAAATGCATCAAATTAATTTCATTTTGTCTTATCATGTTCAGATTATTATTTAGACCCACGTCACGTCTACGAAGTTTCGCTAGCTAATTTAATTTAACACAATACACAGCTTCCCAAAGAAAGTGTGCGCTTCGTGAAACTTCGTGTAACTTCGCCGGGACCAACGAGTCGTTACGGGTGGTCAGAAGCCGGAAAGTCTGACAACCAGTCTTACCAAGGGGTATCGTATTACCCAGTAACTGGGTTGTGGAGGTCAGATAGGCAGTCGCTCCATGTTAAATACTGGTGTTCAGCTGCATTCTATTAAACTGGAAGCCGACCCCAACATAGTTGGGAAAAGGCTAGGCAGGTGATGATGAGACGATGATACCCGAAGCGCATAATTTCTTTGGAAAACTGTAATTTACGGAATAAGTAACTCAAAAATTAATATACTAAAATTGTTCTTGTATTGGCGCCGATTCTGTTGTTCACAAACTAAACTAAATTTAAGTTCAGTGCATCTTTTTCTTTCTGTTTCATTAATAAAAGGACAGAAGATAATTTTTAGTTTAGTCCTGTCAAATTAATCAGTGGCTGACACTACTCTATAAAAGTTTAGACGTGATTAAAAACTTGCCTACTAAAATTACATCAATTTACGTCAGGCGCTGATTAATTTGACAGGACTAAACTAAAATTTATTTTCTGTCCTTTGCTTGATGAAATAGATAGAAAAAGATGCACTGAACTTAAGGGGAATGCTCCAATCAGCCCGCGAAATTCAAAATTTCTTGCGTTTTTTGCAATTGCAGGCGAGTGCTAATCAAAATCATCAAAATCACCAATACATGCATCAAAATCACCAATACAACCCTCCAACTTCATAAAGGTGTAAGAACAAAAAAAAAACAGAAAAAGTCATTCCTACAGCTTTATGAACTCAGGGCGTTTTATTGATGATTTTGATGATTATAATTCTGTAACTACATATGTCTTACAGCCGCGAATAATATTTTTATCAACATACAACCTAGCACTGGCCTGCAAATTGCAAAAAACGTAAGAAAATTTGAATTTCGCTTGCTGGTTGGAGCATTCACCTTAAATTTAGTTTAGTTTTTGAACAACAGACTCGGCACCGTTGTCAAATATGCCAATAAAATGATTGTGACACGACAGGACGAGTCGGTTACGAGGAATATGTCCCGTCTGCAGCTAGCTCAGGTATTAGCAGTTGCGTTCCGCATGCCGTGCACTATTTGTAACGCGTTTGTTTGAGAATTTTCAGCTAAAAATTTAGTATACTGCATATAAAAAACATATTTATGATTGAGAAGGAAAGATAAATGATTATTATGCATAAATAGAACGCACATAGCATTAAGGCTCTCCTCCACAGGCGCGGTACTGTCGGTCGATAATATCGGATGCGATAATGCGTCCCGATGCTTTGCCATACAGACTCATTTTTATCGTCCGATATTTCTAACGTATGCGTGAAGCCAACACTACACGTTATTAACGCAGGTGTGTGTATAGCGAGGTTTAGACTAGCAATAAAACTTGCAGAAGTTGACTTGCGCAAGCTGTTACCACAGTGTAAATGGGTGTGGCAAGCTAACTTCTGCATGTGTTGCATCTTCCTGACCTTGCTACAAGTTACATGTGTAAACGCCATAAGATCGTATGCGTCATAATACAAAATGTTGTAAGAACTCACCTCGGAATGTCGCAGGACGGAGGAACGCAAGCGTCCTACTTCTATTGCGTCGTTATTATCGCAACTTGGCGACCGTTCTAAAAAAAAATGTACTGAAAACAGATATCACAGTAACGTATCCTATATTATCGACCGATAATAACGCACCTGTGGGGGAGAGCCTTTAACCGTCCCTTTTGAACTCTTAGCCGCGATCGGTTAGAAAATGTCGGGTGACTGACTGACGGATATGACAAAGAAACAAAATTATAAAAAAATATACTGAATTTTCTAAAGACATCTCCGAGAATAGGGATGATGACTAATAAACTATGTATATACTAAGTTAAACACTTCTATTAACTCCTCGAATGCCGTAATTAGAGACACAATAGAAAGACAATTGCTTATGTCGAACTGTGTAACTTAAGACATTCAAAAGGCTAATTAAAGTTGTATTTGTTCTTCGTAGTACTATAAAACATAGGTTTTTACAACGTGGCTGATCTGTCGCGAGAGAGCGAGACAGCAACAACTATGAACAGTCCAGACATACTGCTACCACAGATAATATAGTGCTCTACGTACTGCTGCGTTCCGATATCGCAATTAGAAATGTTCATACAAATAATGTGATTTCATAGAAGGCATAGTAAAATGAGATATTCGAAAAAACCTGTAAAAACGATGAAAACGTGGAGAAGCTTTAAAAGATTTTGGAGGGGATTATTCCCGTCGTTGTCGCGCGGTACAGACAATGTATGGTGCTAGTATGAAGTTACATAGTCGTGACGTCACTTCTATGTTAGTGCAGTTATTTTGAAACTGTTAAAACTTGTCAATTTTTTAAGCTTTTAGGCATTTTTTAGTATTGTTTGAACTATTCGCAAACAATTTTTTTTTGGAGTTCGGATTTAAAAATTGTCATCATCCCTATTGCGTCTTGATCATAATATCCAAGCTTTAGAATGAGAATGTCACATGTAATACCCAGACGATGCTCTACGAAGTCGAACTTTACGAACGGGTTTACTGTACTCAATAAATAAATACAGTTATTTTTATCTTTCCTAAATAAAAATAAAAACAAAGCGCATTGAAGATTTTTATATAGATCCTGGTATACCTACATTCACGCCATTTTGTTATTATTTCAAAATGGCGGCCACGCATGAAACCCATACAGGGTTATTGTTAAAACATTAACAACCTCTTAAGAAGTCATTGTACTCCTCATTATGAAGAATTTTTCCTATGCGACCAAACCTGAAATCGCGAAAAAAAATCAGCTGTTCCCTACATTTTGACGAGTTATACGAACATAAATGTAGGGAACAGCTGATTTTTTCTCGCGATTTTAGGTTTGATCCCATAGTAATAATAATAGCCGTTTTCGGTCACGGTGACCAATGTCAACGGAGATTAACCAGGTACGCAGGAGATATTATAGTGCACAAGTGTGTGCGCAAACACAGGTGCACTCTCTGTTCCTTTACTCTCATAGTCCGATGGGACGGCAATCCGACACGACCGTGGAGAGTTCAGGCGCAGGACCAACGGCTTTACGTGCTTTCCGAGGCACGGGGGTATTAAACCGCCAACTTCCAAACTTCGGACTGTTACTAAGAAATTCCTAATGGAAAACCCAATAACACACACTTTGTCCGACCTGGGAATCGCTCAGCAGTCGCGCTTGCAACCACGAGACCAACAGGGCAGTCAAAAGTGGTCCCCCATAGTAAAAGTTGTTCATAATGATGAGTACAATGACCACTTTAGAGGTTGGTAATGTTTTACCAATAACCCTGTATAAAAACAATAGCTGCAAACGGAAAATATAATAGTACCAAACCCCGTAAAGAGTCGCGTTTCCGAGATATTGGCGCCAATTCTGTTGTTCGCAAACTAAACTAAATCTAAGTTCATGCATCTTTTTCTTTCTATTTCATAAGAAAAGGACAGAAGATAAATATTAGTTTAGTTCTGTCAAATTAAGATACTCCATAGACAACTTTAGACGAGATTAAAAAATAGGCTTTTAAAAATACGTCAATTTACGTCAGGTGCTGACTAATTTGACAGGACTAAACTAATATTTATCTTCTGTCCTTTTCTTAATGCAAGTGCACTGACTGGACAGGTCCACTCAATCTGTGTGGTTCTTTCCTCAAAAGATCATTTCAGACACTAATCTACATGGTCCTCAAAGATTATGTTCGGATTTTTTATATACACATTGACATTGATGAATTTTATTTAGACAATGACATGAAGGATCTTTGTACTAGTCCTATACAGTCGCAAAGACATAAGTTACTGTCTGTACGAAAAAAAAATAGGCGCTCTATTACGGACAATCTCCGTCTGGTATCCTTAGGCCAAGAATACTCATCCAGCCACAATGAAAAGGACTGCATCGAGAGCTCAAACATATTACTAGAGTCAGATCATTTTGATGAATCTCCTAAAAAGACACACTTTGACAGATCATCAGAATCCTTTGTATCCATATCCGATGAACAGGAAAACCTTAACTTGAAACCAATGAACAACGACTTACTTGTCAAGAATAATATCATAACATCTAAAGAACTTGGTTGCGATCTGGTATCCAGTAAAAAGACAACAGTTTCGGTACCTATATACAAGGATAAGCAAACACAGACAGAGGCATCGGAATCTACCGAGTATGGCACTTATACCGAAACAGGAAATAATAAACACAAGAAGACACCACAAGATCAAAGAGTAGACTGTAGGAGAAAAAGAAAGCTATGCGTTCTCAGTAACTGCAATCATAACGGTACACTAGATATATTGGAAAACACTTTTGGCAGACACTTCGAATTCTGTCACTACCTGTCACGTGATAGTAGCATAAAGGACATTTTAGCAAATATAGTTAATAAGATACAGCATTATAGCTTAGATGACTATTGTATCATTATGATTGGTGAGCGGGATTTTAAAGGCACCGGCGAATCAATTGAAATGGTCAGATTATTTAGAGAAACTCTCAAAAATATAACTTATACAAATGTTATTATATGTTGCCCTACATATGTACAAGGGGCTCTGATTCACAATTATAAAGTAGAAATGTTTAATAGATTACTTTACATGGACATAGAAAACCATAATTATGCTTATTTTTTTGACAGTAATCGTGACCTATCCGATGAAACATTTTCTTATAATACAGGCAAACTTAACAAACTCGGTCAAGAACGTATTTATGATAGTATTTACCGCCGCCTACTCGTTGATATTAAGACCTATCCAACGGAATATGACTATTGTAATTCTCCCTCCCTCTCTGAAAACACTAGCCAAACGATGTTTTTTCGAGATTAGACGCAAATGTTCTCTTCTACATCAAAATATAGCTGGTGTATTGAGTAAAAAAGATCTTCTAGAATTATCAATAACGGAACTAGAAAAAACTTACATGAATATTGATATTGTTTGCCTCAGTGAAACATTTATACGACAAGGGGCAGAATCTAATCTTACCATGAAAAACTATAAAATGGTGTCTGCCTTTTCAAGGCCGCATCAACGTAGAGGTGGGACTTGTATATTGGCCAAAAAAGACCTTGACTGCAAACCTTTATGTAATTTAATTGAGCCCAAGTTATATTATTTTGAATACTGTGCAATTGAAATTACAACCTTAAAACTTTATGTTGTCTGCATTTACCGCACACCAAATTCAAACATTGCATTATTTCTAGAGAATTTAAATCTCCTCTTGAGAAAACTCATGAAAAGAAATAATAAAAGCATCATATTATGTGGTGACTGGAACATGGACGCTATAAAAGCAGACAAACATTTCCAAGAGCTAGAATCTATCTTAAAAAACTATAACATAAATAATCATATTACCAATCCAACAAGAAAACTCTCTTGTATCGACTTAATTACGAGTAATATACCAAATGTGAAGCCCCAAATACACTACCTAGCTCTATCTGATCACGAAACAGGACAATCTATATGCTTTGAGGTAACGGTAGACACCACGAATTTTAGAAGGTCATTTTATTTTGAACAAAGACGCGATTTTAATCAAGATAACATAGACAAGTTTGTAAACTGTCTGTCTTCATTGTCTTTCTCAGATATTTACCAGACTGAAGATACTGACATTGCATTTAATTATTTCCATGACATTCTACTATTATTTTATAATTTATGTTTCCCCAAAATCAAGTTTAAAGTTACTATTAAGCCCCTAAAGCATAATTGGATGACAAAAGGCATAAAAAAATGTTGTATAAACAAACGTCGTCTATTTCTAAAATATCGTCTCTCAACGGCAAATAAAATCCGTCATAAAAACACCTACTGTAAATATACTGCTCTTCTAAAAAGATGCATGTTGCAGGCACAAAAAGGCGAAAACACGCGTTATTTATCTCAGTCCAGCAACAAATGTAAGGCTGCCTGGAAAGTAATAAAAAGTAATACCATCGAAAAACAAAATTCTCATGACATAAATAAAATTCAATTAGACAATCGTACTTACACTCAACCTGAACAGATAGCTGAAATTTTTAACAATTTTTTTATTGACATAACGAATGACGCCATTGATCCATCTATTGACTACACACCACCAATGACTTATCATCCAAATACTATGTATTTGACCCCAACTAATGACTCCGATGTATGTAAAATAATAAACTCTTTAAAATCAACCAACTCTACAGGCTACGATGACATTAACACAAAAATTCTTAAATTATGCTCTACATTTTTGTCAACTCATATTGCCCATATTATTAATTTGTCATTTATGCAAGGTTTATTCCCTTCACGGTTAAAATTTTCAATTGTTAAACCAATCCACAAGAAAGGTGACAGAAGTGATATGAATAATTACCGTCCCATAACACTCATACCAATATTATCAAAGATCTTTGAAAAGGTCATGCATGAAAAACTCTCCGAGTTCTTATCCAAATACAAAATTCTGAATGAAAATCAATTTGGTTTCAGAAAAAATAAATCAACCACAACAGCTTGTTTTGCTCTATTAAAATTAATAACTAAAAGCCTTAATAATAAACTACCAATTGTCTCCATTTTTTTAGATATGTCCAAGGCTTTTGATTTCGTGAACCATACACTGTTAATTTATAAATTAGAAAGATATGGCATAAGGGGAAACACGTTGAAATGGCTCGAAAGCTACCTCACACATCGACAGCAATGTGTTGAGATTTCGAGACAAACAGGAAATCAAAAGCTCGCATATAGATCTCAGTTTCGTGAAAATAACTGCGGTGTTCCCCAAGGGACCATACTAGGGCCGCCTTTATTCTTGATATATGTTAATGACTTGCCTACTGTAACTTCCCACAATTGCATACTATACGCTGACGATACGACCCTCAGTATTATAAATGAAAATGACGACATTGTTGAGTACCAAAATGAAATAAACATGACATTGAATAAAATTATTACATGGCTTGAACACAATAATCTTCATATTAATATTAACAAAACAAAAATGATACAATTCCAGACATATAACAGTACGCGTCCACGACTTAAAATACAATATGGAAATGAGACAATAGAAGAGGTCGAGAACGCAAAATTCTTGGGGATAATAATTGACAAAAACTGTAACTGGAAATCTCATATTGATAATCTATGTAAGAAGATAGATAGATTTGTATTCGTTTTGTATAGACTAACACGTGTGGCTAGTGTTGATGCGGCACTATGTGCCTACCACGGCTATGTCTCATCAATTTTGCGCTATGGCATTATAATGTGGGGTAATTCGGTTGAACTTAAAAGAGTGTTTAAAGCTCAGAAAAAATGCGTGCGCTCAATTTGTGGAGCGCACCCACTGGACAGTTGTGTTCCATTATTTAAAAAACTTAAAATACTGCCACTTCCATCATTGTACATATTTGAAATTTGTGTCTTTGTACACCAAAACAGAAATGAATTTGACTTGTTTAATGATGTTGTATCCAGACCCAGCCGCAAAGTGCATATGCTTAATGTTCCTAGGCGTAGAATTAAATTGTTTTCTAATAATGTATACTGCATGTCCATTACTGTTTATAACAAGTTACCTGATGGCTTCAAAACTCTTAGCCTCAGAAAATTTAAATGTAAATTATTTAACTTTCTCTTAAGCAAATGCTATTACTCGACTGAAGATTTTATGAATGAAAAATTAACCTAAATATTTGACATTATTGCCTAGAAATCATATTTTATCTCCTTGACGTTATTTAATTTTGACTTATATAATTAATCTCTTTTACAACTATTGTTCAATATATTTATTTTATTTGTAATTCTAATTCTAATGATTGTAATTTAATTTTAATGTAATGATGACCCACAATTTCACAAACCACATTTGTACGCCGGAAACGGCAGAATATTATGATCGTAATACATAATGCAGGCTAAATGCACATAACAACTTTGTACAATATTCTGACAAATAAATGCATTCTATTCTATTCTATTCTAATATTTATTTTGTAAAGTATTTTTTTTATTTTTCATTTAATTATTGTGAATGTGAGGACTATGTGGGTCATTTTTTTCTGTTTTCCTTCTTAGTTTTAATCATGATCTGGTAGTTTGAGTAATTTACGTGGCCTACCCAAATGTCCTTCTTTGGTATTGTTCGTCGAATCGTTGAGCTCCTCAACTTCTGAGTTGAGCTGCACGATTTTTGATAAATGCGTGCACTGATTGTACAGGTCCGCTCAATCTGTGTGGTTCTTTCCTCAAAAGACCATTTCAGACACCAATCCACATGGTCTTCACACGATCTGACCAAGATTTTGTCTGGACTTTAAAAGAGACTGTGACCTCTGAGTTTGTTTCGGCCTTTCTTCTCAGAGTAGTCAGATAGGAAACGCCGACCTCATCTAGTTTAAAAAATATGATTGACGTGCAAAAGTGTTTGTGAAAACCTACTTACAGAAATAAATCATTTATCATTTAATGAAATAGAAAGAAAAAGATGCATGAACTTAAATTTAGTTTAGTTTGTGAACAACAGAATCGCCGTCAATAACGTTCAAAGTTGATCATGATGCCACGGACCTTCAAAGCCCTTTTAAACTGGCCCATGTAACCTTAGGATTTTAGCTGAAATATTTAAAAGCACCATCGCACATTGTTGATTTTAAATCGGTCAGTTGCCGACCAATTCATAATCTGCAATGTAAAATGGCTCTTATTATAAACGCCTTAAACATTCATTTGAAACATACTCTACGTTTGTGTATGAGTTGCATCTTGATTTTCATTTCTTCATAAATAACCTTCACGACTGTTTTATTCGTTTGGAAACTCTCATCTTCCATGACATAACAGGTGGTAAAAGACACTACGAAGCCGAGAGTCACTTGCACTCCTCGACATTGTTATCATTTTTAGGGTTCCGTTGTTAAATGGCAAAAAACGGAACCTTTATAGATTCGTCATGTCTGTCTGTCTCTCCGTCCGAATGTCACAGACACTTTTTTCCGAAACTATAAGTCCTGTCCAAAAAATTAAACAAACAATGGGAAAAAGGTACAAAATGTTCGAAACCTGAATGATGTCCTTTCTTGCAAAATTTTCAAAAAAAAAAAGCTTGCATTTATAAGCTTATGTTAGGATCCTCCTGTGCTCACGGCCCTCTCGGGCCAGGGGCCCCCTCTGGCTAGGGGCCCGTGGCATTTTGTCCCAATGCCACTGTAGAAGCTAGTAGGATGGCTAAATGATACTGCTGCTTATAAAGTCAAATTAAATATAATATCCCGCCAAAGGTTTGGTAATACAAAGGAGCGAGGGAGCACACGCGATGACCGTTAGTCGTGTACTGAATGCTCAACTAATATCAATTAGTGAACTGAGGTAAAAATGCACGAATAAGCATTAGTGCTTTCATTAGTGTATGGTTTCACCGTACTGCCACCCTATAGTTTCGCCACTGACCATTGCATGCACCCATAAGCACAGTGTGTTACATTGCGCACTACAGTAAACAGCAAATTTTCACATTAAGAGCGTTTACGCCGAACGGCATTTCATACAAACTTTCAAGCCCTTATTTTTCGAAATGAATGAACCGATTTTAATGAAACTTCATACGCATAAGCAGGATACAAAGGTCTAAAAAGTTAGTAGAAAACAATTAACTGAACTTTATTGTGTAGGATTTAAAGTTCATTTTCCATAAACTCATATTTGTTTACATTTTTGGTCAAAAACGCTCCAAAAAATAAATAGCTAGCTAGGAAATGACTATAAAACCTTAAACCTAAAAACCCTTTATTTAAACCTTTAGTTTTCTGTAAATCTTTTATTTATTTATTTTTTTTTTTTTTAATGGGCTCGCTTTTCTACTCGATCACGCTCGATCTTAAAATCATGTTAATTGACACATTACTTTTTTATACTGGAATGTTTCTATACCTATTTATCAAAAAAGCATGTAAAGGGGATTGAAGATTTTTATTTATTTAACCGCTTGTGTAATTAATTAATTGTAATTGCAGACACAAAATAAAAAAAAGCCATTGTGTCTCGCGTAGATCTACGTTCCGGCAGACTAAGGGTTAATGCACAATGCACACAACCATAAGCCATGCGTCTAACGCTAGGCTTAAACTAGTGTGTACAGACGCCAGCACATCAAGCTACTACAATCTGTCAAATTTCTCCAATAGATTTTCTACTTTATCGCTAAAGCATAAGGTTCAAAGTAGACTGGGAAAAATTGACAGTTTCGGGTAGCTTTCGGCGTCTATATATGACCCTGTCGGGGCGCAACAAGATTACTTAAAACTAATAATATTGTAATGAGTAGTAGTAGTAGTATGAGTAGTAGTTAAGTAATATTAAACGTGGCAATGCTAAAATTATAATATATCACACAATATACACATATTTATATGGAACCTAGCTAATGGCGCGACTGTAGGGTATACTATCGCGCCATTTTGATTTTGTTTCAAAATGGCGGCCACGCATGTAACTTATACAGGGTTATTGGTAAAACATTAACAACCTCTTAAGAGGTCATTGTACTCATCATTATGAACAATTTTTACTATGGGACAAAAACCTGAAATCTCGAAAAAAAATCAGCTGTTCCCTATACCTACATTCATATAACTCGTCAGAATGTAGGCAACAGCTGATTTTTTTTCGCGATTTAAGCTTTGGTCTCATAGTAAAAGTTGTTCATAATGATGAGTACAATGAACTCTTAAGAGGTTGTTAATGTTTTACCAATAACCTTGTATAAAATTGATAGCTGACATTAATGCAAACAGAAAACATTGGATCAAACCCTGTTCAAAGTTGATCACGTGAAAGTAATCAAACATCTATTCACATCAAACATCTATGTCACGTCTTAATATAAAAAAAAAAACCGGCCAAGTGCGAGTCGGACTCGCACACGAACAACAAGGCATAAAACGCCGAAAAAAAAAGGTTTCTCCCTTTAAATATTAACTTTAGTTTATTTTGAATCGGACTCGCACACGAAGGGTTCCGTACCACAAGGCATAAAACGCCGAAAAAAAACGTTTCTTTTATACCCCTTTAAATTTTAACTTGTGTTTTTCTTTTTATTATTTGTTGTTATAGCGGCTACAGAAATACATCATCTGTGAAAATTTCAACTGTCTAGTTATCACGGTTCATGAGACAGACAGGCGGACAGTGGAGTCTTAGTAACAGGGTCCCGTTTTTACCCTTTGGGTACGGAACCCTAAAAAAGCGACCATTCTGTTCACCCCCCCTGTTCGTAACATAGCGTATACTTGAGTAAAAATAGAATCACGCATGCGTATCGCAACTCGTTCTATTTGTCTTACATAGTCACAAAACTCATAAAATATTGTACATAATTAATTACATTATAATGTGATAGTTCCTCATTGATCATTGTATGGACATTACTAATAGCTGTATATGGATCTCTTTGCGCGTAGCCTAAATCGGCCATCTTGGTTTTTACAATACATTCATCGTCATCTGCCTAGCCTGTTCCCAACTATGTTGGGGTCGGCTTCCAGTCTAACCGGATGCAGCTGAATACCAGTATTTTACATGGAGCGACTGCCTATCTGACCTCCACAACCCTGTTACTGGGTAATACGATACCCCTTGGTAAGACTGGTTGTCAGACTTTCGGGCTTCTGACTACCCGTAACGACTGTCAAAGATCCACGAATGACAGCCGGGACCAACGGCTTAACGTGCTTTCCCAGGCACGGAGGGGTCTCGGTATGTAAAGATGCTCACCCATCCACAGACCAACCGCGGCAAGCGTAGCTTAACCTGATTGATCAACCTGTGCGACTGTTATTATTTAGCCACGGGCCGCTCGCCGGTTTTTCAATACATTATACAAAACATTTGCACAAATGTACCCGAAATCGCGAAAAAAAAATCAGCTGTTCCCTATATTTTGACGAGATAAACGACCATAAACGTAGGGAACAGCAGATTTTATTTGGCTATTTCAGGTTTGGTCCCATAGTAAAGGTTGTTCATAATGATGAGTACAATGACCTCTTAAGAGGTTGTTAATGTTTTACCAATAACCCTGTATAAGGTCCCATTAAAATAGATGGACAAACTTTTACAAAACATTCAGACCACCAAAATAAGGACGATGGTAAAAAAATATATAAGAAAAACGCATAGATACTTACAAGAAAAATTATCAGCTAACGGAAATACACTAATGTGCCGGCTGTTTATTATTTCAAGTCAAAATAAAATCTGTTTAAGCAGTGTTTTTTTTTTGCTTGGATATCTTTAGTTAGACTTACAGAGCGCTGTGTTAAAATTTGTCCATTTTAATGGGACCCTGTATATCTGACATTAATGCAAACAGAAAACATGGGACCGTACCCCGTAAAGCATCACTTTCCGAGAAGTTAAAAGTTGATCACGTGACATTCATATGAACTTTGAACCTTAATATATCGAAAAATGTCTGTGTGGTGCCGGACTTGTCTGTGTGGTGCCGGACTTGTCTGTGTGGTGCCGGACTTGTCTGTGTGGTGCCGGACTTAAAGAATAGCACCACACCATACTTCCGTAAGTGTAGGAGTCGTAAAAGGCGACTAAGGCTCGTACCGCAGAATGGGCAGCAGCGTTCTCTGTGCATTACACCATCATACCATACTGCGATCGCCAACCCGCCTGCCAAGCGTGGCGATTATGGCAAACCCCCCCCCCAAATTGGGGGAGGCCTATGTCCAGCAGTGGACGTCTTTCGGCTGCAATGATGATGATGATATCGAAAAATTGATGCTTTACGGGTATGTTTACTGTTTGCATTAATACCAGCTATCGATTGCCATAGGTTACATACGTGGTCGCCATTTTGAAAAAAAAAAAATTGCTCGTCAGTAGGTATGCCAGTCTACATAAACAAATCTTCAGTCCCCTTTGCGGCACTTCCACGCAAAATGGCCAGCGCTCAGCATAATGCTAAGACCCTATGCGAGACAGCCACAGTGCTGGTTTTCAGCGCCAGCCGGCGTTGACGTGAGATTCGTTTGTGTGGCCATGCATGTAACCTATATAAATCTATATCTGGCATTAGTGCAAATAGTAAACATAATGGGACAAAACCACGCCATTCTGAAAAAAAAAAATAAACAAAATGGCGCGGCGGTAGGTATGCTAGCCTCCATATAACAATGTTCAATCCCCTTTGCGGTACATCCACGCAAAATGGCCATCGCTCAGCATAATGCTAAGACCCTATGCGAGACAGCCACAGCGCTGGTTTTCAGTGACTGAGATTCGTGTACAGCTATATGTATTTTAATTAGTCACTACTAATAGTGTGATCAAGCTATTGTTGGACAATAATACCATATAATATCATATAGTTGTATGTAAATAATATAGAAAATAAGTGTGAATATGGATGGATTGGATTATTATTATACGTTCATCGCCGCAAGGTTGCCTGCTTGTCGGTCTTCTACAGATTGTACTTCGGTGAGTGTGCCCAAGAACTCCACGACCTCATTCCACCGGCCCCCTTCTACCTTCGGTCATCCAGACGCACTGCAAGTTACCATCCCTGCCTTGTTTTTCAAATGTGTTTTATAATGCGCACAGCAAAAGAGTGGAACTCTTTACCTGCGTCTGTGTTTCCGAGCGCATACAACCCGACTCTCTTCAAAGAAAGAGTGAACAGGCTTCTTCTGCGTAAGCTCACTCCATCGTCGACTTTGTCTCTGTCACCTCTGACCTAGACGAGTCAAGAGCAAACCCATTTCAAAAAAAAAAAAGTTACTACACTCTAATTACAAAAACTTCCTAAGTATGAGTTGAGTCCCGTTAATGGTATCACGATCTTTTCAGCCTGGAATCAGAAAGTGGCAGTCAGACAGATTAATATGGATAGACAGACAAACAAATGGAAATACAGACCGTGAAGGGTTTCTTTCCTTTAGGCCTGCTTTTTCAATCATCTGATAACTATTTCTGAGGAATAATTTTGTACAAAAACTGCCAAACATCATAAATGATATTTTTTTTTTTTTGTATGTTTGTACAAACACCTTTACACGTCAATCATGTTTTTTTAAAACTAGATGAGGTCGGCGTTTCCTATCTGACTACTCTGAGAAGAAAGGTTGCAACAAACTCAGAGGTCACAGTCTCTTTTAAAGTCCAGACATAATCTTGGTCAGGTTATATGAAGACCATGTAGATCGATGCCTGAGATGGTCTTTTGAGTCTTTTGAATTTTATTCCTCGAATAAAACTTATCTGGTGATGGAAAAATCAGCCCTTAGTGTTTCTTTTTGGACATTTAAAATGTTGTTAAGTTTAATTTTGACTTTTATAGTCATTGACATTAAGATCTTAATTGATATTATTAACTAGGACAAAAGCTGCTCTGTCATTGGCAAATCGCAGTTTTTATACTTTTGTCAATCACCTGCCATTTCGTTTAATATTGTCTTTACATGATCTCACGCCTGAGGGGTCCGCGGCTAAATAATAACAGCCGCACAGGTCGATCGATCAGGTTAAGCTACGCTTGCCGCGGTTGCTCTGCGGATGGGTGACCGTCTTCACATACCTGGACCCCTCCGTGCCTCGGAAAGCACGTTAAGCCGTTAGTCCCGGCTGTCATTCGTGGATCTTTGACAGTCGTTGCGGGTAGCCCGAAAGTCTGACGACCAGTCTTAGTCTTAGTCAGTCTCGGGTTTTAAAAGGTGATTACAAAAATATATACAAATTATATGGTTAAAAGTAATTCGAAGTGACAAACCGTAAAAAACACGTACCAAGACTAACTCGTCTGCGAAATCTTTCACATTTGTAAACTAAAAAACTGGAAATAAAAAACCCGACTGCGAAACTGAAAAGCTAATAAAAACAAGTCCATTTTAAATTAAATAAAAGTTGGAAGCAGGCGGGACCCATACCATTTTTATTATATTTTCAAATTCAAAGGGGTCCCGCCTGCTTCCAACTTTTATTTAATTTAAAATGGGCTTGTTTTTAGCTTTTCAGTTTCGCAGTCGGGTTTTTTATTTTTTAAATAACTTTTTTTTTACTTTGTTTTTGAGCGTTTTTTGTCACCGTAAAGTCACCGCGCTGTCATTATTTTTTTATCAGTCGTCACTGGCGGCCAGTATGTGGCGCCCACCGACATTCTAGCAAAACTTATCATTAGGGTAATTACATGCCGAAGGAAGGTTGTCTTTAAAAGATCGCTTTTAGCGATTACACCGCCCATTGTGTCACCCTTTGTACAGTTTCTATATTCAGGATCATCAGGTTTAACTACTCTTGCCGCGGTTGGTCCGTGAATGGGTGACCATCTTTACATACCAAGCCCCTCCATGCCTCGGAAAGCGTTAAGCTGTTGGTGCCAGCTGTCATTCGTGGATCTTTGACAGTCGTTACGGGTCTTCAGAAGCCCGAAAGTCTGACAACCAGTCTTACCAAGGTATATTGTATTACCCATTAACTGGGTTGTGGAGGTCAGATAGGCAGTCGCTCCATGTATAATACTGGTAATCAGCTGCATCTGGTTAGACTGGAAACAATATAGTTGGGAAAAGGTTAGGCAGATGATGACATGAACTCTACCAAGGGATGACATGAACTCTGCCTTTCCCAAGGGGGTAGGCAAAACCTACAGAACACCCCCTGGAACAATTCTTACATATTCCTTTTGCCTCGTTTACGTTCATACATCTGGTCATACACACACGCCGGTTGCCAGCACTCCGCATCCGACCTTTCTGAAGATCATCTTCGATAAGGTCACAGGGGTTTACATTACAATCCATCTGTATTCACACTTAATTGGTTTTGTTCGTTTGTGTACATGTTATAAAAGTTGTGTAAATTAGTGTAAGTACCTACATCTAATATTAGCGTTAATAGTGTGTATTTTTGTGACAACTAATCATGGCTTTGTTAATTGTATTTAGCTTACATCATAGCGAATAGATCATAGGTTCTCAACCTTTTTCGGCCCACCGTCCATTTTGTTTTTTTTTTCTAGAGCCCCCCATTTTTTTACTTGCCTTCTGTCGCAAATCGGAAACATTTACTGTCACGATTCTATTTGAACTAGAGGTGGGCAAAGTGTATCATTTTTGCGATTGGAACTTTTGCATCTCGATCACTGAAATGATCCGACAAACTGATATGTTTCATTTGGATCATCCGTCCAAAGGATATAAAATACAGAATCAAAATCTGTAAGAGTTTGAGTGATACACATCTCATTTGGTATCTCTTTCTGACTTGTGTAGATTGTAATTATGTCGCCCGCTCACTCGCAACTCGCGAGTCAATAGTTAAGTAACTCAGTGTATTTCAGTCTCCCTCTCTCGCTTGCATACTGCTCAGTCGCCTCAAGAGTGACGCGTCGCGCGGAATGAGCACAGAGCATAGTAATGTTTCAGATCCAAATGATGCATTTGAAGCGTTGTTACTGAACCAATCTTTTGAATCACTACAATGATCCGGATCAGTGAGTCGGTTCCGTAAAGAGTTACACACCCCTAATTTGAACGTGTAATATTATATAATAGTAAGATAGGATATATGATACCTCCGGGTCTTCTACTGCCCCCTGAAAGTCTTAAACGCCCACGAGGGGTCGTTATCGCTCACGTTGAGAACCTATGGAATTAATGAATCGATAAAAACAGGCCTCTTTAATCGAGTTGGTGTAGGTGTGTTTAACAACTTAATCGCCACGCTCAGCTCGCTCTTTTAAAGGCTATTTACCCTAACTTGATGTATACAACGTTATTTTTAGTATATGCGAAACCCGAAACACGTGTCTAGTATTTTTATGAAAATAATCTTTTTCCAAATTTCAAAACTGTATCATGAAAAATCATAAAGTTTGTCCGTACAAAAACATGCTCACACGCGCCGCTCGCTCCGCGCCGTCTTGCGCTTATTGATAGTACCTAGGTAACTAACCGTTCGGCGCGGAGATTGGTGTCGCTCGGTGTCCAACTTTTAACCTTTTATAAATATTTTTGGGACAAAATATAACATGGGGTGAAAATTCTTGGAATCTATTCAGTTACATATTCTGAACAAACTATATTCAGGTTTCGCATGTACTGAAAATAACATTGTATAACAAAAAAAAACCGTCTGAAGAGCGGATTGTTGATTAAGGTATGAGTTTTAGGAGATCTTCGATAAAACTTCGAAGTACTGTACAATATGGTACTTTTACACGAAGAGAATTCTTCGCTTCGAAGATGGCACCCATTGGCAATTTTTATCGCGGCGATTTTTGTTTGCGCACTCGATTTTCAACGCTCTGCTTAGCGTAGAAAGTTGAAAATCCAACTGTGTTTTCTTGACGCGCTGGGATGCGCTCTATTGGATTCTCAATGCTCGGCTGAATACAGAAAGTTGAAAATGGAATGCGAGAATAGAAAATCGTCTCGGAAAAATATCAGCGCCGCGGGGTTCAGAATCATGTACTGAATCCTTGATAACAGGTTGAGCGTCAATCCCTGTTACCCTGTAAATCTTGGAAGAGACGCAAGAACACCTTACGACCATTCTATAAATGTTTCATAATACACAAAGCCTTGTACATAGCTTTAACTGGGCGTCAATTACGTTTGTTAGCAGGCAAAGAAACCGAAGACTAAGGAAGAGGCGCAGAAGGAGATCCTGGATGCTGAACTGGATCTGTTCACTAAGCAGCAGGTATGTGAGATATTAAGTTCTTAACCTTTTTAGTTTTCGTTTGGTCACTCTCATACAAGTTAACCAGATAAGAGATCAGGGCCTTAATTCACTATGACAGCTTAATGGGTGCGTTCAGAGTTGGGAATGTAATCGATTTGAGCGTGCTTAAACTTAAGTCCCGTGAATCGTCATAGATGACGTCATGACATGCGCCATCTTGCGATAACGCCGACCATGCCTTATATCACAGTGAGCGCCCGTTAAGGTACTTAATAGTGTTCTGTGGTGAGCGCTGTCCAAAAACGCAAAAATGACGAGTCTGTGTGTGAGGATGTGCCAGTGTGTGTTTTATTTTGCATCATATATTTAAATTAAACTAACGTGGCATTTTCGAAATTGTGCCAAAGAAGAAGAACTGAAGAAGAAATAAAGAAATACTGTAATAATATCGTTTTTACTCTGAGTAAGCACTGTGAGCGCGTTCACGAGCGTTCCGAATTGTTGACAGCTCTCAGCTGTCATAATCATAATATCCAAATCGGAACGCATGTGAGATGATGTGAGTGCTGTGAGCGATTATAGCTAATTCGGAATGCGGCAAATGATTCTTTACTTTGAAATCACGTCAATTCCTTAGCTAATCAAGATATCTGCTAACAACGTATTCTCTATGACACAATGAACGAAACCGCGTGAAATGAACGCGAAGTTGGGTTTGAACTGTCAAAATACCACGCTTGACAACCGTATGTGGTTAGCGCGTGGTAAGATTATGCGAGGAATAATGATCACCTGACAGAATTGGGACCTAATGGTGGCCCAGTGAAAACGGCTATGACTTACGGGTACCCAGACAGGCGCTTTACTTTGTGTAAATTATTTCATCACCACTGCTCTCAAAACCGTGAAGGAAAACGTCGTGTGGAAACCGGCATGTCCTAGAAACAAAAATTAGAAGACGTCTGCCAACCCGCACAGGCCCCGCGTGGTCGATTACGGTCCAAATAAACAATTTTTGAAGTGAATACGTCTTTAAAATTGCTTCCATAGTGGGAGGCAAGTCAAAAAAACTACTAACTAACTACTAACATGATAACAAAATCGGGGGATACAGTTTGGTGTTGCGGCTTCATATCTATCATCTCCATCCTAAATTCAATTACACCATTGGATAGCTAAAGGATCAAAGAATTAATTACGCCAAGTGTGGAATGTGACGCATCGCGCGCGGTGGAGGGGGAAGCGCCGCCATTTTGCTGCGTATCGCAGCAAAATGGCGGCGCTTCCCCCTAGTTTTTTAGGTTTCCACATAGTATTACTTTTTACTCTGAAAAGCTACGACGTTCGTTTAAGTTTCAATCGTCAGCTATCGTCAAAATCTATCGATTGTATACAAAACATTAGTTTAAAATAGTGACATTGATTATAATGTGTTAAAATAAAAAAGAAAAATGATATCAAAAATATATAATGTCGGCCTGTACGCGTCAAAAAGCCAAATACAGAGATCGTATACGGTTGGAAAGGCCTTCTCAAGATCAATCGAATGGTACCAATAAAACACCATATGACCGAGTCAAGCAGTGCCGGGAACGTAAAAGAATGAATGCGGCCGAGCGGATCAACCCCGTTACGTAAACGTATTCACGTACAACACACGGCCGTGTCCATGAAACATGCCACACCCCATTTTCTTTTTTTTAACCCTTCGGGTACACGAGGCGTAATGTTATATTTCAATTGTTTTTAATTTCTCGTCAACAGGAAGGCCAGGACGTCACAGACCTTACGAAGAGGATCGTGGAACTTCGAAGGCATATGTCCATACAGTTTCCCTCGCATAATAATAATATGATGAGGAGGCCACATACAAGGTAACCAGACAATTTATTACGAGACATCATTCATTGCATTATCAACAATAGAATATAATAGAATACTCTTGATATGTACACAATATATGGGTAACAAGGTAACTAGACAATTTATTACAAAACATTCATTGCATCATCAACAATATAATAGAATACTCTTGATATGTACAGTAGGGCTGCAAATGTGCATGGATAGTTCAGAAATATAATCGTGTGAAGCGATAATTTTTTTTTCATATGCTAGCAAATGTAGTGTAATACTTAGATAAATGTATTAGCTGTGTAACTCCTTTCTCAATACGTTTCTTCCCAACTGCTTACTTACGTTTCGTAAACTAGTCACAGTTGTGAAGAAACCAACGCCATCTAGTTTATTTTAGAAAACTTGAATTCAAACGTTCACAGGAAAATAGCCATTAGGGTATCCATGCACTTTTGCAGGTGACCGTACACAATATAACGCCCGGCTTTTGATCCGGCCCGCGAAATATTTTCAAATCGCGCGTGAAAAGACGCTGCTCGCTTGCCTAAAAGTCCTATCCCATTTTTCACATTTTTCTATTCGTGATTCTTTACACTTTTCACTAACCGTCAAAATCAAAATCAAAATGTTTTATTTCACATAAACCTACATGGGCACTTATGAAACGTCAGAAGCTAGGTGCACGGTTCCAATTGGTCGTTTTCTATGGAGAAGAACCGGCAAGAAACTCCATGGTTATTTTTTTTTTTAAATAATTGGCTTTTCCGTTTCCAGATTACAGTAGGTATGGGAGGACAGCGCAGGCCTGTCAACAAGTACCAAGTACTTGATAAAATAGAAAATGGTCTACAGATCTAAAGTCTATAAGGCCTACAAAGTCCTCACATTTACAAAATAAGAATCTATCAAAAGGATAAATAAGAAAAAAAAGAAAAATAATAATAAAAACCTACTAAAACCAAGTGTTATGATTCCCATTAAAACCACTAATAAAGAGGTGAACATTTTCAACGTCGTACTTCTATGTTATTTGGGTCTCAAAATATAACCATTTTGAAAGGCAACAAAATGTAAAGAATCACGAATGGAAGAGTGTAGTTGTCCTGACACAAATCGGCTAAAAATGAGATAGGACTTTTAGTCATGCGAGCGATGAAGATGAGGACAAGGATAGAAAGACTAGCCTTCTTCCAGCAGGCGTAGCAAACGGTTTCTATTTCTACGAAGAATAGACACAGCTCTTACTATACAAAGTGACGTTTCGTTTCTCCATTTTTGACATCGCACCGTAGAAATCCTTGTAAGCCGTTAAGCCGTTGGTCCCGGCTGTCATTCGTGGATCTTTGACAGTCGTTACGGGTAGTCAGAAGCCCGAAAGTCTGACAGTCAGTCTTACCAGGGGTATCGTATTACCCGGTAACTGGGTTGTGGAGGTCAGATAGGCAGTCGCTCCATGTAAAATACTGGTATTCAGCTGCATTCGGTTAGACTGGAAGCCGACCCCAACATTGTTGGGAAAAGGCTAGGCAGATTTCACCGTAGAAATCCTTCTACAATCTGTCATTTTGTCTTTCGTTTCTAACGATGTTTGTCTAGGTCCTTTTTTATGTAGACTACTTCAGAAGAAAGTTTTCTATCCCAAATGTCAAAATCACACTGACAACTGTCAGTTGTCTAAGGTGGTGAAGAGATTTTGTAATCGCTAAAGACAATAGAAAACTTTCTACTCGACGGCCACAAAGTATATACGGTTATCTACAAAATCCCATGAAACAAAAAACAAAATCCCACTGTCAAAGATCCACGTATGACAGCCGGGACCAATGGCCTAACATGCTTTCCGAGGCACGAAGGGGTCTCGGTATGTAAAGATGGTCACCCATCCACGGACCAACCGCGGCAAGCGTAGCTTAACCTGATCGATCAACCTGTGCGGCTGTTACTATTTAGCCACGGACCCTTCCTTATAATGTGACTAGTTTCCTCGATGGTACATAAAAGGTAGATAGACATCTACCTTTTATGTACCATCGAGGAAACTTACACCGTAAGGGCTATTCTTGCCTGCAGCGCTCGGCCGCTGTAGTAACGCTTGCTGACAGATGTGGTCATTGTGTGCACGGGATTTTGTTTTCAAATTGGGCAGATGAAAGTTTCCTCGAGCTACGTATGGCCTGTGACTTCATTAGTATTGCAAGGTTTGTCCTGCAACTTTCCAAAGGTTGCTCATCCCTGATGCACACCATAAATATTACAAGGCGTGACACAATGAGCGTGCAATCATCTGCAAATTGCAAAAAACGAACGAAAATTTGAATTTTGGGTAAAAATGGACCCTATTATTGGTGATTTTGATGATTATAATTCTGTAACTACATACGTCTTACAGCCGCGAATAATATTTTAATCAACATACAACCTAGCACTGGCCTGCAAATTGCAAAAAACGCAAGAAATTTTGAATTTCGCGGGCTGGTTGGAGCATTCCCCTTAAAACCTTGTGGTTAAATATCATTGTTAATATTATGTTGTTAACTTTTCAAGCTATCGTATTGTGAAGAGGAAAATTAGGTGAGATAATAGATATTTTATTTAAGATTTTTTTTTTTTTTTGCTTTATGTTGTGTTTGTCTGCTGTGGTGGGGTTTGATTCCCGGCTCGATACTAAACGACACACATGGCTTTGTGGGCCAAATGCTTTATCAGGAATCCTAAATGCATATGTATTAATAAAAAAGAATGGTGTATTAATAAAAAAGAATGGAAAACCATTTCTTTGCGGTAAACATGACGCTGACAAAGAAGGCAAACACAAAGAAAGAAAAAGTTGGAGGAAAATATGCGTCACGGCAAGGAAGCGTATCGAACGGTTGTGAATAGCTATGCTGAAGGCTTTCAGAAAACCTTTGTTCCCACTTTAACCATTAAAAAAAACCTATGAGTCTTACTCGGCTCTCTCATATCCACAGGGGAGGCAGATTCAACACACCGACCCGCTTCACCCGAGGCGGCATCACAACTAACATGTTCAGCGTGAACCAGTCGGTAGACCACCGGCCGCGCGCGCTTCTCATCTCAGGGTTCGAGGCGGACGAGCTGGAAGCCCTGGTCGCGCACTTTTCTGTGAGTTACGTTGTATTATACATAGTGTCTTCACCCCCCCACACACACACACCCTAACAAACACACACACACACCCCCACAAACACACACACACACACCCACAAACACACACACACACACCCACAAACACACACACACACCCCCCCAAACACACACACACCCTCACAAATTCACACACACACCCCCACAAACACACACACACACCCACACACACACACACACGCACACGCACGCACACACCTCTAATTTATATAGAAAGAAATAAAAATGCATTAAATAGCATTACAGCAAAAAAAAAACCTCAACATAAATCTATAAATGAATGACAGAAAACAATGCTTTTAATGCCAAAATGGCCTCAGCTCAGCATAATGTCGGATGACAACACAAGCACACCACCTGACGCTGATTGTCAGCTGCAACCAACGAGTGCCATACACTGAAACAACTTCATCACCACTGCTCTCAAAACGGTGAAGGAAAACATCGTGAGGAAACCGGCATGTCCTAGAACCAAAAATTCGAAGACATGTGACACCTACCAAGGGGCCATTTAAGTATTACGTAAGCACTACAGGGGGGCGGGGGGTCTTTGCTTTGCTTATTTTTGATGACATGGGGGATGGGGGGGTCTGGATGGTGATTACGTCAGCAGTATTTATTTTTTTACTTTTACTGATTTTCTACAAAATTTTGTCGATTTTGGTTTGAACGCATAATTATGGCAACCCTACTTGTCCTATGCTTGAAAAAGAAAAGCATTTTCAGGGGTTCCCGAAAATAATGGTAACGATAACTCGCTTAGAACAGAGTAAAAGAAATAAAATGCATGTACCAATGTTTGCGTAAGCATGGGAGGAGGGGTAAGAGCTATGCTTACTTTTGCTGACGAGGGTTGGGGGGGGGGGGGGGTTAATAATTATAAAATACTTAGTTACTACGTAACAGATACTTCACTCAGCTGAAAATGTCCAATACCTACTGCTATAATAGCCTACTCCGTCGCGTCAGCAACCGCTGCATGCCAAAATGTGCCTAAACACTCAAGCGTACAGTTGTGATTGCTTCGCACCGCGCGATCCCACAGCAATCGCAGGGCTGCCGCTTCGATAAAATTAAATTAACATAACTATTTGTGTCTAACTGTGAATATGTTCTGACTATAGGTGGTAGTTTAAGATTGTATCGTTAATTTTTTTTTTTTTTTATAAATTGGTGCTGACTGTGCAATACATCTAAAACATGACATGACATCTTCATTGACAGGTAAATGGAAAAATGTTAGGTGTGTATCCCTTCTTATACTTGATTTGCACCCATCTACTGCACATAAGGCATCTTAGGTACGCGTACAAACGAATAGAACGATTAAAATTGAACAACGTGCGTGCGCTTCGCTTGCGAAAACCGCACTGAACTTGGTCCGCAAACGGCCCGAGACCGCTCGGCCGGGCGGTAGATAATTATAGCGCGCAAGTACATGGAGTGACGGAGGCCTGGTAATAAAAAACGGTCACGGTGGCCAATCTCAATGGAGATTAACCAGGTACGCAGGAGATATTATAGTGCACAAGTGTGTGCGCAAACACAGGTGCACACTCTGTTCCTTTACTCTCATAGTCCGATGGGACGGCAATCCGACACGGCCGGGGAGAGTTCAGGCGCAGGACTAACGGCTTTACGTGCTTTCCGAGGCACGCCAGCTTCCAAACTCCGGACTGTTACTAAGAAATTCCTAATGGAAAACTCAATAACACTTTGTCCGACCCGGGAATCGAACCCAGGACCCCACGCTCAGAGGTCACGCCTGTGACCACAAGACCAACGGGGCAGTCTACGGAGGCCTGGTATTGGCTGATTGTACCATAAAATAACAATATTATTTTTTTCCAGCAATACGGCGAAGTAATTAGCAAAGAAGTGGAGCTGTCTGTACCGCAGCTGGTCTTGCAGTACAAGTGCAGAGTGCACGCGGAACACGCAGCCGCTAACGGCAAGCATTATAACGACAGGACGCTATCGGTGAGTTAGTAGTACAGGGTTACTTTTCAAAGACCATCCAAATTTTTACATGGTGTTCTACCCATGAATATAAACAACTTTCACTATTGGACCAACTCTGAAATCACGAAAAAAAAAAGTTGTTTCATACAAAACTTCAATACCAACTTGACCAAAATGTATGAAACAGCAGATTTTTTAGCACACGTTACATACAAAGTGGCGATTAAGTTAAGACGACTACATGACCTAAAGCGCGCTTTAGCGCTGCTTTTCGCTTGGCGCGCTCGCGGGGAGGCTTGATTGCTTCATCATCTCCTACTGTTGTCAGCGACATGTGGCAGCCTGATGCGACTAATCAACCTCATTTATTTTTTATGTAAAGTGCTAATTTAATTGTGATTGTGTTTTATTATTGTGATTTTGTTTTGAATTGAATTTGTGGGGTTGTGTATGTAATGTGACTGTATGAGTGTATTATTTCTATTATGAGTATACTCGAATTAAAATGATTTTATTTATTTATTTATTTTATTAGGTCATTAAAGTCGCCTTACTAAGTTAGTTAAAAAGTTACTTAAGAACATTTTCGAAATGTCTTAATTAAAAAAAGGGTAACTGAAAATCTCTGTTTCTATGGAAAATTTAAAATCGATCTAATTTGGCTGTAACACTATTTTTCGAAAATGTTCTTAAGTATCTTTTTAGACCTTCGTATCCTGCTTATGCGTATGAAGTCTCATTAAAATCGGTTCATTCATTTCGAAAAACAAGGGTTTGAAAGTTTGTATGAAATGCCATACGACGTAAACGCTCTTAAATGCTCAAACGGAGAAAAGGTACTACGGCTGGAATGTTAATTGTTGTTTAAATCAAATTAATAAACGGCTTCTATATGTTAACAGATTACGTGGACGGCGAATACGAACGCGAGTACGAACAGCGCTCCCCGCCCCGCGCCCGAGGCTCGGCCCGTGCGCAACGGTGACACACGGGAAGACAAGGACGAGGTTACTATGGTAAATATATGGTCACTTTTTATTTTATTTTATTTGGGACAAAAATAGTTATGCATTAAAATATAATATAATATAACTTAATAGTTAGCTAAGGTATAATAATAGTAAACAAACGCGTAACCCACACTATTGTCCAGGGAATCATATCGATTTTAAAAGAAATAAGGAAATGGATGTATACAGGGTTATTGGTAAAACATTAACAACCTCTTAAGAGGTCATTGTACTCATCATTATGAACAACTTTTACTATGGGACCAAACCTGAAATCGCGAAACAAAAATCAGCTGTTCCCTACATTTATGTTCGTATAACTCGTCAAAAGATCCTTCTGTGCTCGGAAAGCACGTTAAGCTGTTAGTCTAGGCTGTCATTCGTGGGTCTTTGACAGTCGTTACGGGGCGTCACAAGCCCAAAAGTCTGACAACCAGTCTTACCAAGGGGTATCGTATTACCCAGTAACTGGGTTGTGGAGGTCAGATAGGAAGTCGCTCCATATGAAATACAGCTGCATCCGGTTAAACTGGAAGCCGACCCCAACATAGTTGGGAAAAGGCAAGGTCGATGATGATAACGGCTCAGAACCTAACATAAAATTCTCTATCTCCCCACAGACGCCAGCAGAACTGCCAGAGGACACTCTCCTACGTTTCGACGAAGAGGAAGAGGACGACGCGGACGAGGACCGCTCCTGGAGACGTTGACGTCCGCACGCCGAGCGAGCGTCGCCACACGCGCTCCGCACGCCGTTATCACACAGGATTTTAGTCATAGTAACCTTTAACATAGAAACTATATTAAGTATTGAAGCTAAACTTCACGAAAGTGTAAAAAAAAATTGCTGATTTTTAGCATTCGGGGAGTTTTGGGATGAAACATACGCATAATAGGGATAATGACATTTTTTTAGTTTTAAACTACAAACAGTCTAAAAGCTTAAAAAATTGCCAAGTTATAAAAGTTAAAAAAAAAACTGCTAGACAAAGATGGCGCTACCATAGAAGTGACGTCACGACTATGTAACTTTATGCTAGTGCCATACATTGTCAGTGCCGCGCGACAAGGACTGGAATAATTACCACTAGAAACTTTTAAAGCAAATTTCCATTGATTTAACCGCTTTCGAACATTTCTAATATTAGTCATCATTCCTATTGCGCGTCTACCCCCCTCTTACCTTACAAATAGATGCTATATTTCTTATAAAAGTCGTCAAACGTTTTTTTTAAATGCGCGATTGGTTAACAGTTTCGATTTTATAACTTACTAGCAGAGCCCCGCGGTTTCACCCGCATAAGCGTCGATCCCGTGGGAATATCGGGATAAAAAACTATCCTATGTCCTTCCCCGGGATGCAATCTATCTCTCTGCGAAATTTTATCGAAATCCGTTCAGTGGTTTAGACTTGAAAAGGTAACATATAGACAGACAAACGGAGTTACTTTCGAATTTATCATATTAGTAAGGATACTTCGTGTAGCAAGGAAATTATCGCTCTGAATGCGTAATCTAACACCTACAAAGCAACTACGAATAGTTTGAAGTATGCTACATCAATATTTACTGGTACCGGTCGGGACTGCTGCATTGTTCAGTTGCTCATGGTGCCAGGACGTATGAGCTTTCCTTTGCTTCTGTGCCCTTCTTCATCTGCCTAGCCTTTTCCCAACTATGTTGGGGTCGGCTTCCCGTCTAACCGGGTGCAGCTGAATACCAGTATTTTACATGGTGCGACTGCCTATCTGACCTCCACAACGCAGTTACTGGGTAATACGATACCCCTTGGTAAGACTGGTTGTCAAGACTTTCGGGCTTCTGACTATCCGTAACGACTGTCAAAGATCCACGAATGACAGCCGGGACCAACGGCTTAACGTGCTTTCCGAGGCACGGAGGGGTCTCGGTATATAAAGATGGTCACCCATCCACAGACAAACAGCGGCAAGCGTTGCTTAACTTGATTGATCGACTTGTGCGGCTGTTATTATTTAGTCACGGGCCCCTCTTCTTCTTCTCTTGCTTCTATATATATATAAGAATAAAAATTTTCTGTAGCAGAAAAAATTGCTTAACTTCAGTTTTGGAATATAAAATACGCGTAATTCTATTTTTATATCCTTCTTTAGCTCCCAAATAAAGAAGCAAGTCTCCCCGAACGCGGTCAAATATCTGTTTCGTTTCTAAACGAAACGTTATTTCTGTATCTAATTAACAATTATCTTTTACAATAGTCCTTTCAAAGTAATTTTACCTTTGACAGCAGCAACCTAACAACAGCCTTATTGTAACAAGAATAAAGATCATAATGGTTTTGACGGAACTGTCAGTGGCAACAATTCAACAAAAACCTTATTAGAACGAGAATAAAGATCACTGTGCAAAATCAGAGGTAAAATAAGTAAACGAAACATAGACAGTCCGAACTACTTTACCATCGAACTAAGAATATAACTTTTATGCCCCCTCCCGCCTCTTACCCCTTGATTTTGCCCTTGACTACCCCCTAATACAGAACGTTTCGATAATAAAAGTAAAATACAAATATTTTAACGACGAACAATTTCGATTCGACAACAATTTTATAGTCGATACCGATTATTGTGAATTAAAATAATTTTACAAGTTGTTATGGTTAGGTTCTGAATCTTGGGGTATATTTGAATAAGAAACGGAATGTGCGGCCACCATTTTGACACTTCAGTTAACAACTGACAGTGATAACTATGTAACTGTCAGCCATAACTATGTAACTGTCAGTGATAACTATGTAACTGTCAGCCATAACTATGTAACTCTCAGTGATAACTAAGTCACTGTCAGTGAAAACTGTGTCACTGTCAGTGAAAACCATGTCAATCGGTGATAACTATGTCACTGTCAGTGCAAACCATGTAACTGTCAGAGATAACTATGTCACTGTCAGTGAAAACCATGTAACTGTCATAGATAACTATGTCACTGTCAGTGAAAACCATCTTTAGCCATTATCTGGCTAGCCTTATCCCAACTATGTTGAGGTCGGCTTCCAGGATGCAGCTCAATACCAGTATTTGGCAATGTTTAATGGCTTCAGTCTTGTCCGAGACTAGCCGAACATATCCAAAATATTCCCATTTAGGCCATTCCGGATCTTATTACTACACTAATAATACGTATGGTGCGTCCGTTTGACCTTAATATAAACAAAACGAAAACGTAAAATACGGCCATACTGGACTTAACTTACGTACGTAATAATAAAATGCTGCTTTAAAACGTCGTACAGTCACGAGCAGTAATATGTCAACACTTGGCAACTTTCAATTGCGATTTTTTCGTGAAATAACGAATGTACCGTTGAAATACGACACTTTCCACAAACCTATGGGTTCGAAAATACTTTGTTCGTAAAAACATAAAATTTCATTCAAAACTCAAGGAGAAAATCGTCTTTGAATAAAGCCAAGTGTATACGTACTTATGCTCGTGACTGTACACTAAATAGACTATAAAATCAAGCGATTAATACCAGTTATTTTGCTGATTTTTTTTAATGTTTAAAATAAATAATGATACCGATGAACATAGGCATGATGTCGTTACAAACTTAAGGTGAATGGGTAGTTGTAGCCCGCGAAATTCAAATTTTCTTACGTATTTTGCAATTTGCAGGCCGGTGTCAGGTTGTATCTTGGTTAAAATACGACAATAACAGGTACATATTTAGAGAATTATAATCATTAGAATCATTAATACATCTTTCTAAGTTAGACTTCTACCACTAACACTTTTCCATAAGAGATTGGTGGTTGGTGGTAGAAATCTAATTTAGAAAGATATATTAATGATTGTAATGATTATAATTCTCCAAATATGTATCTATTATATTGTCGCGAATCATATTTTGATCAAGATACAATCTGACACTGACCTGCAAATTGCAAAAAATGCAAGAAAATTTGAATTTCGCGGTCTACCACTATCCGTTCACCTTAAGAGGCCACAGTCTCTTTTTAAAGTCCAGACATTGTCTTGATCCGAATTCCAATTTCTGTAATTAAAAAAGTTCAAAATCCAGTCACTAAATCATCTCAGCGATAATTACTGTCAAAAATGTAGGGAAATTAGACATATTTTTGACAGATGGAAACTGAGATCAAATCAATCAAATCAAATTTATTACTGGACCAAAAACATTTTCATTAGTTGGTGATTGGAGCCTCCTGTTAAGCAAGTAATGCCTGTGTTAGGAGACTCCGCTCTTCCACAACAGTATAAAATTTTTCAGTACCTTAGATATAAACAGTATGTGGCTGTGTGCGTGTGTGTGTGTAAAGAGTGTGTAGAGATCAGAGTGTGAACGTTCTTAAAATTACGCATCATGTGAGGACCATGCAGATTAGCGTCTGAGATGGTTTTATGAGGTCAGCAATCATTATTTACACCATCGGAAAAAAATCAGTAAAACAACTAAAGAAACCATACTCCAAAAAAGAATAATTAAGAAAATAAAATAGGCTTCCTGAAGCGCTTATATGAAATGAAAGTCTTCCAGTCGAAATGGCTCGGAGATATAAAGTTCAAATTTAGCCAGATTTAGTCGAGAATTAGATACATTATTAGTACTGAAAATCGCTTTATTCTGAGGCTACAATAAGGATGCGTTATGTAGAAAGCGGAGCGGGAGCGGGAAATTAGTTCTTGCCTCGCTCAGGTTTCTCTATAGCAGAGTTCTATTCGTGTGTCAATACAGGAGTTCGATGAAAAAAACATTTTGAACACTGTTGTTATCACACGAATGTTGTCCAAAAAGTGTGGCTTCAGAAGTTAGTCATATGGAGTCGGATTAGGAGCATGAGTTAAAGGCAAAGCGCTAGTGAACGTTTTATTTATATTTTGGTAATAATTTTTATATTGAATGTTTTTATATGGAACTTACTGAGCCCCGCGGTGTCACCTGCTTGAGTCTCGATCCCATGGGAATATCAGGATAAAAATTATTCTATGTCATGGTCTACCCATGTGCCGAATTTCATCGAAATCCGTTCAGCCGTTTTAGCGTGAACGCATAACAAACACACATACAGCCGGCCGTAAGCCACCACGTGGGACCAGCTGCATACCAGTATTTAATATGGAGCGACTGCCTATCTGACCTCCATCACCCATAACCCAGTTACCGGGTCCTACGATACGCCTTGAAATCAAAAACAAAAATTAAAAATATTTCACATAAACCTACATGGGTTCTTATGAAACGTCAGAAGCTAGGTGCACGGTTCCAATTGGTCGTTTCCTATAGAGAAGAGCCGGCAAGAAACTCCGCGGTTACTTTTTGTTTTACAAATAATTGGCTTTTACAATGTTTTTAAATTACAGTAGGTATGGGAGGACAGCGTAGGCCTGTCAACAAGTACCCAGGTACTTGATAATATAAAAAATGATCTGCAAGGCCTACAAAGTCCTCACATTTACAAACTAAGAATCTATCAAAAGGATAAATAAAAAATAAAATATAAAAACCTACTAAAACCAGGTGATATGATTGCCATTACAACCACTATTAAAGAGATAATAATACTAGTTATCCACCAGTCTTTTATTGGTATTAAAAATATCATCGCTTAATTTTGTGCAATAAAAACAGTCAATATAAAAATCTGTTACTTTATTAATAATAAAATGTTCTCTAGCTCTTACTAAGACCGCGGAGCGGTATTTCTTAAAGAAGTTTTTTTTTTTGTTAACAATATAATCATTTATTATTTCAATTTTTAATCTGCCGTCCGTATGTTACTAAAAGGCAGCTCTAAGTGCAAAAAGTAGTTTTCGAGAAAACGCAAAAAAAAAGGAATTGATGTCTCTTGAAAAGTATGCTACCTAGCGGCCTACAAAATTTTCATATCTTTGGAACTATTTACATTCTAGAAATGTTTCTTAGACAAAAAGATAGATAATTTTGAACTCTGTCACTCTATATTAAAAAGTGAAAATTTACCATTTGAGGGTTAAAGGCTTTTTAGTTAAAGGACGGCAGTAATTTTTCGTTAACAATAACGTCTATCAGGACCCTTGCGATTGTAGGCTTTTTATAAGGACGTTTCACACAGTATCGGATAAAATCGTTGCGTTTTATACAGGTGGCATCTACTCACAATCTGTTAACAAGGGTTCAGTACAAGATTCTGGACCCTGAGATGAAATCTTTTGTCGTTTGTTTAAACTAAAGCTGTTTCCTACAAAATTGCATTACCTGCGCGGTTAAAATGTATGGAACTGCATTTTTTTTATGGACGACGAAAAACTGGTCTAGAATCGTGTACTAAATTCATGGGAACAGGTTGCCACCCTTGTAATAGAACTGTTGTTATGTTACTTTAAAGAGGGTGTGGTGAGCTTCTGACCACACCATAGACTCGAAAACTTACGACTGAAGCCGAGTATTACGCGATTCAGCGTCACCAACCGACTGTAGACGTTTGTATTCGATTCAGCGTCACTGCGTCACCGACTCGAGCGTGACGGTTCACGGCCTCACTTCAAAAATGTGTGAAACTGAGGTATGTTTAGAAGAATTGAAGTTAGACTAAATATAATAGACAAATATACAAAAAACGTTTTCTCACGATACAGTGTGAATCCTCCTTAAATTCTAATGAAAATTGGAGCTTCAATAATGTTACATATTCTTATTTTTTATTAATAAATTATATAGATTTAGTTTTTATTATTATATTAATTTTAAGTCGAACATATTATGAAAAACATTGAAATTTATAAAGGCAATAAACAATTCAACTTAATACGTATTGAAGATTGTTTACAAGTTTACAGTATTTAGTAATGCTAGAAAAAAATTTGAAGCTCGAAACTTCGAACAACCTGTCCGCCATTTTGAAAAAAATAATTAACAAAATGGCGTGGCAGTAGGTTTGCCAGGCTCCATGTAAACATCTTCAATCTCCTTTTAGTCTCTACTTGACACTGGAAACGTGTTAATTGACATTTTCGGCATTATTACAAAACAAGATTTATCTTTAGACCCAGGTTTAAACCATCCAGTCATTTTTAAATTTCGAACTATAATCCGACGATGCTAAAGTTCTTATTACAAAAACTGACGTTAAACCCGAGTCTAAGTTGTCAATTTTGCATTAAGAAATTTACGTTTGTCGAAATAAAGTTCAAAATAGAGTAACTGGCTCGAAGGTTTAGGCTAGGTCTAAAATTAGATCTCGTTTTGTAATAAGACGGTATAAGTCTAAAAATATATTTCAATGTTTTTCAAAATATGTTTTTTTATTTAAGTTCGTTTTGATTTTTTGTCTTGTTTTACTAATGTAATGTTTTTGCTCTGCGGTAAGCATGGATGTAAGGTTGAGTCATAGACGGAGGAATATGCCTTTGAAAAACAGGCTCTAGGCCATGACATAGGTAGAAATTAGATCCTCCCGTTTCAACAATCTGTGTAGCCTTTTCCCAACTATGTTGGGATCGGCTTCCAGTCTAACCGGACGCAGCTGATTACCATTATTTCACATGGAGCGACTGCCTATCTGACCTCCACAACCCAGTTACTGTCATCAAGTGTACCATATAATATGACCGTATAGAATACCTCAGGAAATATTGCTACGATCACTATGAAGATTATCTTTTAGAACATTTTCGAAATATCTTATAATAAAAAAAGATGCTTATGAAGTTTCATTAAAATCGGTTCATTCATTTCGAAAAATAAGGGCTTGAAAGTTTGTATAAAATGCCGTACGGCGTAAACGCTCTTAAAACAACCACTAATAAAGCGTTGATATTAGAATATTGTAGGTATATACTGTTAAATAATAAAAAGGTTTTGTCAAAGAAGTATGTAATATGTCCCTAGGTCAATATTCCTAGTCCATGGCTCAACTAACAAGGTTTTAAACATAGCTGTTTATCGCTAGACGTTTTGTTCTATTTTATTATTTTTGTAAATAAAATGTTTGTTCTTAGTATGTAAGTCGCGTCCACTCGTACTCTCGATCCAAAATAGGGGAAAGAATATTTGTAATGGAAACCAGGATTTGTGATTGAAATTTTGACACCTATTCAAAGTGGATTAGGATTGATTTTTGTTTGAATCTTGTGTCCGGGAAATCAGCTGTCGAGTCTTATGTACGCAGTTATATAATAATAATAATAATAGTGCTTAGCGCTTTGAGTTGAAAATCCAGTGCGCCTTAAAATAGTCACATTAAAACATCGTCCGTGCGCTTCTGAGCTAACAGTCGAAGTGAGATTTGGCAGATGATTTTTTTTAAAGAAATTAGGGATTATAGTGTAACAAATTGTTTTAAGGTAATTAATTGTCTAAATTCTAAGTGGCTATATTTGATTTAATTAGTACTTAGTACTTTTTGTTCGATAATGTATTTTTTATTAATCAAAGAGGTCATAATGCTTCCGTAAGAAAAAAATTACTTGCTAAGCAATAAAAAAATCGAGGGTTCGAGCGACGCAAATTAATGTACATATTAATTATATTTAATTATTAATAAACAGACTTGTAAAAAAGAACATTTACAAAAAAAATGAGCCGTTAAAAGATAAAATTTGGCGGTAAAAAATATATTTTCTAAGTTACAGTCACGGCGGCATTATTGTAACACAAGAAAAAAGTGACTTGTGAAGTGTTTTCAGTTTGTTTTTGTAAAAAAGAGAAAAGATGCGGCCGCCAAAAAATAAATATTGTTCCCTATTTCTTGCGGAAGTCAAAAACGTGGTCAGAAACAGGTCGAAAGATCTGGGCTTTTTTTTCAGCTGAAGAAAAGAAGAAAATGTTTGAAGAATTTTGGCGCAAGACTTGAAGATAGCAGGAGTGGACCAAGAAAACTGCAAAGATGAAGAGCCAGCACCGCTCCAACACAGCAAATAACTAGGCATCCAAATTAGGATTTTAAATCAAATGCATTAAAGTAAATTTTACGAGGATAATACAGAATAGTGGACAGTCCGGGCCCGCTCACCGGCGAAAAAGCGCCTGCAAGCGGTTTTGGCCCGGAACATAAAGGGCTAAGGAAGGAACAAGGGTGGGTTTTAGTCAGTAAGAGTCTGACACTCCCTTCCGCTCCACCCAGAGCGGGAGGAGTCATTTGATGATTTCCCATCCGTAAAAAAAAAGGACGGTTTCCTGACTATGTTTTCCTTCACCCCCCTTAGGGCCGAAGCCTGCCGGGCCAGCGGGATTGTCCGAAAGGGTTACCGCTGGCCCGGAACAGGAAGGAACATGGGTGGGTTTCAGTCAGTAAGTCTGACAGTCCGCCCAGAGAGGGAGGGGTCATTAAATGATTTCCCAACCGAAAAAAAAGCGGTATTCGCCATACTGTTGAGTTTGACAAAGTCGCGAACAGTCTAAAGTTCATTTCAAATAAACTTGCGATAAAGTTTGTTCACCTCCTTCTACTAATGTATCCCAATATTTCCAAACCATACGAAAAAAATGTATGGGCAGTGTCGGTAACACGATCAAAACATTGACTTTCTCCGTGTTTGGTATTATGAAACTCAACCGATGCAATGTTAGCGACAGTTTTGTATGACGAACGATATCTATCGTAAGTTATTTGGACTTTTTGGTACAGGGTGGTTGAATGACATTTATCGCAAGTTTATTTGAAAAACACTTTAGTCGCGTTTATATGTCAAAATTCATATTATAAACGATCGCACCGACCGGTTACTTGCGCGTCGCACTTTTGGTTAGGACGCGGGGTAAGGTATAATATCATTTGACGCCAAACGGAGTGAAAGTAAATTTTTGTAACGGAATTGTACAAAACAAAGTTAAAATATGTAAAAAACAAAGAGCAAAAAAAAAACTCGTAAAAATTCTCGTGCATAATGAGCCTATAATGTTCTCACTATTGGAACCCAGGCCTCCTCTCGGTGAGAGGGAGTGGGCCGTAATCCACCACGCGGGCCCAGTGCGGGTTGGTACATGTAACATGTCTTAGGGCCGAAGCCTGCCGGGCCAGCGGGATTATTCGAAAGGGTTACCGCTGGCCTGGAACATAAAGGGCCGAAGAACGAACACGGGTGGGTTTTAGTCTGTAAGAGTCTGACACTCCCTTCCGTTCCACCCAGAGCGGGAGGAGTCATTTGATGATTTCACATCCGAAAAAAATGACGGCTTCCTCACTATGTTTTCCTTCACCCCCCTTAGGGCCGAAGCCTGCCGGGCCAGCGGGATTGTCCGAAAGGGTTACCGCTGGCCCGGAACATAAAGGGCTAAGGAAGGAACACGGGTGGGTTTTAGTCAGTAAGAGTCTGACACTCCCTTCCGCTCCACCCAGAGCGGGAGACTGTTTTGGGGGCGCCATTCTCGCGTATTCTTGGTCATTCCCGCTGCTAGCAGCTTATATCTAGGTAGTAAGTCTAAGTAGTTACACAATTGACATAAAGCTCATAATGCTTTGTACATTTCGTTACAAAAATTCCATTCTTACAATGGCAATGTAAATTGAGCCTTACGAGCCTAAAAACGGCCATATTCTACAACAAAGTTCCGTGATCAACTAACCGAATGATGGAATGAATGCCAGACAAACGACGTACCAACCTACACCACCGAAGATACAAACAACCATAGAAGAAAACATTGATGATTCAAGATTTCAAGAATCAAGAAAAATTCGAAATTAATAAAAACAAAGTGTAGGTACTTTATTTCAACAACCTGTACCGATATATATATATATGTATAGATAGTGCCATCCATGAAGACGCGCCCCACTCTTACTAATCGCTAGTTAATTCCGTTAGTTTTTTGACTAATTACGTACCCCCCCCCCCCAGTGTGTATGTAAGCGCACTTGTACTGTAAGCGATTAGGTAGAAGAGTGGGGCGCGTCTTCGTGGATGGCGCTATCTGTACTCTAACGGCCAAACCCTACCTATTTTCAGCTATACCTAGTTATATTTTTCCCCTATAGTTTTCCTTGAGTTCATGAAATGCACAATCATCGTGAATTTTTCCAGATTTTTCAAGCCAGCAGTTTAGGTTTTTGGGGGACGCCCGAAAGTTTAATATTTCGTAAATGGAGCATTAAATCGAAATAGTAGATTGTTATACAAGGGTCGGAAGGAATCAATTCCCATACGAGGCATTTAGACGCCCGAGCGCAGCGAGGGCGGCTATAGTCCGAGTGGGAATTGATGACTTTCACCCGCGTTAAACACTCTACTTTTCATTTCGAATTTAAGGAAAGTCAAAAATAGTAGTTTTTCTAAAATATTTATTGATAATAATTACATGAATAATAGGTACCTATTTATTAGTCTTTTTTAAATTTGAAGTAAGTATGGAAGACACCACGCCACCGCCACATGGGTAGATTCCCGCTTACTAGGGCCCGTATTATTATCATTCTGTCTGCATTCTTACTTTTACCATTTTTCATAAATCACTTAGAAAACACGATAATCTTGATAAAATTTACTAAAAATTGTGTTGCGACGTGACACTTTTTAGTGCTGACCGTCCACCCAACTTCCTTATTTCGATTCAAAACTTGCATACAGCCTAATCGATACTCGCAATAAAAAAAATGAAAAAAAATTGTAGAAACTGAATAAAAACTCTTTAAACTAACAAAATGTATTGAAATGTATAGTGTTTGCAGAATATCCAATCTATAGAATTAATTAATTATTCTAATTATTAATTAATTATTATTAATTCTCAAAAAAACTTCGGTTAAGCCTACCTAAAAAATGTTTACTGGGAATTCTGTAGTAAACTATTAGAAAGTATCAAAAATAAAATCCACAATAAATAATTGTCCAATAAATTAAAATCATTTTAAACAGCGAGCGCATTCTGAATATAAATTCAATTATAGAAGCATTTCGGCGCGAAATTCAGTAAATGAGGTACCAATTGTCTGTCGGTTATTGACATGATATTAGAAGAGATTATAATGATATTAGAAAAGCATAAATCATTATTATAAACAATGCTTATTGTATTTATTGCTCAAAATAACTTTATTTTATTTTCAAATATCGATTACATTCGTCATATTAATTACTCGAGTAAATTGAACTTTAAAAAAAAATTGTTTGGAATAATCGCTTTCACACATCATTGCAATAAAAAAAAACAATAATGGTCGGCGATATTGAACACAAATTGAGTAGTGGTAATGATTAATACGTATTATTGAACCTGTGTTTGAATATTACGTTAAAACCTGGGCATTTTCGTGTTGTTTATAATATTATCAATAACATTTGTTACATTTTAAATCTTATCTACATCTGTGTGTGTGAAATTTGTGAAAAGTAAAAATGTAAACACACACGATTGGCGCGAAACTTCGACATTAGATATCAAAAAAACTTCATTACCACTACTTATTTACCTTTAACTATGGATAAATTCGTCAAATAATTAAATGATGTATATTGACAGCCCCTTATATGGTAAAGTCAGGATGTTCGAAAACCCAATTTTTATGTATTTTAGCCTCGACCACAACTGACATCAAAATGGCGATTATCGTACCTATGTATGTTGAATTTATTCAAGGTAAATTATTAACTTCTGCGCTAAATATGAAAGATATAATGGCGTTAACATATGAGCTTTTGATCCAACTCTCCTAGTTAACGCACATTCATAAGATTTGATGGGTAGCATAATAAATATTTACATAATCATAGTGTCGTATGTCTGACTGAGCTGACTACCTAACTAAATTTAGTTCTATTTTTAAATTTCATTCCCGCCCTAGGGAGGGAAAGCAATTACTATGGGTGTTTCCCGCCCAAGGGTGGGAAGAAGCGCTTTCCACCCGCCATTCGGATCAAACAAGCACTACTTTCCGAGTATGAGACATGAAAAATAATTTTAGCAACCCCCAAGTCATTTTAGAAGACCTATTCAACGATACCCCACACGATGGGGTAGACGACGAAAAAAATATTCATCCCCACTTCACATGCGGGGAAGCTACCTAAAAATTTTTTTTTTCCAAAATTTTATTTTACCACTTATTGTCGGCGTAATTGATATTATGTAATACGCACTCCTACAAAATTACAGCTTTCTAGTACTAACGGTCTCTTAGCAAAACCTCGGACAGACGGACGGACATGACGAAACTATAAGGGTTCCTTGTAGGAATTACGGAACCCAAAAAAACTGGCCAAGTGCGAGTCGGACTCGCACACGAAGGGTTCCGTACCACAAGGCAAAAACGTCGAAAAAAAAAACCTTTGTTGTATGGGAGCCCCCCTTAAATATTCATTTTATTTTGTTTTTAGTATTTGTTGTTGTACAACAAGAATACATAATTTGTGAAAATTTCAACTGTCTAGCTATCGCGGTTCTTGAGATACAGCCTGGTGACAGACAGACGGACGGACAGACAGCGAAGTCTTAGTAATAGGGTCCCGTTTTTACCCTTTGGGTACGGAACCCTAAAAAAAGAGAAAAACATAGGGACACAGTGTATATCCTTCTTATTCTATTTATGAAATATCTTTTAAATTGGTCCAATATTGGAGGGAGAAATAGGCGAGAGCCAAACCTCGAATTATGACTTCTTACTTAGGCTTTTTCAAAAAGTCTCTCCGACTGCATTTCCTCGGCAACAAAAATCAACACAGCTCATAATCCTACAATTAGCTTTGTCTCTTGGGTAAGCCCTTACGCTCGTATTCTCCATTGGAAATAAAATTTAAATGAAACAGGAGTGAATAGGTAACTTTTTACAATAACATTTTATTAACATAAAGTAAACAACTTTTATTTAACTATAGTCAATAAAACAATGTTTCGGTTTTTAATAGTATGTACGGTAGGCCGCATGTTAATGGGAACTTAACTTCGTACAAGGCCAGCTCAAGGTGCTACCATTGACGTGCGGCGTGCTGTACCTACCTTTAAAATAATTATAACTCTAATAGAAATTACTCTGCGTATTAAAATAGGAATATGTTTCAACTTTTACTATAATACAAGGTCAAATTAAATTTGCTAGAGAAACTCGTGATGGGCATCATCATCTCATCATCTGCCTGCCTTTAGGAGTAGGAATTGACGGGTGCGCCAAAGTTCACCTAAATTTTTAACTCCGATAATTGGAAATCCGAAAATGTTCTTCCTAAAATTTGTCATCCTAACAATCACAATTCCTAACTACTCTGTCTCTAATGTTCATAATTCCGAAGCATTGAACTTCATAATGTCTGTAGCAATAAACATCTATTATACTTTTATTTCTTTTCCTATATTTTCTCAACATAACCATCTTTTACACTATTATTCAAAGTCATATCTTTTTTGTTTAAATTTCTTTTTATAGATTTTTTTTGTTTAGATTTTATTTATAGCGGTAACCAACATAATATAATTACAAAAGTAACACATTTGTAATGACAACTTAGGATGCAAGAGCGAGCGAAGCGAGCTCGGGACTTGGGGCACCCCGACTCGGACAGGTTAGGTTCGAAGGGGATGACGGGGGCTCGAGTGAGCGAGCAAATCGAGCGAACGAGCCCCCTTCATCCCCTTCGTGTTAGGTTCCTTTAAACCCTGTAGACAGAAATAGGGGCCCCGCGAAGCGGGGCTCCGTCGACTACGCCTAACCACATATTTTTGTAGATAAAAAAAATACTTTGGTATTTCTTTTCTCGGCCACTATGATTTTGCGAACTTTGCGGTTTTCAAATTTACACTAAAAAGAGTGTATTCTATCCAAAAAAAATAGCTACTATCAAAAAGCGCCGGGTGTGGAAGTACAGTGGTTCCACAGACACAACTCAGTACGTTATGTAAAGCCTTTGAGTATTAAACCAACCGTAAAGCATACCCCCAAATAATAATCATACCCTCAAATTAAAACTATAAATATCATCTTCTAATATTATGGTAATTATGTTTAGGGATAAAAGCGTTATGATAAAAAACAGTAGGAGTTTAAATATATTTACATTAATGATATTATTAATTACAATTTTCGGAAACATGAGTGTTATGAACATCGCCGGTAGCACTACAAATAGTATGAATGAAAACGTTAGGATGAAAATTTTTAGGAAGACTGATCATTCGGATTACAAATCATTAGGAAGAACAATTTCGGGTAAAGAACTTTAGGTGAGCCAATATGGACCCGGAATTGACACTATTGACAGCTCACTCCACGCTCGGTGAGATTTTTGCAGAATAGCACCGCTGGATTGCCATTGCGCTACGTTTAACAAAATTGCTACCGACGTTTATACGTAATGCAGAAGGACTTATTTGCAGTCACACACAATAAGCGTCTTGCATAAAACTTTGATAACTTTTAATTAATATTGTCCTTAAAATCACTGTTTTGACTTGACTTAGGCTGCCTTTCCACCAGAGATGAGCGAGGATGCGTAGCGAGGGATGTGTGTGAAACCAACCAATAACGTAGCTTCATTTCGATTCGTCATGTCTGTCTGTCCGTCCGTATGTCACAACCACTTTTTTCCGAAACTATAAGAACTATACTGTTGAAACTTGGTAAGTAGATGTATTCTGTGAACCGCATTAAGATTTTCACACAAAAATAGAAAAAAAAACAATATGTTTTTTTTTTCATCAAACCCATACGTGTGGGTTTCTGTGGATAGGTCTTCAAAAATGATATTGAGGTTTGCAATTTCATTTTTTTCTAAACTGAATGGTTTGCGCGAGAGACACTTCCAAAGTGGTAAAATGTGTGTGTCCCCCCCTGTAACTTTTAAAATAAGAGAATGATAAAACTAAAAAAATATATGATGTACATTACCATGTACCTAAACTTCCACCGAAAATTGGTTTGAACGAGATCTAGTAAGCAGTTTTTTTTAATAGGTTATTAATCGTAAACCGCAATTTACCTTTCATACAATCAACTGACAACTCTTACTACAAGAACATCTCTGGTGGAAAGGCAGCCTTAAGCCTACGCAGACCTGCACCCTAATTGCGTAACACACTGTTACTATCAATTGGAATCATTTTGAAGCATATTGCTAATCTATTGCTCCATATGTTCGAAAAATGTGTTTGTACAACAACGTAAATAACTCAATGGATGTTGTTCAACTGTCAAAATGAAACCCATTGCTACTGATAGTGTGTTACGCAATTACCCTGCGGGACGGCATGGCAAGGGATTTAAATTTTTACTAATGGACATTCAAACGTATCGATATAGAAATATGCTATGCTTTAAAATGATGCCGAGGATTTCATTGCACGGCATTGAAAGACGCGCCACGGGCTCCCGCGGCGGGATGCCGTGGCGTCCTGCGGTAGGCAACGGCATGCCAAGGACTCCGGCGCTCGTTGTGACATAGCGCGGGGTGAGGAAGCGGGGAAGCCGCTGGAATGCCGCGGTATCTACGCGACTTGACTGACGGCAAAATCCCTTGCCATGCCGTCCCAGTCTGCGTAGGCCTTAAGGGTTATTTCTACAACGCCCTCCTTAGCGCTCAGAGTTGAAAATCGAAGTGTGGTTTTTTGAAGCGCTGGGATGCTTTCTGTTTGATTCTCTATGCTTGGTTCAACGCCGAGAGATTAAAATCTATTGCGCTATAAAAGCCCGCCACGATATTTTTACATCTGTACAAACGTCGGTTTACTATGGAACCAACTTTGAAATATTGGAAAAAAAAACCGGCCAAGTGCGTGTCGAGCCACGCACAGTGTAGGGTTCCGTAGTAGCCCGTTATCACAATGTAGTACGATTCTGTTGTTCTTTATTCAGAATAGGTAAAAAAAAAAACATATTTTGGTTTTCAATGCAAGTCTTTACTGCTAAACTAATAAAGTTATCTTAACCGCTATACTTTTCCTTTAAAGTTCATGAAATGCGCTTTCATCGAGAATTTTTCCAGATTTTTCAAGCAAGTAGTTTAGCTTTTAGAGGGGGGGGGGGACGCCCTACTGGAACAAAAATTTGCACTTTAAACTTTAATATTTCGTAAATGGAGCATTAAATGGAAAAATAATTTTAGCAACCCCTAAGCCATTTTAGAAGACCTATTCAACGATACTCCACACGATGGGGTAGATGATGAAAAAAATATTCATCCCCACTTCACATGTAGGGGAGCTACCCTAAAAAAAAAATATTTTCCAAAATTTTATTTTACCACTTTGTCGGCGTAACTGATATACGTACTCCTACAAAATTTCAGCTTTCTAGTGCTAACGGTCACAGAGATTAAGCGAGGACGGACAGACAGACAGACATGGCGAAACTATAAGGGTTCCTAGTCGACTACGGAACCCTAAAAATCAGCTGTTCCTTACGAAAGTGCAATACTGACACGATACATTAGTGTATGGAACCGCAGATATTTTTTAGATGTCCAGCGCTAAGACTTCATATTTTTTTTATAGCACTACTGTGTGACCTAAATCACTTAAGTCACACTTTTCTGTGACTTAAGGGGCTTACATGACCTAAAGCGCGGTCACTGTCCGACTGTATAGAAAAGAAAGAGAAGCACTATGACACAACGCTGGTAATTTATTGAAAAATATGAAGCAATTATTTAATTACAAAAAATCTATTGTTTGGACTAAAAAATTAAAACACTAGTGTTTTAGTATGTTGCTTGTAGAATAATCTGACAAAAATCAGAATATTAGTATGCTTTTTATTGTAAAAAGAAAGCTTTTAGAGGTATCTTCATGATTTTTTTCTAACGTATCAAATTAGTTGTATTATGTTTTCAACACACTATCTACCTAGCATAATCATGAAGAATATCATATATTTTTCTGATTTTGTTTACTATAGTCGATCATAAACTTTTATTGTTTCTAAAACTTGCGTATTTTGCGTTTAGGTCTAGGGGCCATATTACGAAGTATTAATCCCATCATGATTCCAGTACCAAAAAGGGATGGTGCTATCGGTCACGTATAGCTCCGTCTCTCTCTTACACTGAAATCATGATGGCATTAAATCGTCGTAATCCTGTAATCCCCTTAAGTAGTCCATTTATACACAGTAAAGCGTGAACTTTAGTGTGGTAAAGTAATTACGAGGACAACTATACATAATTGAGACGTCATAATATCATAATAAAATTTGAGAAATACTATTTAACAAACTCAAAGCATAAGTTTAGGATACACCTCATGTATTATTTATAATTCTTCCTATAATTAGTATCGAACCAAATAACAAATGTTCGAATCTGTGTTGGTCGTAATGTGACGATAAAATCGAGGTCTTCTACCGGTTCAGAGGTTCCTGCATCAGGAATTGGTGTCCCGTCGTCTTTTGGCAGCATTCTGGAAAAGATGTATTCGTTTATTAAGGAAAATATTTAACCGATCCTTTAAAACTTATTGAACTTCTAAAGAAGGAAACTTTTTAACTGACTTCTAAAAATGTTTTAACGTTTTAACCGACTTCTAAGAAAATTTCACGGGTTGCGATTCGATTATTTTAATATGGTTGCTAAGCAATTTATCCTCGTTACAATGTGTATGGTGAAATGGAACTGATGGTGACTTCTCAAACAGCTCCAGTTCTCCTGGTTCTTATTAGGGGAACTCCTCGAGAACAATTAACGTCCCTGCATCGGGTAAAGCAATATTTTGTAAAAGTTGATGAGCAGTTGACATTAGGCTATTGTAGCTTAGATAAATTACAAACTGACCCACTAAAAAGTGAAAATACTTTTACCAAAAAAAAAAACAACCGACTTTCAAAAAAACACTATAAAGTGAAAAATAACTTTAATTTCGGAAGTCGGTGTCTTTGGATTTGTATTTTAGTTTTGTGCCACCAACTTCCGAAATTAAAGTTATTTTTCACTCTATAGAGTTTTTTGGAAGTCATACTTATGGCTTATCTCACCTCTTTCTCCTATTGTTATCTGGTCTTCTATCTCCTGTCTCTTTCTCCACATTGTCAATATCTTCTTCTTCAGAATAATCTTGAACTTCCATACCGCTGTTGTTATCTTTCCGTATCCTTGAATGAGGCACTGTAGATTTAATTGGAATTTCTGAAAACAATATATATATTTCAACTTCCAAGATAAAATTTACATAATTTAAAAACGAGTGACATATTATGTACAGTCGTCAGCACATCAAGTTACTACAATCTGTCAAATTTCTTTAATAGATTTTCAACTTTATCGCTAGAGCATACGGTTCAAAGTTGATTGGAAAAATTTGACAGTTTCGGGTAGCTTGATGTGCTAGGGTCTGTACAAGTATATAAAAAAGGAGGGGAACGAATCATAGGGCTTAAAAAAATTCGTCCGCATCACTGTCAACAGGAAAAGTGCCCAAAAGACTGGCAGCATTGCCACGTTGCCGCTTTTTAAGGCAATGCCCATTCTTTGGCCAAAAAATAGGGCAGTCCTCTGGCCACGTGAAGAGTCGACAACCGCTTGGCGATAACTCGAAAAACTTTAGCTTTTTTCAAACTTAAGAAAGTTTTTAGCTCCAGCAACGAGTAGCGAGTCGTGACGCGACGGTGACGAGCGATGCGTATTTATCTAATGTACAGACGCCAGCACATCAAGCCACTACAATCTGTCAAATTTGTTTAATAGATTTTCAACTTTATCGCTAAAGCATAAGGTTCAAAGTTGATCCCTAGTCCAGGCCGTGAGTGCATGGGAGGCTGTCGCCTCCTTCTGCAAAGCAGTAATGCTCGCGAAGGAGGAAGCGGAGCGCGTGAGGCAGAGGCAATCCGTGCGCCTTTAAGCCCCTAGCCGCCGCAGGAGACGCCCCGGGCGTCGGGAATCAATAGCTGATTGCCGGCCACCGTAGGCGCGGGCTTGCGGACGGCGAGCAATGGGCAGCTCGCCGTCCGGTAAGGACCAGGCCCGGGGCGACGGCGCGTTGTGTTCCACGTTTGTTCAGACGCCAGCACATCAACTTTGACCCTTAGGTAATAGGGTAATAGCAAAGGTAATACGGGCTGGTTTCCGCAACTCCACGTCAATGCGCGTATTTTGCGTACGGGTGGGAAAATCGATATTATTCGATCCACCCCAGCTCCTCAAGGAAGGCCAGCAACGCCTTGATGTTGCTGACCGTCTCACGTAACTTGTACTTTGCCCTGTACGTGGTGATCACTGGGCAGTTTAGAAGCACATGTGCCGCTGTCTCGTCATCCTCCATGCAGGCCCTGCACAGCGGGCTGTCTGTTACTCCTATGAGATTTTTTCAACTTTAACCCTTATGCTTTAGCGAAAAAATTGAAAATCTATTAAAGAAATTTGACGGATTGTAGAAGCTTAATGTGCTGGCGTATGCACGTTTCTTGAGCGAGTTAATCGCTTATAGTTAGTCGCTTCCACATCAGTGGTGGGACAAGCGCCATTAGGGTTTACTTATGGTCAGTAGACCAATAGACCTCGAGGCAGTCAACTTGCAAAGTAAAGGATATTTCAAGGCCGCTCTTCCTATCCTCTGCGACCGAAAATTGGCAGGCGGCGGGGCTAATGACCTGACGTCGCAGGGGGACCAAGGGTGCCCAGACACGGGGTCGTCTGGCGCCCATGTGCTGGTTTGGTCCCTGGGGTCGTCACGGCGTGCTATGTGTTCTGGTGCGCCGTTGATGGGGATTACTCCTGCGAGGAGGGTCCGGTAACGGACAGCCGCGGCGGGTTCACGGATGAGTGCTAACGCGTGCCCGTGTTCCCGCCGTAAGCGGCAGAGGAGGACACCGTGGAGTTTTAGTGGGTTAGAGTCCCACATAACTGCACTATCTCCCCGTGGTAGTGCAGAATGCATGAGCATTTCTCCACGTAAAAAAAAAAAAGGATATTTCAAAATATAACTAACTAGCATCCGCATGCGGCTTCGCCCGCGAGGTATACCGATAAAAACTACCCTAATGTCCTTCCTCGGGATGCAATCTATCTCTCTGCCAAATGTAAGCGAAATCCGTTCAGTGGTTTAGGCGTGAAAAGGTAACATACAGACAGAGTTACTTTCGAATTTATAATATTAGTATGGACTTGCAGCGCCTCGCGGTTTCAGCCGTATAAATGTCGATCCCGTGGGAATATCGGGATAAAAACCATCTTATGTCCTTTCCCGGGACTCAAACTGTCTCTATACCTTACAGGATGCTGTCCCACGTAACAGACGGGATATGAGCATAATTCGCGTATATCCTGCTAAAACTGCACTCATGCGCAAAAGTATCATCTGCATGGCCCCAACTATGTTTAACAAGCTAACTATACCTAAGCATTGGAAGGAGCTAAGTATCAATGCGCTCAAACGTCAGTTGATGGTGTTTTTATCGCAAAAGGCATATTATAGTGTGTCTGATTTTTTGTTCGAAAAACTTGTCTGACATTAGTTTTATTATTACCTATGTTTATTAATTCTATTGATTAAACTAGCAATGTGACTCAAAATATTTGTACGCCAATATATTATAAGGCTAAACATGATTGGACTAAGTACAATGATATTTTAGTAAACAGATATGTTATGAGCGCACAAATCGTGAAGACTAGAAAACGTCCTAATTGGGACGTATTGCCTTTAGTCTGTGTCACGCACGTCTACGAGTGAGACGGTGCGCGCAGCTACGTAATTACCATCCAAAATGCCATTTTGTGTATTTAGAAAGTGTACCAATTATGATACCAAAGTTAATAAAACACAAGGAATCTCATACCACACGAAAGTACACACTATACTTCGATTTATTAATATATTTTAATTATTTTCCTAATATTCTGATATTTGGAGGTTAGGAAAAAGAAAGAGATGGAAAATACATTTTTTGTCATAAGAACGACAAGGATGCGAGCACTCCGGACATAGAATAAAAGTACAGATGCGAATATTAGGCAGTAAAGTCATCTTTACAGCAGAGTTCTAGTTTCCCTTTTAATAACTTTTCTTTATAATTTTGTTTGATATATTTAATTATAAATTAAACATGTCATAATATGTAGGAAAAGAAAATATTAATAGCTTATCGTTACCATAGTATGTCACAGATAGTGTTAAAATAAACCTACCATTGAGATTAAAATTAAATCTTTTCGAAGGTGTATGATTGTTTTTACAATTGTATTTCTTTCTTTTTAAAACGTGTTTTATTTTCACCTACCTACCTTTTAACCTTTTCACCGCCACGCCATATCGGTATTCCTATGCCCTGTACGCCAAGCCCGAAAATCTTAATTTCAAGGTGTATCAATAAAATACATAAAAGTAATGATTTAATAGGTTTATTTTGTATTTTTCTGCGACCTGTTTTTTGTCGAGTATAGCCGTCGTTGGCGCACAGGGCACGCTTGCTCATGTCGGCTATAGCCGACATTGGCGTTCAAAAGGTTAATAGTGTTTATTCGTTGCATAGACACAAATCCCGACTACAAATTCTGTACACGCGGTTTGTACTTTCTGTAATTTGTTAGTCTATGATGCCAACGTGCGGTGATTGGTAGCCTGAATAATGTTTGTTTACATTCACGCGCAATTGACAACATCTAGTTGTCACTTTTTTTCTTATTGGTTACTACAAGTAAAATGAATGAAAAGTGTGTATGTGTGCTGCCTCTCGGCGCGGAACACTTTTTTCTGTTGTTTTGTAAGTGTATAACATATCTGTTTATTAGAATATCATTGACTAAGTACCTATAATGGTATTTATTATCATCTTGCATGCTCTTTTAAGTATACCATGTTTATACAAACAAATAAATCTTATCTTATCTTATCTTACCAAATTTCATTAAATCGGTTCAGCGGTTTAAACGCGAAGAGGTAACAGACAGACACACCTTCGCATTTATAATATTAGGATGGATCTAGCCTTTTGACCGCCACACGTCATAAAAATCAACAACGTGCCCTCAGCAGCGTCAGTCTGTCATGCAGTCGAACCGTGGCGTGCTGGACACATTTTGGTTTGTCATCTATACATTACGTGACCATTTTTTTTTTTTTGTAAGAGCGGGACGCTTGCGATATTAAATAAAAAAAACCTATTTTACTAGGTATTTAAGTACTAAAAAGAGAAAAGGACATGAAACATACTATATTAGCTAATTGTATTATGTAATTTTAACATTACATTGCGGTTGAAGACCCATTTATTTTGTATATTTGTCTGTGAAGAAAATTAGTTTTAAAATGTCGGGTCTATGGCTATCACATGATTTGTCGATGTTAGTCATCGGCTACTTATGTTTTATGTTTTGTGCTGTCTTATATATTTTGATATTCAGATACAATGTAAATTGTTCATGAATAAATCGAATTGAATTGAATATCGTTTGGTCTCTTTGTAAAAGCGGGGACATTTTTGCTCTGGTTGGGGACAACGGGACAGACAGTCTGAAAGCGGGACTGTCCCGCCCAAAACGGGACGAATGGTCACGTTAGCTATACATGACTGTGGCAGTCACAAGGTTAAACAAGTGCGAGTCGGACTCGCACACCAAGGGTTCCGCACCACAAGGCAAAAACGCCGATAAAAACACGTTTGTTGTATGGGAGCCCCCCTTAAATATTTATTTTATTTTGTTTTTAGTAATTGTTGTTAACAGAAATACATAATTTGTGAAAATTTCAACTGTCAAGCTATCGCGGTTCTGCCTGGTGACAGACAGACGGACGGACAGACAGCGAAGTCTTAGTGTCTAAACACACTATGCCGAAGTTACGCGACCGAAGTTCGGCAAGATTACGCCCGCAATGCTATTTAACGCAACGTAATTTCGGCATAATGTGTCGTCAGTAATTCAAATAGCATTGCAGGCGCAATCATGCCGAACTTCGGTCGCGTAACTTCGGCATAGTGTGTTTAGACAGTAATAGGGTCTCGTTTATACCCTTTGGGTAAATTGTATGTTACATCCCTAAAAATTAACCTCAATACCTTTTAGCTGCACATCATCCGCCACAGTTTTCTCCCTCTCTCTTCTCCCGCCATCGGTTACCGAGTACTCTCTATCTTCTTTATTATGCTTTCTCCCATCAGTTATAAAGAAAGGCATGTCAGCAGCGATACCCTTCCTCCTCCCCCTTTTATTTTTACTCCTAAAATATCTGTGCGTAGTTGGTTCGAGTTCATAATCGTAGTCGCTCTTCTCCCTCATCCTTCTGGCCTTCTTTTTCTTCTTCGTCTTCTCTTCTTCTGAACTCTTGGTGCGGGAGCGGTACCGGTTTCTGGGACGATGCTTGTAGTACATTTCGTATATTGATTTTGTTATCCCGTCGTCTGTGTCATCGATTATTGGTTCTGTGGATTTGGAGGACTGTTTTGAAAAATTATGAAATAATATTTACGTGTGTGAATACATAATCAGTTTTTAATGTTTCCACTGCTGGGACACAGGCCTCCTCTCAGTGAGAGGGAGTGGGCCGTAATCCACCACGCGGGCCCAGTGCAGGTTGGTAAATAATAGGACATGCCGGTTTCCTCACGATGTTTTCGTTTACCTTCACCGTTTTGCGGGTAGTGGTGATGAAATAATTTCCAGAAAGTAAAGCGCCTGCCTGGGTTTGAACCTACGCCCTACAATTCGTAAGCCGCGGCTGTTACCACAGGGCCACCAGCCCACCATTACTCTCGAGAACATTAACAGTAAACAGGACGGAGCCGTGGCAACGGGCGCTTATGTTTAAAAGATACAAAAGGCTTTGATGGTCCGTGGCAAACCTTCATTTTGATATTTTTTCAAAATGGCGTCCACGAATGAAACCTATGTAAATCGATAGCTAAAAAGAAAACATTGACAGTGAATATTTCAAACGTCTCTGCAACATGATGTACAGTCACGAGCACTAATATGTCAACACTTGGCAACTTTCAATTGCGATTTTTTCGTGAAATAACGAATGCAACCTTGAAATACGACACTTTACATAAACCTATGGGTTCGAAAATACTATGTTCTTAATAACCAACAATTTCATTCAAAATTAAAGGAGAAAATCGCCTTTGAATAAAGCCAAGTGTATACATACTTATGCTCGTGAATGTACACAAGTTCAAAAAATATGGATGAACTTTGAACGTTGATATCTCTGAAACGTGACGCTTTACGGGGTTTGGTCTTATTATGATTTCTGTTTGCATTGGACGCCAGCTATTGATTTATGTAAAATCATCCGTGGACGCCATTTTGAAAAAAAAATCAAAATGGCGCGACACTAGGTTGGCGGCTCCTTATAAAAATCTTCAATTAATCCCCTTTTTGATCCTAACCTTCCTTTCATTTCAATTTTTTCCTTTTAGCTCTAGGTACAGTATGCCTCAATAGTGCTTAGGCGCGCTATGGTTGAAATTTCTGTGAACATGCTTCGCGCCGTCCCCGCGCCCGCGCCGCAGGCCCGTATTTACATCTGTGTGTGTACACTTGCTAACGTCAAACGAAACAAAACATATCGTCATCGCTTTTTCACACGCGCGGCGTAATTACGTATGACCTTGGTTGGTTCATACCACTGCTAAAATTCACAACTTCATAACAAGTGCTGCTAGCGGATAACGTAGCGTATAGGATTAGTAAACACGTAGGCCTGGGTTCGAATCTCGAGATGGAACTTTGAATTATCTTTTCAACAATAATCTTATCTTTTTTTATTATTCGATAAATTAATACACGAGAATAATAATGTAATATTTGTTTTATTTGTATTATTATATTGTTATTGAAATATGCGGGGTAAAAATAAAAAAAAATTAAGTGATTTCAAAAATTTTATTCGTTATAATTTGATAAATAAACTTTTAAAACAGTTTATTTTCTCATAAAGAACAATTTATTGAAGTAAAGCAGGTAATCGGTGAGCTACGACCATTAGACTTAAAATATTGTAACTATCTTAGTAATAAAATAATATTGTGCTTTAATTGCGGATATAGCTTAAGTATTTATATTCAAAATTCATTTTGAAAAGAAGATTGAAACTATAAACCTCAAAATAATCCTTATTACGGATATGACACAATAATATTTTATTTAATATTACTAAAATCAATTTGTAATTTATAACTTAATACGTTGTATAACCCCCATTATTATCCATGCTATCAAGTAAACGCTGGCGTATGGATCCTGTAATGTTTAAACATATATCTTCATATTTCCTTGCAATGCAACTTCATCTGGTAGGTCACTGGTTGGTTAAAACCAATTGTTTCTTATTCACTGACTGTACTCTTCCTTATATCTTTTGACCCTCCGACTCACAGTAGGTAATTTCTCTAAAACAAAAAAGGAATATTGTAAGGCTACTAGCAAAATTATAAAATATTAAGTAGATACCTACTTATTACTTTTTTAAACAAAATTATTTTGAAAATAGTTCAAATGTTACAAAATAATTATATTATAATTTATACATAATGCTATATTCATCATTCCAAAAGTAAATAAATAAACTCTTGGAAATATTATTTTTTTCTTCTATTTAGACCCTATGGTAAATACAAAACGTTTAATAAAATAACTACAAGGATCAGCAGTTAAACTTTAATTAGCTAAATGTTAGATAAACTAATTAAATCATAATACTCACAGTCAGTCCGGTTTCATCAATTATTTGTGATATAATATTAAGTCCACTTTTACGCTGCGCGATAATATCCGCTTTCATCTCAAAGCTTACATTTCAAAATAAACTATTACACAGCTATTATAATAGATTAAACACACGTCACTAACCCACAATATCAAAAACCAATCAAGAACGAACAACATTCTATTAGACGCGGTGAATGAGCCGTAAGTTACCTGCATCTGTCTACCATACCTAATTTATTTATTTAGATTTCTGTGGGTATACTCAAAAGTTTTACGAATTATGTGAACAAGACGAACATGACACGGAACTATATTCAAAAGCGTGATTATTCGAGTAATATGCGGGTGTGTGTGTCAAATTACTCATTAAAAGAAGGTCGTAAGTCAAACTAAACGTTAAGCAATTAGTTTTGAAGTTGCCTATGGACTTTTGGCGTGGATAGTACTTGAATATATAAAAAAACTCACCATCCGGCTTAGTCCTCTTCAGCCCTTTCGAGACCCGTTTTCTAGGCGACCTCTTCTTTAAATTAGAAGAAAAATCTTCCTCAGAAGACACAACTTCCTCGGTTTCACCCCCCCAATCCGGTGTCAGCTTACTAGGCTTCATTCTACTCAAAAAACTCAGTCTGGGAGTCTTCTGTGTGATTAAAAACTTGAATTGCTCGGGGAGTTTTGTAGTTTCATTCAACCCCAAGCGGGTTGTAAATTCTAGAGTCGTGACAGTCGGTAGTTCAGTAGTTTCGTTGAATCTAATATTATCAACTACTGTGTCATTGATGATGTTCTCCATGACGTTTTCTGTCATGTTGACGGAGCGTTTTTTCCTTTCATAGTCTGCATAAACAGGCATTTTGATTTTTGAGCGGGATTTGTCTGAGAACCGGAGGCGGGTGTATTTTTTGCGGGTATATTCTGGGTCCTCGTCTGATATGTGACCTGTGGGGTTAAAGAAATACAGGTTAGTCTTTTTGGCTTATTAGTCGATACGCGGGAATATACTCGCCTTTTAAATAATATTTTATTTTTCTATAGGAGACTCGCACGAATTTAATTTATTTGTGGGCGAGTCAACAACTCCATAAATACGTGGCAATTAACACATTTTGAATTAAGAAAAAATAATATTATTTTAAAGTGACCGTTCGCCCGTTTCGGGTTGAATGAATTCGTGCGAATCAACTAATAAGCCAAAGACTACAATATAATGCGGTGTAATAAGCCGTCTTTTTCTATTATGACAGTACAAACACAATAGACAAAGACAAACACTCTCCTTTTAGGTTTTTTGACAGTCGAGCAGACGGGTAAAATCAAAATCAAAAGTCACATAATCAAATTATTCTTTTTGAACGTAATAAAAGTTAGACGTCATCAAGAAATTATTCTAAAATTGATGCTTTAATGGTCATAGGTCGCAAGGAGTGTGGTGTCTGTTTGAATCCCGGGTTGGGTAAAAAGAATAATAATAAATAAATAAATAATCGTATTGGCCAGCAAACTGATTATTTTTCTTGTAAGTATTTATGCGTTTTTCTTATAATTTTTTTTTTACCAAACGTCTTATTTTGGTGGTCTGAATTATTTCTAAAAGTTTGTCCATCTATTTTAAGGGGACCATATAGTATTAGTAACAACAGCAAAATGGGACAGGCTGGATCAAGTTATTATTTAAAGCTAGATGAGATCAGCATTTCCTATCTGACTACTCTGAGAAGAAAGGCCGAAACAAACTCAGAGGTCACAGTCGGGAATTTAAAGCTACAGGCTCAGCTACGGTGCGGGCTGGCACTTCATCGAGCAACGCGTAGGACGGTGTAGCCCTTTGCGTATACTTCACCCACAAGCTGCACGTGTGCAGTATTTGGGTATTTCCATTATAACATTCTCAGTTGCCACTGAGAATGTGGCCGTAGTCAGGACTTGTGGTCAATAAGCTCTCCTCGTTGCTTACAAGGGGCTTATGATCTTAACTGGGTAAGGCTTTCATCTCGGGAATCTCGGTCTCGACAATTTTGAGAGTCTCGACGATTTTTTTGGTATTTTCGAGACTCGAGACTAATATTTTAGGTCACGGGAATAACGAGACTTTTGAGACTTGAGATGCGGGTTACTTTTGTAATAAAATTAGGTCCTCTCTGTCTGAAACCACATTAAACGCCCTCTGCTAGTTACGTGCCTACTACAAAAATGAAAAAAACTTCAACAAATATTTTTTTAATTTTTAATTTGCGTTTGTTTAATAAAGTACTTACTTGATTAAAATATCTTGTTATGACTGCCTAATTGCGTAGCCTATAAGTAAGAAACCTAGTTTTGAAATAGTCTCAAAAGCCTCGTTTTCACCGGGAATTTCGAGACCACATCGAGTCTCGTTTTTTTTCCCGGGACTCAGTAATGCATCGAGACTGAAAGCCGTATAACTGGGAAAATGTGGTACACTTCTAACTACAATTTCGAGGATATTTAGGCGTGATGCTGTTACCAACCAGAGTCTTTGTTTTCAGAAGGTGCTTTAGAAAGTTTATCATCAGTTTCGTCAGCGTCTTCTGGCAGTATGCCGTCATCAGCTCCATTGTATACGTATCTGTAAACAGTTAGTGTATCTAATGTTATTATAAATGATTTTATTTCTGCAAGTCCTCTCTTCTTTCGGGTTCCTTCTATCTGGCAGAATATTGATACTCCGAAATTTATTTGGCATAACACACTTGACATAATCTTCTTTAAACGAATATTTTTAAGGCATAAAAATTATTTAACATAATTATTGTTTGGCCGAATGTTTATATGTCCGAATTTACAATGGCATACTTTTATGATGGCTGGATTTTATTTGGTATAATTTAACTTGGCTTAATAGGAAGATAACAGTAGAATTATATTGTTTGTTCGGTGTATTTTTTCATGGTATTTGAATGAACTATAAAAATAATGGTTTCTATAAGCGATCTCGGGACTTGGGGCACCCCAACTTGGGTTAGGTTAGGTTCCTTTAAACCCTGTAGACAGAAATAGGGGCCCCGCGAAGCGGGGCTCCGTCGACTACCGCTTATTTATTATTGCTTGTAAACCAACTTAGACCCTAATTAATTATCAAAAAGAAAATGGTTAGGTTAAAACTGTGACCCCTTCGCACGAACTCATGTACCTATGCCAAAAGACGATTCTGACTGTGAACTTTCTGCGATATGATGGCTCTACTTTTTAATTATTATGGATATGAAATTTATGCCTAAAGATGATTCTGACTTACAAAATTATGTGTTTTGAATGTATGATAAATGAGTGTATGCCAAACGATTTTCTGCGAAATGAAGTATACTATACGCTGTTATGCAAAATAATATTATGACTTATAAAGTCCTGCTATAAAGAGGGGACCCCTTCTTTCATGTCGATGGTTACTCGTTGTTTTTCTTTATACAGGGTTACTTTTCAAAGACCATCCAAATTTTTACATGGTGTTCTACCCATGAATATAAACAACTTTCACTATGGGACCAACTCTGAAATCACGAAAAAAAATCAGTTGTTTCATACAAAACTTCAATACCTACTTGACCAAAATGTATGAAACAGCTGATTTTTTTTTCGTGTTTTCCGAGTTGGTCCCATAGTGAAAGTTGTTTATGTTCATGGGTAGAACACCATGTAAAAATTTGGACGGTCTTTGAAAAGTAACCCTGTATAGTTTGAGCCCGTAGGTAGCCTCGATGATTGCGGCATCAGTGGCATTCTTTAGGTCGTCCGAGATGCAGGTGAAGGGGCGCTTAGGACACTCCAGCAAGTGGGGCATAATCTGATCAGAGGCACCGCACTGGTGCTGGGTGTTGGAAGGGTCTGTAATCCCCCACTTTGTTAAAGTGGGGGATTACAGACCTTATTGTGTCTGCAGCGGCCAACTTGGGTACGCATCGAGCTTTCCATATGGGTCACTGCAGATCACGCCCGGGAGGCGAAAGCCCTTTAGTGGCAATAATACCTGTGCGTGTCAAAAGCACTTTTGGGTGGCAATATTAGCTAGGCTTTACAGTTGCGTAACGTCAACGAACATTAAAAATAAACAGAGTTAATGAAGAAAATCAAAGTCATTTAAAGTTACGAAACCAGCTTTGTAATGTACCCTGGTCTGTCCACTTGAAGAAACAGCCATTAGTTTAACAGCGGTCCGTAGAATTTTTTTATGCAAGTCGTGTCTATAAAAAAAATGTTCTGGGACATTCTAGGTGACCTAACCGCGGGGAGCGGGACGTGTGGGTGGATTGCTTCTCACCTGGTGCTCCAGTCCATCTGCCTGGCATCGTCCAGCCACTGGTTAGCAGCTAGCGTTGTCTCTCTGACCATTTTGATGTGCATTTGTAGGAATATCTTCCGTAACTCCACTGTGATGTGAGTAGGTTTAGCATTGTAGTCGTCTGGACTATCCGCTTTGTCGGATCTGTAGCGTTCTGGAATAGAGAGAAAACATCACAATAATATTATCAATGCGAAAGTTTGTGTGTGTGTGAGTGTGTGTGTGTTTATATGTTTGTTACTTCTTCACGCTCGAGCACGGCTGGAGCAATTTTGATAAAATTTGGTATGGAGGTAGCTGACACCCTGGATTAACATATATGCTACTTTTTATACCGATATTCCCACGGGATCGAAACTTATGCGGGTGAAACCGCGAGCGCAGCTAGTTTAGAAATAAAGTTACTTTTTAAGGGCAGTAGCAGCAATTCTCAGCGAAAATAACAGTTCACAGTTTATCGACAGTTTACAATCTCGCGAGATAGATTATAAAAAAAAAAAACAAAATCAAAGGTACTGCCATCAAACTAACCGGAGTTCATAATCATAGATTACGATGGCATATAGGCCCCCCCCACATTAGGCGTGCGACGGGCGCGAGCGTTCCTCGGGCGTGTGACTGTGACCGACGTGCGCCGCGCAGTGAAATTGACTACGCGGCACGCACGTCGGACACACGCTCGAGGAACGCTCGTGCCCGGCGCACGCCTATTGTGGGGGGGGGGGGGGGCATAGATTATGTTTTCTAAAAGTAAGTAGTATTCTTGTTGAAAGACTGCCGAGGCCGTGGGAGGCAGTCACCTCCTTCTGCGAAGCAGTCATGTTAGCGAAGGAGGTGGGGGGACGGCTCAGGGAGAGAGCCTCCCGCCTCAGCCGCCGCAGGGACGACCCAGGCGTCGGGAGCCGCGTGACGACTCCCGGCCACCGTAGGCGCGAGCCTGCGGGCGGAGAGTAATGGGTAGCTCACCGTCCGATCAGGACCAGGCTCGTGCGTGGGGCGCCCGGGGGGCGCGTACGTGTTCCACGCGCGCCTCAAAGAGATGTCAGCATCGAGGAGGGGCCCCTTAGGGCCGAAGCCTGCCGGGTCAGCGGGATTGTCCGAAAGGGTTACCGCTACCCCGGAACAAAAAGGGCTAAGGAAGGAACATGGGTGGGTTTTAGTCAGTAAGAGTCTGACACTCCCTTCCGCTCCGCGCGTGGGGGTCATTTGATGTTTTCCCATCCGCAAAAAAAAAGGGGTAATAATAAAAGTAATTTTCCAGCAATTATTTTTGTGCAATGTGACTTAGTTTGATGTATAGAATGCGTAGCGTAGTTGATGGCTGAAGAGAGCCTAGACATGTCATAATGACTTAGGCACCTCTAATCGGGTTTTCCAGCGTATTTTCAAGTCGTAGCAGAGCTGTGCCAGCCTTCCAAGGCTCCAAGGTCAGCACATGGATGTGGCGGGGTAAACCGTGCACCTTTAGAACTGAAAACTGTAAAAAAAAAGGCTCGTGATGTCATTGATTTCAATTTAAAAACATGCATTATTTTTATATCGCATTATAATATCCACTGTGGTAACACTGTCAAAGTACAAATTATTAATATTGTAACAAACTTTTATAACGTTTTTCCACTATGCAACTAAATGTAGGCAACTAAATGTATTATTCTACTTTGGGAACACTTGGAAATAACGGTTATGATATTATCGTTATTTCTGGATGGGGCAAGAAACGTTTTAAATGATAAAATGTAGTGCAAAGTTGGTTGTTGTTGGATTGTGAAACAGTACAGGGGGCCTAAAAAGGCCATTTTAGAGAATCATAAAAGGATAACATTATGAAACGTAATATGGCGAAGACAGACCGTGTTTTTCTTTTGTTCGCTGCACTACGTAGGTATAATCAAAGAGATTGGGATTGGATTTGGATCGGATTGATTGGTATTTTAGCACAGACAAAAAAAAAATAACTGAAAAATGCTTTACCAATGGGATTTGATACGATTAACTTAACGGTAACTGTCCATTATGTTATCCTTTTATGATTTTGCCAAAGTGCCTTTTTTTGGGTCCCCAGGTTGTGCGATTAAAATGTATAAGCAAGAAAAGAGTCTTTTTTTAAATAAAAGGTTGCAATGTCGATCAATTTTAAAAGTGCTGTCTCATTATGGTACAGACGCCAGCACGTCAAGCTACCCGAAGCTGTCGAGTTTTCCCAATCAACCATGAACCTTATGCTGTACCGATAAAGTTGAAAATCTATTAAAGAAATTTTATAGATTGTAGTAGCTTGGATATGCTGGCGTCTCTACAAGAAGGCAATATTTCTGGCCCCCCTCCACTTTGTAGAGGGAACAGTGATGGCTCAGTGGCAACGGACCCCCCGACTTACGAGTCGTGGGTTCAAACCCTAGCAGGCGCTTTACTTTGTGTAAATTATTTCATCATCACTACTCTCAGAACAGAGAAAGAAAACATCGTGAGGAAACCGGCATGTCCTAGAACCAAAATCAAAATATTTTATTTCACATAAGCCTACATGGGCACTTATGAAACGTCAGAAGCTAGGTGCACGGTTCCAATTGGTCGTTTCCTATGGAGAAGAACCGGCAAGAAACTCCACGGTTACTCTTTTTCAAAATAATTGGCTTTTACAATGTTTTCAAATTACAGGAGGTATGGGAGGACAGCGTAAGCATGTTAATAAGTACCAGGTACTTGTTACAATAAGAAAATATCTACAAATCTAGAGTCTACAAGGCCTACAAGGTCCTCACATTTACAAAATAAGAATCTATCAGAAGGATAAATAAAAAATAAAATATAAAAACCTACTAAAACCAAGTGATATGATTGCCATTACAACCACTAATAAAGAGGTGAAAATTTAGAATTGTCTGTTTAAAATGTCAAATAATAAAGATTATGTCAAAGAAGTATTTAAAAAATATACATCGAAATTTGAGCAAAACCAACCAAAATTGAATAACTATTTCATGAAATATCAATCAGTGGGATTATATGAACTTAGAGGGTTGTATTGATGACGTTAATGATTATAATTCTGTAAAGTCATATTTGTTTCGGTCGCGAATCATATTTTAGTCAATATACAGGGTGTTTGGTGCATCGTTTGCCAAATGGAATTGGCCGAAAGGAGAGGTCATTTGCTATCTCTTAAGGCCCAGTAATTCATTCCTTGTTACACCGGTTTTTTTTATTATGACTTTTTAAATTTTATTTAGAAAAATATAAGATATTTAAGCTTAAATGCAGAGTGCATTTAAGCTTAAATTTATAAAAAAGTTTTGAGTATATAGCCTTCAAATTTCATTTTAATTCTTATGTTTACTCTTGTATGGTTCTATGAAATTCAAAATTACTTGCTAATAACATCTAAGTAGTTCCTTTTTAATAACTAATAAAGTTTTTGAAAAAAGGAAAAACACACTTAACGCTCAACTTTAAATTGCTGTAAAAAAAAAACTAAAAGCGATCGGGATCTTCGAATTCTTTTAAAAAGTTCTCTAGTTTGTCCCCTTTCAACAAGGAATGAATTACTGGGCCTTAAGAGATACCAAATGACAGGTCCTTTCGGCCAATTCCATTTGGCAAACGATGCACCAAACACTCTGTATAATCTGACCTGCAAATTCGTCGTCGTCGTCGTCGTTTCAGCCGATAGACGTCCACTGCTGGACATAGGCCTCCCCCAATTTGGGGGGGGGGGGTTTGCCATAATCGCTACGCTTGGCAGGCGGGTTGGCGATCGCAGTATGGTATGATGGTGGAATGCATAGAGAACACTGCTGCCCATTCTCCGGTAAGACCCTTAGTCGCCTTTTACGACACCCACGGGAAGTAAGGGGTGGTGCTATTCTTTAAGTCCGGCACCACACAGACACATCACACCGAAATATCAATCAATGGGATTATATGAACTTAGAGGGTTGTATTGATGACGTTAATGATTATAATTCTGTAATGTCATATTTGTTACGGTCGCGAATCATATTTTAGTCAACATATAACCTGACCTTGCAAAAAACGTAAGAGAATTTGAATGTCACTGGCTACCTAGCGTTTCCCCCTTAACAGAAATTAAGTCTAGTCTTAAGTCTAGTCTGTCAACGCTGACAGCCGAAACGTATGAACTTCTAGGAAGCGTTTTAGAATAACGCGAAGCTATCACTGCGTGCGTGCGTTGGTCAGCGCTGACGGGTCAGCGGCCGTACGCGTCGCGCGTCGGCGCCGCGTAGCCGTCGGCGCTTACCAACACACGCGCGCCTCTGTCTTCAGTGAGCGTTCTAATGTCGAGCAGAGCGGACACCGTCAACGTGAACAGTCATGACGAATCGACGAATCTGTACTCCACAGTGATCAGCACGATACTGAAACGTCTCGCGCTGAACCTCAGCGCTGACAAGCTACGTGCTGAGCTGCCAGCGGCGATGGTCAGCGTGACTCTAAAACCAGCCTAATTAACGGAAGAAAATTGAATATTCATCTTCTTTAATAGATAAAGAATCTAATGGGACAGAATCTACTCACCCGCTTATTCCTGACATTCTGCCACTTTCTCCTGTTCACCTTCTCGCCCGAAGTTAGGAAGAGCCAAGGTTCGTACTGCCATCTCTTTGTGAATAAAGACATCCTTTCAGAGAAGGTTTGGTCATCCACTGGAAAACAAATCACCATACACAATCATCATCATTTCCCTATGTTGAGGTCGGTAGTTTTTTAAAGGTATGAGGAACAGGGTGCAAACTTCACTCATACTCTATAGAAAAGGGAGGATCCTCCGACCAGATGGGTGTTGTGTCTGGCGGGCAACTGCCCGATGCTTCATGTCGGGCCGCGCATCTATGCTAGTTGCGCGGTAAACTCTGCTTGCGAGATGTACGATTTTGCGTGACGTCAGTATGACGCGTTGTTCTCATGTGGCGTTGTAGATACCGCTACAGTCTAACCAAATGCAGCTGAATTTGTGGATTCGTAGCAGTTTTTACGGGTCGTCAGTAGCCCGAAAGTCTGACAACCAGTCTTACCAACGGATATCGTATTACCCAGTAACTGGGTTGCGGAGGTCAGATAGGCAGTCGCTCCATGTAAAATAACAGTATTCTACACCCATCCGCTTCATGTAAAATACCAGTATTTTACCATACCAGTATTTTACATGGAGCGACTGCTTAAGTGACCTCCACAACCCAGATAATGGGTAACACGGTACGGTACCCCGTGGAAGTTACCTAACTTACCTTCCTGTCTATAATTCCCGAATAGAATTCTATGCTTCCCCCTGACAACCAGGCCAACTCCATAAGCTTCTTCATTTAGCGTTTCTTCCAGCCCAAAGCCATCATCAGTCAGGAGGCGCCTGTGAACCTGAAAATAGTAGGAGTTCATGGTGACAAGAGCAGCTGTGGTGGCAGGAGCAGTGGTGGCAGGAGCAGTGGTGGCAGGAGCAGTGGTGGCATTAGCAATGGTGGCACGAGCAGCGGTGGCAGGAGCAGTGTTGGCAGGAGCAGTGGTGGCAGGAGGAGTGGTCGCAGGAGACGTGTTGGCAGGAGCAGTGGTGGCAGAAGCAGTGGTGACAGGATCAGTGGTGGCAGGAGCAGTGGTTGCACGAGCAGTGGTGGCAGGAGCACTGGTTGCACGAGCAGTGGTGGCAGGAGCAGTGGTTGCACGAGCAGTGGTGGCAGGAGCAGTGGTTGCAGGAGCAGCGGTGGCAGGAGCAGTTGTGGCAGAACCAATGGTGGCAGGAGCAGTGTTGGCAGGAGAAGTGGTGGCAGGAGCAGTGGTGGCAGGAGCAGTGGTGGCAGGAGCAATGGTGGCAGGAGCAGTGGTGGCAGGAGCAGTGGTTGCAGGAGCAGTGGTTGCAGGAGCAGTGGTGGCAGGAGCAGTTGTGGCAGGACCAATGGTGGCAGGAGCAGTGGTGGCAGGAGCAGTGTTGGCAGGAGAAGTGGTGGCAGGTGCAGTGACGTAGGAGCAGTTGTGGCAGAACCAATGGTGACAGGAGCAGTGGTGGCAGGAGCAGTGGTGGCAGGAGCAGTGGTTGCACGAGCAGTGGTGGCAGGAGCAGTGGTTGCACGAGCAGTGGTGGCAGGAGCAGTGGTTGCACGAGCAGTGGTGGCAGGAGCAGTGGTTGCAGGAGCAGTGGTGGCAGGAGCAGTTGTGGCAGAAACAATGGTGGCAGGAGCAGTGGTGGCAGGAGCAGTGTTGGCAGGAGAAGTGGTGGCAGGTGCAGTGACGTAGGAGCAGTGGTGGCAGGAGCAATGGTGGCAGGAGCAGTGGTGGCAGGGGCAGTGGTGGCAGGAGCAGTGGTGGCAGGAGCAGTGGTGGCAGGAGCAGTGGTGGCAGGAGCAGTGGTGGCAGGAGCAGTGGTGGCAGGAGCAGTGATGGCAGGAGCAGTGGTGGCAGGAGCAGTGGTTGCACGAGCAGTGGTGGCAGGAGCAGTGGTTGCAGGAGCAGTGGTGGCAGGAGCAGTTGTGGCAGGACCAATGGTGGCAGGAGCAGTGGTGGCAGGAGCAGTGTTGGCAGGAGCAATGATGGCAGGAGCAGTGGTGGCAGGAGCAGTGGTGGCAGGAGCAGTGGTGGCAGGAGCAGTGGTTGCAGGAGTAGTGGTGGCAGGAGCAGTGTTGGCAGGAGCAGTTGTGGCAGGAGCAGTGACGCAGGAGCAGTGACGCAGCAGCAGTGGTGGCAGGAGCAGTGGTGGCAATAGTAAAGGTGGCAGGAGCAGTGTTGGCAGTGGTGGTTTCGTTGTAATAATAATTATGTAAGTGTCTCACCGGAGTATTCTGGGTATTAAACTTGTGGACCGCGTTAAGAATACAACAATCCATTGCATCACTAAAATAACTGATGCCACTCGGAAAGCAGCCACGCTTAAATGGAATCGGGCTGAACACATCTGCCTCATGTCAGACGAACAATGCGCCAAACTTACGATCCAGTGGGTCCCTGTCTACGGCCAACGAAATCGTGGTAGGCCCAGACAGAGATGGCGAGATGAGCTTTGGTACTTGGTACAGCTCTGGACAGAGAGAGATGGAAAGAGAGTCGGGAAAGCTTTGCCCAGCAGTGGGACATAAATGGCTAATAAAAAAGTGTCTCACCATAAGTTCCAATTCTCCATCATTAAAGGAGGTGCCTCCTTGAGTCCTGTCAACTAGGACACACATCTCTACGCTGGAGTTGAGAGAGTGAATACAGATGCGGGATGTGACGGGGTAGTAACAGGCCGCTACTGGTTTCTTCTGCTGTTGGCCTGGGAAAGTAAAATATCATGAATTACCTTTTCATTCTCCGAGATAGGATAATTTAGGGTAAGAGGCATCAAAATTGGCCCACTCTTCACTATAATTTTATGCGTTTTTACACAATATAGGAAGTTGAAGTTTGCAGTAAAAATGAACTCAAAGCTTTTCTTTTAAGGGGCTTTCATGACCTAAAGCGCGGTCACTGTCGGACTGCATAGCAAAGAAAGAGAAGCGCGGTGACAGAACGCTGGTAATTTATTGCAAAATATGAAGCAATTATTTAATTACAAAAAATCAATTGTTTGGACTAAAAAAAAAAACACTAGTATTTTAGTATGTTGAGGGGCCCGTGGCTAAATAATGACAGCCGCATAGGTCGATCGGTCAGGTTAAGCTACGCTTGCCGCGGTTGGTCTGTGGATGAGTGACCATCTTTACATACCGAGACCCCTCCGTGCCTCGGAAAGCACGTTAAGCCGTTGGTCCCGGCTGTCATTCGTAGATCTTTGACAGTCGTTACGGGTAGTCAGAAGCTCGAAAGTCTGACAACCAGTCTTAACAAAGGGGTATCGTATTACCCAGTAACTGGGTTGTGGAGGTCAGATAGGCAGTCGCTCCATGTAAAATACTGGTATTCAGTTGCATCTTGCATCCGGTTAACTGGAAGCCGACCCCAACATAGTTGGAAAAAGGCTAGGCAGATGATGATGATTTTAGTATGTTGCTTGTAGAATATTCTGACAAAAAATCAGAATGATTGTATGTATATTGGTATGGTTTTTATTCTAAAAAGAAAGTTTTTAGAGGTGTCTTCATGATTTTTTTCTATCGTATCAAATTAATTGTATTATGTTTTCAACACACTATCTACCTAGCATAAATCCTGAAGAGTATCATATATTTTTCTGATTTTGTTTACTGTAGTCGATCATATACTTTTATTGTTTCTAAAACTTGCGTTTTTTGTGTTTAGGTCCTGTAAGCCCCTTAATGAGACTACACACCTTTGGAAGCATATTGTTATTTTACACAAGAGATTCCTATATTAAGACAGAGAACACTAAGGCCTGAATTCCTCTTACGCTGACGTCAGTCGCGTACCGCCGGACACGCGTACCATGACGCTGACGATAAATGGACGTGTTTACTATAGCACCGACCAGCGAGCGCGAGTCCATATAAATCGGTGCGCAACCGACGTCGGCGTAACAGTATTTCCAGCCTAAGGGTCTAAACAGGCCGGCTGCAATTCAGCTGCAACATCGCAGTTTGGATGCAGTTGACTTAACTGCTTCGGAATCTAGTTATGTCAACTGCCTCCAAACTGCGATGTTGCAGCTGGCATGCAGCTCAAATGCAGTCCTTCTATTTAGACCCTAAGTGCTAAGTGCAGACCAGGACGTCATGGCAAGGGATTTTGCCGTCAGTCAGTGCACACTAGCCGCTTAGATACCGCGGCATTCCAGCGGCTTCCCCGCTTCTCAACCCCCGGCGCCTCACCCCGCGGTATGTCACAACGAGCGCCAGAGTCCTTGGCATGCCGTTGCCTCCCGCAGGACGCCACGGCATCCCGCCGCGGGAGCCCGTGGCACGTCTTTCAATGCCGTGCAATGAAATCCCTTTCATTTTAAAGCATAGCAATTTATGTCGTATTTCTATATCGATATGTTTGAATGTCCATTAGTAAAAATTTAAATCCCTTGCCATGCCGTCCCGGTCTGCGTAGGCCTTCAGCCGTCAACAACATGCCGTTCGTGTATTTGAGCAGGGTACTCAAACACGAGCGAGCGGCACGTTGTCGACGGCAGCTGCTAATGCGTCGACGTCGGGCGTCGACGGTTGTCCACGGCTGCAGTTGCCAGTATGCACACTAAGTAGGTAATGATTTTTAAAAATGTATCGCAGTTAAATAGGGGATGAAAATTTGGCTGTGCGCATAATAAAAGTGGAGGAGAAGCGCTGAGTACGACTCGTGAGGATATCAACCAAGAGCGGATGGTACGATGGTATCTTAAATTAATTTACTGACAGACAACGCACAGTTTAAACCGCTGGGACAAGAAGAATGAAATCTTGGAATAGAGTTCCTCGTAGATCGAAGGCAATAAAGGAAGGATTTTTGAAAATGTATCTTCTTTATACTGCGTATGCACTGATTGGTGGTTTGCTAAGAGTCTAGTGAGTCGCCTTGCGAGTAGCGCAGTGAAACGAACGCTCTAGAATTTTCGTGACCACAGCCACACTGTGCGCTGTGCGTCTTCGTTAGTCGCCTACCGTGTATCGAACGATGTTAAGAGCGTATACGCCGAACGGCATTTCATACAAACTTTCAAGCCCTTGTTTTTCGAAATGAATGAACCGATTTTAATGAAACTTCATACGCATATGCAGGATACAAAGGTCTAAAAAGTTAGTAGAAAACATTTTCGAAAAATAGTTTTACAGCCAAATTATACCGATTTTAAATTTTCCATAGAAACAGAGATTTCCAGTTATCTTTTTTTTAAAAAGACATTTCGAAAATGTTTTCTACTAACTTTTTAGACCTTTGTATCCTGCTTACGCGTATGAATTTTCATTAAAATCGGTTCATTCATTTTGAAAAATAAGGGCTTGAAAGTTTGTATGAAATGCCGTACGGCGTAAACGCTCTTAAGTCACTAGGCTCAAGGCGCTAAGCAAGACACCACGTAGCCTAAGGCGGCCCTAAGGCTACGTGCGCAATGAAAGCTGACTTGCTTAGCGCCTAGAGCCTAGCGAGTAGCGCAGTGAAACGAACGCTCTAGAATTTTCGTGCCCACAGCCACATTGCGCGCTGTGCGTCTTAGTTAGTCTCCTAGCGTGTATCGAACGATGTTAGGTCACTAGGCTCAAGGCGCTAAGCAAGCCACCACGTAGCCTAAGGCGGCCCTAAGTCTACGTGCGCAATGACAGCTGATTTGCTTAGTGCCTAGAGCCTAGCTCTAGAATTTTCGGGACCGCAGCCACACTGCGCGCTGTCCGTCTTCGTTAGTCGCCTAGCGTGTATCGAAGGATGTTTAGTCATTAGGCTCAAGGTGCTAAGCAAGCTACCACGTAGCCTAAGGCGGCCCTAAGGCTACGTGTGTGCCAGGTGACATGCTTAGCGCCTATAGAGCCTATGTGAGTCACCTTGCGAGTAGCGAAGTGAAACGATTGCTCTAGAATTTTCGCTACTGCGAGCTTTGCGCCTTCGCTAGTCGCCTAGCGTGTGTCGAACGATGTTAAGTCATTAGGCTCAAGGCGCTAAGCAAGCCACCACGTAGTCTAAGGCAGGTGGCTTGCTTAGCGTCTAGAGCTTAGCGAGACACCTTGGGAGTAGCGAAGTGAAACGATTGCTCTATAATTTTCGCCACTGCGAGCTTGGCACCTTCGCTAGTCGCCTAACGGCTATTGAAGGATATTAAGTCATTGCGTACGTAGACTAAAGGTTTGAATACGGGATGTAAGATGTAAGTTCAACGTGGTAACGTGGTTATGGAGCTAAGTCAAACCGTACTCCATCTTTTATCCTGCCCTCTGTGTCCCATACCATGCAGTCAAACAAAGTGGCAAAGCTTTGGGAAAACAAGATTTAAAATACAGTCGTAAAATACACGAAATAGAAGAAGAATAGCGGTTGAAAATATGTATGGAATTTTGTCATTTTTGACGAAGGAAAACCCCATCAGCATGTAGCGGTATCTACAACGCCACATGAGAACAACGCGTCATACTGACATCACGCAAAATCCTGCATCTCGCAAGCAGAGTTTACCGCGCAACTAGCTTGGATACAACGGCCCGACATGAATCATGAGCCCGCCAGAACAACATCTGTCTGGTCGGAGGATCCTCCCTTTTCTATAGAGTATGAGTGAACTTTACACCCTGTTCCTAATACCTCTATAAGCACATGACTTGTATAATAGTAACTCACTGGCTGATTCGTTCCAGCAGGTCCTCCTCATCATCTGCCTTGAGTTGGAGTCGGTGAAGAACTCTCCGTTGCTGGTGATGTTTGTGGAGAACAGGGTCACCACCTCCTTGCCGAGGTCCGTCCTGATTATATTATAGTGTAGATATATAATTAGGTCTTTACCTATAAAATTGCCGATTTTTGATGCTGGCTATTAATAGAGAATAATATGGCATGACATTTTGTTTTTCAAAATCAGTTGTTCATTTGTTTCCCGCCGTTCGATTTTTTTTTTAAATATCGCTGTTTCAGTGACCATGGAAAAATTTAAATGCGCGTTATTTTCGAATACAAGTTCCATCGTGGCACCAACGCAGCATAGACAGCACGCAATATTTACGACGTGTATGGACGGAAATTTTGATGTCAACTATGAGCAGACGAAAGCTATGAATTGAAAGCCATAGTGGAAGCAGATTCATCTCAAACCACGTTGGAACTTGCAGCAGCCTTCAACGTAAGTGATACATCGATACTGATTCATTTACTTCAAATTGGAAAGATAAAAAAGCTCGGACAGTGGGAACCGTATGAACTCACTGAATAACAACAACAAAAAAAAACGCGTCGAACCGCACATCGGGCCGTCTCAAAACCATAGGAGTTACGGTTGGAAACTCTTCATCAGCCACCATACTCACCAGACCTTGCTTCAACTAATTTTCATTTTTTTTCGGAATTTGGATAACTTTTACAAGGGAAAAATTTCAAATCCAACGAGGTGGTGAAAAATTTTATTCGAAAAAAGTAATTTAAAAAATTAAATCGACGTCAAAAAGAAATTAACTCAAAATTATGAAATAACTTTATCTGTGTCATCTATAACATTGTCTGTGTGGTGCCGGACTTAAAGAATTGCACCACCCCTTACTTCCCGTGGGTGTCGTAAAAGGCGACTAAGGGTCTTACCGGAGAATGGGCAGCAGCGTTCTCTATTTATTCCACCATCATACCATACTGCGATCGCCAACCCGCCTGCCAAGAGTGGCGATTATGGCAAACCCCCCCCCCAAAATTGGGGGAGGCCTATGTCCAGCAGTGGACGTCTATCGGCTGAAACGATGAAATAACTTTAATTTCGGAAGTCGGTGTCTTGGGATCTGTATTTTAGTTTTAGTTTTTGCCACCGACTTCCGAAATTAAAGTTATTTCATAATTTTGAGTTCATTTCTTATTGAAGTCGGTTTATTTTTTTAAATTACTTTTTTATTTAGTAATTTTTAGTTTTAAGTAAAAACTAACTGAAATATTTGTTTGTAATACGTAGGTAATAGTTTTGTTGTAAATATTGCACTAGAATTTGACCAAGGTTTTGAGATGTTTTCCCTTTGACACTACACCCGTAACTCATATCAATAAGCCAGGCCGTCACACCTTATATTAGTCCATATCTTAAAAATTACTGAATCAATTTTGATGAAACTTGTACTGTTCCCTAAATTGAAGTAAATGTAAGCTAAAAAATGGTCACGATCCGATCAATAGTTGCGGAGAAATGCCTGGACGAACATACATACATACGTCTATAAAATTATGTATATTAGTTTGGAAGCCCTAATAGATTGTCATATGTGAATATAATGCAATTCCAATAATATTACATACATACGTGACGAATTGATAACTTCCTTTTTTTTGAAGTCGCCAAAAATAATTTGATGTTTTCTATGTACAACGGCAATTTCATAGGTAAGGACCTAATAAATGTAGATCCAACTTAAAAGAGGCCTAAGTCAAACAGTGAACTGATTGGGCTAAATTGGTTCCTGCTGGAACCTTACCCAATGGGAATGGGTCCTATGATCCACTCCAGCTCCACAAACTCTTCCCCGCGGTACAGCCTGATGATCTGTGTGATCCAGTCGCTGAACCTCTGGCGGATCTCTTTGACTAGGGAGCCTCTGATCGTGTTGTAAGTTACTTTGTCTGTCACCTGAAATAGGAGTAGCGAGTATTAGCGGAGTACCCTCGTTGATAAGGATAAAAATGCAGACCGCCTGCAGGCCTAAAATTTTTAATAAGCTACCAAATGACAAAAAAGATTTAAAGTCAAAGCATTTATTTCAAATAGGCACATAAAAGGCACTTTTGAACGTCAAAAATTAAAACAAAATAGAATTGATTCTAGACGCCCATTCCAAAAGGTAGTTTTCGTATGGAGAATAATGGGCAAAAAACTCCACCGTTACTCTTTTAAAATGTTTAACAATATTTTGCATACATTTAATATATAATAATAATATGTGAAGACGATGCATCTAAAATAAAATTACTATACCACAGTGGGTATAATAAATAAAAATGAAACCATGACATATAAGGTCCCATTAAAATAGATGGACAAACTTTTAGAAATCATTCAGACCACCAAAATAAGGACGATGGTAAAAAAATATATAAGAAAAAGGCATAGATATTCACAAGAAAAATAATCAGCTAACGAAAATACACAAATTTATTATTTTAGGTCAAAATAAAATCACTTTAATCACTGTTTTTGTTTTTGCTTGGATATCTTTAGTTAGACGTACTGAGCGCTGCGTTAAAATTTGTCCATCTATTTTAATGGGACCCTGTATAGATTTAAACTTGACTCCATTGACTTATATATGTCGACGCGTCAAATTAATTATAGTTTGCAATTACTTACTAATTAAATTATTCAGGTTAATCAAACCAATTTTAAAATCCTATAATCGCTTAGTAGCTTTTCTAACCATTATTATCAATTCATTTGATTTTGTAATTTTAATTAGGATGTTTTAGATGGTCATTATACCAAGTTTATAAAACCACAAATTATGATGTGAGTTACATAAAACGATTTATTACATAAACCATATTGTTAATTCATATTATGATTTGTAAACATCAATCGGTGTGTTTTTATCTAACTGAAGGAACATTTGATTAAAATAATATTGAAACTAAAATGGCGTCCATATTGCTACGTTTGATAAAAACACATCCGATTTAAAATAAGAAAAGCTAAAATTTATTTTCAGCTTCTAAAATTACTAATAAATTAAGTTAGTATTTGTCGATTTATAATAGCGATTACATTCGTCACTCATTGTTTGGTTTAAAATGTTAAACATTTATGCAATTTCCGGTGGCGCGAACGGCCATGTTGTTTTCTTGGTCAGAGTTTAGTTGGATCGTTAAAAAGTTTGAGACAGCCTATTTCGTCGCTGGAAATTGTTGAGAGTAGAAGACTCAGGAGATCCTGTGAGTAAATAGTTTTATAGTTTTTAAATAGCTGTTCTTTCTAATATTATTAATTTTATTAAGTGCATACGTTAAAGTGTATCAAATTATAAAGTGTTATTCTATTGTTTGGTGTTTTCATTATCCTGCAATGTCTGAAAATAATAGCGAGAGTAGTGACGTCAGCAATGCTGACGTCACTCTTTCTAAAAATTTAAGTGGGAACCCTCCGCCGTTATCAGAAGTGGGATTTCCACCCCCTTCTGCCGGACATTCTAGTGCAAACAATGAAAATGTTTCTGCTTCTGCTATCGGCGTACCCACTGAGTTTTTCTCACAGATGTTGCAGGTGATGAAGGGCATGACCGATCGTATTTCTAAACAATCTGAGAAAGTTAAAATTAGTGACGTATTTTTACCGTCGTACGATCCGGATGCCAATATAGGAATACGTGAATGGTGTCAACACGTGAGCACAGCCATGGAAACCTACAGCCTGACCGATTACGATGTTAGAATGAAAGTTGGAAGTCTACTTAAAGGTCGTGCCAGGTTGTGGGTGGACAACTGGTTGGTTTCCACATCCACGTGGCAGGAATTGCGTAATTTATTAATAACCACATTTGAACCTGAAAATAGGTACTCTCGAGACATTCTTCGATTCAGAGAGCATACTTATGACAATAATAAGGATATTGCGCAATTTCTGTCTCAAGCTTGGGTACTTTGGCGCCGCATCACAAAAGACAAATTATCTAATGAGGACGCGGTTGAGGCGGTTATCGGCTGTATTGGAGATGATCGACTGAGGATCGAATTATTGAATGCGCGTGCGGTATCGGTTCCAGAACTTATTTCTGTGGCATCATCTATTCGCCATATTAAAAGACCAAACCCAGATTCATCTAATAATCAGTCGGTTATCAACAAGCGACCACGATTTTCTGAAAAGCAACAATTTTGCCAAGTATGTAAAAAGTCAGGCCATGAAACACGGGACTGTCGTTTTTATAAAAAACCTGATGGTACCCAACCACGTCCTCAAGAAAACAAATCGGTTTCTCAGTCAGTTAGTGCCGAGACAGACAAGCCAACGTGTACATTTTGTTCAAAGATAGGCCATACGTTTGACAAATGTTACAAGCGTGAACGTGCAGTAATATCTAAAGTTAATTGTGTGGGTGCAAATAAGTTGGCTTTTATACAAATAAAAATAGGAAACGTTCAAATTCAGGCCTTGTTTGATAGCGGTGCAGAATGTTCACTTATACGCGAGTCTGTAACAGCTAAATTGCCTGGGAAAAGAACGAATGAGGTTAGCTATTTAAAAGGTATTGGTCAATTTACGGTGCTTTCCCTAACAAAAATAACAACAGTATGTATTATCGACAATTTACGAGTAGAGCTTCAATTTCATGTAGTAGCAGACTATGAGATATGTGCTGATGTCATTATTGGCATAAATCTTGTCGACAATACAAACATTGGAGTATTAGTGACGTCACGGGGTGCTAAACTGTTTCATCAACCGATAGTAAACCACATACGATCTAATAGTAATAAATTTGATAATTTAGACTGTGATTTATCTGATGACGATCAAGTAGCCCAATTGAAAATATTGCTTAACAAATATGAACATGTATTTATTCACGGGTTCCCAAAGACCAGGGTGAACACCGGTGAATTAGAAATCCGGCTACAAGACCCCAATAAGCGAGTGGAACGTCGACCATACCGTTTAAGCCTGGTTGAACGGGAGAAAGTACGCAATATTGTAAATGAGCTACTTGAACACAAAATCATACGCGAAAGTAAATCTTCGTTTGCGAGTCCAATAATATTGGTCAAAAAGAAAAATGGTCAGGATCGTATGTGTGTAGACTTCAGGGAACTGAACAGAAATACCCTTAGGGACCACTACCCTTTACCAATAATTTCGGACCAAATAGACCAACTGGCTGGTGGTAATTTCTTCTCTACTTTTGATATGGCAGCTGGGTTCCACCAGATCCCAGTTGCAGAGGAGTCAATTGAAAAGACTGCATTTGTTACGCCCGATGGGCTTTATGAATATCTAGCCATGCCATTTGGTCTAAGCAACGCTTGCTCTGTTTACCAGCGTTGTATTAATAAAGCGTTGATGCTGCTATTGATAAAGCAGGTATGCCAGGTTTACGTAGATGACGTCCTCTCAAAATGTAGGGATTTCCAGGAAGGCCTTTCTAACATAGAGCAAATATTAATTGCTTTGCAAAGGGCTGGCTTTTCAATTAATATTGAGAAAACTGTTTTTTTTAAACGTTCTATAGAGTACTTGGGCAATATAATAGCTGATGGGCAAGTGGGTCCAAGTCCAAGGAAAGTAGAGGCTTTAACAATGGCCCCAGTACCGACTACAGTTAAGCAAGTTAGACAATTTAATGGCCTCGCTAGCTATTTCAGGCGTTTCATTCCCAATTTTTCCCGAGTTATGATGCCACTTTACGAGTTAACAAAAAAAGACACTAAATGGGAATGGAACGGCAGACATGATGAGGCTCGCAACAAAATTATCCAGTATTTGTCTACTGCGCCTACCTTATCCCTATTTCAGGAAGATGCTCCAATTGAACTCTATACTGACGCCAGCAGCCTTGGATATGGAGCTGTACTGGTCCAGGTAATCGACGGACGCCAGCACCCGATCGCTTATATGAGTCAACGTACCACTGACGCGGAAAGCCGCTATCACTCATATGAGCTGGAGACACTGGCGGTGGTGAGAGCGATCAAACACTTTAGGCAATATCTGTATGGACGTAAGTTTAAAGTTATTACAGATTGCAATGCTCTCAAGGCATCCAAACACAAGAAAGACCTGCTACCTAGAGTACATCGCTGGTGGGCTTTTCTACAAAATTATAGTTTTGACGTAGAATATAGAAAAGGTGAAAGGCTGCAACACGCAGATTTCTTCAGCAGAAATCCCTCTGGTAAGTTTTGCACCAATACATTAACATCCGACATGAAATGGTTACAAATAGAACAACGACGCGATGAAAAGCTGCGTTCACTCATAGAAAACCCTACTCCTGGTTTTGAACTGGAAGACGGTGTCCTAAAGAAGATCTGCACAGACCCTGTGCTTGGTACGTATAAGCTTACAGTAGTTCCAAAAGCATTCCAGTGGAGTCTAATTAATTCATACCACACGTCGTTACATCACCCGGGATGGGAGAAGACTCTACATAAACTGAAGCAATCTTACTGGTTTGATAAGATGAGCACCGGCGTGAGGAACTTTGTTGACAACTGTGTTATATGCAGAACTTCAAAGGGGCCTTCTGGTGCAATTCAGGTACAACTACATCCTATCCAAAAACCCACTGCACCATTCCAAGTGATCCATATGGATATCACTGGAAAATTGGGCACCAGAGACTCTCAAGGACGTGATGAATATGTAATCGTTATAATTGACGCATATACAAAGTACATACTTTTAAGTTACTCCAATGACAAAAGCCAGAGTAGTAGTCTTGCTGCTTTGAAACGCCTTGTACATCTATTTGCAACACCTATACAGATTGTGGTTGACGGTGGAAGGGAGTTCCTAGGTGAATTCAAGGCCTATTGTGATCGGGTTGGTATTGATATCCATTCAATAGCGCCAGGAGTTAGCCGAGCGAACGGACAGGTGGAACGTGTGATGGGTACGTTAAAAAATTCTCTAACCATGATAAAAAATTATAACACCGAGAAATGGCAAGTTGCATTAGAAGCATTGCAGCTCGCTTTTAATTGCACTGCACATCGAGTGACCGGCGTTGCACCCCTCACTCTCCTCACACGACGACAACATTGTGTCCCACCAGAGCTCCTGAAATTGGTTAACATCGACAACGAATCAATGGATTTCGATTTACTAGAGCAACATGTAAATGAGAAGATGAATACTGCAGCACAATATGAAAAACAGCGTTTTGATAAAAATAAAGCAAAACTCAAACCATTCCAAAGGGGAGACTACGTCCTTATCAAGAACAACCCGCGTAATCAAACTTCTCTTGATTTGAAATACAGTGAACCATTTGAGATTTACAGAGTGTTGGACAATGACCGCTACATGGTGAAAAGGGTCACAGGCCGAGGACGACCGCGTAAGGTGGCTCACGATCAACTACGTAGAGCTCCTCAGCCAGGCGACCAGGCTACCGTGTCGACGGAATCTGAAGAGGATAATGAGCAACAACCTGTCACATCGCAGCTGATAACTCCATCACCTGAGCTTCCTTCATTGCAAGTGTCTACATCAAGCCCATCATTACCATCTACAACTCTAGGAGACTGTCCTGAGGATGCCTAATAAGTTCGGTGAGTTCTATCCGTTAATAGAAAACTTAGTTAACTAATAACATTACAACTTATTGGGTGTGGCAAATTGTTTGCCATACCTATCACATTTCTAAAGTTTATTGAACCTGCTCACCAGTACCTACTGTGTTTGCAAAATGTTGGCGAGTTCGGTCATTTCTCATATTTATGAAGAATTATGGCCCATGTTTATAAAATGTAGAAAATATGAAAAGCGATTCTGTTTTATAAAAATCTATGAGTTTCTAACACATACGATACGAGATCTGTTTCATGTTTCCTTAAATAACCCGTGTTGACCACGATCATATTAAATGATCCAGACGACACCATCGACCTAGACCCATTTCCCTTAGGGCCCCTGTGGACCACGGCGTTCAGTACCGCCCAGACCACAGCATCATCATTTTTCTCCCGTGTGGACCACGATCATGGTAAATGATCCAGACCACACCATCGACCTAGACCCATTTCCTTTAGGGCCTCTGTGGACCACGGCGTTCAGTACCGCCCAGACCACAGCATCATCATTTTTCTCCTGTGTGGACCACGATCATGGTAAATGATCCAGACCACACCATCGACCTAGACCCATTTCCTTTAGGGCCTCTGTGGACCACGGCGTTCAGTACCGCCCAGACCACAGCATCATCATTTTACTCCCGTGTGGACCACGATCATGCTAAATGATCCAGACCACACCTTCGACCTATACCCATTTCCCTTAGGACCTCTGTGGACCACGGCGTTCAGGACCGCCCAGACCACAGCATCATCCGTAATCTACGAAAATATAAGCAATGCAGTGTTACGTGGAGTAACTGTATCAAAATAAAAAATAACATAATTATGTAGTGGCATGATGCGTTTGCATTGTCACATAAACGTATTTCATTCTATCTTCTATTATGTGCTAATATGTTGAGAATGTGTAATTGAACTATAATTATCGCTCCATGCAGCTGATGACTTGGTGAAGTTGTTTAGCTTATACTACTTGAAAACAAAAATTGAAATTTGCAATAAAATGCTTGAGTAAAAAAAAAAAAAAAAAAAAATTAACCGACCCAAGTTATCAGCTAGCGAGCCCGTGTAGAGGCGCTAGACTACAACCTAACATTTTCACATTTCAGAATGATTACCTCGGGCTGGTGCAGAGCGCGCACCACCTCGCAGAATGGCCGTGTCGACGCGTCAAATTAATTATAGTTTGCAATTACTTACTAATTAAATTATTCAGGTTAATCAAACTGTACCAAGCCGATGGTGGTACATTGGAGGGCAAACTCAGTTTTCGATACGTATTTTAGTTGAATGATTAACTGTGCTTGCTCGCGGGGAGACCGTTAGACCTTCCAAGCATAAAGTGCATCACTCACCTGCTAGCCTCCTGTGGCTTTTCGAGGGGATCTTGTCCTGATGTGGCACGTGGCTGGCGTTGCACGACGACCGGCCGTGGTCCGATTATCCACTCACAAATTGGTGCACCAAAGTCTGTACTGCACTATAGGAGCCTTCAGGAATCACAATCAGTCCAGATCGAAGCAGTTTAGCGACGATTAACCCTCATACCAAGGATTTTAACCGGGAGCGCGCACTTAGGCAACTCGAATTCTTGCCATCTTGGAATCGACTCGTATCTCATTCGTTCGCAAGCACAGTGCGCGCATAGATAAAAAATGTATGGTTACGGAACATTCCGCCCACCAAAATGCATAGTATTTTCACTACGCTGAAAGAGCGGAACCCGAAAACAACGGACAAAAACAAATGAAGAGCTGATGTGATCGATTGACATTAACACTAATTGAAATTAACACTAACCTAAACTAAACTAGAATCTAATGAATTGAAGTTACGGTAAACGGTTTGTCTAGTCAGTCTGAGTTGGCAGAGGGCACAACTTCACAAGAGGTCTCGTAAGAAGTGATCCATTTGCCATACGCACGGTGGCCACACGTACCACGCCGTCAGGACCCGGATGTAATTCCGTGACCCGAGCAAGAGGCCAATGCAGCGGCATAGTGTTTTCGTTTTTGATGACCACGATTGAATCTACAGCTAATGGTTTGCAATGCTTAGTCCACTTTGCTCGCTGAGTCAACGATTGCAGATATTCGACCTTCCAGCGTTTCCAAAAGTCTTGTTGGAATCGCTGAATGAGTTGCCATCTTCCTAACCGAGTAAGATTAATGCCTGATAAATCTTCATCAGGGACTGAAGTAAGCGGCTCTAAAGTTAGGAAATGACCCGGAGTCAATACGTTTAAGTCATTGGGATCTGAGCTCAGCGAGTAAAGAGGGCGCGAGTTCAGCATACATTCGATTTGTACAAACAAAGTTGTCATCTCCTCGAACGTTAATGTCTGATCACCGATAATACGATAAAGATGGGATTTGACTGCCTTTATTTGTATTTCCCAGACACCGCCAAAATGACTACTAGCCGGAGCATTGAATTTAAATGTTATGTTTTCGGTATTAGATGCGTCCTTCATGTACTCATTTAGTTGGTTGCAAGCGCCTACAAAGTTGGTTCCACAATCTGAACGGATAACGCTTACACGACCCCGCCTGCCAGCAAACCGGCGAAGTGCTGCTATGAAAGCGTCCGAAGTCAAGTCCGAAGCGACCTCCAAATGGACTGCTTTCGTTGTGAAGCACACAAACAAGCAAAGGTAAGCTTTACTTATTTTAGCTCCTCGATGTCGTCCTAACTTAATGCGAAAAGGTCCGCCATAGTCAACACCGACGATTGAAAATGGCTTGACTTGGTTGATGCGAGTCGCTGGTAGGTCGCTCATAAAAGGCTCAAGCGGTGTAGGGCGCGTACGGAAACATTGTAAGCACTTAGACAAACAATGACGGATTGCACGTTTTGGTCAAAAGATAATGCATTGTATTTATACCGGGATGACAGTTTTCACGATGAAGTGCTTCGATGATCATGAACGTTAGTTTAGAATCCTTAGGTAGCAGCGCAGGATGCTTATGCTCATACTCGAGCCCAGAACGTGATAGGCGACCGCCCACCCTAAGAATTCCCGATTTATCTAAGAAAGGGTTAAGTTTTTGCATAGGTTTTGAAATAGGTTTTGAGTCTTTCAAACGAGTTATTTCCTCATCGAAATGCAATGATTGTACTCTGCGTACGAAAATCAATAAAACGTTATGAAGCTCTGTTCGATTTAAATGATGGTTAGAGCTTCGCGAAGATTTTTTACGAGCGCATTCTACAAAACGAATGCAATACGCGAGTACTCGTTGTGCTTTACGGATTGATGAGAAATTTTCGAGTAAAGAATCAATGACGTTGGTGTCGTTATGAACAAACAGAGAGACCGCGCGCTCTTCAGATAATACATCAGCTTCGTTAACATTGTCAGTGTTGTTTGGCCAAGTGTTAGAAGGTTGAGCGAGCCAACAGGGCCCCGCCCACCATAACGAATTGTTGACCAACTCAGCAGGATAAAGACCTCGAGAGGCAATGTCAGCTGGATTATCCGAGCTGGAGACATGTTTCCAGCGAGCTTCCGGAATAGTATCCTGGATATGACTCACTCGGTTGGCGACAAAAGTCTTCCAACGTGACGAGTAAGATCGAATCCACGATAACGCCACCATCGAATCTGACCACGCACAGGTGTCAGCTATGGAGAAAAACGATGAATAGGTTTCTCTGACGAACTTCAGAAGATCTGCCAGGAGGACTGCCGCGCACAATTCGAGACGAGGTAATGATATCCTTTTTACAGGTGCTACGCGAGATTTTGAACACAGAAAGAAGACAGATACACCACCATCGACGCAAGTGACACGTAAGTAGATTACAGCTCCATAACCTGACTCGGAACTATCAGCAAAGCCATGGAGCTCAAAAGATTTCATATCCTTTGCAGAAATGCATCGAGGGATCTCCAAGGACTTGATAACAGGTAACTGTTCAGTATAACAACGCCATTGTTCGACGATTTCACCCGGCGGAGAATCGTCCCAATTAATACCTAACAACTTCTGAACTAAGCACTTAGCTAATAAAGTTATAGGAGTTAGGAAACCCAAGGGGTCATAAATACGTGCGAGTTCACTTAGAATCGCACGCTTTGTGCATTGGCGGTCGATAGGTTTGACCTCAAACAAGAATTTGTCTCTCCTGGGGCACCACTTCAGGCCTAAGATCTTCAGAGTGCTCGTCTTTTCGATGTCCATAGACACAAAGTCAGTGAGACAGTGTTCCGGAGGTATATCAGCAAGCACCTCTGGTTTATTGCTAGCCCACTTACGCAGCTCAAACTGACCTCTCTTTAAGAGTTGGATAACCTGAGTTTTGACTTGGATGGCTGTCTGGATATCAGAACTGCCACTCGCGATATCGTCAACGAATGTATCAGAAGTCATCACTTCGCGAGCGAGAGGTAAGTCAGCTTCATCTTCTACAAGTTGTTTGAGAGTGCGGCAAGCAAGAAAAGGAGACGATGATACCCCATAAGTTATGGTATTTAATCGATACTCTTGAATTGGGTCCGTTGATTTGAATCGCCAAAAAATTCTTTGGAAATCTCGATCGTCAATTGACATAGTAATATTTCTAAACATTTGACGAATATCGGCTGTAAATACAATTAAATGTGTTCGGAAGCGAAGCAGGATCTCGGCAATGTTAGCCTGCAGTTTGGGACCTACGAGTAAAGCTTCATTCAATGACACACCACGAGCGTCTTTCGCAGAAGCGTCGAAGACCACTCTTAGCTTTGTCGTTGCGCTGTCAGGTCGCAAAACGCAGTGATGAGGTATGTAATAACAACCCTGGTTGATTTCCTTTGAAGGAACTAGACTCATGTGACCACTTTGTAAATAGTCAGACATAAAGTCGCAGTATTGTTCGCATAAAGCCTCATTTGCCGCTAACTTGCGTTCTAATGATTTAAAACGATGTAAAGCAGATTCTCGCGACCCAGGAAAAGTTAGATTCTTGTCTTTATCTTTGAAAGGCAAGGTAACGGTATACCTCCCTGAAGCATCGCGGGAATGTTCGGTAACGAATTTTTGTTCACAGAGTTCCTCGTCCGGTGTTAACTTTGAAGACTGCGGAATGTTGTCCATTTCCCAGAACTTCTTAACCTGCTCATTGAGAAGATTATCGTCTGAAACGAAGAACGACTTTGGCAGTTCGTGATTATCACTGCCGCTGACCTTTCCTAGTAGGATCCAGCCGAACACAGTGTTAATTGCAGATGGTTGTTGCAATCCTCCACTAACACTACCTGGTAACAGGAGTGAAGGGAAGACCTCAGCACCGAGAAGGACATCGATTTGACCAGGTAAGTGACAATCAGGATCCGCTAGGTTAAGATTTCGAATATGATGCCACGCAGATTTGTTCAGCTTAACGACTGGCATATTGCCGCAGATCTTAGGTAATGTTAACGCTTCAATACTAAACAAATCGTTGCCGTGGACACCTACGCTTAAGCAGATTGTACCACTAGCGGATGTTGAAGCATGACCTAGGCCGTGAATCCTACGCGTTGACTGCGTTCGTTGGAGACCTAAACGCTCAGTAGCACGTTCAGTTATGAAGTGGGCCTGACTTCCGGAATCAATCAGCGCACGAAAAGTCTGATAACGACCCGATGAATCACGAATTTCGATATTAGCCGTGGACAGCAGAATCATGGAACGATCACCGATATTGGTAAGTACACTGACCTGCGAGGTAGTGGCCTTTTCGGTATTATCGGTTTTCGAAACATCTAGATCTTGATGTAGCAAGGTGTGATGTCGTTGACGACACACTTGACACGTAAACATTGATTTACAGTTTTTGAGGCCATGTGATGGCTTCAAACAGTTGAAGCACCAATGATTGGTTTTCACATAGTCAAGTCGTTCCTGAACAGATTTGTCAGTAAACGATTTGCACTGATAAATGGGATGGGCTTCCCCACAGAACGGACATTTGTACTTTCGAGGTTCAGTTGGTGGCACAAGAGCAGTTCGTGAAGTACGCGACGATGTTGACGACGATGGTGCAGTTGCGTTCGATGTGGTTAAATTCGATGATGAGGGCGCAACTGCAAGAGGTTTGTCAACTTCTGTATTCGATAGAAATGTCGAAGTATGTTTCTTACTTACGACCGTGGTGTTAGAATTCCGTGAACCACTCGGCTTATGTGGTTTTTCGTTGGCACGATTATCGCGACCACTTACGGAGAAGTGTGTGTCGCGAACCGAAGCCTCGCAACTGTTGTACAGAAATTCGTTGAGATCTTTGTACTTTGGAAACTCATGAGAAGCAGTAACTCGTTCAAAAGCACAACGCGATTTTGAATCCATTTTCGATAGTAAAAGGTAACAGATTACAAAGTCCCACTGATCCGTCGGTAGCCCTTGCCGTTTGAGAATCGATAGATTTTCGTTGAAAGAATCAAGGACACGTCGTAAATCAATGGGTGAGTTGGCTTTCAGGTTAACGTTCAAGATCTCTTTCCAGCAAGTAAAGGCAAGTTCCCGCTTGTCTTTATACCGCGCAACCAATGCAGAGTATGCTTCGTGGTAGTATAAGCCCGTCACAGGAAAGGTTCGTATAAGTGCTAACGCATCACCAGTGAGACTAGAGACGAGGTAGTGCATGCGCTCCGTATCCGAAAGTGAACCATTCTCGTGAATCAGCGAGGTGAAGATATCGAAGAATTCGGGCCACAACTTTATGTTACCACTGAATTGCGGTAAGTTAATTTTAGGTAATTTTACTTTAAGTACACTCGACGACTCATTATGAGATTTACTTTGCTCATCGTTATATTCGTTAGGCTCATCGACCTTCGTTAAGCGTCGGTGTATCGCTAGAATCTCATAATATCTTTCGTCGAAGTCGGATCTGATACTATCTTGTTCCGCTTGTTGTTCATCTGTAAGTTCGCATATGGTAAGTATGTCATCATGGGCTTCTTCAAAGTTATTTACTATTTTAGTTACGTCTGAGTAATGTGCCAAAAATTTACTTAAATCACATTCATTATTTTCCGCTAAACGAGCGACTTCAAGCGTCTTAGCTAACCTATTGAACGCTAAAGTACGTTTCCTCCGTAATACCGGTAAGTCGCGTTCAGTTGGGTATTCGACTTCAACCGATTTACCTTTACTCAATCTGCGTAATGATTTTTTAGAATAATAAGGCATTTTGTTTATTAGTTAGCCGTAATAACGTTAAAACAATCTATATTTAACAATAAGATTATATAATGAACAAATAATGGCACCGTTATGTTCAACTAAATAACAATGAAAAACGTAAACAACTGTTTCAAACTGAATAGAACGCCCAATCAGAGCACCGTACGTCAATTGTTCAATCGCAGTTCATTCATTCAATCGTTACAACGCTAAATGCTAAATCCAACAAATTAATATTGTCGTTGAATAGAAAGAAAAAAGAAACTAAACAAAATCCAATTTGTCTATGGTTCAATTCAATTTCAAATCGTAGAACAAAGAACTACTCGCACTAATATGGCGGCTATGAAAAAATACACAAATAATTCAAAAATGGAAGGTAGGTCAAATAGGCGAACCAGAAGTTTACAAATGTTCTAAGTATGGTTAATTGTGGTTATTTACGTTTCGATTCGATGTTATAACAACTTGTATGACAATTTCGATAGAATATAACAACGAAATACGTGTAGCCACACGAGTTTATAGCAAATGAACAAGAATGCATAGGACACACAAAGAATTTATCGATGATAAAATTCTGAAAAGATCGATGTACGTTTGAAAATACACTTTTTTGTTTTTTAACGATTAACGAAATAAACTAGCGTAATGTATAGCAATCGACCTAAAACGAATATGTATTGCCCAAAATTGGGAAATAGTTGGGGGTAAGTGGGAAAAAAAGAATATTTTAATTTCTTTGTGTTGAATGTTGAAAATTACCTAAGACTTTACGAGAACTTTACTGTTAACGGGTAAACGAATGAATATATTATCGAATTATATCCGTTGTTCCCGGGTTTCGGCACCAAAAAATGTACCAAGCCGATGGTGGTACATTGGAGGGCAAACTCAGTTTTCGATACGTATTTTAGTTGAATGATTAACTGTGCTTGCTCGCGGGGAGACCGTTAGACCTTCCAAGCATAAAGTGCATCACTCACCTGCTAGCCTCCTGTGGCTTTTCGAGGGGATCTTGTCCTGATGTGGCACGTGGCTGGCGTTGCACGACGACCGGCCGTGGTCCGATTATCCACTCACAAATTGGTGCACCAAAGTCTGTACTGCACTATAGGAGCCTTCAGGAATCACAATCAGTCCAGATCGAAGCAGTTTAGCGACGATTAACCCTCATACCAAGGATTTTAACCGGGAGCGCGCACTTAGGCAACTCGAATTCTTGCCATCTTGGAATCGACTCGTATCTCATTCGTTCGCAAGCACAGTGCGCGCATAGATAAAAAATGTATGGTTACGGAACACAAACCAATTTTAAAATCCTATAATCGCTTAGTAGCTTTTCTAACCATTATTATCAATTCATTTGATTTTGTAATTTTAATTAGGATGTTTTAGATGGTCATTATACCAAGTTTATAAAACCACAAATTATGATGTGAGTTACATAAAACGATTTATTACATAAACCATATTGTTAATTCATATTATGATTTGTAAACATCAATCGGTGTGTTTTTATCTAACTGAAGGAACATTTGATTAAAATAATATTGAAACTAAAATGGCGTCCATATTGCTACGTTTGATAAAAACACATCCGATTTAAAATAAGAAAAGCTAAAATTTATTTTCAGCTTCTAAAATTACTAATAAATTAAGTTAGTATTTGTCGATTTATAATAGCGATTACATTCGTCACTCATTGTTTGGTTTAAAATGTTAAACATTTATGCAATTTCCGGTGGCGCGAACGGCCATGTTGTTTTCTTGGTCAGAGTTTAGTTGGATCGTTAAAAAGTTTGAGACAGCCTATTTCGTCGCTGGAAATTGTTGAGAGTAGAAGACTCAGGAGATCCTGTGAGTAAATAGTTTTATAGTTTTTAAATAGCTGTTCTTTCTAATATTATTAATTTTATTAAGTGCATACGTTAAAGTGTATCAAATTATAAAGTGTTATTCTATTGTTTGGTGTTTTCATTATCCTGCAATGTCTGAAAATAATAGCGAGAGTAGTGACGTCAGCAATGCTGACGTCACTCTTTCTAAAAATTTAAGTGGGAACCCTCCGCCGTTATATATAAATGAATAAATCATTGCTTGACTCAGTTTAAACGCAGCCTAAATATTTTTTTAAATAGTCAAATGCTACTATACCATTGACGAATTTCTTGCTGACAAAATTTCTTGTGACTGATCCTGTATTTATGTTTATAATGTAATATTCCTATCTAAAGACTTTTAATTTTATTAGAATTGTATCGTACTTATATAAAGTTTTAATAATGTTAAATTAATAGTGTATTATAGGGTAGATTTTTGAGTTTCTATTAAATATCTGTAAGACCTCTGTTAAATGTTACAATAAAATACCTTGTGATATATTGCAATTAAATGAAAGAAAATTTAAAACTCACATTAAACGTACACTTTGTAAACAAGCATACTATAAATTAGAAGATTATATCCAAGATAAGAACGCTTGGAAACATGCTGGTCCTGCTCCATAGGACAATCTAGAGTCTAGACAAAATCAAACTGGTTGCTAATTTAATTGTAAAATTGATTCTTTCTTCTTTTTTTTTGACGTTGATTTATATTCTGTAACTACTTAAACTCACACACTGACTTATTACTTGTAATTTTTTATTCAAATGAAAATCGTTTATTTTTACCATGTTTGTAAATATGTGAGCACCATGTATCTATTAGATAATTAATTTATGTCATGTTTTCATTTTTAATTCTTTTACCAATTTTGGTATAGTAATTTTATTTTACTTTAGGTGCATCGTCTTCACATATTATATAATTAATGTATACAAAATATTGTAAAACATTTTAAAAGAGTAACGGTGGAGTTTCTTGCCCATTCTTCTCCATACGAAAACTACCTTTTGGAATGGGCGACTAGAATCAATTCTATTTTTTTTTCGTAATTTTTGACGTTCAAAAGTGCCTTTTAAGTGCCTACTTGAAATAAATGTTTTGACTTTGACTTTGACTTTGACTTTATATCAATAAAACCGGCCAACTGCGTGTCGGGCCACGCACAGTGTAGGGTTTCGTAGTAGCCCGTTATCACAATTAGGTAAAAAAACATATTTTGTTTTTCAATGCAAGTCTTTACCCATTATAAACAAGCAACTACTTCATCTTAGTCACTTTAAAGGATTAATGCTAAGGATTTTGTATTTGGTACAAAATTATCCAACACCCAAGTTCAACGACTATTACTGCTAAACTAATAAAGTTATCTTAACCGCTATACTTTTCCTTTAAAGTTCATGAAATGCACTATCATCGAGAATTTTTCTAGATTTTTCAAACCAGTAGCTTAGCTTTTAGAGGGGAGGGGGGGGGACGCCCTACTGGAACAAAAATTTGCACTTTAAACTTTAATATTTCGTAAATGGAGCATTCCATCGAAAAATAATTTTAGCAACTCCTAAGCCATTTTAGAAGACCTATTCAACGATACCCCACACGGTGGGGTAGATGATGAAAAAAATATTCATCCCCACTTCACATGTAGGGGAGCTACCCTAAAAAAAAATATTTTCCAAAATTTTATTTTACCACTATGTCGGCGTCACTGATATACGTACTCCTACAAAATTTCAGCTTTCTAGTGCTAACGGTCACAGAGATTAAGCGAGGACGGACAGACAGACAGACGGACGGACAGACAGACATGGCGAAACTATAAGGGTTCCTAGTTGACTACGGAACCCTAAAAATGAAACCATGACATATATAGATTTAAACTTGACTCCATTGACTTATATATATAAATTACTAAATCATTTCTTGACTCAATTTAAACGCAGCCTAAATATATTTTTAATAGACAAAATATGCTACTATACCATTGACGAATTTTTTGCTGACAAAATTTCTTGTGACTGATCTTTTATTTATGATTTATAATGTGATATTCCTATATAATGTTTTAATATTGTTAAATTAATAGTGTATTAACGGGTAGATTTTTGAGTTTCTATAAAATATCTATAAGACCTGATAAATCACCAAAAATTGCACTAAAAATACTTTGACTTTGCGTTTCTTCACCGGGAAGCAGCCTGCTTGCTTGAAAAATTGTACGCTAGTACCTAATATATAAGTCAATGTAAAATGGACTCTAATGTAGTTGCTTTAAAATTCTAATTTGAATGAAAAGTTGTTTGCTGTGCCGGAGCGGTGCTGTTATAAAGAGTGATGACCTTAAAACTACGGCTTTCAGTCTCGATGCATTACTGAGTCCCGGGAAAAAAAACGAGACTCAATGTGGTCTTGAAAGGGAACACCCAAATATTCCGAAATATTTTATTCCGAATTTTGATGTTCCGATTTTCAAAAGTCCGAATTTCATAATACCTAAGAATTTTATAATCTCTATTATTAAAAATCACGAAATTTATGTTTCCGAAAGTCATAAATGCGATTTGCTTGTTTTCCGATTTTCATATGTTCGAAGGATCAAATGCTCGATGGGTTCTCGGTCCGAAAAACGTCATTCCGATTTTCAATTTTCCGATTAACCTGTTAAAATTGGTACTCCCTTTCTTCTCCTAAAATTGTTTGTCCGAAAGTAATTATCCATAACACGTTTGCTATAAACTTCAGTAACCATAATGTTCAAAAATTCGAAATTTTGTTTTACATAATTATCTTTACTTCTAAATCTATTCTGTCATAATATCGAGTACTATAATAATTGAATCTCCTAATTTTGCATCAAATAAAGTCATATGTCCTAAGTATTGTATTATATAATGTGTATTATTCCGAATGTTCATTTATAATAAAATTTTTAGCTCTAAAACATTTGCTAAAAATTAGGTTTTAGTGACAGAAACGAATCGCTGTAAATCCGACTCCACGCAGTCTTGTCTGCCCTACCCCTAGAGTGTAATTTAAAATCGCGTAGGCGCGTGGAGCCGCCGGAGACCTGCAGCGCCGGAGCCGTGACAGAAACCATGCCTGCTGCATGTTGCATGTTGCATGCTCGCTTGCATGCTGCATGCATGCTGCATGCTTGCTGCATGCTGCATGCTGCGTGTTTGCTTCCATGCTGCATGCTTGCTGGCATGCAGCATGCTGCGTGTTTGCTTCCATGCTGCATGCTTGCTGCATGCATGTTACTTTAAACCCTTTACACAGAAATAGGGGCCCCGTGAAGCGGGGCTCCGTCTATACTAGGATGCAAGAGCGAGCGAATGACAATATAAATACCTTTACCGTGCATCGAAGTCTAGTAGTGTCGCAGTGAAGATCTATCGCGGTAACGTGCATGGAAGTGTAGTGGCGTCGCAGAGACGGGTCTTTCGCAGTTACGTGCATCGCAATATTGTAACATCGTATTAGCATTTATCGATATTTTGTGCTTCGATATTCCGTATTCTACTCGTATATTTGTCTTGCTATTCAGTTTTACAAGGCGTTTTGATTTCGGAATTATAATTAATCGGAATTCGTATTTTTGATGTTTCGAATTTTCATAAATTCGGACTTATTGTTATTCGATCTATTGGAACTCGGTATTTTGAGAATAGTACTTATAAACGTTAGGAATATTGAAATTTCGGAATTATAAAAATAGGATGAATGATAAATCGGAGTTGTTATATGTATTAGGAATTTTGAACCATTCGGAATTATGAAAATCGGTATTTTGAAATTCGTATTTGTGACTGTCGGAATAAAGTTTTTCGTATTTATGTAGTGTACCCGTCTCGAAATTCCTGGTGAAAACGAGACTTTTGAGACTATTTCAAAACTAGGTTTCTTACTTATAGGCTACGCAATTAAAGGCAGTCATAACAAGATATTTTAATCAAGTAAGTACTTTATTAAACAAACGCAAATAAAAAATTAACAAATTATTTGTTGAAGTTTTTTTCATTTTTGTAGTGAGCATGTAACAAACTAAGGGCGTTTAATATGGTTTCAGACAGAAAGGACCTAATTTTATTACAAAAGTAACCCGCGTCTCAAAATTAAAAAGTCTCGTTATTCCCGTGACCAAAAATATTAGTCTCGAGTCTCGAAAATACCAAAAAATGGTCGAGACTCACGAAATTTTCGAGACCGAGATTCCCGGGATGAAAGCCTTACTTAAAACTGTACATCACTTACAGGAATGGGCCTCTGTCGATCGGGCCTGAAGCTGTAGGCTCCTGACTGCAGAGTCTGTTGACCCTGAGCATAGAAGAAGAAGTTCTGCGAGAGGTCGATCCTGACTCCGTCGACGTGTTGGATAGTTTCAAGGAGACCGGTGGCTTTGTTCACAGATACTTTGAGGTACTGGTGATAAAAAAACACGTATTTGAAACACTTTTTAACTGACTTGAAAGAAAGGAGGAGCTTCTTCGGTTGTTTTTTTTTTTTTTGATAACTCAGAACTCCCGTAATTTATAAACCGATTTGAAAAGGTCTTCTTTTGTTTGAAAGGGTATACTTATAGGGTGGTCATACCTTACCAATCCGAGATTTTTTTTTTCAAAATGGCGGCCACGCCTTTAATCTATATAAATTAATAGCTAGGCTTAGGCCTAGGCTAGGCACAGGTCATGATCTATATTTGTGCCAAATTTCTATCAAATCTGCTCAGCCATTTTATTTTGAAAGCGTAATAAAGAAACTCACTTTCGCATTTATTAAATACTAGCTGCGCCCCGCGGTTTCACCCGCGTAAATGTCGATCCCGTTGGAATATGGAAATAAAAAGTAGCCTATATGTTAATCCAGTGTGTCAGCTACTTCCATACAAAATTTTATCAAAATTGGTCCAGCCGTTTGAGCGTGAAGAAGTAACAAACATATAAACACACACACTCACAAACTTTCGCCATTATAATATTAGTGTGATTTGAAAAAGTTTTATTTTGTTTGAAAGGGTATACTTATAGGGTAGTCCCTAACGAGTATAAAGGGTTTTGAAGTTCCGTGGCATACCTTACCAATCCGCCATTTTTATTTCTAAATGGCAGCCACGCCTTAAATCTATATAAATCAATAGCTAGGCTTAGGCCTACGCTAGGCACAGGTCATGATCTATATGTGTGCCAAATTTCATCCAAATCTGCTCAGCCATTTTATTTTGAAAGCGTAATAAAGAAACTCACTTTCGCATTGCGCCCCACGGTTTCACCCGCATAAGTGTCGATCCCGTGGGAATATCGGGATAAAATGTAGCTTATATATTAATCCAGTGTGTCAGCTACTTCCATACAAAATTTTATCAAAATTGTTCCAGCCATTTGAGCGTGAAGAAGTAACAAACATATTAACACACACACTCACAAACTTTCGCCATTATAAAATTAGTGTGCTTTGAAAAAGTCTTATTTTGTTTGAAAGGGTATAGTTACTTATAAAGTAGTCCCTAACGAGTATAAAGGGTTTTGAAGGTCCGTGGCATACCTTACCAATCTGCCATTTTTTTTTTCAAAATGGCGACCATGCCTTAAATCTATATAAATCAATAGCTAGGCTTAGGCCTAGGTTAGGCATAGGTATCTATATGTATGTGTGCCCAATTTCATCCAAATCTGCTCAGCCATTTTATTTTGAAAGCGTAACAATGAAACTCACTTTCGCATCACCTCCATCCTTACCTCATTAGAAATGAAGGGAATAATTTCTTGTTCAGATTCTAATTTTCCTGGCGCTGATTTTGAGTACTTTTTGGCAAATTCATTCTCTTCCTGTAACAAAAAGTAAAATTTTTTACAAATCTTTACTACCTCAGTTAAAATTCACTCTTTATCTCGCTCGCACGATACTGCTCGCGGACTGAGTGAGAGCGAGACAGAGTCCGGTGCGGCAGGCAGCGCCAATAGTTTAGGTATTTGCTTTTTACGGTGAAAAAAATGGTAATAAAAAAATAACATAACTAAGACCTGCTTTATAGTTAGTTCAGTTAGTATGCAAAGTTTCATGATCTAATTCGAAGTATTTTTTTAATACCAGCGGTTTATTGTTCGGTTTGAAGGTATCTTTGGATTTTTTTTCTATTGAGGAAATTTTATGGAATCGTGTATATACTTATTTCAAAATTAATGCTGCAGTATTTTTGACATAACGGAGGATCATGCTAAAGCCTCCTCTACACGTAGACAGATTCATCAGCAGATGGCCATCTGCGAATGCCTCCGCCGACGTGTAGACGGGGTAATTTGCTAGTCTGTGGTAGGTATTTGACGTCGGCAGAGGCTGTATCGTATTCAGTGCTCGAGTGAAGTGTTTTACTAACATAGTTTTAAGTTTATACACTAACACACAATGTACCTATTCTTATAATATATATGTTAGTCTGTAAGGTATTTATCTATGGGCCAAAGTAGCCTGAAAATAAAGGTTTTATTATTATTACCCACTTTGGGTTGTGGAGGTCAGATAGGCAGTCGCTCCATGTAAAATAATGGTATTCAGCTGCGCCCGGTTAGACTGGAAGTCGACCCCAACATAGTTGGGATATGATGAGTGTTTAAGAACAAGAAGAAAAAAAAAAACAAAACACAAACAAAATACTTTGCCATCACTCACTGACATATCGCATATACATTAAAACCGAGTACATCCCCAGGACAGCCGAGCACATCCGAAGCGGGTATTTTTTCAATCGCCTTATAAACAAAACACGCACGGTGTCGCTTATTGCGAATACAATGGGATAATACAGCCTGTATTATCCCATTGTATTCGTAATATCGTTTCGTGCCACATACGGCATTGTCTCAAGACGAAAAGTCTTGAGACACTGCGGTATCACACAGACAGTCTTGAGACACTGGTGTGCAGTCTTTGACCAGTGCGTGTTGCCAGTGATGACTTATGGCACTGAAACGTGGTCGCTCACAATGGGCCAGGCAATGTAGAGGGCTTGGAATTTCCCTGCGTGATCGAATCAGAAATGAGGAGATCCGCAGGAGAACCAAGGTAACCGACATAGCCCGAAGAATTGCCAAACTTAAGTGGCAGTAGGCAGGATACATTGCTCGCAGAACAGATGGCCGATGGGGCCGAAAGGTTCTGGAGTGGCGACCGCGTACCGGAAGACGTAGCGGCCTCCCCACAAGGTGGTCCGACGACCTTGTGAAGGCCGCAGGAACCCGTTGGATGCGAGAAGCACAGAACCGGACGAAGTGGAGGTGCTTGGGGGAGGCTTATGACCAGCAGTGGACGTCTTTCGGCTCAAATGATGTTGACTATCCCAGGACAAATACCTCCCTTTCCTTTTTCCACTCAGCTCGATCCTGAGCCAATAATGATCCATCCCTCATAAAGGCGTCAAGTTCGTCCCACCCTCTACGCCTGGGTCTTCCGCGATGCCGTTGGACGTTTTCAGGGACTCATTCTGTGGTGGTTTTAGCTCACAATGTATCCGACATGCAGCAAACGTGTCCAGCCCAGTCCTATTTGAGAGCTTGGCTGCTTTTTGGGTGATGTCAGCGATTTGTGTCTTAGAGAGCAGTACCGTGTTTCGTATTCGGTCGGTAAGTCGAACTCCAAGTACTATAGTCCGCGCGGAACTATAGTTGGCCGCGCCTTAGGTGAGGACGGGGGCGAGGGCGGCGGGGTTGCCTAGTGTTCGCAACGCACGTACTGAGTAATGACAAAGCGCCCCCGCCCCTCCGTCCCACCGCTCACATACCTAAGGCGCGGTCAACTAGTTCCGCGCTGACTACAACTACAATTTTTGTCTAATTTAGTCATGAGAAACTCACCAATTGATCTCTAACAGGGGCAATGTAGTATGCAGTAAATCCAAGAGGCGGTATGTTCTCAGCTTCGAAGCACAACTCCTGGATTGCTGTAGAGGATCTACCGGGCAGGTTGATGATAGCTGTTGGTAGAGGCAGGAGCTGGTACTCCACCTCCTCATCTGAGATTAAGAATTGTAAATATCATGAAACTTCCAGGCATAATTTGGCCTTTCACAATAAATATACTAAAAAATCCAAGACATGTGACATCTACCAACCCGCATTGAGCCCACGTGGTGGATTATGGCCCATTTCCTGTCACAGAGAGGCCTCTTATAGGCTGATTATGGCCTTGCCTACCCGTTTCATCAAACACCACGAAAACAAAACACAAACCCAGAAGACATATAGAGGAGAAGAATTTTTGGAGACATAGGTGGAAGGTGTTCTACATGTCTCCTCTACCGCGTATTGGAGGTGAAGTTGTGGTCAAAGAGCGGAAGTGAAACTACAACTTGCAGTTAATATTGTGATTGCCACACATATTAGTTCACAGTTGAGATACACTATAATTTAGCACATAATATAACTAATTAAAACTAGTAGGGACAAGTAAAACTAATCTAGTCCGTGTCCCGCGACGGTTGGCAAGCAAGGGAGCGTTGCTACATAAGGAACGCTATGGTTAGCGCCCCGGATCGTAGATACGTGTTGCCACTTAACAGGGGTGCGTTCCTGATTAACTTATAAATACTTCTAAAACAAAACAGGCGACGCCACGTACTCTAAGGTGCGTTCACAAATGCACATTACGTGACGCCACAAATTAAAGGTAAGCTTACCATTAAAATCCCTGATGGAATAATGCAGAGCGATGGCTGGAAGCCTAACGTGATGGTATGTCTTCACGCTGAGAGGGTTGTAGACAAGCAGGAGCATAGATTCTTGATTCTCTGTGAACTGGAATGAATGCATAACATTATAGAGGTAAGAGGAACAGGGTGTAAAGTTCATTCATACTCTATAGAAAAGGGAGGATCCTCCGACCAGACGGGTGTTGTGTCTGGCGGGCAACTGCCCAATGATTCATGTCGGGCTGTTGTATCTATGCTAGTTGCGCGGTAAACTCTGCTTGCAAGATGCAGGATTTTGCGTGACGTCAGTATGACGCGTTTTTCTCATGTGGCGTTGTAGATACCGCTACAACATCATTTAACTCAGCCTATCGCAGTCCACTGGACATAGGCCTCTCCTAGGCTTTTTTTTTTGGTGCGCGGTCGAAATCCTCATGGACTTCCTCCATCATGGGGGTGACAGAAGGGACTTTTATCAGCTAAAACCTCCGTGGTGTTCCACCTCTGCCTATGGCAGCGGGTGCCGGATTCGCGTAAGCATTCACCGCTCCCCCGTCAGGCCTCAACCCGTTGTTCCTCAGCGGGTCCCACCTCCCCGTGTGGTATTTCCATATTCATAATGAATGCACCCACTTTCGAGTGGCGCGCGTGGAACACTGCGGCGCCAACTCGGGCCTGTCTGGTCGGAGACGGACGCCCCTAGTCCGCCGCTTGCAGGCCGCTACTCATGGAGGTCGCAGATCGTTTTGCACCTGTCTCCTGCGGGAGGGGAGAAAGGATGCGGCTTCTCTCTCCCGCTCGGCCGCCTCCTTTGCAGACATGACATCCTCACAAAAGGAGGAAACCCTGTCCCATGCCCTCCCGCTCTCGAGCATCGATAGAACGACGGCCGGGAGCGAGAGATCGCTCCCGCCTATTGCCGCGATGAGGTCACGGCGCAGCCCTGCCCAAGATGGACACTCCTCCAAAGTGTGCCGTATCACAGGCCTCTCCTAGGCGGCCGCGGCGCCACAACACCCTGTCCTCTGCCTTCCGCATCTAGTCCCTCCCAGCCACCGTCTTAAGGTAGTCGGTCGGTTACTGTTGTTTAGATAGCAAGTAGTGGTATACGAATTGGTATGGAGTAAGTACCAGAACTAAAAAGGGAAAAAATAAATAAAAAACTTTTTTATAAAAAAGCTTTTTGAAACGAAGTTCTGTAACGGAGCTTGCGGTAGGAAAAAACTGGGAGAAATCGTCACGTAACGAAAAAGCGATTTGCCCCCCCTCCATGCGATTTTTTATTACATATAATAGAGAGAGTCAGAGAGAGAGCGATAGGTTTCATGGTCTTCAGAACCTTGCTGAAGCCGATAGTGAGGTCAAAATGGAAATCTAAGATGGAAGCTGCGAAAATTTCAAAATTTTTAGCCACCATCTTGTATTTTTATTCTGAACTTCGTTCCTGGTGTCCTCCGACCGACGTTTTATGTATTCACGAATTATTGTTTGGACATGACGTCTGTCGGTAGTTTTAATTAACCTTTTAAGCGCTTGGCTAAAAATCAATTGCCGTGCCCCTAGCGCGCGGCTATAAATCGAGAAAATAATCATCATCATCTGCCTAGCCTTTGCCCAACCATGTTGGGGTCGACTTCCAGTCAAACTGGATGCAGCTGAATACCTAGCTAAATCGATAAAATAATACAAAAAAATCATAAATGTTCTCTGTCGTAGAAATACGACACGAGCGGTAGGGGCACGGAAATATGTGTCGCATAAATGTGACACAAGCGGTTAAAAAGTTATATAAAAATAACTTACTCTGCATTGGCTCATGTTTAGCTGATGACAAATCACAAACTGCTGATTATTCTTCGTTCGGCGACTTCCACCCCATGTAGGTGTTAAATAACTGGAAAGAAGAAGACATCTTCATCACGCATGTATTCTTCGACGAGATAGAGAGAAGTACCCTTTAATAATTAATTAATTTGACCCTATATAGCAAGGGTGGCCAACTTGGTTAGACCCAAGATCTACTGTTCACTGACGACACCCTGTGCGATCTACCAATTACATACTTCGTGAAATCTTAAATGAAACAGCATAGTTCAGTACACAATTATGTGGTAATTTTTATTTTACTAAGAGGGAAAATATAACTCGTAACCACTCGTAACTCCACTAGTCTGTCGTCAACTGACTGACGCATTGACAACTGCCCGCGCCCCACTCGCGCGTCCCACACGCTTCGATCCCGTTTTATCGCGCACCGAAAACAAAAGAGAGCTATACTGCATAGAAGAGAGGATAAATAATGTGACGGAACGGCGATTGAAAAATGATACAAGATGATGCGTGCAGCAGTTAGTGATTAGGTACGTTGCGCAGTCTGTTCTACGTATTTATATTTTTTCCTTGCCATGATCGACTGGACTAATAGTTGCGATCGACTGGTTGGCCACCCCTGCTATATACACGTAGTATAGTATGGATAAATGTTCGTGAACTGACGCTGTCAGTTGACACTGCTCATCTCATGAGGAAATGCGGAAGGAGAGACCTTTGAAATAGCCTAAGTAAAAAGTCATGACTCGAGGTTTGACTCTCGCCTATTTCTTCCTCTAGTACTGGACCGATTTAAAAGATATTTCATAAACTGATTACGAAGGATATAATGTACCTATATTGTGTCCCTATGTTTTTCTTTTTAACCAACTTCCAAAAAGGAGGATGTTATATGTTCGACTTTATATTTTTTTTAGGGTTCCGTATCCCAACGTTCCGTTCCGTAAGTCGTGCGTTTAGTGGGACCAGACGTTACCCAAATAGCCGCTAAACTTAAGCGGGACTGGACCGGACATGTTTGCCGCATGTCCGATGACAATTGGGCTAAGAGAACCACATCATTAGAAGCAACAATAATAATGTACATATCTTGATTTAAAAAAATATAATTTGCAATTTTGTGGTGGCGGCCATCTTGGATTTGAAATTTGTAACAGTGTATAGTATTCTACTAGCCAAGCCCTTTCATTTGATACCCATATAGAGGGAGTTGTGAAAAAAAAATGTAATTACCAACTTTGTGGTGGCGGCCATCTTGGATTTGAAATGTATCATAGTGTAATAGTATTCTACTATTCAAGCCCTTTCATTTGATACCCATATTGAGGGAGTTGTGAAAAAAATTGTAATCCGTCATTTTGTGGCGGCGGCCATCTTGGACCCATTTTCATCAAACATAGCTAAGAACACTCCCGACTAATTCACCTTTCAAACAAAAAAAAAACAAAATCAAAATCGGTTCATCCGTTCGGGAGCTACGATCTACGATGCCACAGACAGACACACACACACACACATACACACAGACACGTCAAACGTATAACACCCCGTCGTTTTTGCGTCGGGGGTTAAAGAGTGTCCTTGGAGTTTCGTGTCCGTTCTTCTCTATAGAGATCTACGTTTTGGAATGGACAACTAGCTCCAACTTTCTGACTAACTGACCGACTCTTTGACAATTCAAAAGTGCCTGTAAATGGTTTAAGAGTAAACTAGTCGCGAGCTCGAACTCACTGGTGGTCATGGCCAAAAAGCACGCTCTCTCACCTGACTTCGTGTTTGACAGAGATAGTATCAGTGATGAGCAGTTAGACGTTAGTCTAGACGTCTAGTTCTCACGCACAGATACACCGTTCCGAACTGACAGGCACGTAAAAAAATTCGAAAAGTGCTTTGGAAAATCGAGTTTTCAGAATAAGTCACTCCACATATTAATTATAAATAAAGTTTATTCAACTTTTCAATAACTGAGCTTTGTCGGTACGGACTTGGATTTGAAGATTTTACAGTTATTTTATTACTTATTTACACGCAAAGTTACTTTAAAAATAGCAAGAAAAACGAAAGGTTTTTTATTTTACTACTATGTTTCCGTATAGACACAATTAATAATAAGTCAAAACGATATCATGTTTAACTTTGGGTGCACACTGTCAAACGGAGGAGTAATACTCTCCCGAAATTTGTATGGAAAAAATATCGACTAGTAGCACCTTAATTGACATAAATGCTTTGGTTTGAGTTTGAAACATGTTAGGACATACCTGAGCAAACTAGAGACTTTCTTGGTACAGACATCGATGGCTTCGCTAAGGATTCTTATGAAATCGAATGTTACGTGTTGCTGGCTTGTACCTGCAAAAAAAGATGAGGTAAGTTCAGATAAAGGCCTACGCAGACCGGGACGGCATGGCAAGGGATTTAAATTACCAATGGACATTCAAACGTATCGATATAGAAATACGACATAAATTGCTTTGCTTTAAAATGATGCCGTGGCATCGAAAGGGATTTCATTGCAAGGCATTGAAAGACGAGCCACGGGCTCCCGCGGCGGGATGCCGTGGCGTCCTGAGGTAGGCAACGGCATGTCAAGGACTCCGGTGCTCGTTGTGACATACCTGCCGCGGTATCTAAGCGGCTAGTGTGCGCTGACTGACGGCAAAATCGCTTGCCGTCCCGGTCTGCGTAGGCCTTAAGTTTTTCAAATAATTACTGGGTTATTTAGGGTTCCGTACCCTAAGGAAAAGACGGAACCCTTATCCGATCACTTTGCTCTCCATCTTCTTGTCTGTCTGTCAAGACCCTTTATCCCGGGAACGCATGGAGGTATCGAGTTGAAATTAAAACCATATACTCAGATCTACGGTCCCTTGAAGCTGTGAAAAAATTAAACCTCGAGTACCTATTACCGTGCCTCCAGATGTTTTCCGTAAAATCTTAAGCATATCTAGAGCCATATGTGTATGCTTGATAATAAGTGTTTACAGACCTGTAATGGCATCATGATGTAGTATGAGACTCACAGCATGTCTCAGGAGATGTAGCTCATACGAGTCTCCGAGGCGAGCGATCACTGTCAGTTGCTTTACTACCTGCAAATATGCAATATTTATTTAAACTTTTCACACACAAAAAAGCCACATAACGACGGTTAAGAATCAATAATGTCTATCTCAATTTTTTACATTTTCTAATTTTTTGAATCAGTGGATTTAAAGTCTAATTTGGCATAGGTTATTCGGGCTGCTATCTCAAAATTCACAATATTTCCTAAATTATTTGCCATAGAAATACCACCTATGTTAGGAACGCGTAAATTTTTCTGCCAATATGGTCTATCTCTCCTTAAAAATCGTCACTATTGATTCTTAACCGTCGATAAACTAAGTGACAAAAATACGTATTATTGAAGCTAACTCAAAAACAACCCAAACAAATTTAATAAAATTTAAATGGAACCCCTGAGGCATATCGCATATTATCCTAAACAAAGAATCTTCGAAATCGATTTACAATTGCCGGAGATATCGCGTAACAAACATACAAAAAACAAGTGCGAGTCGGACTCGCACATGAAGGGTTCCGTACCACAAGGCAAAAACGCCGAAAAAAACATGTTTGTTGTATGGGAGCCCCGCTTAAATATTTATTTTATTTTAATTTTATTATTTATTATTAAAGTAAAAATACAACTGAGTATTTTGTGAATATTTCAAATGCCTACCTGTTGCCATTTTTGATATCGAGCAAAAAAATCGCGTTTGTTGTATGGGAGCCCCCTTAAATATTTATTTTATTTTGTTTTTAGTATTTGTTGTTATATCGGCAACATAAATACATAATTTGTGAAGATACCAACTGTCTGGCTATCGCGGTTCTGGAGATACAGCCTGGTGACAGACAGACGGACGGACAGACGGACAGACAGCGAAGTCTTAGTAATAGGATTCCGTTTGGATAGTGGAGAGTGAAACTATTTATTGGCTACTAGTAAGCCCCTCGAGACTGCTAAAGTTCGTTTTTTAATCTCAGACTAATCTGACAGGTGTAATGTCAAACTTATATAGGGTTATTGGTAAAACATTAACAACCTCAGAACAAAAATCGGCTGTTCTCTACATTTACGTTCGTATAAGTCGTATAACTCGTCAAAATGTAGGGAACAGCTGATTTTTTTTTTCGCGATTTCAGGTTTGGTCCCATAGTAAAAGTTGTTCATAATGATGAGTACAATGACCTCTTAGGAGGTTGTTAATGTTTTACCAATAACCCTGTATACTAAAACAAGTACGAGTCGGACTCACACACCACATACCCGTACCACAAGGCAAAACGAAGAAATAATCGCGTTTTTTGTATGGGAGCCCCCCTTAAATATTTATTTTATTTTGTTTTTAGTATTTGTTGTTATAACAGAAATACATAATTTGTGAAAATTTCAACTGTCTATCTATCGCGGTTCTTGAGATACAGCCTGGTGACAGACAGACGGACCGACGGACAGACGGACAGACAGCGAAGTCTTAGTAATAGGGTCCCGTTTTTACCCTTTGGGTACGGAATCCTAAAAACGCAAAAACGAAAGACTTAAATGTCAGATTAGTGTCTGAGATTAAAAAACAGACTTTAGTAGCCCCTAATCGTCATAAGTTCGTTGATTTTGTATTTATTAACTTAATTAAGAAAATACTAGACGCAAAGGTTAAAAATAAAAATGTAGTTAAAGAAATCGAAAAGCGTGGGGGCGCTTTTTGTATTCAATTTAAGAGTGTTTACGCCGTACGGCATTTCATACAAACTTTCAAGCCCTTATTTTTCGTAATTAATCAAGCGATTTTAATGAAACTTCATACGCATAAGTAGGATACAAAGGTCTAAAAAGTTAGTAGAGAACATTTTCGAAATGTCTTATTTAAAAAAGATAACTGGAAATCTGATAACTGGAAAGCTGTTACACTATTTTTCGAAAATGTTCCCCACTAACTTTTTAGACCTTTGTATCCTGCTTATGCGTATGAAGTTTCATTAAAATCGGTTCATTCATTTCGAAAAATAAGGGCTTGAAAGTTTGTATGAAATGCCGTACGGCGTAAACGCTCTTAAATGTTTTATAATTTTTTTGTGCGTGATAAAAGCGTGTTTTTAGTTTTTTTTTAACTCTTACTTGCAAAAACACATGAGCTCTTCTAGCGAAGTATTTAAGGCTCGGTCTAGAGGAGTAGTACCCAGTCCAGTATGTCATTGAATCACTGCCGTATGGGAGCTGGTCGGCCTGAAAAACGTTAAAATAGGTTAATAAGAAAGAAAGAAAGAAAAAGTATTTATTGCGACTCGTATAGGAAGATCACAAACTAAACTAAACTAAACTTAGTAAAATTTATAAAAAAAACCTGTTATATAAAAAAAAAAATAACAAAAGGAAAATGAAACAGAAAGTCCTATACGTAACCAAAAGGCTCCTATCTCAGCATGATGCTGCGACATTTAAAAAAATAAATGTCACAGCGCTGGTATTCTCGCTCGCTCGCTGGTATTAACGCTGTGATGTCACGGGCAGTTGCAAATAATAAAATAAATTAATTTTAATAGTAGTCGTCGTTTCAGCCGATAGACGTCCACTGCTGGACATAGGCCTCCCCCAATTTTGGGAGGGTAGCAATAATAGTAGTAGTTATTAGTTTTTTTTAATAGGACTAGAGTTTTCAAGAAGAAAGCAAGAAAAAAGAAGTAAGAAGATACATTTATTTAGCACAGGCACAATGCACCAGATACATAGGTACAGTGGGCTGCATCAATTGGGTACCCCAGTTGTATGTAAACTTTAATACAACTGGGGTACCCAATTGATGCAGCTCACCGTACATCAGATAAAAATAAAAAATAAAGTTCAAATCATCTGCCTTGTCTTTACCCAACTATTTTGGGGTCGGCTTCCAGTCTAATCGGATGCAGCTGAATACCAGTATTTTACATGGAGCGACTGCCTCTCTGACCTCCACAACCCAGTTACTGGGTAATACGAAACCCCTTGGTAAGACTGGTTGTCAGACTTTCGGGCTTCTGACGACCAGTAGCGACTGTCAAAGATCCACGAATGACAGCCGGGACCAACGGCTTAACGTGCTTTCCGATGCACGGAATTTTCTGCCACTGCAACATCATAATAAATAACGACGTTATTACGTTGGCGCCGGCTGTCGCTGAAAACCAGCGCTGGGGCTGTCTTGCATAGGGTCGCAGCATAATGCTGAGCGATAGCCGTTTTACCTACCTTACCGCTACCTTAACGCTTCCCCTTAAGGCGAATGCGCCAGGGTAGCCCGCGAAATTCAATTTTTTTTAAATTTGCTGGTCAGTATTAAGTTGTACGTTGATTAAAATATGATTCGCGGCCGTAACAAATATGTATTTACAGAATTATAATCATTAAAGTCATCAACACAACTCTCTAAGACCAAGAGTAATCCCTAAGAATGACTATTTAATGAAATCATGACATTTGGGGATTATACTAACTTAAAAAGTTGCATTACTGATTGTAATTCTGTTAATACATATTTGCTACGATCGTGAATCATATTTTAATCAACGTACAACTTAATACTGACCAGCAAATTGCAAAAAACGTAAGAAAATTTGAATTTCGCGGGCTACCTTAGCGCTTCCCCCTTAAGATTAGTTTGGGGCCCAAACTAAGCACGAATAACAACACGATTTGACAGCTGTCCTTACTCTCGATATGTTTTTACCCTTTCGAAAAAATGTTATATTTAAAAAAAGATAACTGGAAATCTCTGTTTCTATGGAAAACTTAAAATCTGTCTAATTTGGCAGTAACACTATTTTTCGAAAATGTTCTCTACTAACTTTTTAGACCTTTGATACTGCTTATGAGTATGAAAGTTTCATTAAAATCGGTTCATTCATTTCGAAAAATAAGGGCTTGAAAGTTTGTATGAAATGCCGTACGACGTAAACGCTCTTAACTAAACGGCGTAGCATACTGCTACGATCGTAGCCTTTCCACCCTCAGGACCTCTGTGCTACGTGCTACGGCGTAGCTCGGTGCTACAGTCGCGTAGTTCTAATATTTATTACCATTTTCTTAATTGAACCTAATCCATACTAATACACTTCTGGACACATCTATTGGCCCACCTTAGAGTTTAGGTTTCGATGGCCCCTACCGAAATATGATTGCTAGATTGAACAAAAACTGTTGATGCAGTTTTAATCCTGATACATTTTACCATCTTTTTCGATCGTATTGTTTTAAATTTGAATTCAGAATACCATACGACATGGTGCTACGCCCAACAAGTCGGATATGCGCCTTGTTAAAGGCAATTGATTTTTGAATAAAAAACATGTTTTATCAAATAAAGGTTTAATTTAATAACGCGTGTTGCCTCCATGGGCATCTACCACAGCTCTCATACGATTAGGAATAGAGTTTATCAACCGCTCTATGAAATTTTGAGGGATCATCTCCCATTCCTCTTCTATGGCAGTTTTCAACTCCTGCATCGTCTGGGCAACTGGCTGACGAGCCCTAACACGTCTTTTTAGCTCGTCCCACATGTGTTCAATGGGGTTCATGTCTGGGCTTCTGGCTGGCCAGTCCATAACTGTGATGTTCACATCCCGAAGATATTCCCTGACGATGCCGGCCGCATGGGCTCTTGCATTCCATAATCAGCCTATAATGTTCCCACTGCTGGGACACAGGCCTCCTCTCGGTGAGAGGGAGTGGGCCGTAATCCACCACGCGGGCCCAGTGCGGATTGGCAGATGTCACATGTCTTCGAAGTTTTGGTTCTAGGACATGCCGGTTTCCTCACGATGTTTTCCTTCACCGTTTTGAGAGCAGTGGTGATGAAATAATTTACACAAAGTAAAGCGCCTGTCTGGGTTCGAACCTACGACCTACAACTCGTAAGTCGAGGCCGATACCACTTGGCCACCACTGCTCTTGCATTATCATGCATAAAAAGGAAATTTGGGCCCACATAGTCCGCGTATGGTATCACGTGAGGTTCTAAGCACTCACGAATGTACCTTTCAGCATGTAATGTTGGCAGCCGTGGTCCTGTAACAACCTCAAGTTGAGTTTTGCCGCTCGCGGATATACCGCCCCAGACAGTCCATGAGCCACCGCCATAAGCAACCCTCTCTTCAAAGCAGCATTGTGCGAAACGCTCTCCCTTACGTCGGTAGACCTTCTTCCTTCCATCATTGCCATGTAACACAATTTTAGACTCATCAGAAAAGAGTACACGGCTCCAATCTTGCTGTGTCCAATTTAAATGACTGCGTGCGAAATGAAGGCGCGCTGTTCGGTGGGCTCGCGTTAGTTTGGGCCCATTAGCTGGCTTGTGTGGTACCATATCGCATTCTTTTAACCTTCTCTGAACAGTTCGAGCGCTCACAGATACTCCGTGGAAGTCGCGAAGTTGGTTTTGTATCTTAATGGAGGTAAGGTGACGATTTCTCAAGCTGGTCGTCACGATGAATCGATCCTGCCTTTCAGTTGTGACCCGAGATCGTGGCCTTCCTTGGCGACGAACAAAGCCGCCAGTCTCTAGGTACCTCCGATAAACATTTCGGACCGCAGATCGACTTAAATTAAGTTGAGCACTCACGTTTCTTTGGCTGTGTCCGGCCTGAATAAGTGCCACAGCTTGGGCGGCGACTTCAGGTGAAGTATCCATAGATTATTGATAGAACCTCACCTTAATGTTAAGAATAAGTAATGTTTGTTGCAAAACCAAAGATATCAATCACTTTTTCAAGAATTAAATCCAAGTAAACCAATAAAACCAAGTTTTCTTAGTATTCGATTGTTTGATATCAACAAACAGGCTCCAAATTGTCTTTTGTTTCTTTAAATTCTGTGTTCGAATTTCAAAAAAAGACTATTTAATGAAATTGTGAATGTGCTAGGTTCAAAACTGCATAAAAACTTTTTGCTCGACCTAATATAAAATTTTAGCTAGGACCAAACGAAACTGAAAATACAAGGTGGGCCAATAGATGTGTCCAGAAGTGTATTATAAATTCGAAACTAACTCTGTCTGTCTGTATTTTACCTTTTCACGCCTAAACCACTGAACGGATTTCGATAGAATTTGGCAGAGAGATAGATTGCATCCCGGGGAAGGACATAGGATAGTTGTTATCAACGTACCTCGCGGGCGAAGCCGCGGGCGGGAGCTAGTCAAATATAAACTCAAGAAAATTTTAATAATTCATTAAGGCGACTACATGACCTAAAGCGCGGACTTTGTCGGACTACATAGAAAAGAAAGAGAAGCGCGATGACACAACGCTGGTAATTTATTGCAAAATATATAAGTAGCAATTACCTATCTATTTACAAAAAACCTATTGTTTGGACTAAAAAATTAAAACACTAGTTTTTTAGTATGTTGCTTGTAGAACAATCTGACAAAAAATCATAATGCTTACAGTATGGTTTTTATTGTAAAAAGAAAGTTTTTAGAGGTATCTTCATGTTTTTTTTCTATCGTATCAAATTAGTTGTATTATGTTTTCAACACACTATCTAACTAGCATATTATACCCAGAAGAATATCACATATTTCTCTGATTTTGTTTACTGTAGTCGATCATTTACTTTTATTGTTTCTAAAACTTGCGTTTTTTAAGTGTAGGTCCTGTAAGCCTTAAATTCGATACTAGTTTACGATATTCAAAAGATAGCTACTTTGCTGTCGTGAATTTTGACATTAATTTGACGATACAACTCTTGTCAAACTCAAATTATCGGTCGGTCCATTCTCGTTCAAAGCATGGTTTACGATAACAAATGATGAAATGAAGTTTGTAGTAGGAAACGTCCGAACATTCGGCTGATATTATTAGTATTTATTACTTTTGGTTAGTGGTAATCAACTGGAAAGTACTTTTGATCTGATATCTTAATACATTGCAATGCAATCAAGGAGATAAGTATACAGGAGCGTCGGATATAGTTGAAGTTTACTAAGAAACCGGTGGATGTTCTGGACTGAAATTTAATTTAATAAATGAGCTGTTTGTTTTCTATTAATAAAATTTAATTTTATTCGAGAACATCCATCGGTTTCTTAGTAAACTTCAACTATATTCGACGCTCCTGTATACTCATCTCCTTTGTTGACAGTACCAAGGTATCAGTTCCTTCTAAGGGTGCTTTTGGAGTGTGTTGTGAGGGGCGCGTGGCTAAGTAATAACAGCCACACGGATCGATAGATCAGGTTAAGCTACCCTTGCCGCGGTTGGTCCGTGGATGGGTGACCACCTTTAAATACCAAGACCCGTCCATGCCTCTGAAAGCATGGTAAGCTGTTGGTCCCGGCTGTCATTCGTGGCTATTTGACAGTCGTTGTGGGTCGTCAGAAGCCCGAAAGTCTGACAACCAGTCTTACCAAGGGGTGTCGTGGTACTGGGTTGTGGAGGTCAGATAGGCAGTCGCTTCATGTAAAATACTGGTATTCAGCTGCATCCGGTTAGACTGGAAGCCGACCCCAACGTAGTTGGGGAAAGGCTGATGATGATATTGGTACAGACGGCAGCACATCAAGCCAATACAATCTGTCAAATTTATTTAATAAATTTTCAACTTTATCGCTAAAACATAAGGTTTAAAGTTAATCAGGAAACTTTTACAGTTTCGGGTAGCTTGATGTGCTGGCGTCTGTACATTGCTTTTCAGTTTTTTTTTAATTAAACCTCTTTTTTTTTTTGCGGATGGGAAATCATCAAATGGCTCCTCCCGCTCTGGGTGGAGCGGAAGGGAGTGTCAGACTCTTACTGACTAAATCCCACCCGTGTTCCTTCCTTAGCCCTTTATGTTCCGGGCCAGCGGTAATCCCGCTGGCCCAGCAGGCTTCGGCCCTAGGGGGCCCTCCTCAATGCTGACATCTCTTTGAGGCGCGCGTGGAACACGTACGCGCCGTCCGGCACGAGCCTGGTCCTTCGGACGGTGAGCTACCCATTACTCTCCGCCCGCAGGCCCGATTAATAACTAGCTAATAAAACCCTTATTTAAATATTTACCTTTTCAGTATAAATAGCTTTATCCCTTCTTCCGTACAAATAAATAGCTTTTAAATAACAAGATGGCGTCGAATAAAATATGTTGATATCTGACAAGTTCGCCGGGTGCGTGTTGACGTGGCTGGAAAAGAAATATTTTGATAAGTCAACTCCTCGTTAGTCTCAACACCTCTCTCCCTTGAATTTGTATATATATACATATTATAACTATATAAGTATTATAGTAAATAGTATGTATGTGTATATAATCTATTTATGTATTTGTGTATCTAGTTTTAATAGTTTTTTTTTAAATATTATCATTGTTCCTCTCAACCAAAGCACTTGCCATCCAAACTCTTCATCACCCTTGGTTGACTGGTAGAGAATGTCTGAGGCATTAAGACCGCCTTTGTACCTTTTTGTGCGAAAAGTTTAAATAAATAAATAAATAAGTGTGTTGGCAACACCGAGTGAAGCTACTTCGAGTGCTGGCTGGCGGTGAAGTTTTTGAAGGATGGAGCTTCCATAGAGTATAGAAAACTTCCCGCCATTATTTTTTTCTCATGCCGCGAAACGCGTTTGATTTTGTGTACCTATTGTAATTATTTTCGAATTATTATAATATATGTTTGCATAAATAGCTAATAGGTACGTGTTTTAAACACCCTCCATAGAGAAATAGTTAATAAGTGCCATATAGCGTGCAAAATAAACAGTCCTTTTACTGTGTAGGTTAGGTACTGCGCAAGTGTACCTACACCTGCGCAGAAATAGGAAATAGATATAGGACTGATTTTTAAATCATCTGGGCACTTTGGCAGAATCTTAAAAGGATTATGAATCATAATGGACAGTTAACTGTTAAGTTAATCGTATCAAATCGTTTTAAGTTTATACATCACTAACACACATTGTACTATTATAATATTGTATATGTTAGTCTGTAAGGTTATCTATGGGCCAAAGTAGCCTGAAAATAAAGGTTTTATTATTATTATTAAATCCCATTGTTGAAGGATTTTTTACTTATTTTTTTTTGTTGTGCTAAAACACTAACCAATCCAATCCCTTCCCAATTCTTTGATTACGTATAGTACAGCGAAAAAAAGGAAAACACGGACTGTCTTCGCCATATTATAATTCATAATGTTATCCATTTATGATTCTGCCAAAGTGGCCTTTTTAGGCCCACTGATAACATTTTTAGAGGAATTATTTTGGAATATTGACAGTTATTTCGTAAGTACAAAAACTGTCAAACGTCAATTTTATTGCTCGAATAAAAGTTATCCGGCGATGGAAAAATCAGCTCTTAGAACAGTTATTATTGTGTAACTTGTTTGTTTACTAACAAATTACTAACACCTTATTTTGTGTGTACTTATTACTAACAAACCTATTAACGCTTTCTTTGTAACAATGTATGGGCGTATGTCTGAAATAAAGATAAATTAGAATAGAATAGAATACTCTTTATTATGTACACCATATAAATTACAGACATAATTATAGAAAAATTAAAGACAAAAAAAGACAAATAAAATAAAAAAAAGAAATAAAAAGCTTATGAAAAAAAAAATGAAATAAAGGTGAAATTGTTATAGAATTTGCAAAGCAAATTCAACACCATGGATATTTCTGCCGCGAAGCACTAGCTGTGGTCTGGAGGGGAATACAAAAAGCTACTACTTGTTATCTACAGGGTTACCAGGAGCTGATAGGGGGGCCAAAATGCAACATATTAAACCCCCCATATGTATGGTCGAAATTCAATAGTTTTTGAGAAATTTGAATTTTAAAGGTTATTCGATATAATTCCAAAAAAAAAACTACATTGGTATTGTATGTGTATCATTAAAAAATTATATTGCAGCTGGAACTTCAATTAAGCTATGAACGTAATTAAAAGTACTTAATTAGACAGAAAGAAAGAAAGAAAAGTAACCAAAAACAAAAAAAAAAAAAAAAAAAAAAACAATACAAAACAACAAAAACAAACGATAAAATAATTAAAATGATGAGCGATTTAAGAATAATATCTAACCAATATTTTCATTTTACGCTTCAAAATTTTCAGTTCTCGAAACCTATTGAATTTAGGCCATACATCATACATACATATGGGAGGTTCAATTTGTTGCATTTCGGCAGTTGCATTTATCCTGACGGATATACGCCGAATTACAAGTAGGTAACCATACATTATACAACGTATCCCAGAATTAACGTGTAGCGGTATCTACAACGCCACATGCGAACAACGCGTCATACTGACGTCACGCAAAATCCTGCATCTCGCAAGCAGAGTTTAACGCGCAACTAGCATTGATACAACGACCCGACATGAATCATCGGGCTATTAGAATATTCTGTTATAATACATACACAATTTTTTTTGTATTATGTATAAAACATTGCTTATTAATTAAATTAGTTATACTGATTGTGGGAGAAAATTGTGGTCACATAAAGGTAACTTTATTGGTTTACGCGACACACGCCAGTACCCAGGTACCGAAATGGCAAGAACCACTAAGTACCGGGGCAGAATCTGTAGTTTCAAGTCCTGCCTGATACTGATGACTCACTTGATAAGTTTGTCCATGTTCATGAACCAGTTGGCTGCACTCTGGTAGGTGAAATCTCCGCCCATGGTCACCATAATATTGTCGTGGTCGTAGTATTTCGCTTGCCTTTCTATTTGAGAGATGAAGTCGTTTACCTGTGGACAAATGTTACCCCCAATTCAGTACTCTCACGCAGGTGTACAGTACAAAACTCATCACGCCAGTTATTTTATAAGTAATTAAGTTTCATTTTTACAGGGTTATTGGAAAAACACCAATATCCTCTTATATACTACCTCAGCTAAAATTCGCTCTTTATCTCGCTCGCACGATACTGCTCGCGGAAAAAACTCTCTGCTTTTTACGGTGAAAATAAAGATAATAAAAAAAAAACTAAATAACGTAAGACCTGCTTTATAGTTAGTTCAGTTAGTATGCAAAGTTTCATGATCTAATTTGAAGTATTTTTTTAATACCAGCGGTTTATTGTTCGGTTTGGAGGTAACTTTGGATTTTTTTTCTATCGAGAAAATTTTATGGAATCGTGTTTTCGTCTAACATAGTACCTAACATTAATCCTCAACTTTAGCATATATTTATTTCAAAATTAATGCTGCGTTATTTTCGACATAACGGAGGATCATGCTAAGCCATTTGTATAGGCTCTTAAGAGGTAATTGTACTCATCATTATGAACAACTTTTACTATGTGACCAAACCTGAAATAGCGAAAAAAAAAATCTGCTGTTCCCTACATTTTGACGAGTTGTACCTACGTACATAAATGTAGGGAACAGCTGATTTTTTTTCACTCCGCCTTGCCAGGTGGCCTGCCCATTAAATTATGAGTTCTGTAGCGGTATCTACAACGCCACATGCAGACAACGCGACTTACTGACGTCATGCAAAATCCTGCATCTCGCAAGTAGAGTTTACCGCACAACTAGCATAGATATATCAACGGCCCGACATGAATCATCGGGCAGTTGCCCGCCGGACACAACACCCGTCTGGTCGGAGGATCCTCCCTTTTCTATAGTATAGAGGATGAGTGAACTATACACCCTGTTCCTCATATCTCTATACTGGTGACCCCGACGTGATGAACGTCAGCGCGGCCTTCGTGCAAATACTTCAGCGTGACGTGATCATCATCACTTTATAGCGGCGAGGCACCCAGCCAGCTGGCACCCACGGCTTCAACGGGTATCCTGACCATAACTCGTTTTCCGCTATCGAAAACCTTTGGATTTTAACACGCTTTTATTAGGTCGACCTGTATGTAACTATGTAATGGAATCTAGGGTAACTAATTTAACCATCTTCCAAGGGTCGTAGCGTAATGAAAATTGGCAGCTGTATGTAGTTCTGATGACAATACAATAATATGGTACTGTCGAACTGATCTGATGATGGAGCCGGAAGATATGAACTGGAACTTCATGATGGAAAATCGTATCATAACTGTTTTGGATTTCTTAGAAAAGTCTTGTAATGAACTTTGACCACGATTAGGTTTCAAGGTCTGATGATGAAGTTGGAAGATAGGCACTAGCATTCCATGATAGAATATCGTATCATAGTCGTGTTTGCACTTGTGAGAAAATCCGAGTGTGTTTTTCTAGTGTTTTTTAAACTATTAATTTATTTACAATATTTATCAATTCTCACCCTTTTATCAGCATTGTAGACTTTATTATCGGGATCATCAATGATCGGCTCGTCGTTGCAGAGGAAGTCGAAGCAGAAGCCTTCGGGAGCGTTGTATAGGTTGAAGAGCGTATGTGTCATTATGTCTGACATTTTACCTGGAATTCGAGATTAGTTTACTTTTTAAAGAACCGGTGTTACCGACTAAAGACTACACTTATCAAACCGGAAAGGGATCAGCACCGTATCAACTAGAGCCGTTCAGTATTCTTTGTATGAAACTCCTTACTGCAACGCACACTAATCGGAATCGTAATCGCCTCGCCTCGGGACAAGCTCACGAACCGCGGCGCGGGGCGTTACGGCTCGTCGTCCCCGCGCTTACGTCTCTTCGTCCACCCTTGCCCCTCTCAGCCCTCCGGCCTGCCTGCTGCACCATCAACCAGCGGTCGGCGAGCCGTAAGCGCGGCGTCGCCTAGCCGTAGCCGAGTCGACGTATCGGAGCTTCAGAACCGCTTTGGTTACGTGCTTACGTTAGGGTGACGCCTGTTTGATGGCGAGGCGAAAGGCGATACGGTGCCGATTCCTTTCCGATTTGATACGTGATACCTTTAGCTTGTAGAGTAAGCAAACTACAGTGGCAGTGGGATGGCCATGTCTGTTGAAGGACCGATGGCCGGTGAAGCAGACGCGTCCTGGAGTGGAGACCGCGTATCGCCAAGCGTAGTGTGGAACTAGATGGACGGACGACCTATAGAAGGTGGCTGGGGTAGACTGGATGCGGAAGGCGGAGGACAGGGTGCTGTGGCGCAGTCTGGGAGAGGCCTATGTCCAGCGGTGGACTGCGATAGGCTGAGTTGATCACTTTTTAATTCTATATACTTTTGGAAACTTGCTGAACATTAACCAATGACATGGTCGATGACCGTTTTATAATAAAGTAAAATAAATTAATGGTTTTAAAGTCGTCAAAATTCTAATAGCTTATACTGCTGGGACACAGGTCCCTTTTTAGGGTTGCGCAGTTCCTACAAGGAACCCTTATTAGTTTATTAAATTGCTCTGCACAACGCCTTGGGATTAATATGTATAAGGGCTGATTTTTCCATCGTCAGATAACTCTTATTCGAGGAATAAAATTGACGTTTGACAGTTTTTGTATGAAATAACTGTCAAAATTTCAAAATTATTCCTCGAATAAAGTTATCGGATGATTGAAAAATCAGACCTTACTAACATCATATGGATCAAATAAAGTTATTTTATTTTTATTTTTTTTATTATATTCTGTAAAGTTGTGCATAAATATAATCCATACTTCCATACTAATATTATAAATTCGAAAGTAACTCTATGTGTCTATATGTTACCTTTTCACGCCTAAACCACTGAACGGATTTCGATAAAATTTGGCAGAGAGATAGATTGCATCCCGGGGAAGGACATAGAATAGTTTTTATCGACATACACCAGAGGCGAAGCCGCGGGCGGAAGCTAGTCTTAAATTGAATCGTCCTCACCCAAAACATCAGATCCCCTCCACATGAACTCCATCCTGTCTTCCTCAATCATGGCTTCTCTTTCCTTGTGGTCTACGCGACCTGTAGAAACAAAAGTAATTCAAAATGTTCAAAATCTCGTTGCAATCTCATCTCGGCGGCAATCAACTTGAAAAACTTGGCAAAAATTAAGGTATTTTTAACAGACTTTGATCAGTCTGTGAACGTACTTAAAATTACGAGCATTGCCCCCCTCTCTGGCATCTTAAATGAAGAGGCACTTTTGAAAGAGTTAAATTGATTTTTACAACACAAATCACTCATATTATTCCACCTGATGCGAGGATTTGACACGACTGATAGCTCATTTGAAGTTCACTTCACACTACTTACAGCTCACTTTAAGACCACTTCACACTACTGACAGCTCACTCCAAGCTCACTTCACACTACTGACAGCTCACTCCAAGCTCACTTCACACTACTGACAGCTCACTCCAAGCTCACTTCACACTACTGACAGTTCACTCCAAGCTCACTTCACACTACTGACAGCTCACTCCAAGCTCACTTCACACTACTGACAGCTCACTTCAAGCTCACTTCACACTACTGACAGCTCACTCCAAGCTCACTTCACACTACTGACAGCTCACTTCAAGCTCACTTCGCACTACTGACAGCTCACTCCAAGCTCACTTCGCACTACTGACAGCTCACTCCAAGCTCACTTCACACTACTGACAGCTCACTCCAAGCTCACTTCACACTACTGACAGCTCACTTCAAGCTCACTTCACACTACTGACAGCTCACTCCAAGCTCACTTCACACTACCGACAGCTCACTTCAAGCTCTCTTCACACTAGTGACAGCTCACTTCAAGCTCACTTCACACTGCTGACAGCTCACTTCAAGCTCACTTCACACTGCTGACAGCTCACTCCAAGCTCACTTCACACTACTGGCAGCTCACTCCAAGCTCACTTCACACTACTGACAGCTCACTTCAAGCTCACTTCACACTGCTGACAGCTCACTCCAAGCTCACTTCACACTACTGACAGCTCACTCCAAGCTCACGTCACACTACTGACAGCTCACTCCAAGCACACTTCACACTACTGACAGCTCACTTCAAGCTCACTTCACACTACTGACAGCTCACTTCAAGCTCACTTCACACTACTGACAGCTCACTTCAAGGTCACTTACACTACTGACAGCTCACTTCAAGCTCACTTCACACTACTGACAGCTCACTTCAAGCTCACTTCACACTACTGACAGCTCACTTCAAGCTCACTTCACACTACTGACAGCTCACTTCAAGCTCACTTCACACTACTGACAGCTCACTTCAAGGTCACTTACACTACTGACAGCTCACTTCAAACTCACTCCACACTACTGACAGCTCACTTCACACTACTTACAGCTCACTTTAAGCTCACTTCACCCAAGCTTTCACGGTGAGATTTTTATACAGAGTCAAATTAAATTAGCTAGCGAAACTATGCAAACGTGGTTAGCCGCGGGTAGAAGCTTGCTTAATTATAAAATACTAGCTTCTGCCCGCGACTTCGTCCGCGTTTCTTGTTCCCCGCGGGCAGGTGATGCGATGGGGGGGCCATCGCATCACCTGCCCGCGCTATAACTTTGTTTTAGCTTAGCGTTCTTTCTGACTTTTTTTCTTTTTGCGCGGCTTCTAAGGGTCATAGCGTGATGTTAAATAGCCTATAGCCTTCCTCAAGAATTGGGCTATGAAATGCAAAAAGAATTTTTTCAAATCCGACTGGTAGTTCCAGAGATTACCCCCTACATACAATAAAAACATACCTTTTTATAATATTAGTACATAAAGAACTATAGATATCTGTTATTATATATATTACTAGCTTCAGCCCGCGACTTCGTCCGCGTGAAATTTTACCCTCCCCCCATTCACCCCCTTAGGGGTGGAATTTCGAAAAACCCCTTAGTGGATACCTACTCTTTACAAAGAACACACTCCTTTCATGTCTCTAGGACTAATGGTTTAGGCTGTGCGTTGATATATCAGTTAGTCAAGACTTTGAATTTTGAAACCGCGGGGCGCAGCTAGTTATTTCGAAAAGTGCTTCGGAAAATCGAGTTTTATGAAAAAACCTCTGCATAAATCAATTACAAATAAAGTTTATTAAACTCTTCGATAACTGAGCTTTGTCGGTTGCGGACTTGGTTTCGAAGATTTTACAGATCTTTTACTACTTATTTACACCCGAAGTTACGTTAAAAATAGCAAAAAAAACTAATCTTTCTTATCTCATATCTTTTTAATGGCTTCTTATTTTACTATTCTGTTTCCGTACAGACAAAATTAATAATAAGTCAAAACGACATCATGTATAACTTTGGATGCACAATATTAAACAGTGGAGTAATACTCTCCCGAAATTTGTATGGAAAAAATATCGAGTAGTGGCACCTTAATAAAAAATATTGCGTAATTTCGTCCCTCAAGCAAATAATTGTTTAAATGATCACATAGACCGGCTAAAGACTTGAAATCAAAACCAGCCTACTCGATAAAAAAGTTTTGACAGCTGTCATGAGGCCAAGGTCAAAGCAGTTCGTGCTTTTTTTATTTTTTTTCCCACGCATTTATGACACAAGCGTGTTTGTATTTGACAGTTGATATGATGGCAAAGGTCGTAGGAAATTGAGCCAATTTTTATTTAGGCGTGTAAATTGCTTATTTTCCGGTTGATCAAATTATGCTACTGAAATTGCATAGGTACCTACCTTATTGTGATTTCTATTTTTAGAGCTTTTTATTAAGTACAGTCAACAAAAGAGATAAGTATGCAGGATCGTCGGATATCTATAACCGACGATCCTGCATACTTATCTCTTTTGTTGACTGTACACAGGGTCAAATTAAAGTTACCTAGCGAAACTCCGCAGCCGTTATGGGTTGTTATCGATACTTAAAAAAACAACTTTTACTATGGGACCAACCCTGAAATCGTGAAAATAAAATGAAGCTGACTGATCCATACATTTATGTTCGCTTAACTTGACATAATGTCTGGATCAGCTGATTTTTTTTTTCACGATTTCAGGGTTGGTCCCATAGTAAAAGTTGTTCATAATGATGAGTACAATAACCCCTTATAAGGATTAAAACGATCAAAATGTAATAGTGTATACATATGTATACTGTAGATAAAGATTATGATGAGCAGGACTTACCTATGAATAGGCCATCGTACCCCATCTGTGCGAGCAAGGAGACTTGTTCTCTGGTGTGTCCGTATGTGTCTATCTGCCACGCGGCCTTCGGCTTGCCACAGGGACCTAGTGTGTCGTTTAGTTTTCTGAAAATAAAGGCTTTATGAGAACCACGGGTATCTATAATGAGAACCTTCATTTGCAGAAGGTCTGTAATAAAATAAAATAATTTATAATAATAATAATTATTATTATTAAATTAATAAGTGATACCTACTAACATAGTTATTAAGTTTTATTTACTAACAACATTGTGACTATATTATTATAATAATATAATAATAATTTTATTTCAGAATTATAAATCCATAATTTGTTAGTAAAACATTTAAAAAAAACTGTTAGTACACATGCAGGTTGGACAAATAATGGACGAGCGGGCAATCAAATTCCCCTGCAATAATAATAATAATCCATTTATTTCAGGCAACACAGGCCCATAGATAAATACCTTAACCTAAACATATATACTTTAATTATAAAAATTGCACTGCTGCTTATTTTGCACGAAGTGATGTCTGAGTCGGCGTCGTGTTGCGCTGCGTGGTGTCGCGTAACCTTCCACGAAGACGTCGGTACGCTACACCTTTCGGCCAGAACTCTTCCTTCATGAAGGTTTCCAGGTACTGAGTTGGAACCCGCACCACAAACGATTTGAAGTTTGTGTTGTGTTGTTTATGTTGTTTATGCAATGAAATTCAGGAGACTGTTAGAGCTGCCCCGGACCCTCTGCAGCAGCGACGCTTCACGCTTACGTCTGATCGCTGCGAAGCCATCAGTGTGCGCATCAGCAAACATTCCCGACGCACTGCAGAAGCGTGAAAACCCCAACAGCATCCTGAACGCATTGTTGTATTGAACTCGAAGAACATTGATGGCTTTCTGCGTACAACCTGTGAAGAGGCTGCACGCGTAAAATGTCTGTCTGACAATATGCTTTAAAAAGCGTCACTTTTACTTCACACGTACAACGAACAAACCTAGGTACGGACAAGCATGTTGCATCGAACCGCCAATGCTCCTCGTTCCCTTTCTACAACCAGATCATCTTTGATGCCCGCTGTTACAATATGGCCGAGATATTTAAATTGTTGAACACGATTTAAGATATTACCTGCTAGTTTAATGGGAGGAAAACTTTCTGAGGACTTTGCTCCTAAAATCAGAATTTATATACATATATATATACAGTATGTTAACTAACAGAGGGCGTTCCCGTTAACCCGCAATAGTATAGCATCCATACATGCTAAAAAAAATGTTACCATTCGAAAACAAAATGTTTTTATTTTTTATTTTATCAAAATATTCACTAAAAATGTTAAATTGATACTTTAAAGAAACACTCTGTACACGCGTTACTTGAAGGACAGCAATATCGCAATTTATTTATGAATGACGGGCCGCGTGTGCGGCGATCTAATTGATGCGCGTAGCCCCGCCCCCTGCCCCCGAATGTCCACCTAATTTTATTCGGAACTAATCTCACGCGCTGACCGGACGTGCATTATTTTTGCATTGCAACATCTTGCGTCATTCTTGTGTGAAAAATGCCGCATTATCTGTTCAGTGCTCAGGAGTATGTGAACATGGTGCTTATTTATGCTAAGTGTAATTTGATGTATATACTTAGGTTAAGTTATGTATCTATGGGTCTTTGTTACCATAATAAATGGTTTATTATTATTAATAATAATAATTCATCAGTCACTTAGTTCCCTCAATCTGCTACCTACCATCTGCAGAAGGCAGTGATTTTTAACATGCAGGCTAGTTAGAAAATTTATTTAGTTTCAATCGGACTACGTAGACCAATAATACTCCCACTTAAATATTGTTTCGTCTACCACACAGTCCTCCCATAATATTACTCCCACACTTAACCCCACTGTTGGACACTTGGCTTAGGCTCGTGCCATCAGTTCTATCCGGCTAGGCTGAGAGAAAAAAAAAATAGAAACAAAAATAATAATAATCATTTTATTATCAAGCAACTAAGGCCCTTAAGTAAAATACACAAAATAATCTTATTACAATAAGATAGGACAGGGCTGGTACGCTTGAATTTCAAAGTGAAATGAAATGAAATTATTTATTCCGTAAATAGATTTTATCGGAATTACTATTTCACGTCATGTTTAAAAAAAATAAAATGAGCTAAGTATACTATACAACGTGTAACGTTAAATGCGCAAAACCTCTTTGCAAATTCACTTCATCATATCATCATTTCAGCCCAAAGACGTCCACTGCTGGACATAGGCCTCCCCCAAAAGGGGGGGGGGTTTGCCATAATCGCCACGCTTGGCAGGCGGGTTGGCGATCGCAGTATGGTTTGGTGGTAGAATGCATAGAGAACGCTGCTGCCCATTCTCCGGTACGCCCCTTAGTCGCCTTTTACGACACCCACGGGAAGTATGGGGTGGTGCTATTCTTTAAGTCCGGCACCACACAGACTAGTCCGGCACCACACAGACTTCATTCCTTCCTTTTTCTTATTCATTTGATCCTTTTCCAATTACTTACATTAAATTTTATTATTTTTTTGTGTCGGGGGTTTTTTAAATTAAAAATTTAAAAAACCCCCGACACAAAAAAATAATAAAATTAAATGTAAGTACTTAATTGGAAAAGGATCAAATAATTTAAAAACCCCCAACTTAAAGAATCTAGGTAACGAGACTAAAACAGATAAATTCATATGGCAGTCGGGGGACCTCTTAAAATAGAAGGTGTTCCACAGAACGGTCCCCCGACTTCCATATGAATTTATCTGTTTTAGTCTCGTTACCTAGATTCTTTAAGTTGGGGGTTTTTTAATTATTTGATCCTTTTCCAATTAAGTACTTACATTTAATTTTATTATATTTTTGTGTCGGGGGTTTTTTAAATTTTTAATTTAATTTTTTATTACAGATTTACGCACTCGAAGATCGTAAAACTAAATACTATATTCTAACTTATTTTTATTTCCCAAAAAGATAATTTAAGATCCCGGAAGAATTTTCGTAAATCTACAGTACCTACCTACGGTTGAAATACATATCGAAACTGAAATCGCGAAAAAAAATCTGCTGTTCCCTACATTTATGCTCGCATGACTCGTCAAAATGTACTAAACAGCTGAGTTTTTTTTGTGATTTCAAGTTTGGTCCCATAGTAAAAGTTGTTCATAATGATGAGTACAATGACCTCTGAAGAGGTTGTTAATGTTTTACCAATAACCCTGTATAGTTAGCCTATTCCGATCACTGGTCAAAATAGTGAAATATCTTAAGCCCAAGTAATCTGTGAGTACGAGTATGAATGTCGATGGCTTTAAGAGTAGGGGAAGACCAAAGAAACGATGGATGGACTGTGTGAATGATGATATGGTTAGAAAGGGGGTGACTACCGAGATGACGACTAATAGAGAAGTGTGGAAGAACGAGACATGTTGCGCCGACACCTAATAGGTAAGGTACAGACGCCAGCAAATCAAGCTAACCGAAACTGTCAATTTCTCCCAATCAACTTTGAACCTTACGCTTTAGCGATAAAGTTCAAACTCTATTAAAGAAATTTGACAGATAGTAGTAGCTTGATGTGCTGGCGATGGCGTCTGTACAATGGAATAAGTGCAGGAGAATGATGACGAACATACCTCAACCCCCAAGTGTACTGGTCAATAATGTGCAGGTAATCAGGAGTAGCCTCGTCATTGTGGACCCAGCCGCCTCCAGCGAACTCCACCCGGCCTTCCTGCACCAGGGATCTGAAGGTGGCCCTGGTTGTGGGACGCTGTTCCTTCCACCAGCGCCAGAAGAAAGCTGTCTCGGAGAAGGTGAACCTTTGGAAAGTGAAATGTGGGTGATATTGTACTCATGTTCAGGTGGGAGATGTGTGCGTGTCTGTCTGTCTGTCTGTCTGTCACACGGCTGTATCACAAGAACCGCGATAGCTAGACAGTTGACATTTTCACATAAATGATGTATTTCTGTTGCCGCTATAACAACAAATACTAAAAACAGAATAAAATAAATATTTAAGGGGGGCTCCCATACAACAAACGTGTTTTTTTCGGCGTTTTTGCCTTATGGTACGGAACCCTTCGTGGGCGAGTCCGACTCGAACTTGGCCAGTTTTTATTCGTCTACTAGGTTCTGCCCGCGACTTCGTCCGCGAGAAATTTCATGTTCCTTCGACCTACCACGTGGCATGGCATATGGAGTGGAGCATGGAGTAAGGAACTTACTTCCGTCTCTTATCGTGCAGCAGTTCTGACAGTACGGAGTGGTAGATCAGCTGTACATTGGCAGTGCTTACTGTGGTTTTAGCTGTAACAAAGAAGAAGTGATAAGAGTCTTGACCTACTAAAATTAAAACATCAACGGAGGTTCTTATCATCAGGGGGCCTAAAAAGGGCACTTTGGCAGGATCATAAAAGGATTTTTTTTTTTGCGGATGGGATATCATCAAATGACTTCTCCCGCTCTGGGTGGAGCGGAAGGGAGTGTTGACTAAAACCCACCCGTGTTCCTTCCTTAACCCTTTATGTTCCGGGCCAGCGGTAACCTTTTCGGACAATCCCGCTGACCCCGGCAGCCTTCGGCCCTAAGGGGGCCCCTCCTCGATGCTGACATCTCTTTGAGGCGCGCGTGGAACACGTACGCGCCGTCCGGGACGGGCCTGGTCCTGATCGGACGGTGAGCTACCCATTACTCTCCGCCCGCAGGCCCCATCAGGGGGCCTAAAAAGGCCACTTTGGCAGAATCATAAAATTATAACATACCGAATCGACAGTTATACACACAGTTACACAGTGACAGTTATTAGTTACTGATAAGTTAATCGTATCAAATCCTATTAGTGAAGTATTTTTCAGTTATTTATTTTTTGTCTGTGCTAAAATGCCAATCAATCCGATCCAAATCCAATCCCAATCTCTTCGATTGTACCTACGTAGTGCAGCGAAAAAAAGAAAAACACGGACTGTCTTCGCCATATTACGATTCATAATGTTATCCTTTTATGATTCTCCAAAATGGCCTTTTTAGGCCCCCAGTTCCTGTCTCCAAGCAGCATTGGAATTATTATAAGGCTTAGAGCAGTGGGCTTGTGGCTAAGTAACAACACTCGCAAAGGTCGATAGATCAGGTTAAGCTACGCTTGCCGCGGTTGGTCCGTGGATAGGTGACCATCTTTACATACCAAGACCCCACCATGCCTCGGAAAGCACGTTAAGCCGTTGGTCCCGGCTGTCATTTGTGGATCTTTGACAGTCGTTACGGGTCGTCAGAAGCCCGAAAGTCTGACAACCAGTCTTCCCAAGGGATATACTCGTAGTATTATGCAGTACCTGGGTCGTGGAAGTTAGATAGGCAGTCGCTCCATGTAAATTACTGGTATTCAGCTGCATCCGGATAGACTGGAAGCCGACCCTAACATAGTTGGAAAAAGGCTAGGCAGATGAAGGCTTAGAGCAATGGTGGTCCAATGGTAACGGCCGCGACTCACGAGTTTTTTGTCGTAGGTTCGAACCCAGACAGGCGCTTTACTTTGTGTAAATTATTTCACCACCAGTGCTCTCGAAAGGGTGAAAGAAAACATGGTGAGGAAACCGGCATGTCCTAGAACCCAAAATTTAAAGACATGTGCCATCTATCAACCCCATTTGGTCGCGTGGTAGATTACGACCCGCTCCCTCTCAAAGAGAGGACGGCCCGTAACGACTGTCGAAGATACACGAATAACTGCTTTCTGTGCCACTGAGGAGTCTCGATATGAAAGATTTTTTTTTTCTTGGTCTGGCATTTTGAGTTATTTATGTAGCCTATAAGCCTACCCAAATGTCCTTTCTTTGGTATTGTTCGTCGAATCGTTGAGCTCCGTAAGTCTTGAGTTGAGCTGCACGATTTTTGACAAATGACGTGTACTGACTGGACAGGTCCTCTCAATCTGTGTGGTTCTTTCCTCAAAATACCATCTCAGACATCGATCTATATGGTCTTCATATAACCTGACCAAGATTATGTCTGGAGACTGTGACCTCTGAGTTTGTTTCGGCCTTTCTTCTCAGAGTAATAATAATAATAGCCTCCCCGACCGTTTTCGGTCATGGTGGCCAATCTCAATGGAGATTAGCCAGGTACGCAGGAGATATTATAGTGCACAAGTGTGTGCGCAAACACAGGTGCACTCTCTGTTCCTTTACTCTCAAAGTCCGATGGGACGGCAATCCGACACGACCGGAGAGTTCAGGCGCAGGACCAACAGCTTTACGTGCTTTCCGAGGCTCGGGGGCATTAAATCGCCAACTTCCAAACTCCGGACTGTTACTAAGAAATTCCTAATGGTAAACCCAATAACACTTTGTCTTCTCAGAGTAGTCAGATAGGAAACGCCGACCTCATCTAGTTTTAAAAAAACATGGTTGACGTGTCAAAGTGTTTGTACAAACCTACTTACAAAAATAAAATCATTTACTCACCCATCAACCGCTACGCTTGCCCCGATGGGCAAGCGTAGCTTAACCTTCAATATACCCATGAATTTGTTATTATTTAGCCACGGGCTCCATAGATTATAGCTATCAAAATCAAAATATGTTATTTCACTTATGCCTACACTTATGAAACGTCAGAAGCTAGGTGCATGGTTCCAATTGGTCGTTTCCTATGGAGAAGAACCGGCAAGAAACTCCATGGTTACTCTTTTTCAAAATAATTGGCTTTTACAATGTTTTCAAATTACAGTAGGTATGGGAGGACAACGTCGGCCTGGTAACAAGTACCAGGTACTTGTTATAATAAAAAAATATATACAGATCTAAAGTCTATAAGGCCTACAAGGTCCTCACATTTACAAAACAAGAATCTATCAGAAAGATAAATAAAAAATAAAAACCAAGAAAAACCAACCGATATTATTGCCATTACAACCACTAAGAGTTGAAAAATTAGAATCATCCGTAATATAATGTCAAATAATAAAAAGATTATGTCAAAGAAGCATGTAAAAAATAAACCTCGTAATTTGAGAGCAGTTAATAGACATTTACATAGTTATGCCGTTAATGAGGTGCCAGGGAAGCCACATGTGCGGAAGGAATTATTGCCAAACTACGTTGTCTTCAACGTAGTCTTTAATCTTATAATATATTATTGCTATTCTGTGAAGCTATCATTAAAAATAGCTTCAAAGAATAGTGATACCACTTACTTCCATAATAGTATTCATCAAAAGTCTTCACCCATCCGGCGTCCATGTGAGAGTGGGGTATAAGGTGGACGTTCAACGCTCCATCTCTTGTTTGTGGACATTGCTGCAACAAAGAAGATTTTTCTCGTCAACAGCAACAACTATCGATGGAATTTGTGAAAGATTTGATATGGCCAGAAAGGGGAGTGACTACCGAAATCACGACTAATACAGAAGTATGGAAGAAAAAGTGTCATGTTTTACCGCTGGCCCGGAACATAAAGGGCAAGCAAGGAACACGGGTGGGTTTTAGTCAGTAAAAGTCTGACACTCCTTTCCGCTCCGCCCAGAGCGGGTGGAGTCATTTGATGAATTACAAAAAAAAAAAAAATGGGATCAGGGGAGGAGAATGATGACGATAGCAATAACTATCATGACTTTTAACGACAGTTTTACTGTTCAATTGTTCAGGCTATGGTTGTTGCGTTTTAGTATGGCAACAGCGGCATTGACTCACCCACATTTTCTAGCATTTTTTATAAAAAAAATACTGGCCAAGTGCGAGTCGGACTCGCACACGAAGGGTTCCGTACCACAAGGCAAAAACGCCGAAAAAACATGTTAGTTGTATGGGAGTCCCCCTAAAATATTTATTTTATTTTAATTTTATTGTTAAAGTAAAAATACATCTGAGTATTTTGTAAATATTTCAAGTGCCTACCTGTTGCCATTTTTGATATTGAGCAAAAAATGGCAAAAAAATCGCGTTTGTTGTATGGTAGCCCCCCTTAAATATTTATTTTAATCTGATTTTAGTGTTTGTTGTTATAGCGGCAACAGAAATACACTTCTGGACACATCTATTGGCCCACCTTGTATTTTCAGTTTCGTTTGGTCCTCCTAGCTAAAATTTTATATTAGATCGAGCAAAAAGTTTTTATGCAGTTTTGAACCTGGCACATTCACAATTTCATTCAATAGTCTTTTTTTGAATTTCGAACACAGAATTTAAAGAAACAAAAGACAATTTGGAGCCTGTTTGTTGATATCAAACAATCGAATACTAAGAAAACTTGGTTTTATTGGTTTACTTGGATTTAATTCTTGAAAAAGTGATTGATATCTTTGGTTTTGCAACAAACATTACTTATTCTTTAACATTAAGGTGAGGTTCTATCAATAATCTATGGATACTTCACCTGAAGTCGCCGCCCAAGCTGTGGCACTTATTCAGGCCGGACACAGCCAAAGAAACGTGAGTGCTCAACTTAAGTTAAGTCGATCTGCGGTCCGAAATGTTTATCGGAGGTACCTAGAGACTGGCGGCTTTGTTCGTCGCCAAGGAAGGCCACGATCTCGGGTCACAACTGAAAGGCAGGATCGATTCATCGTGACGACCAGCTTGAGAAATCGTCACCTTACCTCCATTGAGATACAAAACCAACTTCGCGACTTCCACGGAGTATCTGTGAGCGCTCGAACTGTCGGAGAAGGTTAAAAGAACGCGATATGGTACCACACAAGCCAGCTAATGGGCCCAAACTAACGCGAGCCCACCGAACAGCGCGCCTTCATTTCGCACGCAGTCATTTAAATTGGACACAGCAAGATTGGAGCCGTGTACTCTTTTCTGATGAGTCTAAAATTGTGTTACATGGCAATGATGGAAGGAAGAAGGTCTACCGACGTAAGGGAGAGCGTTTCGCACAATGCTGCTTTGAAGAGAGGGTTGCTTATGGCGGTGGCTCATGGACTGTCTGGGGCGGTATATCTGCGAGCGGCAAAACTCAACTTGAGGTTGTTACAGGACCACGGCTGCCAACATTAAATGCTGAAAGGTACATTCGTGAGTGCTTAGAACATCACGTGATAGTCGTGATACCATACGCGGACTATGTGAGCCCAAATTTCCTTTTTATGCATGATAATGCAAGAGCCCATGCGGCCGGCATCGTAAGGGAATATCTTCGGGATGTGAACATCACAGTTATGGACTGGCCAGTCAGAAGCCCAGACATGAACCCCATTGAGCACATGTGGGACGAGCTAAAAAGACGTGTTAGGGCTCATCAGCCAGTTGCCCAGACGATGCAGGAGTTGAAAACTGCCATAGAAGAGGAATGGGAGATGATCCCTCAAAATTTCATAGAGCGGTTGATAAACTCGATGCCTAATCGTATGAGAGCTGTGGTAGATGCCCATGGAGGCAACACGCGTTATTAAATTAAACCTTTATTTGATAAAACATGTTTTTTATTCAAAAATCAATTGCCTTTAACAAGGCGCATATCCGACTTGTTAGGCGTAGCTCCATGTCGTATGGTATTCTGAATTCAAATTTAAAACAATACGATCGAAAAAGACGGTAAAATGTATCAGGTTTAAAACTGCATCAACAGTTTTTGTTCAATCTAGCAATCATATTTCGGTAGGGGCCATCGAAACCTAAACTCTAAGGTGGGCCAATAGATGTGTCCAGAAGTGTACATAATTTGTGAAAATTTCAACTGTCTAGCTATCGCGGTTCGTGAGATACGGCCTGGTGACAGACAGACGGACAGACAGCGAAGTCTTAGTATAATAGGGTCCCGTTTTTACACTTTGGGTACGGAATCCTAAAAACAACAATCACAATAAGAAATAAAATAAATATACATTACAAAAAGATGGTACGAGTATAAACATAGTATACAGGGTTATTGGTAAAACATTAACAACCTCTTAAGAGGTGATTGTACTCATCATTATGAACAACTTTTACTATGGGACCAAACCTGAAATCGCGAAAAAAAATCAGCTGCTCCCTACATTTACATTTATGTTCGTATAACTCGTCAAAATGTAGGGAACAGCTGATTTTTTTTTCGCGATTTTAAGTTTGGTCCCATAGTAAAAGTTGTTCATAATGATGAGTATTTTTACCAATAACCCAATAATCCTTACATAGTATAAAACAAAGTCGCCGAAATGTCTGTAAGCGCATAACTTCCGAATGACTGCACCAAATTGGATAATTCTTTTTGTTGTGTTCGGTATTGTCAGGACAAGGTTTGTATGAAAGAAAATTTAGGAAATTTAAAAAAAAATTGCACCCCTCCGAAGCTGGGGCGCCGAAAAAAAAAAAGCCGGTCAAGAGCGAGTCTGACTCACGCACCAAGGATTCCGCACCGTCATACGTTTTTAAATTTTCATCGGCGAGGCCTGGATATATTCGTCAGAGAATTTTAATACTGCGGTGTAGAATATTGCAGTTTTAGGTCAACGCCATCTCTTGACCGCTAGTGGAACTAATGTACTTTTTGTTGATGATTTCTGAAAAAGTGCACTATTTAGGGACATAGTTTTATTTTTCCTGTAGGTAAAAAAGAAGAAGAAAATACGTTTGAGAATGTGCAAACAGCGATCTTTCATATGATATTCCACACGCCCTAAGCCCCACTTCGAATTTTTAAGACCCCCTTTCAGTCCCTGTTGCAAAAAATAAATAGTACATTTTTATTTCTTTCTAATTTGCAAAGTAGTTGGGTAAACGTCATCTAAAATTATTCCAAATTTCAAGTTGATAGCATAAGTAGTTTTTGAGATTTGCTGTGACAGACAGATACACTGAGTCGCACCATAAGGGTTCCGTTTTACCATTTTGGTACGGAACCCTAATAAAATAAAGCTATGAAACTGCCCTGGCAGCGTTAGCGACTTCTACATCGGGTAGTCCAGTGTTAGATTTTCAAATCGGACAGTTGACAGCCTATCCCTATAGCAGGGCCCTACCGGTCGATGTGGCATTAGTCCAGTCGATCGTGGCAAGGCAAAAAATATTTCCAACTACAAACCTGATTTTGCTATTCTAGCGAAAGATGCTCAAAAGCAATGCTCACATTAATAAATAAGTAGGTAATTACTAAAAATAATTTTCAGTTTTATATTTTCCCTCTTAATAAAATAAAAAATCTATATATATGAAATTCAAAGTCCTGACTGACTGACTGATATATCAACGCACAGCCTAAACCGCTATTCCTAGAGACATGAAATTCGGAGGGTGTGTTCGTTGTGAAGAGTAGGTATCCACTAAGAAAGGGTTTTCGAAATTCCACCCCTAAGAGGGTACCCCCATTCGGGGGAGGGTGAAATTTTCCGCGGACGAAGTCGCGGGCAGAAGCTAGTACTACATAATTGTGTACTGAATTATGCTGTTTCATATAAGATTTCAAGAAGTATGTAATTGGTAGATCGCACAGGGTGTCGTCAGTGAACAGTGGATCTTGGGTCTAACCAAGTTGGCCATCCCGGCTGTCAACTTCCTATAGCTTTTTTTTTTTTTTTGAGGATGGGAAATCATTAAATGACTCTTCCCGCTCTGGGTGGAGCGGAAGGGAGTGTCAGACTCTTACTGACTAAAAACCACCCGTGTTCCTTCCTTAGCCCTTTATGTTCCGGGCCAGCGGTAACTCTTTCGGACAATCCCGCTGTCCCGGCAGGCTTCGGCCCTAACCCCGGGCCCCTCCTCGATGCTGACATCTCTTTGAGGCGCGCGCGTGGAACACGTACGCGCCTGCGCGTACGTGTACGCGTACGTGTACGCGTCGTACGCGGCACGGGCCTGGTCCTGATCGGACTGTGAGTTAAACATAACTCTCCGCCCGCATGCCCGCCCCTACGGTGGCCGGGATTCGTCACGCGGCTACCGACGCCCGCGGCGGCTGGACCCACCTCCTTCGCTAGCCTGACTGCTTGGCAGAAGGAGGTGACTGCCTCCCATTCCCTCTCGCCCCGGACCATGGCTTGCATCAGGGCCGGACGCGAGAGGTTGCCGCTCTACGAGGACACGCGGTGTTTCGCCCAAGCGGGGCAGACCTCCACCATGTGCTCCACCGTGTCCTCTGGGCGATCCTGGCAATGGTGTTTCCTCCCGCCTGATGTGACTACCTATAGGCTTGGGAGTTTGTTGCGCCACTTCTTTTTATCAGCTAAAGCCCTAGGAAGTGGTGAAGGAATTGGGGGACTGTCAAAAAGTACTGATTATCAGCCTAATTGGAATAAATGACTTTAATATTGATAGTCAGTTTATTCGTATGACAAAATGGGACCAAACGTTAAGTGGGGCAGACGGCGGGAAGAATTTTGACAGGTAAGAATGGACACCCATCCATATCGTGACCGCAGCATACGCGGCTTAACTTTGATGACTGATGGAACTTCGCAGTTGTTTTTCACGAGTCCATGTTCTTTTGCAATCACTGGGGCTGGATTTCACGAACTCTCGCTCTTTAGTCCGGCGCGTTTTTTGTATATTCGTATTATGTAAATTAATTATACATACCTTGTAACCACATTCAATTTTACTTTTCACACTCGAAATATAATTTATCCTTAATAATACAAATATAAGCACATAATAATTATTACTCAACATTATTTCATTAAAATCTATTTTCTAACTATTAAAACGCATATTCTACATTCGAAAATAGAATCTTATTATTATTTTCAAAATCATTTTTAGATGTAGTATTAGTTTTTATTGAAAATGAAGACTAATAATTTAGGAAGGTTTTGCAATAGTTTTATGGAAATGTTGGTTTGAGGTGGTGGTTTCTGGGTATCTGAAGTAGAACTGTGGTTATGAGGTTGTGCACCTGTAATTGTTGAAATTAGAGCGTGTTTACAATTAGGTTTTGTTCATACTGGAGTGATTTTGTTACACTATATAACGTGAAATCGTTCTAATAATTTTTGCGGGGTACACATGGCAGGAGATTGCACGAAAAACCTCTCTAGGTTTGGAAGGAAAAAGGGGAGGCATTTGCCCCGCTGTGGGTTAACATAGAGGTGAACCTATTTGAGCCTGACTTATAAAAGCCTACTACAACGCGGTCACATTAACTCGACGCATCTCTGGAATGCGAGGCCCGCATTCCTTAGCTCACCCAGCAAGTGTTAGGCCTTTGTCTTTGTTACTAATACGCGCGTCGATAATTCGGCTAGTTTTCTGTTGCTGTTTTATTTATATTTTTTATTAGGTATATTACCAAAAAACCAAAATGACGTCATCAACGCCAAGCGTCGAGTTAATGTGACCGCGTTGTATATAAGTACTACTAGCAGCGTTCCGCGGTTTCACCCGCATAAGTGTCGATCCCGTGGGAATATCTATTATAAACGCGATAGTTTGTGAGGATGGATGAATGGATGGATGTTTGTTTCTCTTTCACGCAAAAACTACTGCACGGATTTGGATGAAATTTGACACACAGATTATTAACCGGGTTTAACACATAGGGTAGGTATGTTTTATCCCGATATTCCTACGGGATCAAAATTGTATGTAAAGGTGGTCACCCATCCACAGAACAACCGCGGCAAGCGTAGCTTAACCTGATCGATCGGTCTGTGCGACTGATATTATTTAGCCACGGGCCCCTCCATCTCAGTCTCACCCAATCTATCACAAATCCCTCTAATTTCTCTACTTTTTCACAAGTTTTTGGCGTTTGTTTGTTGTCGAGATGAGACCGCGACTGGATTTTGAACGTTTTAAAATTGCGAGAATTGGCCTTCTGTGATCTCCACAACCCAGTTAGTTAGGATACGAAAAAAAGGGGGTACTTATCCCTTTGTTTTTTGGGTTGTAAATCATCAAATGACCCCTCCCGCTCTGGGCGGAGCGGAAGGGAGTGTCAGACTCTTACTGACTAAAACCCACCCGTGTTCTTTCAGTTGCCTGTGCCAGGGGCCACGGTATCTCTTTCGAACAACCCGCGACCTTAGCGGGCTTCGGCCCTAGCGGACCCGTCAGTTAGTGCTGACATCTCCTTGAGGCGCGCGTGGAACACAACGCGCCGTCGACCCGGGCCCTGGTCCATTGCTCGCCGTCCGTCCGTGTCTCGGGATCTGTATTTTTAGTTTTTTGCCACCGACTTCCGAAATTAAAGTTATTTCATAATTTTGAGTTAATTTCTTGTTGAAGTCGATTTAATATTTTAAATTACAAAAGTTTTTATTTTGTAATTTTTAGTTTTAAGTAAAAACTGGAATACTTGTTTGTAAAAAGTAGGTAATAGTTTTGTTGTAAATATTGCACTAGAATTTGACCAAGGTTTTGAGATGTTTTCCCTTTGACACTACAACCGTAGCTATATAATAAGCCAGGCCGTCACAGTTGCACGTATTAGTCCATATCTTGAAAATTACTGAATCGATTTTGATGAAACTTGCACTGTTTCCTAAGCTGAAGTAAATGTATGCTAATAAAAAAAATTATCACGATCCGATTAAAAGTTGCGGAGAAATGCATACATACATACGTGTATAAATTTTGTATATTTGTTTGGAAGCCCTAATAGATTGTCATATGTGAATATAATGCAATTCTAATAATATTACATACATACGTGTCGAATTGATATTATCCTCCTTTTTGAAGTCGATTAAAAAGAAAGTCTCCTCGACCTGCGACAGTGTGAACGAAGCCTACTCGTTTCCAGCCATTTGTATCAGGTTAGCAAAACAAGCTCCGTTTAACGATAACAACGAATATCAAACACAGGAATTTCACACGAAAGTACACATATCGTAAACTGGGGGCCTATCGTAAACTGGTTGTCTGTGTGGTGCCGGACTTAAAGAATTGCACCACCCCTTACTTCCCGTGGGTGTCGTAGAAGGCGACTAAGGGTCTTACCGGAGAATGGGCAGCAGCGTTCTCTATTTATTCCACCATCATACCATACTGCGATCACCAACCCGCCTGCCAAGCGTGGCGATTATGGCAAACCCCCGCCAAAATTGGGGGAGGCCTATGTCCAGCAGTGGACGTCTATCGGCTGAAACGACGACGACGACGACGAAACTGGGGGCCTAAAAAGGCCACTTTGGCAGAATCATAAAAGGATAACCCAATGGACATTTTAACCGTTAAGTTAATCGTATCAAATCCCATTGGTGAAGCATTTTTCAGTAATTCTTTTTTATCTGTCCTAAAATACCAATCAACCCGATCCAAATCCAATCCCAATCTCTTTGATTATACCTACGTAGTGCAGCGAAAAAAAGAAAAACATGGACTGTCTTCGCCATATTATAATTCATAATGTTATCCTTTTATGATTCTCCAAAGTGGCCTTTTTAGGCACCCTGATGTACAGACGGGCGCACATCAAGCTACTACAATCTGTCAAAGAACAATGGCAGCCACCCATACATTAATTTAGCTGAGATTCGCGCGCGTGCTCGCGTCTTTAAATGAAAAATATCTTGTTTAACTCGGCGTCAAATTCTGAATTAGTTTGTGCAAGAATTTTTGTTCGAGAAGGCCGAGAATAATAGAAATTCAGTCATGAACGTTTGTAGGTTATGTCTATGATAATTCCAATTCGAGGAAGTAAAAGGGCAATATTGCTAAATCACATTTTTTTCTCCTGTCCCTTATATGACCGTTCATCCTTCCTTCAGGGGAATATCACAGTCCATAAGCAGTCCGGGTCAAGTTAAAATTAAAGAAAACTGAAAACAATCAAATGATGTCGTGTGACATGAGTATCACTACCACAGATCACTACAAACGGTACAACCTATTATTTTTTAGATTTGGGATAATAGCCTTTTTGCCACTCATGAATTGAAAGTAATTCATTTATTGTTACACTATAATATTTTTACCCCCTTGCAAGGAATACTTCCACTTAGAAATAAAAGTATTGTTAATTAATTTACTCCGTTTAATTACGATAACAAACAAAAACTGAATACAATACAATAATGCTGTACACTTGGCAGAATAAATATAAAATGGCAACACTAAAAATCAAAAATCAAATAACTTTTCATTTAAAATATTTTTTTTATCCGGCCTTAACTAGTTAATGTGATACTTTGAAAAAACGTAGAAAAATAATGGAACTGCCTTCGTATATAAGTCACTTGTAGACGCTCAAGTTAAATTCAGCTAAGATTTCGCCATTGTTCTTTCTTTAATAGATTTTCAAATTTATCGCTAAAGCATAAGGTTCAAAGTTGATTGGGAAAGCTTCGGGTACCTTGATGTGTTGGCGTCTGTACTATGGGGTAAGCAGGAGTGTAAGTCGTTGTGTAATTTAAATCTTGAGCGCTAATTCACTATGAAACTTAACCATTCCTTACAAAAAAAAATCCTTTTAAATATTTTGTAGATATGTGAGCACCATGTATCTATCACATAATTGATTTACCTGTCATTGCTTCATTTTTAATTATTTTTACCTTTTGTGGTAGACAAATTTTATTCTAGGGGCATCGTCTTCACATATAATTATATTATGTATACAAAACCTTGTAAAACATTATAAAAGAGTAACGGTGGAGTTTCTTGCCCATTCTTCTCCATACGAACATTGCCTTTTGAAAGGGGCGACTAGAATCAATACAATTTTATACTGTCACTAGCTTTTGCCCGCGGCTTCGCTCGCGTTAAGTATTATTTAAAAAAACTAATAGGTACATTTACATCCTCCAACATCCCTTATTTATCAAAATTTATCAAAATCCTTTCTTAGGGGATGCCTACGTCATAGTAGCGAAGTCTCAGCCCGATCGGTTTAAAATTGACAAAGTTTCATACAAACTTTCATCCCCTATTTTATCCCCTTGGGGGTAGAATTTATCAAAGTCCTTTCTTAGCGGATGCCTACGTCATAACATCTACCTGCATGCCAAATTTCAGCCCGATCCCTCCAGTGGTTTGGGTGGTTTGGGCTGTGCGTTGATAGATCACTATGTCAGTCAGTCACCTTTGAGCTTTATATTATTTAGATTTTTGACGTTCAATAGTGCCTTTAATGTGCCTATTTGAAATAAATGATTTGACTTTGACTTTGCTTCGAACCACGTGAATTCAATAGTTAAAAAAAAAGTTGTTTATTGGTACCAGAAAATCATTACTTAAGGGGGAAGAGCTAAGGTAGCCCGCGAAATTCAAATTTTCTTACGTTTTTTGCAATTTAATGGTCAGTATTAAGTTGTACGTTGATTAAAATATGATTCGCGACCGTAACAAACATGTATTTACAGAATAATAATCATTACAATCAGTAATACAACTTGTTAAGTTAGTATAATCCCCGGGTAGTCAGAAGCCCGAAAGTCTTTTTTTTTTTTTTTTTTGTGGATGGGAAATCATCAAATGACTCCTCCCGCTCTGGGTGGAGCGGAAGGGAGTGTCAGACTCTTACTGACTAAAACCCACCCGTGTTCCTTTCTTGGCCCTTTATGTTCCGGGCCAGCGGTAACCCTTTCGGACAATCCCGCTGACCCGGCAGGCTTCGGCCCTAAGGGGCCCCTCCCCGATGCTGACATCTCTTTGAGGCGCGCGTGGAACACGTACGCGCCGTCCGGCACGGGCCTGGTCCTGATCGGACGGTGAGCTACCCATTACTCTCCGCCCGCAGGCCCGCGCCTACGGTGGCCGGGAGTCGTCACGCGGCTCCCGACGCCTGGGGCGTCCCCCGCGGCGGCTGAGACGGGAGGCTCTCTCCCTGAACCGTCCCGCCACCTCCTTCGCTAGCATGACTGCTTCGCAGAAGGAGGTGACTGCCTCCCACTCCCTCTCGCCCCGGACCATGGCTTGCACCAGGGCCGGACGCGTGTCCTCTGGGCGATCCTGGCAATGGTGACACCCGGACGTTTTCTCCCGCCTGATGATGTGCAGGAACCTCCCTAAACTTCCGTGTGTGTGGTGAGGACCCCAGACACCCCAGCCCGAAAGTCTGACAACCAGTCTTACCAAGGGGTATCATATTACCCAGTAGCTGGGTTGTGGAGGTCAGATAGGCAGTCGTTCCATGTAAAATACTGGTATTCAGCTGCATCCGGTTAGACTGGAAGCCGACCCCAACATAGTTCGGAAAAGGCTAGGCAGATGATGATGAAGTTAGTATAATCCCCAAATGTCAAGATTTCATGAAATAAGTAATTCTTGGCGATTGCTTGCTCTTAGAGAGTTTTGTTGATGACTTTTATGATTATAATTCTGTAAATACATGTTTGTTGTTTTACAGTATTCTGTAAAACAGTATTCGGTATTCTGTTGTGGGGAAATGCCGCCGATATTCAGACAATTTTTATTTTACAAAAAAGGGCAATTCGTTCCATTTATAAATTAAGTCCCAGACACTCCCTCAGAGACAAATTTAAAGAGATTAATATAATGACTGGGCCTTCTCAGTACATTTATGATAATCTTTTGTATGTACATAAAAATATTAATCTGTTTAAAAAATACAGTGAAATCCATAATATAAATACTAGGAACAAACACAAATTTGTTGTTCCTACAACAAGGCTCAAGAAAATAGGTGGCTCGTTTAGATGCCAATGTATACGTTTTTATAATAAACTTCCTAGCCACATTCAAGAACTAAGCCTTAATCTTTTAAATCTTTTATAAAGCGAAAACTATGCCAGAAAGCCTATTATACTGTAAAAGACTATATTGAGGACAAAAAGGCTTGGGATTGAGCTGCTCCAATAGGTTTAGACAGTGAATGTTATTTTGCTATTTTACACTTTAATATTTTTATTTTTTAAGTATCTATTTACTTAAACAATGACATGTACATTTACTGTATAAAGTATTATATTATTTTAATTATTGTGAATGTGAGGACTATGTGGGTCATTGTTTTCATTTTAATCATGGTCTGGCAGTTTGAGTAGTTTATGCGGCCTACCCAAATGTCCTGTCTTTGGTATTGTTCGTCGAATCGTTGAGCTCCTTAAGTTCTGAGTTGAGCTGCACGGTTACTGACAAATGCGTGCACTGACTGGACAGGTCCACTCAATCTGTGTGGTTCTTTCCTCAAAAGATCATTTCAGACACTAATCTACATTGTCCTCAAAGATTATGTCCGGATTTTTTTATATACACATTGACATTGATGAATTTTATTTAGACAATGACATGAATATTTACTTTGTAAAGTATTTTTATTTTTTTTATTTTTCATTTAATTATTGTGAGTGTGAGGACTATGTGGATCATTTTTTATCTGTTTTCCTTCTTAGTTTTAATCATGATCTGGCAGTTTGAGTAATTTACGCGGCCTACCCAAATTTCCTTTCTTTGGTATTGTTCGTCGAATCGTTGAGCTCCTCAATTTCTGAGTTGAGCTGCACGATTTTTGACAAATGCGTGCACTGATTGGACAGGTCCGCTCAATCTGTGTGGTTCTTTCCTCAAAAGACCATTTCAGACATCAATCTACATGGTCTTCACACGATCTGACCAAGATTTTGTCTGGACTTTAAAAGAGACTGTGTCCTCTGAGTTTGTTTCGGCCTTTCTTCTCAGAGTAGTCAGATAGGAAACGCCGACCACATCTAGTTTAAAAAATATGATGACGTGTAAAAGTGTTTGTAAAAACCTACTTACAGAAAATAAATCATTTATCATTTACAGAAAAGGGAGGATCCTCCGACCAGACGGGTGTTGTGTCTAACGGGCAACTGCGCGATGATTCATGTCGGGCCGTTGTATCTATGCTAGTTGCGCGGTAAACTCTGCTTGCGAGATGCAGGACTTTGCGTGACGTCAGTATGACGCGTAGTTCGAATGTGGCGTTGATACCGCTACAAGTCTAACCGGATGCAGCTAAGTACCAGTTACTGGGTAATAATATGAAACTCCTTGGTAAGACTGGTTGTCAGACTTTCGGACTTCTGACGACCCGTAACGACTGGCAAAGATCCACGAATAACAGCCGGGACCAACGGCTTAGCTTGCTTTCCGAGGCACGGAGGGTTCTTGGTATGTGAAGATGGTCACCCATCCACGGACCAACCGCGGCAAGTATAGCTTAACCTCATTGATCGACCCATGCGGCTGTTATTAAACCTCTACTTATATGACCACTGATTTCTGATAATGCTTTATACGCTCGGTAATGTAAATCTATAATTTTCGTGCTAAGATATAGAACCAAGGCTCCTATTGACGTCATCCAAAGGTTTAATTAGAACTATTTCCGTTACAATATTTCGTGACACTATCTGGCCCGTCAAAACACGGTCAAATTAAAATGGACACGGAAACACAAGATGTTATAGCACAAACATTAAAAGCGTTTCCGAAATTAATTGTCGTAATAAAACATTATGGTACGTCTGTGGAAGGTTACGTCTGTGTGTCCGTGTGACGTCATGATTAGAAGGTCTAAAAATCGATCTATATCGAAGATAGATAGTTGTACACTTAGACTAGCTCCTGCCCGCGACTTCGTCCGCGTGAATTTTTTTATTCCCCAGACCCACCCCGCAAGCAAGAATTTTTCAAATCGGTTGGCAAGCGACGGAGCTATGCGCGAACAAACATAAAAAAAACGACAAACATCCGAATTGAGAACCTCCTCCTCTTTTAGAAGTCTGTTAAAAACCAAACTTGTCCTAGAACCAAAAATTCGAAGACGTAGCGTATGAAATCCACCAACCCGCAGCTGGACCCGCGAGGCAGAATAACAGGCCACTCCCTCTCACAGTGAGGAGGTCAGGAGGCCTGGGTCCCAAAAGTGGGAACATTATAGGCTGATTCTGATATAGAAATCTGTCGAAACCGTTTTCCAAAGGGTATCCCTTCTTTTCGCATAATGTTCTTTTTCCTAAAATACTTTGGCATCACTATTTTGGAATAATTTGTTTTGGCATAATAATACTTTGCCATTTTTTTGGCATACAGTTTATGTTGGCATAATAATCTTGAAGGCTAATTTGTTTTGGCATAAATTGAATTCGCATAATACTAAACTAAAGTACTTAAAATTAAAGTATTGTCGTAAAAATTCAATATTATGTTGTGCTACTAGGCGACGTAGGATGCAAGAGCGCGAGGGAAGGGCACACCGAGGTTCGGTTTGGTTAGGTTCCTTTAAACCCTGCAGACAGAAATAAGACCTGACGTCGTTAGAAATAAAACATGCAGCATGCTAAATTTATCCTATAGAATGTTATGATTAATCATTATTATGATTAGAGAAATTATGCCTAAAAAAATTATGCGTAAGCTAGTATGCGTAAATAATGTTATGCGAAAATAAAATTAGGAGAAACAAAAGTATGCCAAGTTATATTAGGTCTTTAAAATTTTATGCAAATGGATAGGGAACCTTTCCAAAGACAGATTTCTACAAAATATTAACCTAACCCGGAACGGCCGGAACAGAATTTATAAACAAAGACCCTGGTTTAACAGATTCGGATTATCTAATAACATAGTAATATTGACAAAACATGATACACGAATGTACTTGATAGGAATCCACTGGTGTGCAAATATTCTTGATGTTATACATCCGAGGGGTCCGTGGCTAAATAATAACAGCCGCACAGGTCGATCGATCAGGTTAAGCTACGCTTGCCGCTGTTGGTCCGTGGATGGGTGACCATCTTTACATACCGTGACCCCTCCGTGCCTCTGAAAGCACGTTAAGCCGTTGGTCCCGGCTGTCATTCGTGGATCTTTGACAGTCGTTGCGGGCAGTCAGAAGCCCGAAAATCTGACAACCAGTCTTACCAAGGGGTATCGTATTACCCAGTAACTGGGTTGTGGAGGTCAGATAGGCAGTCGCTCCATGTAAAATACCGGTATTCAGCTGCATCCGGTTAGACTGGAAGCCGACCCCAACATAGTTGGGAAAAGGCAGGCAGATGATATATCGATCGATATTACTATGCTGCTGGGGAGTTTGTTTCGCCACTTCTTCTCCCAGCGAAAGCACTAGGAGGTGGTGAAGGGCGGGCGTTTTGGGGGAATGTCACAGGTAATTTTGACGTTCGAGAAGTGGTCATTCTTAGTCTAATTTGAATAAATGACTATTGATTTTGATCTGTCTGTGTGGTGCCGGACTCTCAAGAATAGCACCACCCCATACTTCCCGTGGGTGTCGTAAAAGGCGACTAAGGGGCGTACCGGAGAATGGGCAGCAGCGTTCTCTATGCATTCCACCACCATACCATACTGCGATCGCCAACCCGCCTGCCAATTATGGCATACCCCCCCTTTTGGGGGAGGCCTATGTCCAGCAGTGGACGTCTTTCGGCTGAAATGATGATGATGATTTTGATCAATCGAGGTTAATCAAGAGCTGTGGTGTCCCAGTGGCATCGGCCGCAACTTACGAGTTGTAGGTCGTAGGTTCGAACCCAGACAGGCGCTTTACTTTGTGTAAACTATTTCATCACCACTGCTCTCAAAACAGTGAAGGAAAACATCGTGAGGAAACCGGCATGTCCTAGAACCAAAAATTCGAAGACATGTGACATCTACCAACCCGCACTGGGTCCGCGTGGTGGATTACGGCCCACTCCCTCTCACAGAGAGGAGGCTTGTGTCCCAGCAGTGGGAACATTAAAAGGCTGATGATGATGATGATGATGATGAAGGTTAATCAACACTTGCCACGGACCGTCCGTGGATGGGTGACCATCCATATCGTACGAAAACCCCTCCAAATCTCGCAACGTCCGTCCTGACTGTCATCTGCAGATCTTTGTCAGTCGTTACGGGTACTCAGAAGCCCGAATGTCTGACAACCAGACATTCCAAGGTGTACGTGTTACCCAGTAACTGGGTTGTGGAGGTCAGATAGGCTGTCGCTTCATGTAAAATACTTGTATTCAGCTGCATCCGGTTAGGCTGGAGACTGAACCCAACGTTTAAATATATTTGGGAAAAACCTAGGCATCTGAGGGTGATGCATATTAAATTTATTCGCAATGAAAAGTTATAAAATTAAAATTATTTCAGCGAAAATTTCAACTTTACTCGGGTTTTAATATCTAGGAACTTAATAAAATTCTTAAATTCATTCATTCATTGGGATCACTGACAGATTCAATTTTGCACAAAAGTTCAACGAAGGAAGGATTTTGGAAAATCGTAAAGGTTAAAAGGCATACCTAAGGCTTGTATGGGGTTTCGTGAAAAAAAAATGAGAAGCTTGTTTATTTTAAAGAAATAATTATTATTTCTTTAAAATAAACAAGCTTCTCATTTTGGACAAACTAAAAGATCATGCAAATATGACGAAATGAGTTAATCTCGTTGCAAAATCGTAATTAAATGCGGCGGTCATTAAAATTATGCTTATCTTTATGATTATTAAAAGTAATGGTTCGTTTTATTTAAGTATTTCATCTCGCAGAAGTCTGTGTCACAATAGCCAAGGAACTGGCTTCTGCCCGCGACTGCATCTGCGTGAAATTTCTTGTTCTGTTCTTGTTTTTTAACCGACTTCAAAAAAGGAGGAGGTTCTCAATTCGACGGTATGTTTTTTTTTTGTGTGTTTGTTACGCGATTACTCCGCCAATTGTGAACCGATTTTCAAAATTCTTTTTTTGTTTGAAAGGGTATACTCTCGAGGTGGTCCCATTATCATCAAGTTGGAATCTGACGAGAGCATCCCATGGAAATCGAGGGAAACCCTCAAATTTTATAGGCAAAGCCATAACGATTTGGGTATTTTTTAAAATAACTTGACCATTTGCTCTCGGAAATCATCATTTGGTAAAGTGGAGCTGATGAAGAAGACCACAGATGGCCATTGGAACTACTCAATGACAAATATTTCACGGGTTGCGACTCGATTACTTTAATATGGTTGCTAAGCAATTTATGCTCGTCACAATGCGTATGGTGAGTGGTTGTTGAGGAGTTCTCCTGGTTCTTACCAGGAGAAACTCCTCAACAATTAACGTCCCAACATTTGGAAAAGCAATATTTTGTAACAAGTGATGAGCAGTTCACTTTAGGCTATTGTAACTTAGATAAATTACAAACGGACCCACTAAAAAGTGAAAAATAAAAACTTTTTACAAAATAACTTTAATTTCGGAAGTCGGTGTCAATAAACGAAAATACAAATCCAAAGACACCGACTTCCGACATTAAAGTTATTTTTCACTTTATAGTGTTCTTTGGAAGTCGGTTGTTTTTTTTTTGTAAAAAATTTTTATTAACAGAATAGGTCGGCTGTTTCCTAATGGTGAGTTGTCAACATCGTCTATGGAATTTTGCAATACCAGAGGCATCACAGATCAACCGTTGCCATCCCAGAGACAAAGCTAAAATGTGAAATATTTTGTAGTTGAACTATTTCTATCTCTAATCTTAAATTCTTAATGAATTGACATTGAAAATTTTATTGTACTTAGGTATTTTTTTGTTTTTTTTTTTTTAAGTTTTTAGAGTTTTTAAATGTGTTAGGTACCTACTTGTATTATGGATGTTATTTTTTTATTTTTTTTATCCTATGGAACGATTTCAAACACAATGTAAATTGTTTGTGAATAAATTGAAATTGAATTGAATGTCTCATGTGCCTGTAATTATTCATGCACCCATTCATCCATACCCTTTAAAACATAACACAGTACATTCATCTTGGATACCATTGATTTCAAGCTGATGTGACTGGAAATATGCCTTAAGGGGGACATCATAAAAGGACATAATAAATTGGTTCCGATTCTGTTGTTCACAAACTAAATTAAATTTAAGTTCAGTGCATCTTTTTCTTTCTATTTCATTAAGAAAAGGACAGAAGATGCATTTTAGTTTAGTCCTGTCAAATTAATCAGCGCCTGACGTAAGTTGGCGTAATTTTAGAAGGCAAGTTTTCAGGCAGACTTATCAGGACTTTTTTTTTTGTCACCCCCCACACAGGCACTTTTTAGGGTTCCGTACCTAAAGGGTAAAAACGGAACCCTATTACTAAGACTTCGCTGTCTGTCCGTCTGTCCGTCTGTCTGTCTGTCTGTCACCAGGCTGTATCTCAAGAACCGCGATAGCTAGACAGTTGAAATTTTCACAAGTTATGTATTTCTGTTGCCGCTATAACAACAAATACTAAAAACAAAAAAAAATTAATATTTAAGGGGGGCTCCTATACAACAAAGGCGATTTTTTGCCCTTTTTTGCTCGATATCAATAATGGCAACAGGTAGGCACTTGAAATATTCACAAAATACTCAGTTGTATTTTTACGTTAATAATAAATAATAACATTAAAATAAAATAAATATTTAAGGGGGGCTCCCATACAACAAACATGTTTTTTTTGGCGTTTTTGCCTTGTGGTACGGAACCCTTCGTGTGCGAGTCCGACTCGCACTTGGCCAGTTTTTTATTATTATTATTATTCATTTATTTCAGGCATCAAGGCCCATATAAATCACATACAATACAATATGAATATAACTTAATAATACTATAAATACATACACACATTATAATTACACTAATAAATTAAAGCACACGAAGTGTCTGCGTCGTGTTTCGCTGACTGGTGTCATGTAGCCGGCCACGAAACTGGAGCTACATAACACCCTTCGGCCAGAACTCTTCCTTGAGGAACTTCTCGAGATGATGTGTCGGAACACGCACCACGAACGACTTGAAGTTCGGGTTTTTAACGCGACTCTAACTTCTCGACCCTCAAAGTCCAGCTGGTCTTCACACGTACTCCACGATCTCCTCAACCTTCGTGGAGTGGTGCAGCCTGGACACGTACAGCTTCGTCTTCGGGATTGCTGGACGCAGCAGCATGTTGGGTTCCGACAAGGAGGCTTTTTTTTCTTCTTCTTCACCTAGATGAAACCATCCTTGTCGCACGTGTCCTTCTCTGGATCCTGCCTTTTCAAAACCTTGTTTATAGATATGTATGTTTGTCCACGCATGTCTCCGAAACTATGAATCGGATTGTGAACAAAACTATTGCGTCTTAGCGTTGAATACAAGGTAGAGGTTGAAGGCAAAGTAGTTTGGCAATAATTCCTTCTGCTCATGTGGATTCCCTGGCACCTCATTAACGGCATTACCTCAGACCAAATAAAAAGTCACAGAGCATGTAACCTGTTAAAAGTTAAGACATAGCGCTGTGAACAATACAGTGAAGCATGCAAAAACTACACCTCCGCTCCAGTGGCGGTCCTAGAATATTTTTAGGTGGTGCTAAATCTTAATGTGGCGGCCCTGTCAAACTGATTTGCAAATCAGCACAAGCTTTTTCCAATATGGACCTTTCCGCGCCGCCCGCTCCGTTTACGCGCTCAAATTATTGTCGCTATCATTGGTCATCAAATAGTTACTATTAGTAACTATTCGTTGGCTGGTGCCTGGTGCTGTAATTTCGGTTGATTACAGCGCCCCCACATGACGGCGCCCGTGTGGTGCCGGACTTAAAGAATAGCACCACCCCATACTTCCCGTGGGTGTCGTAAAAGGCGACTAAGGGGCGTACCGGAGAATGGGCAGCAGCGTTCTCTATGCATTCCACCACCATACCATACTGCGATCGCCAACCCGCCTGCCAAGCGTGGCGATTATGGAAAACCCCCAATCCCTTTTGGGGGAGGCCTATGTCCAGAGTGGACGTCTTTCGGCTGAAACGATGATGAAGACGTGACGGCGCCCAGAGCCGCTCGCACCGCCCTAGGGCCGCTACTGATCCGCTCTGTGCATACACGCTCACACGCACACATTTACAATCAAACTACACCTCACTATGTGCACACATGTTTACGAAACCGGCTTCACTTTACTGTTGACAGCCCTCTGTCTTGCTTTTCTATTTGGTCTGAGCGGCATATACAGGGTTATTGGTAAAACATTAACAACAAAAAAAAAAAAAATCGCGAAAAAAAAATCAGCTGTTTGACAAGATATGCGAATTTCAGGTTTGTTCCCATAGTAATAGCTGTTCATAATGATGAGTAGGTACACAATGACCTCTTAAGAGGTTGTTAATGTTTTACCAATACCCCTGTATAAATGTCTATTAACTGATCCCAAATTACGATGTTTAATTTTTATTTATTTTTTTACATGCTTCTTTGACATAATCTTTTTATTATTTGATATTATAATACAGACGATTGTAATTTTTCAACTCTTTATTAGTGGTTGTAATGGCAATCATATCAATTGGTTTTAATACGTTTTTTTTTTTTTTAATTTTTTTTTTGTAAATATTATATGAGGACTTTGTAGGCCTTGTAGACTTTAGATCTGTAGACCATTTTTTATTTTATCAAATACCTGGTAGTCTGGTACTTGTTGACAGGCCTACACTGTCCTCCCATACCCACTGTAATTTGAAAACATTGTAAAAGTCAATTATTTTTAAAAGAGTAACCGTGGAGTTTCTTGCCGGCTCTTCTCCATAGGAAACGACCAATTGGAACCGTGCACCTAGCTTCTGACGTTTCATAAGTGCCCATGTAGGATGTGAAATAAAATATTTTGATTTTGACTTCGTCTATCATTCATCCTAATATAATATAGTCTGTCTGTCTGTTACCTCTGCACGCGAACCGATTTTCCGATTCCCGGGAAAGGATATAGGAATCAATCACCCGGTTAGACTGGAAGGCGACCCCAACATAGTTGGGAAAAGGCTAGACAGATGATGAGTTTGCACGACAATGTCCCTGACTCCTGACAGCCTGTATACCATCACCATCTTCTACCACCATCTACTACCACTCACCATATAAACGATGTAGGGTGTCAGTATAGTAGCCACATAGCCACTTATGTGGATCAGTGCAATGCCTTGAGCCCTGACCACTGTCGGTAGTAATTCTGCAGCATATTGTATAATAATAGACCGACCGACCGACCGTTTTCGGTCACGGTGGCCAATCTCAATGGAGATTAGCCAGGTACGCAGGAGATATTATAGTGCACAAGTGTGTGCGCAAACACAGGTGCACTCTCTGTTCCTTTACCCTCAAAGTCCGATGGGACGGCAATCCGACACGACCGGGGAGAGTTCAGGCCCAGGACCAACGGCTTTTACGTGCTCTCCGAGGCACGGGGGTATTAAACCGCCAACTTCCAAAACTCCGGATTGTTACTAAGAAATTCCTAATGGAAAACCCAATAACACTTTGTCCGACCCGGGAATCGAACCCAGGACCCCACGCTCAGCAGTCGCGCTTGCAACCACGAGACCAACGGGGCAGTCAAATATTAATAAAATAAAAAATTAAATTAAAAATTTAAAAAACCCCCGACACTAAAAAATAATAAAATTAAATGTAAGTAATTGGAAAAGGATCAAATAATTTTAAAACCCCCAACTTAAATAATCTAGGTAACGAGACTAAAACAGATAAATTCTTATGGCAGTCGGGGGACCTCTTAGCATAGAAGGTGTTCCACAGAACGGTCCCCCGACTTCCATATGAATTTATCTGTTTTAGTCTCGTTACCTAGATTATTTAAGTTGGGGGTTTTAAAATTATTTGATCCTTTTCCAATTACTTACATTTAATTTTATTATTTTTTAGTGTCGGGGGTTTTTTAAATTTTTAATTTAATTTTTTATTTCATGCTTTTTGTAGGGACTCCTTAATTTTTGTATTTCATTTCTTTTATTTTCTTACGTTTTAAGATTCAGGTAATTTGGTGTTTAATCAGGTTTTTTATCCGTCAAAAAATAATTATTAATTTATAGTTGAAGAATAATTTTTAAAACTAAACAGAATTTTTTGTTTTATTATATCCTTTTTCTAGTTATTCAACTTTCGTACAAGTATTTCATAGCTATTAGATATCTTAGGTATTTCAGATATAGTTTATAAAATGGGACTGCGACACTATCTGATGTAGAAATACCTACGCTTTTTAAGTAGGATAATTCCATTCGTATTAAAAATAGTCAAACTCAGTGGTCGTAGGTACCAGTCATCACTCCACTTTCCTCGTCATTCTAGAGCATTGATCAGAAAAAAAAATATTTTTAAATTTTTTTGTTTCGATTTCGTTAGTTAATATTCCTCATTCCCTTTCAATATAGTATATTATTCTATTTGTCAAGTCCTTGCATTTGATACCTATATTGAAGGAGTTGTGAAAAAAATATATTATTCGCCATTTTGTGGTGGCGGCCATCTTGGATTTGAAATTTGTAATAGCGTATAGTATTCTACTAGTCAAGCCCTTTCATTTGATACCCATATTGAGGGAGTTGTGAAAAAAAAAATGTAATTCGCCACTTTGTGGTGGCGGCCATCTTGAATTTGAAATTTATCATAGTGTATAGTATTCTACTATTCAAGCCCTTTCATTTGATACCCATATTAAGGGAGTTGTGAAAAAATATGTAGTCCGCCATTTTGTGGCGGCGGCCATCTTGGACCGATTTTCGTCAAACATAGCTAAGAACACTCCCGACTAATTCACCTTTTAAACAAAAAAAACAAAATCAAAATCGGTTCATCCCTTCGGGAGCTACGATGCCACAGACAGACACACACACACACACACACACACACACACACACACACACACACAGACACGTCAAACTTATAACACCCCGTCGTTTTTGCGTCGGGGGTTAAAAATATTGCATACCAATGTTATAAGATATGTTGACGGCGAAGCGACCGACGATGGCAAGAGAGGCTGAGGCGATTCCTGGGGGAGAAAAAAGAGAGAGGTGAGAAAAATAATCTATCTATCCACAATGATCACATATTCTGTAAAACCTAAGTTCACATGACTGTGGAAGCAATATCTATCACATTAATATTATAAAGGCGAAAGTTTGTGAGTGTGTGTGTTTATATGTTTGTTACTTCTTCACGCTCAAACGGCTAGGCCAATTTTAATAAAGTTTATTGATATGGAGGTAGCTGACACCCTCACACACATATACCAACTGAATTTTCGACAAACCGTAATACGACATGATTTTATTTCGACAATATGGAACTTCGACAAGTCTTTATTTCGACAATACTTTAGTTCGAAATACCTTAAGTCCGACACGACTGTACTCCGACAAAGCGTTTCTTCGACATGACTTAACTAGGAAACAATGCGACTTCGACGACATGCAAGCTACTTTTTATCCCGATATTCCCACGGGATCAACACTTATGCAGGTGAAACCGCTCTGTTAGTTGCTACGACGCAGCTGTACCTTTCGCGTCTGCATCACTCCACGACAACTGAGGACAACTGAGGAAAAGGACACTGACTATCTTAATATTTTAACTTTCAATGTTCGTACTTTACGAACTGAAGAACGTATAGTAGAGTTAGAAAATGCACTAGAGTACATCAAATGGGATATTGTTGGTCTGGCCGAGGTGCGACGAGAAGGAGAAAACACATTCGAAAGGCAAACTAACATATTCTACCATTACGGAGAAACAAACACAAGATATGGCGTTGGCTTCCTTGTTTCAAAAAGATGGAAGGACAACATAGTCGAATTTGTAGCCTATTCAGACAGAATTGCCTTACTAAAATTTTCCATCAACAAAAACAAAACATTAACAGTAATTCAAGTGTATGCTCCAACATCCTCACATAGCAATGATGACATTGAGGAATTCTACGACCTGCTGAATAAAGCCTGTGATGAACACCGAGGTACCTGGACATTGGTTATAGGCGACTACAACGCTAAAATTGGTCTACGGACATCTTCAGACAACACCAGTGTTCTGGGACCCCACGGCTTAGGACATAGAAACGAACGCGGCCAACGCCTTCTACAATTCGCTTTCGGTCAGGATCTTAGTGTCAGCAACAGCTTCTTTGTTAAGCAGCCTCAACGTCGATGGACGTGGCTTTCTCCTGATGGTCACACAAAGAACGAAATCGATTTTTGCCTATCCTCAAATAAAAGTATTATAAAAAATGTAAATGCACTCAATAAATTAAAATTCAGCTCCGATCACCGGCCATTACGAATAACAGCAAATTTTGATTTGAAATTACATCGCAATAAACTTATTCAAAGCACAATCAAACGTTTAGATAGATGTACACTAATTGCAAATAAAGAACAGTTTAACATAAATATTAAAAACACCTTCAGTTTATTAGATACAGACTCAGAGGACGTACATATACAGTATCAAAACATAAAGGAAGCTATTAAAATCGCCAGTCAAAAAATTGTGTGCCTCAAGAAAAAGAAAACAAAACTTACTGACATCACAACCCGTCTTATAGAAGAGCGAGAGAATGTAACGTACCAATCTGCTAGCTATAGGAATCTTGACAAAAAAGTAAAGAGGAGCATCAGAAAGGATATAAGGCACCATAACACACAACTTGTCCATGCCGCATTGACAAACAACCGATCCCTAAGATCAGCCATGCGTGGTATGGATGTAGGCAGGTCTTCAATCACACATTTAAAAGATAAAAATGGCGTTAAGCAAGGAGACAGGGCAAAAATTCTTGAGATAAGTACCGAGTTTTATAAATCTCTATACTCCAACGACCAAGCATCCCAACAAACAACCGAAGTTTACTCATGTCCTGAGGAGGTCCCAGTAATATCTGGCTATGAAGTACACCAGGCTCTCAAAGGCATGAAGTACAATAAAAGTCCCGGCGAAGATGGTATCACAACCGAATCACTTCGAGCCGCGGAGCCTATCTTGTTGCCATACATCTGCAACTTATTTAATTCAATATTGCAAACAGGTGTTCTTCCAAGTAGTTTCTGCCACTCAAATATTATCCTCCTCCATAAAAAAGGTGATAAGACTGACATCGGCAATTATCGCCCCATCAGCCTCATCTCACACCTTTACAAAATATTCATAAAAATTCTTGAAAATCGCATTTCTGGCCAATTAGATCAACATCAACCTCCCGAACAAGCCGGATTCCGCCGTGGCCTATCCACAACCGACCATTTACAGTCCCTTAATCAGGTTATAGAAAAACATCTAGAATTCAACTTACCTTTATACCTCGCATTTGTCGACTACTCTAAAGCATTTGACAGTTTATCGCACAACGCCATATTTGAATCTCTTCAAAACCAAGACATCGAACCTACATACATTAACTTACTACAAAAAATATACCAAAATAGCACAGCAGCCATAAAAATAAACACCACAGGACCATCATTCTCTATCCAAAAAGGGGTTAAACAGGGCGACCCTCTTTCTCCAAAGCTCTTCACAGCCACGCTTGAAGAAGTCTTTAGAAAACTAGATAGCAATTGGAGGGACAAGGGCATCGTCGTGGGCGATAGAAGATTAACAAATCTCCGCTTCGCCGACGATATTGTTCTTTTCTCCTCCACGGCAGCCGAGTTAGGCCTAATGCTCAACCAACTGAGCAGTGCCAGCCTCGAGGTCGGACTCGCGATGAATATGGCGAAGACTAAGGTGATGACCAACAGCACCAAGCGTAACATAGGAATTGGGGGTGTGAGGATTGAATATGTCCATGAGTATATATACCTCGGCCAAATAGTCTCCTTCCAGGCAAGACACGATAAAGAAGTTGCTCGACGCACCGAGAACGCCTGGAAGAGCTATTGGTCGATGAAGCAAATAATGAAAGGAACTCTCCCTCTCTCACTGAAGAGAAAACTCATGGACATGTGCATTCTTCCTACCCTCACCTATGGAGCGCAGACATGGGCACTAACCAATCGTCAAAAGTCCGCACTCGGGGTCTGTCAGCGAGCAATGGAGCGCAGTATCCTTGGAGTTAAACTGTCTGATCGTATAAAGAACTCGATACTGCGTTCTAAAACTCAAATTGCCGATGTAGGTCACACGGCTGCCAAGCTTAAATGGAACTGGGCTGGTCACATCTGTCGCATGCCGGAGGAGCTATGGGCTAAAGCAACCACACAATGGGTCCCAAACAGCAGCAAACGACAACGCGGCAGGCCCAGAAAGAGATGGCGGGACGAGCTCGACTCTTTCCACAGGGATTGGCGTATAACAGCACTGGATAGGGATAAGTGGAAGGAGGGAAGGGAGGCCTTTGCCCTGCAGTGGGACAAAAACGGCTGATAACTGAGGAAGTCGTGCAGTATTTGAAGGTGAAGACCAACTGGACTCTGAGGGTCGAAAGGTTGGAATCGCGCCACAACATCAACTTTAAGTCATTCGTGGTACGAGTTCCAACCCAACATCTACAGACCTGTCTGAAAGAGGACTTTTGGCCGAAAGGTGTCGTATATCGACGTTTCCGAGGACGGTTACGCGACACCACGCAGCGAAACACGACGCCGTCAACGTTACGTGTATAGTTAATAGTTTTAAGGTTTTTTAATATGTATTAGTTTATTATTTTATAAGATTATTTTGTGTATTTTATTTATGGGCCTTATAGTTGCCTGATAATAAAATTATTATTATTAAAATTATTATTATTATTTTTTTTTTTCTTTTTTCTCGAAACCATTAGGTCCCGGTCCTTTGGAAGGCGTACGAGGGGCTGAAGCCAACTCGCAGATGCCCCTTGGGAAATTTTAATGAAATGCGGCACCAACCGACGATTATCCCTGTATGTATTATCAATACATCAATAAACGACTGTCATACTTAACTTCGAAGTTTAAAATACCGATGTACTGTATTCATAAAGTTTAAAATTACGAATTACGTGAGTTAGAAGGTACGCTATAACGAATTACTTGATTTAGAATGTTCATGATCGCGATGTACGGAACTTCGAAAGTTTGTTATGACGAATTACTTAATTGAGAATGTTCATCATCGCGATGTACGGAACTTCGAAAGTTTGCTATGACGAATTACTCAATTTCGAATGATCATTGTCGAGAACCAAAATGTAGGCACTGCATTTATGCACAATAGCAATTTATAATTGCGTAATTGTTTATTTTTCAAATCCATTATTCAATTTTGTTATGCATATTATTAATACACATCAATTACTAACAAGAAAAATAGTGTCTAATTACGAAATTGAAAAATGATCATTCGAAATTGAGTAATTCGTCATGGCAAGCTTTCGAAGTTCCGTACATCGCGATGATGAACATTCTCAATGAAGTAATTCGTCATAACAAACTTTCGAAGTTCCGTACATCGCGATCATGAACATTCTAAATCAAGTAATTCGTTATAGCGTACCTTCTAACTCACGTAATTCGTAATTTTAAACTTTATGAATACAGTACATCGGTATTTTGAACTTCGAAGTTCAGTATGACAGTCGAGTTAGGACTGTCATACTTAACTTCGAAGTTTAAAATACCGATGTACTGTATTCATAAAGTTTAAAATTACGAATTACGTGAGTTAGAAGGTACGCTATAACGAATTACTTGATTTAGAATGTTCATTAAACACATGAATTATTTATAGAAGATTTTGGAATCCACAATCGTTACCTATAAGGCCATTACCTTTCTATATGTAATCGCAAATACACGCATTACTCACTACAGAAGCAGTTAACCTCGGAGACCGGTTACTGGATTTAAAGCACTAAACACACTATGTGATACAGTATTTTTATATCACGAAGCGATTCGCGCTTTACTTGTGGTAACCAAGTGTACAAACACGTTGTGAATGTGTGCGTGAAGACGAGGAGCGCACAAAATCCAGATAGTACAGTATAGTTGCCGGCACGTAACTTGGCAAGAGTTTTTGTAGTGGGGGAAGTTTGCGCATCCACAATTTCATACATTTTTATATGCGCGAACTTCCCCCACTACGAAAATCTCTTGCCAAGTTACGTGCCGGTAATTGTAGGCAATCACATGTAGGTATGTACTTCACTTTTCATACCTACGCTCGGCGGTCGCGCTATGGTTGTCAACTTTGGCTTATGCACAAAAAACTATCGTGGTAGTGGCACTCGTATCTAATTGTTTGATTTATTGTTGAGCTTATTTTATAATATTAAAACAAAACAATAAACATAGTTTTACAATACAAAAAGTTTACATAACAAAAACATATAAAATTTTACATTTTTGTAAATTTTCACTATCGAAAATCCCTAATAACTTCAAAAAGGTATAATACACAATTTATTTTGCCCTATCAAATGACATTAAAAACAACACAATTTCTACACAAACAAAAAATCATGTTTTCAACTTACGTAATAGTTGGTGGCGTGAATTTACCTTAAAAAAAAGTTACTTCGTTTATAGTGATTCAAAATAGGAAACTTTTATATAAATCGAGCTTAGATAGGCATTTTTTGTTGCTCCATTTATGCACTTCACAGACGCGTGTCCCAAGCGGATGGCACTCGCTCTCGCACTACTCCCAACCCGTCCGAGATAACGTTTCCGTGAGCGGTGTCTATGTGTGCGTTGCTCGAGCGCACTTTGTATATAGATTGCCTTCTGTACTAAAGTGTATTTCAAATAAACTTGCGATAAATGTCATTCAACCACCCTGTACCAAAAAGTCCAAATAACTTACGATAGATATCGTTCGTCATACAAAACTGTCGCTAACATTGCATCGGTTGAGTTTCATAATACCAAACACGGAGTAAGTCAATGTTTTGATCGTGTTACCGACACTGCCCATACATTTTTTTCGTATGGTTTGGAAATATTGGGATACATTAGTAGAAGGAGGTGAACAAACTTTATCGCAAGTTTATTTGAAATTAACTTTATCTGTATTTTGTGAGTAGCGTCAGCACATAACACACACACACACACTTCTGACTTCGCCATTGTCTTGAACGGTAGCGAGATCTGCGCTTACACACACATTCACAGCATTTGTACACTTTTTTTTATTATTTTTTTGTTTCTGAATGGACCCGCACTTGACCTCGATCACGCCTGATGGAAAGCGGTGGATGAGGTCTATGATGGAACGAGCGTGCCCAGAAGAAGCCTAAGGCACTGGAACTCCCACGCATCGACGAAACACAGGCTGCTTGACGCCAGACTCCGGTGGGAGGGTGGTCGCAAACCAGGCGGGCGTTAGCCCCACCACCGCAAGGGAAGAATTGGCCAGTCAAATAAGGAGTTGGGTGTGACTGTCCAGGGTGCGCCGAGCGCGAGCGTTCAGTTGAGTAACTGGCGGAACAAACTGCGCTTCACGAGGAGGCTTCTTCATGCATCCCTACACTTGGTAAGCACAAGTATAGTGCGCGTCGCATCGTGCGATAAAATTACTATACTATTCATGTAATACATAACATCACACCTATTTATACAGGATGTAAAAATACCCTTCACGAAGCTATCATATATTATAAGCATCATATATTATAAGCATCCTGTACATGAAACTAAATGTCTTTGTGCAAAAATAATGGCTGGGAAATGACTTTTATTTACAGGAAAACCGACATATATCCTAGAACCTAAAACAAAAAGAACCTAGAACAAAAATATTTTTTAGTTTTATCATTCTCTTATTTTAGAAGTAACAGACAATTTTACCACTTTGGAAGTGTCTGTAGCGCTAACTATTCAGTTTAGAAAAAATTATATTAGAAACCTCAATAACATTTTTGAAGACCTATCCATAGATACCCCACACGTATGGGTTTGATGAAAAAAAAAAATGAGTTTCAGTTCTAAGTATGGGGAACCCACAAAATTTATTGTTTTTTTTTCTATTTTTGTGTGAAAATCTTAATGCGGTTCACAGAATACATCTACTTACCAAGTTTCAACAGTATAGTTCTTATAGTTTCGGAAAAAAGTGGCTGTGACATACGGAAGGACGGACAGACAGACAGACATGACGAATCTATAAGGGTTCCGTCTTTTGCCATTTGGCAACGGAACCCTAAAAACCGGTCAAGTGCGAGTCAGACTCGCGCACCGAGAGTTCCGTACTTTGTAGGTATGTAAATAGTTTATCACTGGTTTTTTTAATGTACACACATTGTGTACATACATTGTGCTCACAATTTGTTTTTTTTTACAAGTGTATTTTACACCCTGTTCCTCATACCTCATAGCTTCATCGGTTAAGCAGTCTGTGAGGACAGACCTGGACGGCATGGCAAGGGACTTTGCCGTCAGTCAGCGCACACTAGCCGCTTAGATACCGCGGCATTCCAGCGGCTTCCCCGCTTCTCAACCCCCGCCGCGTCACCCCGCGGTATGTCACAACGAGCGCTGGAGTCCTTGGCATGCCGATGCCCACCGCTGGAAGCCACGGCATCCCGCCGCGGGTGCCCGTGGCGCGTCTTTTAATGCCGTGCAATGAAATCCCTTTATTTTAAAGCATAGCAATTTATGTCGTATTTCTATATCGATACGTTTGAATGTCCATTAGTAAAAATTTAAATCCCTTGCCATGCCGTCCCGGTCTGCGTAGGCCTTTACTCGTGTTCAATCGTCATCCAAATAAGTCTTTTAAAATCGATCTCGTTTAACTTATGAGGTTGTTATTGCATAAGTTAATGATTTAAATTATACGTTGTGCGTTGATTTAGCGTAAATAGTTTGTAGTCACGGTGATTTTTTTGTCTATTTAGATCGGAAATGTTGTAATATACAAATTATTTTATTGTGGACGAACTTGGCCCACTCCCTCTCACTGAGAGCAGGCCTGTGTCCCAGCTGTGAGGACATTATAAGCTGATTATGTAAGCTTACAATCTAAATAACTATGGTAAAGCTTTTTCTGTATGGACCCGAAAATACAGGGTATTTGGTAAAACATTAACAAACTCAGAGGTCATTGTACTCATCATTATATGATAATGTATAACATTTATGTTCGTATAACTCGTCAAAATGTAGGGAACAGCTGATTTTTTTTCGCGTTTTCAGGTTTGGTCCCATAGTAAAAGTTGTTCATAATGATGAGTACAATGACCTCTTAAGAGGTTGTTAATGTTTTACCAATAACCCTGTATACCTACAACAAAATACCACAGTCATATAAAGTCATGACAACAAATCAATTTAAAAATAAGATTCGAAATCTACTAACAGATAAATGTCCGCAAAATTACCAGTATTAGCTTACCGGCGTTCCTGTCTTCTGTCCACAGCACTGAAAAGTTGACCAGGAAAATGTTAGCCCCTTGCCTGGTTGACTCTGAAGTGCCGTGCTTGACCGACGCGGTGAACGCCTGGAAAGCGGCTTGCCCGGATACAGATCGGCCCGTAAACCCATCTTCCCAGAGACAGTGGGATGAGCCGCTCTGCAGGTTGGTACGGAATAATCTTATTAATACGTCCACCAATTCTGCTGAGCGTGCCCGCCTGCTGGCTGTGAGTGAGTGGGAGTCGGGGCTCTGGCTTCAAGCACTCCCGTCACCCAACATAGGCACTATGCTCGGTGACACCACCTTCCGACTCGCTACCTGTCTGCGTTTGGGCGCTCCTTGCGGGGCTCCGCATCGCTGTCAGTGCGGTGAAGCTGTCGACTGTCTCGGACACCATGGCCTATCTTGCAGTAGGAGCGCAGGCCGGATAGCACGGCATGCCAGCATTAATGACATCATCCGTCGTGCTCTTGTCACCGCCGGGGTGCCAGCTGTTTTAGAACCCAACGGCCTGGCACGCGACGATGGGAAGAGACCAGACGGGATGACCATAATGCCCTGGAAGTTAGGCAGACCTTTGGTGTGGGATGCAACATGTGTCGACACCCTTGCGCCATCTCATCTTCCTAGCACGGTGGGCTGTGCTGGAGCGGCTGCTGCAGGTGCAGAAAACCTCAAACGGCGAAAATATTCCAACCTGATTGGGAGTTATAAGTTCGAGCCGTTTGGGGTTGAAACACTAGGGCCATGGGGTCCGAGTGCCCACTTGGTTTTTCAAGATATCGCCAAGCGGTTAGTCGAGTCTTCACGTGACCAGAGGACTGGCCTATTTCTTGGCCAAAGAATTAGCATTGCCATTCAACGTGGCAATGCTGCCAGCCTTTTGGGCACTGTTCCTGTTGACAGCGATGCGGACGAATTTTTTGATGCCCTATGATTATTTTACTTATTTTTTCATATAAATGTAGGTACATATTATTATTATTATTTAAAATATTAGCATAGATTATGTAAATAAAGATATTCTATCCGTGTCGGTCCCGGAGAAAGAATAGGACCACCCCATCTCGTCCCATGGGTGTCGTAAGAGGCGACTATTTGACTAAGGGAGCCCCAGACCTTATGCATACCATATAGCACTTTGGGTCACCCGCGCGATGGCGGGTAAACCATCAACAATCGCATTCCCAAGGAGGGTTGGTGTCAGGCAGGCGGCCGACTGTAAAACTTTGCCAAAACTTTTAGCAACATGATGAGTAAAAATATGATGCGCGATAGGGCTAGGGCGTACCCCACAGGCGACGCGCAGGGGCAGCACCCGGCTCCTGTGGGAAGAGGACTAGGGTTGTTGCACCACCCCGGGCGGGGGCAACGTAAGAAGCGAGCCCGGGAAGTGAGATTGAGGTTTGCAAGTTGGAATGTTGGGACGATGACTGGGAGAGCAAGAGAGTTAGCGGAAGTATTAAAAAAAAGACGAATAAATGTGGCGTGTTTGCAAGAAACAAAATGGAAAGGAACGAAAGCGAGAGAAATCGGTGAAGGATACAAGTTTTTCTACTGTGGAAGTGACGGAAAAAGAAATGGCGTGGGAATAGTGGTAGATAGTAATTTGAAAGAAGGCGTGATGGAGGTAAAAAGAATTAATGATAGACTAATCGTTGTAAAAGTTATGTTAGAACATGTAATGCTGAATGTAATAAGTGTGTATGCACCGCAGGTGGGATGTGATGAAAGGGTGAAAGAAAAGTTTTGGGAGGACTTTGACACAGTTTTAACGAACATTTCGGTGCATGAAGAATTGATAGTTGGAGGTGATTTTAATGGACATGTGGGAAGAATGCGAGGGGTTTATGAAAGAGTGCATGGAGGATGGGGATTTGGTAACGTAAATAACGAGGGAGAGACATTGCTTCAATCCGCTACCGCATTTGATCTGGCAGTAGCCAACACTTGGTTCCAGAAGAACGATGGACACCTAATCACATACAAAAGTGGCAGTCACAAGACGCAAATTGATTACTTTCTGGTACGACGCAAATACTTAAAGCGTATCAAAGACTGCAAAGTGTTACCGGGAGAAGATCTAGTCTCACAGCACAGACTACTAATTATGGAAATGGTTGTGGAAATAAAGCTCAATAACAACAAAGAGCGACCACCCCCCAAAATAAAATGGCATATGCTGGAGAAGAATGACTATGCGAAGAAATTTAAAGAGCGAGTGGTGGATAAAATGATATATTTGGGGGACATGAATGATCGAAGTGTAAATGAATGCTGGAATGAAATGGCAGGGTATATTAGGAGTGCAGCAAAAGATATTTTGGGAGAGACGAAAGGAAAGGGTACGATAGATAAGGATACATGGTGGTGGTCGACAGAAATACAGAACGTGTTGCAGGCTAAGAAGAAAAAGTTCAAGGAATGGCAGAGTGTTGAAGATGAGAATGTTAGTTTGAAAGCAGAAAAAAAGAGTGAGTATGATGCTCTAAAGAAAAAAGCCAAGAAAGCTGTGGCCATAGCAAGAGCAAAAGCCCAGGACAAGCTTTATGATACACTGGATAGTCCAGCAGGTCAAAAACATCTTTACCGGCTTGCTAGAGCTAGAGAGAGAAAGTCGAGGGATATTTGTCAGATAAAGTGTATAAAGAATGAAACTGGAATAGTTCTTTCGGATGATGAGAAAATTAAGGATAGGTGGAAGAGCTATTTCGAAAGACTGATGAATGAGGAGAATGACTGGAGTGGTGTGCTTGGGAATAAACCAGAAAATGAGGGGTTAGTGAGAATGATTAGTATGGATGAAGTAAAAATAGCAGTAAATGGGATGAAGAATGGTAAAGCAATAGGTCCGGATGGAATACCAGTTGAAGTATGGAAGTTATTACGGGTAGATGGATGGACGTGGTTAGCTTTATTCTTCAATAAGTTGTTGCTGGAAGAAGCCATACCTGACGAATGGTGTAACAGTTCGCTGGTGCCCATCTTTAAAAACAAAGGTGATGTGCTGGAATGCAACAACTATAGAGGAATAAAGCTAATGTCACATAGTATGAAGGCTTGGGAAAAAGTTATTGAAAGGCGTCTGAGAGAAGAGAGTGAAATTTCGCAAAACCAATTCGGTTTTATGCCTGGTCGAGGAACATCAGATGCCATCTTTGCCATTCGCCAGCTGTGCGAAAAATACAGAGGTGCGCATAAAAACTTGCACATGGTATTTGTTGACCTCGAAAAGGCATACGACAGAGTGCCTCGTGAAGTTTTGTGGTGGGCGCTGAAGGAGAAAGGTGTGCCAGGGAAGTATGTGCAGTTGATCAGAGCAATGTACAGTCGATGCAGTACCCAAGTCCGGTCTACAGTGGGCACTACTGGCAGCTTCGATGTGGCTGTCGGCTTGCACCAGGGTTCAGCACTCAGCCCGTACCTCTTCGTGCTGATAATGGATGCTCTAACATCAGATATCCAAGAAGAGGCTCCCTGGTGTATGCTGTTCGCCGATGACATTGTGCTGGTTGGCGAGAACGGCTTAGAGGTCCAGAGCAGATTGGAGGTGTGGTGGGAAAGACTCGAGACCGTTGGCCTGAGAGTAAGCCGGACCAAAACCGAGTACCTGTTTTGCGATTTTGGCGGTCTCTCCAGTCCTGTGCCCATATCTCTCGCCGGAACGCCCTTACCGATCTGCTCCGACTTTCGGTACCTCGGGTCGCTTGTCCAAGGAGATGGCGAAGTAGACCGAGACGTAACGCACCGGATCAACTCAGGATGGATGAAATGGCGACAGGTCACAGGAACAACTTGCGACCCACGGATGCCCCTCAAGCTAAAGGGGAAAATTTATAAGTCTGTGATAAGGCCTGTCGTACTTTATGGGTCTGAATGTTGGGCCGTGAAGAAGACGGATGAAAAAAGATTGCATGCAGCGGAGATGAGAATGTTGAGATGGATGTGTGGAGTGACGAGAATGGATAGAGTAAGAAATGAGTATATAAGAGGAAGTTTGAAAGTGGCACCAGTGACAGAAAAGTTGAAAGGAAATCGTTTGGCTTGGTATGGGCATGTGATGAGAAGGGATGAAACGCATGTGACTAAAAGAGTAATGAATATACATGTTGATGGATGGAGAGGGAGAGGAAGGCCGAAGAAAAGATGGATGGATTGTGTGGGGAATGATATGAAAGAGAAGGGAGTGAATTATAGCGTGACGGCTGACAGGGGAGAATGGAAGAAGAAAACGTGTTGCGCCGACCCCAAGTAACATGGGATAAGGGCAGGAAGATGATGATGATGTAAATAAAGATATTCATTAACAGATAAATGTTATTATAATATAAATGACTTTTTGATAGATAGGTACCTTTTGACATGCTTGAACTTTTTTATTACTATTTCTGTACTAATATTATTCTCATAAAATGTAATAATGAATGTTAGTGAACCCTTCGTGAGGGGCCCGTGGCTAAATAATAACAGCCGCACAGGTCGATCGGTCAGGTTAAGCTACGCTTGCCGCGGTTGGTCTGTGGATGGGTGACCATCTTTACACACCGTGCCTCGGAAAGCACGTTAAGCTGTTGGTCCCGGCTGTCATTCGTGGATCTTTGACAGTCAAAAGCCCGAAAGTCTGACAACCAGTCTTACCACCCATCTGCCTTTACATTAACAACAACCACTATAGCGTGGCTATTATGGCAAACCCCCCCAAAATTGGGGGAGGCCTATGTCCAGCAGTGGACGTCTATCGGCTGAAACGACGACGACGACGAAACAAATAATAGGTAATTGTTGAGAAAGTAGTGAGATATTATATAAAGTTGTGTAAACTTACCCCGGAATCATAGACTTGAAACAACAAATAAATCAACGAAATAACAATATTTATTATAAATTATTCAGCGTAGTTCAGTACATTTGACATTATTTTACTAACCTTAAAACTTGCCACTCCGGTGCCTCGTTCAAGACTGGATAATTTCGACAACTTGTTAAACTGACGATTCACTTCTGACAGTGACTTTTGGACGTTTCAAAATGTCAGAAACGTAACTCGACTATAACAAAACTTATCCACGGACTGCTCAGTATAACATACTTAAATCTACCTTTACATTAACAACAACCACTGTAACCAAACAGAAAAGTCTCGGTTGTATTATATAAATTAAAGTCGCAAAATCTCCGACTGCTAAGATGCAGGTCTGCGTACCTAGTTTAGGAGCTCGGAAAACTGACAAGAATTTTGAACTTGGTAGTACAACCCACTGTTTCCATAGGCTATGAATGTGTTGTTATTTTTTTAATTATTTATTTGTGGTTTCACTCGCATAAGTTTCGATCGCGTGGGAATATCGGGATAAAAAGTAGCCTATATGTTAATCCAGGGTGTCAGCTACCTCCATACCAAATTTTATCAAAATTGGTCCAGCCGTTTGAGCGTGAAGAAGTAACAAACATATAAACACACACACACTCACACACACACTCACAAACTTTCGCCTTTATAATATTAGTGTGATTAGTGTGATTTACTTCGAACACAAATGATTCATATTGTTGTTAGTAACACTTATAAAACTACGTTAGTAACAATCTGAGAAATAAACAAAACTAAAATCACATCACACATATAAAGTCATGACAATAAATCAATCTTCTTCTTCTAAATATATAAAACTCAAAGGTGACTGACTGACATAGTGATCTATCAACGCACAGCCCAAACCACTGGAGGGATCGGGCTGAAATTTGGCATGCAGGTAGATGTTATGACGTAGGCATCCGCTAAGAAAGGATTTTGATAAATTCTACCCCCAAGGGGATAAAATAGGGGATGAAACTTTGTATGAAACTTTGTCAATTTTAAACCGATCGGGCTGAGACTTCGCATGCATATAGCTACTATGACGTAGGCATCCCCTAAGAAAGGATTTTGATAAATTCCACCCCCATGGGGATAAAATAAGGGATGATGGAGGATGTAAATGTATTAGTTTTTTTTAAATAATACTTAACGCGAGCGAAGCCGCGGGCAAAAGCTAGTTTAAAAATAAGATTCGAAATCTACTAACAGATAAATGTTATTATAATATAAATGACTTTTTGACAGATACCTTTTGACATGCTTGAACTTTTTTATTATTATTTCTGTACTAATATTATTCTCATAAAATGTAATAATGGATGTTAGTGAACCCGTCGTGAGGGGCCCGTGGCTAAATAATAACAGCCGCACAGGTCGATCGGTCAGGTTAAGCTACGCTTGCCGCGGTTGGTCTGTGGATGGGTGACCATCTTTACATACCGAGACCACTCCGTACCTCGGAAAGCACGTTAAGCCGTTGGTCCCGGCTGTCATTCGTGGATCTTTGACAGTCCTTACGGGTAGTCGGAAGCCCGAAAGTCTGACAACCAGTCTTACCAAGGGGTATCGTATTACGCAGTTACTGGGTTGTGGAGGTCAGACAGGCAGTCGCTCCAAGTAAAATACTGGTATTCAGCTGCATCCGGTTAGACTGGAAGCGTCGGCTTCCAGTCTAACCGGATGCAGCTGAATACCAGTATCGCCCAACATAGTTGGGAAAAGGCTAGGCAGATGAAGAGTGAACCCGTCTTTAGCCTTTGCTTTATTGAAGTAATTATTTGTTTGTTATATAAAAAAATAATTTGTACGCCTCGTCAGGCAAAACATGTAGGTAACTTGTTACCTGTATTTAAGATCTTGCATGCTTGATTTGTATGTAAACGCATGTTTGACAAATAAATTACCTTTATCTTTATCTTTAATGATCATTTGCTCTGAGACTGGTCGGCACTTCCAGTGACCAGAGGGCCTTTGACCAAAAGATAAGCATTAGTAGCATTGGTATGCTGCACCGGTTGATGTCATCACGTCAACGCCGACTGTCGCTGAAAACCAGCGCTGGGGCTCTGTCTCGCATAGGGTCTTAGTATTATGTTGAGCGATGACCGTTTTGCGCGGATGTGACGCATGTTTTCCCCCAACTTGCATTTTGGGGTTCCGTTGCCAAATGGCAAAAAACAGAACTTTTATTGATTCGTCATGTCTATCTGTCTGTCCGTCCGAATGTCACAGCCACTTTTTTCCGAAACTATAATAACTATACTGTTGAAACTTGGTAAGTAGATGTATTCTGTGAACCGCATTAAGATTGTCACATTAATTTGTCACACAAAAATAGAAAAAAAAACAATACATTTTGGGGGTTCCCCATACTTAGAACTGATACTCATAAATTTTTTTTCATCATACCCATACTTGTCGGGTATCTATGGATAGGTCTTCAAAAATGATATTGAGGTTTCTAATATAATTTTTTTGTAAGCTGAATAGTTTGCGCGAGAGACATTTCCAAATTGGAGAAAAATAAGCGAATGATAAAACTAAAAAAAATATATGATGTAAGTACCAAATAATATATGATCTTAAAAATATATGAACACTATCTCTCATTCAAAGTCGCTTAGAGAGGGGGCGGGGGAGAAGGGGGGCGAATTGCCTTTCGATTAATTGACGAGACCAAAAAGAGGTAACACCACTTTAGCCCAACCGACTTGAAACTTTATCTTGGCCACCAAAAAAGGAAAAAAAAACAATAAAAAAAAAACTGCAACCATTTTTGCATCTATGTATATATTAAAAATTAAGTGTTCCACAGAACTGTCCCCCGACTTCCATATGAATTTATCTGTGTGTGAGTTTTAGTCTCGTTACCTAGATTCTTTAAGTTGGGGGATTTTAAATTATTTGATCCTTTTCCAATTACTTACATTTAATTTTATTTTTTGTGTCGGGGGTTTTTAAATTTTTAATTTAATTTTTTATTTAATGCTTTTTGTAGGGACTCCTTAATTTTTGTATTTTATTTCTTTTATTTTTGCGTTTTAAGATTCAGGTAATTTGGTGTTTAATCAGGTTTTTTATCCGTCACAAAATTATTATTAATTTATAGTCGAAGAATAATTTTTAAGACTAAACAGATTTTTTTTGTTTTATTATATCCTTTTTCTAGTTCTTCCTTTAGTTATTCAACTTTCGTACAAGTATTTCATAGCTATTAGATATCTTAGGTATTTCAGATCTAGTTTATAAAATGGGACTGCGACACTATCTGATGTAGAAATACCTACGCTTTTTAAGTAGGATAAATTCATCACTCCACTTTCCTCGTCATTCTAGAGCATTGATCAGACAAAAAATATTTTCAAGTTTTTAGTATTCATTTCGTTAGTTAATATTCCTCATTCCCTTTCAATATAGTGTACATTATTCTACTTGTCAAGCCCTTGCATTTGATACCTATATTGAAGGAGTTGTGAAAAAAAAAAAATTCGCCATTTTGTGGTGGCGGCCATCTTGGATTTGAAATTTGTAATACCGTATAGTATTCTACTAGTCAAGCGCTTTCATTTGATATCCATATTGAGGGAGTTGTGAAAAAAAAATGTATTTCGCCACTTTGTGGTGGCGGCCATCTTGGATTTGAAATTTATCATAGTGTATAGTGTATTTTACTATTCAAGCCCTTTCATTTGATACCCATATTAAGGGAGTTGTGAAAAAATATGTAGTCCGCCATTTTGTGGCGGCTGCCATCTTGGACCGATTTTCATCAAACATAGCTAAGAACACTCCCGACTAATTCACCTTTCAAACAAAAAAAACAAAATCAAAATCGGTTCATCCGTTCGGGAGCTACGATGCCACAGACAGACACACACACACACACACACACACACACACACACACACACACACACACACACACACAGACACGTCAAACTTATAACACCCCGTCGTTTTTGCGTCGGGGGTTAAAAATAAAAAAACAATGAAACCTTTTTACTCTTGCCGCGCAAAAGAGTTCTACATTCAAAATCATTAATGCAGCAACTTAGTAAACAATAAAGCAAGAAATAAACTTGTCTTGTAAACATAAACAAATTAAGAAAATATTTATTTCAAAGTTCTGAATTCATAATGTTGGTGTAGCCACAGGATAGGTAGACGCAGAAGGTCAGCTCGGTGGAGCAGACGAGTCCTGGAGTGGAGACCGCGTATCTGCAAGCGTAGTGTGGAATGCCCCCCAGCTAGATGGACGAACGACCTCAAAAAGGTGACTGGGACATACTGGATGAGGAAGACGGAGGCCAGGGTCAGCCAGTGATCGGAATAGGTAGAGCTATTTAGGTTCATTGACCGCAAACATTGATGTTAATACGGATATTCCACGGGATTCCGACTGACACTACGGAATTTTATTGAATTTCATACTTTTTGTCAATATGTATAAAAATGGTTTATGTAAGCCAATAAGCGCATGAGCGACGTTGTAAATTATACGTCAACAGCACGCTACAAAACTTTTTGCCAAGCGCGCGACGTTGCCGCTTTGTTGAGACGCGTAATGTCGCCGCATTATGGAAACAAAAGAAAACAATAGCGGGGTGTTTCTGTCGCTAGAGTGACGCACCTGTTTTACTGGGAATATCCATATGATTCTAACCTATGGCAAGTACAGACGCCAGCACATCAACCTACCCGAAACTGTCAAATTTTCCCAATCAACTTTGAACCTTATGCTTTGGCGATAAAGTTGAAAATCTATTAAAGAAATTTGACAGATATTAGTAGCTTGATGTGCTGGCATCTGTACATAACACAGCTCTACCTATTCCGAACTCTGGTTATGACGCAGCGCGGGAGAGGCCTATGTCCAGCAGTGGACTTCGATGTGAATTGACAGAAGGTCAGCTTCGTAATTATGAAATACGAAAACGCACGAACACATTGACACGTTTTACGTACAGCGAGTGCAAGGGCACTCGTGACTGGCATTCGTTTGTGATCTCTGTACATACGCGTCTACGGCCTGTTGCAAAAGTATCTGATGTTAATGAAAACAAATGAATCAGAAAACGTACCCTTGGAGGCCAATTTTTAGTGCCACTTAAAAATAACAGCAGTTTTAGTCATAAAGACACAACGATTACAATTTACAAGCTAACACTAAAATATAAAATTACTAGCTGCGTAGTTTCACCCGCGTCAATGTCGATCCCGTGGGAATATTGGGATAAAAACTATCCTATGTCCTTCCCCGGGATGCAACCTATCTCTCTGCCAAATTTTATCGAAATCCGTTTAGTGGTTTAGGCGTGAAAGTAACTCTGTCTTACAGACAGACAGAGTTACTTATTTTCGAATTTATAATATTAGTATGGATATATTGTATACATACAAATTGAGTGCTTTGCTTAGATTATTTGAACACATACAACAGAAATTCTAATTTTACCTAAATCATTTGAAATATGTTTTTCATTTGTCAATTTGAAAGTTGATTTTAATTTTATAACCTCAATTTTTGTCGACTATTTTTCAATTACAGTTAAATAATGTTATTAAATAATAATTGTTGAGAAAGTGCTGAGATATACAGGGTTATTGGTAAAACATTAACAACTTCTTAAGAGGAACTGGAATCCGGAAAAAATAAAAATTCGTTTGTTCGTATAACTCGTCAAAATGTAGGGAACAGCTGATTTTTTTTTCGTGATTTCGGGTTTGGTCCCATAGTAAAAGTTGTTCATAAGGATGAGTACAATGACCTCTTAAGAGGTTGTTAACGTCTTACCAATAACCCTGTATATATCAAGTAGGTAGTGTAAACTTACCCCAGAAGGGAGACAAATCAACGAAATAACAATATTTATTTTAAATTATTCAGCGTAGTTCAGTACATTTGACATTATTTTACTAACCTTAAAACTTGTCACACCGGTGCCTCGTTCAAGACTGGATCATTTCGGCAACTTGTTAAACTGACGATTCACTTCTGACAGTGACTTTTGGACGTTTCAAAATGTCAGAAACGTAACTCAACTATAACAAAACTTATCCACGGACTGCTCAGTATAACATAAATCTACCTTTACATTAACAACAACCACTGTAATCAAACAGAAAAGTCTCGGTTGTATTACATAAATAAAAGCCGCAAAATCTCCGACTGCTAAGATGCAGGTCTGCGTACCTAGTTTAGGAGCTCGGAAAACTGACAAGAATTTTAAACTTGGTAGTACAACTCACTGTTTCCATACGCTATGAATGTGTTGTTATTTTTTTTTATTATAATTATTTATTTACTTCGAACACAAATGATTCATATTGTTGTTAGTAACACTTATAAAACTACGTTAGTAATAATCTGAGCAATAAACAAAACTAAAATAAAATATAAAAACACCTATTTCATAAACCTATAACTATGCCCGCTTCCCGCTGCACCAGACAAGGGCAATCTGGCTTATTCGATATCACCTTTAGAATGCTGTTGGTGCTCGCTCGAATCCTACGCATCAGGAATGCTGTTCTTTTTCGCATAATAGCATGAAAGCCATCTGTCTCTGTCTCCGCAAACATCCCTGATGCGCTACAGAACCGCGGGAGCCCCAACAGCACCCTAAAGGCGTTATTGTACTGGACGCGAAGAACGTTGTGGGCCCTCTGCGTATGTCTAACCCACAGGCTGCACGTGTAGAAAGACTGGCAAAACGCCTTGAACAGAATTAATAACAGAGTTAACAGGTTAATGTGCTAATAAACTTATTATTAGTAACAAGTTTTGTTACAGTTGAAACCTTTCATAATACAGATGAATGTGTTGATTATCCCCCCTCCCTTTAGTGAATCATTGCGTAAGAATTTAACCTGAACAGGGGGCCTAAAAAGGCCACTTCGGCAGAATCATAACAGGATAACATTATGAATCATACATAATGGACAGTTAACTGTTGAATTAATCGTATCAAAACCCATTGGTGAAGAATTTTTTTTTGTCTCGCCTAAAATACCAATTAATCCAATCCCAATCTCTTTGATTATACCTGCGTAGTGCAGCAAATAAAAGAAAAACACGGTTTGCCTTCGCCACATTATAATTCATAATGTTATCCTTTTATGATTCTGCCAAAGTGAGCTTTTTAGGTTTTGTTTACACTTTCGTCACATACTTTTAGAACAGCCATCTTACCGGGTGGCGGAGATTTACCTTAATTGGATTCAGTTCATGATTCAAGATATACATTAAAACCGAGTACACCCGAGGACAGCCGAACACGTTCGAAGCGGGCTGGTTACAAACTATCTGTATATCAAATTTCATCCAAATCCGTGCGTGAAGAAGTAACAAACATATTAACACACACACTCACAAACTTTTGCCTTTATAATATTAGTGTGATTTATCCATTTATTTCAGGCATCAAAGCGTACATACAATACAATATGAATATAACTTAAAAATACTATAAATACATACAACATTATAGTTACACTAAAAACTAACGCACACGAAGTGTCTGCGTCGTGTACGTGTGTGCGTCTTTTTTTGGTCGTTGCATGGAGATGACTTCTGGATCATTCTATTACGTGGTTTAACCTTGAAAAATGAGACAAAATGACGCAGAAAACTATCTAGATTTATAATTGTTACGTTTTGAATAGTTTTTGAGTAGGTACTTAGTAAGTTTAAGTTTTTTTTATAATAACTGTATTTTATTTTTAGGGTTCCGTAGCTAAATGGCAAAAAACGGAGCCCGGTATGGAATCGTCACGTCTGTCTGTCTGTCCGTCTGTATGTCACAGCCACTTTTTTCCGAAACTATAAGAAGGGGTTCTGTGCTTCTCGCATCCAACGGGTTCCTGCGGCCTTCACAAGGTCGTCGGACCAACTTGTGGGAGGCCTTCCAATGCTACGTCTTCCGGTACGCGGTCGCCACTCCAGAACATTTCGGCCCCATCGGCCATATCTGGGGGCCTATAAAGGCCACTTTGGCAGAATCATAAACGGATCACATTATGAATCATAATTGACAGTTAACTGTTAAGTTAATCGTATCAAATCCCATTGGTGAAGGATTTTTCAGTTATTTTTTTTTGTCTGTGCTAAAATAGCAATCAATCCAATCCAAATCCAATCTCTTTGATTATACCTACGCGTAGTGCAGCGAAAAAAAGAAAATCACGGACTGTCTTCGCCATATTATAATTCATAATGTTATCCTTTTATGATTCTCCAAAGTGGACTTTTTAGGCCCCCAGTTCTGCGAACAATGTGCCTTGCCCACTGCCATATAAATTTGGCAATTCCTCTGGCTATGTCGGTCACCTTCGTTCTCCTATGGATGTCTTCATTTCTGATAATCGCCGCAATAAACGTGGCTACCTACTGGGCCCAAACAGTTTATGCAAAATAATAATAAGGAGGAAGCGCCGATCGCGACCGAACAAGAACCGCTGCGGCAAAGCTCCTATGGAGCCCGAAGTCAGCTTGCGTGCCGCAAAGCCGAACACACCGGTGTACATCTCCCGCCTACACTACACCACTAAGGTAGAGGACATCGTTGAGTACGTGCGCCAGAAGACGAGGTACACGCCGAGGGTGCAGTTACTGGAGTCGTACCGCAACTTCAACTTCAAGGCGTTCGTGGTGCGCGTGCCGAATTCTTATCTGCCCGTCGTCATGGAAGAAGACTTCTGGCCGCAGGACGTGGTGTTCCGTCGCTTCCGCGGACAAGTACCACAGAACAGCACAAGAACAAGCTAGCGAAGTGAAGTTCTATTTTATTATAATAAAAATATAAATAAAATAAAATACATTGGTCAAAACGAAAAGAAGAAAACGTATGTGTAGGTAGACTAAAATTGCTCTGCACAGGAATCGAACCCGACACCCAAACAGAAACCAATCGCTCAACCTTTGTGCCAATCACACCAAGAAATCATTAAATAATCAGACCGATGCGCACGCGTCGATGGCAGTCACGAACTTGACCTCCGCTCGATACACTTTTTCTCGTTAATCTAATTTAATAAATGTTATTGAAAAAAAAAAACGTTCGTGCACTCATTGCTCCAAAACTGCTGAACCAGTTCCGATGACATTAGTTTTTTTAGGGTTCCGTAGCTAAAGAGTACCAACGGGACTAAGGCCCCGCTGTCCGTCCAACCGTATGTCACAGGGCGCTATCTTTTGAACAGTAATAGACATCAAAAACTTTTCACATGTGTACTAACTATGACCGCTTTATCAACAAATAATAAAAACTGGCCAAGTGCGATTCGGACTCGCACGCGAAGGGTTCCGTACCACAAGGCAAAAACGCCGAAAAAATCACGTTTGTTGTATGAGAGCCCCCCTTAAATATTTATTTTATTTTAATTTTATTATTTATTATTAAAGTTAAAATACAACTGAGTATTTTGTGAATATTTCAAGTGCCTACCTGTTGCCATTTTTGATATCGAGCAAAAAAGGGCAAAAAAATCGCGTTTGTTGTATGGGAGCCCCCCTTAAATATTTAATTTATTTTGTTTTTAGTATTTGTTGTTATAGCGGCAACAGAAATACATAATTTGTGAAAATTTCAACTGTCTAGCTATGGCGGTTCTTGAGATACAGCCTGGTGACAGACAGACAGACAGACGGACAGACGGACAGACGGACAGACGGACAGACGGCCAGACGGACAGACGGACAGACAGCGAAGTCTTAGTAATAGGGTTCCGTTTTTACCCTTTAGGTACGGAACCCTAAAAACTGGCTAAGTGCGATTCGGACTCGCACGCGAAGGGTTCCGTACCACAAGGCAAAAACGCCGAAAAAAGCACGTCTTTTCGAGTTTTTGCTAAGAGACCGTTAGTACTAGAAAGCTGTAGTTTTGTAGGAGTGTGTATCAATTACGCCAACAAAGTTGTAAATTAAAATTTTGGAAAATATTTTTTTTGGGTAGCTCCCCTACATGTGAAGTGGGGATGAATATTTATTTCGTCGTCTTTCATGAACTTTAAAGGAAAACTATAGCGGTTAAGATAACTTTATTAGTTTAGCAGTAATAGTCGTTGAACTTGGGTGTTGGATAAATTTGTACCAAATACAAAATCCTTAGCATTAATCCTTTAAAGTGACTAAGATGAAGTAGTTGCTTGTATGTAACGGGAATGCATGCATTAAAAAAACAAAATATAACATAACGGGCTACTACGGAACCCTACACTGTTCGTGGCCCGACACGCACTTGGCCGGTTTTTATATTTTAAAATGTTTTTATATTATAATATTTAAAAATATAATTTATATATGTATAAGTATAATATAATGAAATAATAGAAGAAACCGTTAAAAATTAAAGGGCCATACATGAAACGTGTTTTTTTTAAACTAAAGTATTAAATAAACATATTATATATCTTGTGTTAAATATTGTAGAGGTAACGCAATGGTAAAGACCCTGACTTACCAATGGTAGGTCCTGGGATCGCCCAGACAGGCGCTTTACTGTGTGTAAATTATTCCTCACCACTGCTCTCAAAACGGTGAAGGAAAACATCGTGAGGAAACCGGCATGTCCTAGAACCAAAAATTCGAAGACATGTGACATCTACCAACCCGCAGTGGGCCCGCGTGGTAGATTACGGCCCACTCCCTCTCACAGAGTGGAGGCCTCTGTCCCAGAAATGGGAACTTTATTTGCTGATTATGCTGAATAATTGTAGGTTGGTACGGAACCGTTCGTGTGCGGCTCCGATTCGCACTTGGCCCCGTTTTTTGCTAATTCTATGATTCATAATTAATTAGATGTTATTCAGACGAAACGTGTCTGTTTTGTTTTTTTTTTTCGTCTTGTTTGACCAGCGTGACAGTTGGACTTGTAAAAAACAATACCGGCGTGATTATATAATGCTCTATGGTTCTCATAGTTCCGGGTAAGGGACTTCCGGGCTGGGTAATCGTGAACGGGAAACAAAATGTTTCTTATTAGGGGGCTTACAGGACCTAAACGCAAAAAAACGCAAGTTTTAGAAACAATAAAAGTATATGATCGACTGCAGTAAACAAAATCAGAAAAATATATGATATTCTTCAGGATGTATGCTAGGTAGACAGTGTGTTGAAAACATAATACAACTAATTTAAAACGATAGAATAAAATCACGAAGATACCTCTAAAAACTTTCGTTTTACAATAAAAATCATCATTATTGTTTGTCAGATTATTCTACAAGCAACATACAAGCAATATTCTACAAGCAACAGTCGGACTGCATAGAAAAGAAAGAGAAGCGCGATGACACAACCCTGGTAATTTATTGCAAAATATGAAGCAATTAAGTATCTATTTACAAAAAATCTATTGATTGGACAAAAAATTAAAACACTAGTGCTTTAGTATGTTGCTTGTAGAATAATCTGACAAAAAAACAGAATGATTGTATGTATATATATTAATTAGTACGGTTTTTACTGTAAAAATAAAGTTTTTAGAGGTATCTTCATGATTTTTTTCTATCGTATCAAATTAGTTGTACTTATTATGTTTTCAACAGAGTATCTAGCATATATCCTGAAGAACATCATATATTTTTCTGATTTTGTTTACTGTAGTCGATCAATATACTTTACTTGTTTCTAAAACGTGCGTTTCTTTGCGTTTAGGTCCTGTAAGCCCCTTAAAATAACAAAGTAGGCTTGTTAGACCATTTTAGAACCGTTTGACCTCAGCCTTCCTATGTACTATTGCCAGTGATATTCTAATATTGCAGAAGGTCATTTCCGACCATTTGGCAAACAGGAAACCCTATATTTTCCAGTTCCTATATCTTTAACCGTTAGTATTTATTTACGAATGGTAAAACACGCTGACAATAATTACTTTTATTTTATAATTTCATAGAATAGAATAATAATTTAAATTTATTTGCGTTATGGTAGGGTACATTAAGAAGCTTACAGGACCTAAACGCAAAAAACGCAAGTTTTAAAAACCATAAAAGTGATCGACTACAGTAAACAAAATCAGAAAAATATATGATACGAGTACTCTTCGGGATATATGCTAGGTAGATAGTGTGTTGAAAACATAATATAACTACCTATTTTGATACGATAGAAAAAGTTATGAAGATACCTCTAAAAACTTTATTTTTACAATAAAAACTATACATAAAATCATTCTGATTTTTTGTCAGATTATTGTATAAGCAACATACTAAAACACTACTGTTTTAATTTTTTAGTCCAAACAATATATTTTTTGTAATTAAATAATTGCTTCATATTTTGCAATAAATTACCAGCGTTGCGTCATCGCGCTTCTCTTTTTAGGGTTCCGTAGCCAAATGGCAAAAACGGAACCCTTATAGATTCGTCATGTCTGTCTGTCTGTCCGTCCGTATGTCACAACCACTTTTCTCCGAAACTATAAGAACTATACTGTTGAAACTTGGTAAGTAGATGTATTCTGTAAACCGCATTAAGATTTTCACACAAAAATAGAAAAAAAACAATAAATTTTAGGGTTCCCCATACTTAGAACCGAAACTCAAATTTTTTTTCCATCAAACCCATACGTGTAGGGTATCTATGGGTAGGTCTTCAAAAATGCTATTGAGGTTTCTAATATCATTTTTTTCTAAACTGAATAGTTTGCGCGAGAGACACTTCCAAAGTGGTAAAATGTGTCCCCCCCCCCCTGTAACTTCTAAAATAAGAGAATGATAAAACAATGATAACACAGTATTTTACATGGAGCGACTGCCTATCTGACCTCCACAAACCATGAAAAAAATAAATTATTTAACAATATTTTAATCTTAATTGAAAATATTCTTAATTATAGGAGGTACAAAAAGTAGGTAAATAATATAATGAAAACCAGTAACCATATTTATCTGAAACTTCTTATCAATAAATTCTTTCAAACTATATTAAAAATTACCTACCAATAAGCCAAAATTTATGTAGTTTGGATTTAGTGTCTAAGTTTGGATTTAAAGTGAGTGTAGAGGGAGTCCCATCATTTATTTAAGAATATTGTTAAATATTTTAATTACTATGAAAAAGCTATTTTCATGGCACGCAAAGCACATCTTTGATGGATTTCTTAACAGTGGGGTCTCGGCGGGTATATTCTGAATGTAAGTTGCAGGCTTTATAAAAATTGAGTGCTCTTTCACAAATACACCAGCTTGCATAACATATATTGAATCGGTTTTCACCGACTTCAAAAAAAGGTGGTTAACGATTCGACACGTATGTATGTAATATTATTGGAATTGCATTATATTCACATATGACAATCTATTAGGGCTTCCAAACAAATATACAAAATTTTATAGACGTATGTATGTGTTTGTCCACGCATTTCTCCGCAACTATTAATCGGATCGTGACGATTTTTTTGTATTGGCTTACAGTTACTTCAACTTAGGGAACAGTGCAAGTTTCACCAAAATCGATTCAGTATTGATACGAGCTACGCGTGAGTGTCAAAGGGAAAACAACTCAAAACCTTGGTCAAAATCTTGTGCAATGTTTACCTACTTATTACAAACAAATATTCCAGTTTTCACTAAAATTACGATATAAAAAAGTAATTTAAAAAAATTAAATCGACTTTAAAAGAAAGGAACTCAAAATTATGAAATAACTTCAATTTCGGAAATCGGTGGCAAAAAACTAAAACTAAAATACAGATCCCAAGACACCGACTTCCGAAATTAAATTCATTTCATAATTTTGAGTTCATTTCTTTTTGAAGTCGGTTTAATTTTTTAAATTACTTTTTTTATAGATATCGTCAAGCGGTTCTTCTCTAGTAATAATATTTTTACACCTTCCGAACGTCAACAAAAGCTCAAATAGGACTGGGCCGGACAAGTTTGCCGAATGTCGGATACATTGTGAGCTAAGACCACCACAGAATGTTGAAATTTTTTTTTTGACATTGATTTACGTTCTGTAATTACTTTAACTCACACCCTGACTTTTAAATATTTTTTTTTTTAATGGATCTCGTTTATTTTTACCATGTTTGTAAATATGTGAGCACCATGTATCTATCAGATAATTAATTTATGTGTCATGTTTTCATTTTTAATTCTTTTACCTATTGGGGTACAGTAATTTTATTTTAGGTGCATCGTCTTCACATATTATTATTATATAATTAATGTACATGCAAAATAGTAACTAACGGTGGAGTTTCTTGCCCATTCTTCTCCATACGTAAACTACCTTTTGGAAAAGGAGGTCTTTGTCCTGCAGAGGAACAATACAGTCAGATTACTATCCTAACAAATCCAAATTAATATTATAAATTCGAAAGTAACTCTGTCTGTGTGTGTTACCTTTTCACGCCTAAACCACTGAACGGATTTCGATAAAATTTGGCAGAGAGATAGATTGCATCCCGGGGAAGGACATAGGATAGTTTTTATCCCGATATTCGAACGGGATCGACACTTATGCGGGTTAAACTGCGGCGCGCTGCTAGTGTTATAAATGCGAAAGTAAGTTTGTTTGTTCGTTACCTTTTCACGCCTAAACCACTGAACCGATCATCCCGAAATACGTTGTATATACGTTGTCAGGTGTACAGAAACGGGCATAGGGTACCTTCCATCCCGAAAAAAAGTGCTGTTCCCGAGGAAAACAACAATAACGTTATTATGATAATAGACGGCGCCACGTGATGTGTGTTTTTGGAATCGATACTTACGCGGGTGAAACCGCGGGGCGCAGCTAGGTAATTATATTATTATAACTTATTACGTACCTGTCATCGTCATCATTGACCCATATTTTAATAGTTATTGACGCCGATTCTGTTGTTCACAAACTTAACTAAATTTAAGTTCAGGCATCTTGTTCTTTCCATTTCATTAAGAAAAGGACAGAAGATAAATATTAGTTTAGTTCTGTCAAATTAAGATACTCCATAGACAATTTAGATGAGATTAAAAAATTGGCTATTAAAAATACGCCAGTTTACGTCAGAGGCTCACTAATTTGACAGGACTAAACTAATATTGTAATAATATACTAAACTAATGTCTGTGTGGTGCCGGACTTAAAGAATAGCACCACCCCATACTTCCCGTGGGTGTCGTAAAAGGCGAATAAGGGGCGTACCGGAGAATGGGCAGCAGCGTTCTCTATGCATTCCACCAACATACCATACTGCGATCGCCAACCCGCCTGCCAAGCGTGGCAATTATGGCAAACCCCCCCTCCCTTTTGGGGGAGGCCTATGTCCAGCAGTGGACGTCTTTCGGCTGAAATGATGATGATGAAACTAATATTTATCTTCTGTCCTTTTCTTAATGAAATAGAAAGAAAAAGATGCATGAACTTAAATTTAGTTTAGTTTGTGAACAACAGAATCGGCGCCATTCGATATGTAATTACATTACTTTTAATAATAAATCTTTTACGGCTTAGGTTTACGAATCAGGTCAGGGTAATCTAATGTTAACGGTCTTCATCGATAAATTAATGGATTTATGATAAAAACGACAATTTTGTTTTTAATGTTTTAGGTACCTACCTATTTATTATTGATTATTTTTTTTTTACTAAAAACATAATGAGGATTGCCAATGATTTTAATACACTTCCTGACTAAGTAGTTTTTAATTAGGTTAATATTTTAATTAATTCTCATATCTCCAGTCAGTATCGAGAGGGGCTTGTGCCTTTTACGAACTACACACATCAAAAGTGTCTAGGGATCAAGCATTTTTATGCGGATTTCTTGAGATTGAGATGTGGCTTTGTAATAAATTTATGATTTTATAAATTTATATGGATCCTTTTTGGTGCATTTCATAATTTGAATAAGGAACTGTGAATCAAATTCGAGTAAAAGATGAAAATCAGCTGTCAATATTTTCCTTATAAAAACATACAACGCATTCAAGACATTATTAGTGCTACTGTTTCCCTACTACTGATTAAAACCAACGTTATTATGGAGCGGCGACGTCATTTAAGCAGGGAAGAAATGCTCAGAGCCGTGGGAATGATAGAAGCTGGTTCCCGGCAACGTATTGTGGCTTTAGCTCTGAATACAAGTCAGAGTGTTATCAGTCGACTTTGGACACGTTACCGAAGCACTGGTACCGTGGCTGAGCGCCATGGAGGACGGTATCGCTGCACCACACGGAGACAAGACCGATACATTCAAATCTTAACTCGAAGAGCTCCAACAATAACCGCCATGATGTTAGCCGTGAGGCTTCATCACTCTTCAGGGAACTTAATTAGCGACCAAACAGTCAGAAACCGCTTGCATGAAGTGAACCTTCATTCCCGAAGACCGCTACGGGTACCACCTATAGCAATGCACAATCGTAGGATTCGACATCAATGGGCTCTTGAACACAGAAATTGGGCAGAAGAACAATGGCGTTTCGTGTGCTTTTCTGATGAGTCTCGTTTTGGTATGAGACCGGATACAAGACGTATACGACACTGGAGAACCCCTGGACGCCAACAGCGATTAAAATCCTGCCAGGAAGTCCATCCTTATAGTGGTGGAACCATCATGGTATGGGCGGGTATTTGGATCGGCGGAAGAACTGAGTTGATTTGGATCAGAGGCAACCTCAACGCTCAAATTTATGCTGAGACGATTGTATCAGACGTCATCGTTCCTCTACAAGTGCAAATCGGTCCCTTATTTCAGTTAATGCATGATAATGCACGACCGCACACCGCAAGAGTTGTAAGACAGACTCTCGCCGCAGCTAACATCAATGTCCTGCCCTGGCCTGCTCAGTCGCCAGACTTGAACCCGATTGAGCATGCATGGGATATGCTACAGAGAAGAGCTCTGCCGAATATGGAGGGTATCCAGTCGCAAGAAGACCTTTTTTTGTTGTTGCAACGAACATGGGCGGCCGTTACACAGCGTGATTTGGATGAACTCGTTTTGAGTATGCCAAACCGATGTTCTTGTGTTGTTAGTGTTCGCGGTAGAAACACGGATTATTAATTGTTTAAGTTACCCAATAAAATTTTAAAGAAAACTGTTATTTCAGTCTTTTTTTCGAACTTTTGTGTTAGTGGTTCAAATGTCAAAAATCCCTTTATTAGGAAAATGGCAAATTTCTTTATTAATGCAAAGGTGACTTGGTTTATCGTTACTGTGACAAACGAAAACACTTTATTTGATGAATCCTTAAAGAAAATTTTAATTAATATCAATCAGGAGAAAAGTTATTGCAAAAATATATGTTGATCCCTAGACACTTTTGATGTGTGTATGTTGGGGTCGGCTACCAGTCTAACCGGATGCAGCTGAATACCAGTATTTTACATCGAGCGACTGCCTATCTGACCTCTACACGATACCCTTTAGTAAGACTGCTTGTCAGACTTTTGGGCTTCTGACTACCCGTAACGACTGTCAAAGATCCACGAATGACAGCCGGGACCAACGGCTTAACGTGCTGTCCGAGACACGGAGGGGTCCCGGTATGTAAAGATGGTCACCCATACACAGACCAACCGCGGCAAGCGTTGCTTAACCTGATCGATCGACCTGTGCCCCTCTTCCTGACTAAGTAGTTTTTAATTAGGTTAACATTTTAATTAATTCTCATATCTCCAGTCAGTATCGAGAGGGGCTTGTGCCTTTTCCCAACTATGTTGGGGTCGGCTTCCAGTCTAACCGGATGCAGCTGAATACCAGTATTTTACATCGAGTGACTGCCTATCTGACCTCCACAACCCAATTACTGGGTAATACGATATCCCTTGATAAGAGTGGTTGTCAGACTTTCAGACTTCTGACCCGTAACGACTGTCAAAGATCCACAAATGACAGCCGGGACCAACGGCGGCACGGAGACGATGGTCACTTATCCCCAGACCAACCGCGGCAAGCGTAGCTTCACCTGATCGATCGACCCGTGCAGCTGTTATTACCTTAGCCACGAGACCCTCAAATCACAGGTACCTAATTGTAGGTACTTAATGCAAAGAATAATAAATGATAAACAGTATCCTTTGTCTCTTCTAAATATGGCTTCCAGAATCCGGAACTAAATGTAATGTTTTACCCTTAAACCTGTTGTGTGCCGTAATTACAGACACAATTAAAAAGCCATTGTGTCTCGCGTAGATCTACGTTCCGGCAGGCTAAGGGTTAAGGCGAAAGCGCCAGGGTAGCCCGCGAAATTCAAATTTTCTTACTTTTTTTTGCAATTTGCTGGTCACCCAGGTAGCACAAACGCTGTGTATGATTTGTCTTATATAGCATTGAATCATAAAAAGGTTGTGTAGCCGCAATAGTTATAGTTATAGTTATAGTTCTTCTCGGGGTCACCAATGAAGTGTTACGGGGTAGATTCAATAAAAGTGGTTTTCTATTAAAGATTTGTATTTCTGCCTACCTCGGCACTTCCTTAATTACAATAAAAACTAAAAAATGAGAAGAAATTTAGACAAAATATCCAAGCTAGATTTTCTAGATTTTTTATATGACAGTGACGGCTGACAAAATCAAAAAGGAAAAAATAACAAAAAGTATGAGGTTGTATGTGTACCACTACACAGGCATTAAGTTATTATTTTCTGTATAAACGTTGAGTAATTTACTTTTATAAAGCTTTAAGTACATATAACAGTGTTAATAATCACGGATACTTAGCTTCATACAATTATCATAAAAAGGCACCTTAAATTTCATTTAAATGGCTTTTCGCAACGTGGAATCGGTTAAAAGTTTTTAATATTGTCACTAATTTGCGGGCAGCTATAAAAATAACAAATTTGTTACTTCTAGAGCAATAAAACACTCTTAAAATGCTTTACCTAGATAATATTTTATAAAGCTTCAAGTGCTTGCGTTCACGTGAGACGTAACTGCGCGTTTACTGTTGTCGAAAATATTTTTTAAATGGACACCAATCAATGGACAATATTTAAAAGAAGTGGTGGCTACCGGAGAAAGGTGCAGAATGAAATGAGTAATATTTTAAAGAATTATGGAGACACAACATCTGAAAATAATGAAGAGCTAACGAAAGAGCTAATGAAAGATAACAGCAATTTAGTAGCTTCTTTTCTTGCTAACAGCAACATAAATGCAAATATTGTGGCTAAGAGAAATGTAAGTGCTCTAATTTAGCATCCTTCATTGCAATAAACAGTATAAAACACTTTTTTGTAATATAAACATCAACGCCATGTTTTTTTGTAAAGTCTATTTGCAGAGTAAATCATTGAACAATATTAAAATGCATTTTCCTTGGTAATTACTACTAAAAAAGTTGTGTTTTGTTAACCCATAGTTTTGTATAGCTGTTACAAAACGTTTGTTTACGCCTTTACTGATAAATAATATAATTACTGCTTTTATCAATTTTTATTTTTTATATATATTTCATAAAATAGCAGAATATTAACAGCGCATTAAAAATTTACATAAAACATGAGTATAAATTATCAGTAAAATTTGATTTGCATATGAAATTACGCTTGTTATAAGTGTAATCACCTTCAACATTTTAATAAATATTCGCCATTAAAGTTGACAAGTATTACAATTGTGGATTAGTTGACAGTAGTATAATTAGATTCATTTTGTTTTAGCATTAATTAAATTACTTCAAGTTGCAAAAACTAACATCTATATGACGGGGAAAGTATGGTGTGTCTCGTTATTATCAGACATATTTGAATTAGAGTGGGCTACAGTGGGCTACAGTGGGTTGTGTGTTGGATAATGCGCAATAGAAAAACGGTTTTCAGTTCAAATGAGATTATAATTTCACAAACAATTTAATCACGCTAGCAAATTACACACTAGGTAGGTACACGACACAACCAGATACGGAACGCCGACAGTTTCTGAGCGCATGTTGTTCGTACGATGTCCAATGTCCAAGAGAGCTCCACCGTTCTTCTCACGCTGCCTTCCAGCGTCGACCCCCCACGAACTCAGGCCAGACTCTGTCAGCGCCACCAGATGGCGCTAGCGTTCCGATTCCGGTTGTCAAGTCAGCTCCCGTACTAATGACGTTTCCGACACGGTCATCCTGCGATACACACGTCCTCGTGTGTTAATCTGTAAACAAACATACCCGCAAAGTATCACATAGCTCGGTCACTCCTGACCAATATGGTACAGGCAAAAACACAATGAAAATTCGAACAACCTAAAAAAATTGCAGAGTTCAGAGCATTACTCATTATTTGATTAACAAATCTCAAGATCACAAACTAAATAATCAACTAAGGTGCATGTGTCTCATACTATCAAGTAACCTCCAGTTACTCAACCATTTATTTGCGCATCCCCTCGGATCGCCAAGTCACTCACGGACTTTGTGGTTTCTCACAAAACCCCACACATAACACACACACACACAACTTAATCTCTGCTCTGCTTCATCAACAAGACTTTTCTTGGCTTTCCTCAAATTCGTCAGTAATACTCTGATCCCTTGGCCTGTGCCATGGCATGTGCCTTAGCGTCATGAGCGTACTTGATTCAACCAGAGCCATGTAATCAAACTGTAATCAATCATAGCAAAAAAAAACATCAACCATAGCCATGTACCATCGTTATCCACATTACAACAAAATCTTTTTCACTAAGAGCCTTAGGCACCTGGAAACCCACACACGAGTAAACCACTCTAACGCCACGGCGCTCCGGCCGACCAGCAATCCACATTGCTCTCACACATCCAGCGCATGGATCCACATCCATCACCCTGTGACTACACACAACTTTACTACGCCCGCGCCCGTTAGAGAACACCTACTCGCGTGGCTCCCACTACATAGGCTTGCTCATTGCTCATCACCACTGTGATCACTATCTACTTCGACTGGTACATGACCTACTGACATCATTCTTAAACTAACGTGAGCTTATTTAAAATTGCATTGTAAATTAGATTGGGCTACACCCAACAATGTAACCATTTTTACTGTTATCTACCAGGGAAGCACTCAGTACCAGAGTCAAAACAAAATGAAAACGGCTCACCAGATTCGGTAGACAATCCACTCGCCGTCACTGCCTCTCTGGCAGAAGTCGTGAAACCTCTTGCACGAAAAGCACCGTCCCTGATCAGCGAGCACTCCCACAGGAGATCCAAAGAATGCAGCGCCGCCCGACACTGTCATCCCGCCCGCACACGCCGCCGCGCGCCAACCTGTAACCACAAAAAAAACCAACAGCAGTGCATGTTCCACTCGGCCAATTCTGACCACTTACGGCTTCTAACTTTTGAAATCAAAGCTTTAATCCTCTTCTCATTGTTTTTACAAAACAATACCTCTAAATTAACTAAACAAACTTTGATTAATCATAGCAAAAACACCCAATGGCCTGAGCCATGTAAACAAACTTTGATTATCTAATCAAAGCGAAAATTGTTGTAATTGTATCACTAACATAATTGTAAGTTTAGTTTATTGTTACTAACACTGTATGTTACTCGCAATAAAGAATTTAATTTTTATTAATTACTTTTAATGAAAATCATTACCAACTCTTTCTCTCAAAGCGACATGTTGAACAACACCCATACTCATTCAAATAATAGAAAGCTCATTAAAATATTGCAGCGCTCATGCTCTGACCTCCATCAAGTCTTCATCATCACACTTATAACTTCCATCCAGTTATAAGTATCAAACCAAACGACCTCCATCCGGTCTACATCATCACACTTATAACTTCCATCCAGTTATAAGCATCAAACCAAACGACCTCCATCCGGTCTTCATCATCACACTTAAGACTTCCATCCAGTCATAAGCATCAAACCAAACGACCTCCATCCGGTCCTCATCATCACACTTAAGACTTCCATCCAGTCTTAAGCATCAAACCAAACGACCTCCATCCGGTCTTCAACACGTAACCTCCATCCGGTTACTAACACAACAGGCAACCTCTATCCGGTCACCTCCACATGTAACCTCCATCCGGTTACACACTACTCAAACGAGCCACAAGCCTACGAGCCTTTATCAAAATAAACTTAAACTAGGTCTGTTCAACATGTTACTTTAATTGTCCTATCATAATATTACTTTGCCAGTAAATGTCGGGTATAAAATCTCAAGTCTTTGCTCGCTAATTGCAACGCTACATATGATTTGTTCTGTGCTGAATACACGCGTTTGACCAATACTAGTCAATGCAACAACGTTATTAACTCGTTTGCCACTTAATTTGGCTGCACAACTCACTTTTACTAACGAGCATTCAGCACCAGAATCGTAAACAAAACAATACAGCTCACCTTTATTTTCTAACGTGCCTGAGAGTAGCTGTACGACGCAAACGTCCACTCGCCGCTGCTGCTTGCAGCACGCGGTCCACCTCCACCATCTGCCTGGCTGCCACTGCTCGTGCACCGGGCCGCGGCCCATGACATGTCGCGACATGTCCTGGATTCCCTCACTGCAGCACACGAAGGGCGTCACCGACGGCTGCAGGCTGCTTGGCTTGTCACTCCATGTCACTGCTAGCTCCACGCCACGTCCTTGACTCCCTTTGTGCGCCTTAATGACGGCCACACACAACAAGTTGACCTCCTTGCAATGAATTTTCAGCAAAACACAAATCAGCTATCGTACTGGGTGATGTTACGTTTGCACATGACGCGTCCTACCGTGTGTTCGTGAGCGTCAAAATGAAGGGACCAAATATCCAATCTCTGTCATACATATATAAAAAAATAATACCATTAATCTACTATTTCCTACCTTTGCTATAATTTTAACTACCTCATCATATACAGAATATTTTAACAAAATGCTTGGTCATCATGATATCAAGATGGAGGGACCAAACTGATAGGCTTGATAGGCTACTTCCTGGAATGTTATACCTACTTAGTGTTATAATACCTTAATTCTACCTTAATATTATTGATTTTGGCTGCCCGAAAGATATATCGTTTTAAAGATATCGATTATATAAGTTGGTCCCTCCAAATTGATAATTTAATTGTTTAGTGCAACAGGTAAATGGGCGGTTTATTTTCGATCTTCGAAGGATAAATATTTAATACCTATTTACTACCTTCCAATCGTGCAAAATTTCTTACGATAAGGTTTATTTTAACTAGCCAAAAAAAAAATAAAGAAATAAGTAGGTACAACGGACAAATTTTAATCTTAGTAGCATTAATAAAGGCGGTTTAAAAAAAAAATAAGAATAGTACAAAAATATCTAGCTAATAACAAATGTACTTTAGTTTTTATTTATTACTATTTATTGGTTCATTTTATTTAATTCTCGTAATACTCAGTGTAGGTAAACACAAAGAAAAATATTGAAGGTAGCTCTAAAACATAGTCGATGGATTGTATTCAAGTAGTGAAGCTGTTTGCGATAACTGCGTCCTGGCTAAAGGCTCGTTCAAACAGGCGCGACACGCGATAAAATCGCGCGCCACACAAAGGCACCGCAAGTCGCGCAACGAGCGGTGCCTTTGTGTCACGCGCGATTATGTCTTTACAGTGATTTCATTCATTTTTCCGTAGTTGCTATAACAATAGTTACCCATTTATCATGAAGAGGGGAAGGAAGAGCGCAATATCCCTAGATATTCAGAAAACTGTGTTTACCAACACAGTATTTTTTTAAGCTGTCTTCTGATGAAAAAATCAACATAGACTAATTCCTAATCAGTCAAAATAGGGAGATTAATATTACAGAATTCTTTCAGTCATTGATTTCATACTAGCGGCGGCCCGCGATTTCGTTCGCTTGAAATCATTTCTTAGTTGACGTCACTTAATCACAATACAGGTAGATTAAGTAAATGTGTAATTTTGTTAATTGCAATAAATATAACTGGAATAATAAAACAAATATATTTTATTACGGCCATTCAAATTGCCCCATATAAATTACTGTGAGAAATTTTGCACGATTTGAAGGTAGTAAATAGTACCTTCAATATTTTTCTTTGTGTTTACCTACATTGAGTATTACGAGAATTAAATAATATGAACCATTACATAGTAATATATGTCGGGGTTGGCCCAGACATCAGAAGTAAAACTCAGATATGGTTTACACAAATTTATTTTAATCAAAGTACAATAGTCTTAAAACTATAGCAATAAAAATAATTAACTTAAAATAATATGGCAATAAAATAATTAGCAATTAATAATGACAGTGAGGGCGGTCACGTAGGGCAGTACTGACTGTCAGGGACAGTGGTCCGTGCACCCACCGCAATAAGGATAGTACTAATTGTCAAGAACAATGTTCCACATCCACTAACCGGGCAGTACTGACTGTCGAGAGACAGTGGTCCGTGCACCAAGACGCATCCGTTGGAAATGCGTGCCGACTCAACGGTGCAGCGCCTTATAAAGGCGATCGCTAGTGGAGGGAGACCGTTACAATATTTTACTGGCTTGGGTATCGGCCTTTTAATCCAAATGACCGATAGAGTGAATGATGCGTCCGGTGCACGTTCCACTAGCGGCATCTAGTCGCCGTCTCTCGCAGCTGCTTAACAATATGGCTGCCGTCACGGCCATTCTGACAAATCACTCGTCCTCGAGTGTCTTCATTAATCTATAACAAAAAGAGACTTTCTTTAATCAACATCATCGTTACATATCAATATAGCACTGGACTAGGTATTTCTTTACAATAGAAAACCCCTACAGTTCAAACATGCTGGTCTGAATCGTCACCCACTAAAGCAGGTGAGATTCCTGCAGCGCATCACAGATCATAACCCACAACAGTAGGAGAGACCTTTTTAGAAAATCCTCACAGTTCGAACAGGCTGGTCTAAATCGTCACCCACTAAAGCAGGTGAGATTTCTGCAGCATATCACAGATTATCACTCACACCAGCGGGAGTGATTTTAATATTTTATTTGTAGTAATGATCATCTCTCTTAGAAGCGGAAGAGACCATACCAATTGATCATTCCAAAGATTCAATCATAGCTTCGGAATTATCTACACTTAATGTTCGAGAGCCAAGGGAGATAGTTTCTTCAGAGTCATTTAAATTATTTGCACTTAAGGTGCGGGAATTTACAGAAAGTGTTTCCTCTGAATCATTTATAGTCGATCTACGAGAGCTTATAGAAAGTGTTTCCTCAGAATCATCTATAGTCAATGTACGAGAGCTTACAGTACGGATTTCCTCCGAATCCAAGGTCACATTATTATTTACAGGCACATCGGATATACTGAACTCATCATCTGCCGTCACGTTCCGTTCATTTTCATCATTCTCATCGCTATAATTTTCGCAAATTTCTACATAACCTTCTTGTCCTTTAGGTACTTCCCTTAAATTTTCATGAGCAAATTTATAAATTCTGTTAGAACCGTTAATATGTCTAAGTTCATAACGATCGTTATCTAACACAGTGACTATTTTATAAGGTCCCTTAAATTTATTATCCAACTTAGTTTGATGTCTTTCTTCGCATTTTACGAAAACAAATTCACCTACTGCAAAAGGTTTAATCCGGGCTTTTCCCTTATTAAACCGTATAGTGTCAGCGTTAGCCACTCTTTGAATATTTTCTGATGCTGATGAACGAGCCGTTTCAACATTAATTACAGTTGGTTCAGAAGAACTAGGAGTTATTTTAGCTAAATTAAGTGAGGAACCTTGAATGCCAAACATCAATTCCATAGGCGTAAAACCTGTGGTCCTGGAACGTGTACTATTGAGGGCAAGTTGTATCTCTCCTAGTTCATCCTTCCAGGCACTATTAGAATTACATTCTATAACAGTAAGAATATTCTTTAAAGTTCGCATGACCCTCTCAACCTGCCCGTTAGCTCTACTAGAACCTGTTGCTATTAAATGGAGCTCTATTTTATTATCATTACAAAAGTTTTTAAACTCACTGCAATCATAACAACGTCCTCTATCTGCGATAATCCGCTTCGGAGCACCAAATAAGCTTACAGCATTTTTAATTGCTCTTACAGCGTGTGAAGAACTTAAAGATGGAGTATATTCAAGCAGTACAAACTTTGTAAAGGCGTCTATTAAAACTGAGCAATATTCTTTTCTATCACTTTTTCCCGAAAGTTTTCCAGTTAGGTCCAAATGAATTGTGTGCCAAGGGATTGGGTGTTTTGGGATTGAATGCAACTGCATTTGCTGTGCGCCTGAAGGGCCTTTAGAAGTTTTACATACTACACAGCAATTAATAAACTTTTTTACAAATTTAGCCATATCAGGAAACCAATAAAATTCGTAAAGTTTGTCTAAAGTCTTGTCAAACCCTAAATGTTTTATCTCATTATGAACATGATTAATTAGTGACCAAAACAAAGAACGGGGTATAATAGGTAGCCAACTAGAAACTCCTCTACGTTCTATCTTCCTATACAATATTCCTTGTCTTAAATCGTACGTATGTGATATCTCTTCAGGTAACTGATTATTTCGAAATTTTGATATAATTTCAGAAAGTTCCGAATCGCGTTCTTGTTCTACAACTAACCAACCTTTATCTAATTCAAGAAAATTTACTTTACGGGGTTCAGAATAATTTGTGTTTGACAAATTGCGAGACAAGAAATCTGCATGAGCCATCTTTCGACCTTCTTTGTACACGATATCAAAATCGTAAGCCTGTAATATAGCCCACCAACGGTGAACCCTTGGAGTCAAATCCTTTTTTGAGTGAGAAGCTTTAAGAGAGTTACAATCAGTAAATACAGTGAATTTACGTCCATGCAAATAATGACGAAAATGTTCGATTGCCTTTACCACCGCAAGGGTCTCCAACTCGTAAGAGTGATATCGTGTCTCTGCATCTATGGTCTTCCTACTATAATATGCAACTACATGAGGGGTCTCATTATGCTTTTGGATAAGAATGGCACCATATCCCTCACTACTTGCATCGGTATGGAGTTCAATAGGCAAGGAAGGGTCAAAAACTTTTAAAACTGGTTCGGACGTTAAAATGTGAATAATTTTCTTGTGGATTAGGTCATGCTCTGGGGTCCACTTAACATTGCCTTTTCCTTTTGTTAAAGGATACAAAGGCCGAATTATTTGGGAAAAATTAGGGATAAACTGTCTAAAATACGTTGCTAACCCTATGAGCTGCCTAACTTGTGTGACAGTTTTTGGAGTTGGGACATTGATCAAGGCTTGTATTTTTTTTGGATTTGGTCTAATCTCCCCAGCTGAAACTATATACCCAAGGTATTCAGTTTGGACTTTCAGAAACGAACATTTCTTTAAATTAAACGAGAACCCTGCATTGGACAGTGTTTTAAGTAATTTGTCTAAACGGTTAAGCCCCTCATCAATATCTTTTGAAATTGAAAGTACATCATCCATGAAAACTAAAATCTTTTCATCATTCATAGGCTTTAAAGCAGTATTAATAGCCTTTTGAAAAATGGAAGGGGCATTACGTAACCCAAAGGGCATAGCCAAATATTCAAACTGCCCTTTTGGGGTTACAAATGCAGTTTTTTCTATGGAACTTTCATGCACAGGTAGTTGATGAAACCCCGATGCCATATCAATACTACTGAAATAATGAGCGCCATTAAGTTTATCAATTTGTTCGCTAATCAGAGGTAAAGGATAATGATTTGGTTGAGTATTACTATTTAGTTCCCTATAGTCAACACACATGCGTGAGCTACCGTCCTTTTTCTCTACAAGGATGATAGGACTCGCAAATGGAGATGAACTTTCCCTAATAATATTTGCAGTCAACAATTGTTCAATTTTTTCATCAACTATCTTAGATTCCTGAGGGGATAGCCTATACGGTCTCCTATGTACTACTTTATGAGGATCAATTAAATCAATTTTTAACTGTCCCGTTTTAATCCTGGTTGTAGGAAAATCTTCAATAAAATTATCTGCATATTGCGTTAATATGTTGAAAAGTCTTACTCTATCAGGTCCTGTCAAGTCAGTATTAATTGACTCAATGTCAAAAACGGGTTTGGTTTTGGTACACATATTAGATTCCTTATACCGTTTGAATGTTAAACCGCTCTCTGAAATCTCAACAAGAATATCGCGCTCAAGTATATCTCTACCTAATAAAATAGCATCGCGTAAGCAATCATCCGGAACTACATGAAGAGTGACGCTAATTTCAACGCTTTGTATTTTTACGTTACAAACGATTTGCTCTGTGCTACTAATGATACTTTTTCCGATACCAGTCATGTTGATAAGGTTATGCGATTTTTGTCCATTAACAAGGTGTGAAAAACTTTTCCTTATTAAACTACACTCTGAACCGGAATCAAAAATAAAGGGAAATGTCATACTATTACAGTACATAGTACCTCTTACAATCTTCGAGCACACGTTGACTTCTTTGCTTCCAGTAGCGACTTGTTCCTTCTTCGTGTTGTCAACCCTCACTGGGCAGGTGGAGACCACGTGGCCTGGCTCCCCGCAGACGTAGCATGTGACTTGTGGCTTCTGGTTGACACGTTTATCCGTGACTGTAGGGCGATTAAGTTGTTTGTTTCTTTCACGGCAATCAGCCGCACGATGCCCAATTCTGCCACATACGTTGCAGGTGCCACGAAAGCCAAACGTAGCACGGGGGCGTTTAACATCAGAATCGTTTGACTCAGGTAATTCTGACTTTCTTTTTAAGGAGATGCCTCGCAGTACTCGAAATAGTTGGGATTTATCATTTACCACAGTTGAGTTTAATTCACGACGTATTTGAACATCACACTGAGACAGTATGGAAATGGCAAAGCCCGTCACAATCTTTTCAGATAATCTCGCATCCGGGATATTTTCAATTAATTGCCAAAGACGCAAACATGCCTGGGCGGGGGTCTCATTGGAAGTAATTTGAAATTTGAGGATACTGTCAAAATGATCCTGAATAAGCATAGGGCGAGAGAACTGAGCTTTCAAAGTTTCCTGTATATCTTCCCATTGATATTGATTGGGAGGTATCTTTGTCAATAATGTGGCTGCGCGGCCTCGAAGACAATGAGTCAGTGTCATGATAAGATCGACACCTTTCAAATTTTTGCTCTTAATGATAGTATCTGACAGCCGACACCAGCCCTCTATGTCTGAATTGGGGTCGTCAGGATCAAACGGTACCAACGTCGTAAAAGGTTGTGGTGGTGTATTGGACCGGGGAAGTAAAGCATCAGTTAATTTTGAAAGAAATGCCTCTAAACTATTCGAGGGTAACGGAATATTTTCCTGCATATTTTGTGACTGTGGAGTGTCACTGGTGGGCGGGCAATCCGATCCCACTTCTGATGTCGGGGTTGGCCCAGACATCAGAAGTAAAACTCAGATATGGTTTACACAAATTTATTTTAATCAAAGTACAATAGTCTTAAAACTATAGCAATAAAAATAATTAACTTAAAATAATATGGCAATAAAATAATTAGCAATTAATAATGACAGTGAGGGCGGTCACGTAGGGCAGTACTGACTGTCAGGGACAGTGGTCCGTGCACCCACCGCAATAAGGATAGTACTAATTGTCAAGAACAATGTTCCACATCCACTAACCGGGCAGTACTGACTGTCGAGAGACAGTGGTCCGTGCACCAAGACGCATCCGTTGGAAATGCGTGCCGACTCAACGGTGCAGCGCCTTATAAAGGCGATCGCTAGTGGAGGGAGACCGTTACAATATTTTACTGGCTTGGGTATCGGCCTTTTAATCCAAATGACCGATAGAGTGAATGATGCGTCCGGTGCACGTTCCACTAGCGGCATCTAGTCGCCGTCTCTCGCAGCTGCTTAACAATATGGCTGCCGTCATATATAAAACTAAAGATACATTTTATATTAGCTAGATATTATTGTGCTATTTTTAATAAAAAAAACGCCTTTAGAATAGAATAGAATAGAATACTCTTTATTATGTACACCATATTAATTACAGACATAAGGTATAGAAACTGTACAAAGGGTGACACAATGGGCGGTCTTATCGCTAAAAGCGATCTTTTAAAGACAACCTTTGGATGGATTAAAAAGGGGAAGGACAGACAAATACTGCAGGTAGTCTGTGGTGTACCATTTACATAATACAATAAATACATACGTAAAGTATATTATACTAATCTAAATAAATATATACATATAACAATAAACATGAAACAGGAGCAAAGAAAAATATAATGTTGATGTTTAAGGAGAGAGGAAGTGCTTTTTTATCATAATTTTAAAAGCGGACAAAGATTGAGCACGCCTTACCGACACGGGCAAGTCATTCCATAACCGTACTGCTTGAACAGTAAAAGATTTGTCATAGAAACTGGTGGAATGCATCGGCATCTCTAGTCTCAGGTTAAGGTCTTAGGTTAGGTCAGGTCTTAGGTTCGCCTTTATTAATGCTACTACGATTAAAATTTGTACGTTGTACCTACTTATTTCTTTTTTTTTTGGCTAGTTAAAATAAACTTTAACGTAAGAAATTTTGCACGAGTAGAAGGTAGTAAATAGGTATTAAATATTTATCCTTCGAAGATCCAAAATAAACCGCCCATTTACCTGCTGCACTAAACAATTGAATCATCAATTTGGAGGGACCAACTTATATAATCGATATCTTTAAAACGATATAATATATTTCGGACAGCCAAAATCAATAATATTAAGGTAGAATTAAGGTATTATAACACTAAGTAGGTAGAACATTCCAGGGAGTATTCTATCAGTTTGGTCCCTCCATCTTGATATCATGATGGAGGGACCAAGCATTTTGTTAAAATATTATGTATATGACGAGGTAGCTAAAATTATAGTAAAGGTAGGAAATAGTAGATTAATGGTATTATTTTTTTATATATATAAAAAAATAATACCATTAATCTACTATTATGACAGAGATTGGAGATTTGGTCCCTTCATTTTGACGCTCACGTGTGTTCTTATTACGAAAACAGGAACGACGAACTCAAACGCCGGTTACAGACACACTTTTTTTTTCTTTTTTTTTTTAACATGGCGGTAGGGCGCAACTGGCGCGTCACTGTGCAAAGATATTTCTGCATACAGCCTATGCCCAAAACAACATGTACTATGATCGCGCATCCGTATCTGGTTTGTCTGGGTCGAACTTGGACAGATCCACACGATTATTTAATAAGCGTTCGCATGTTTGCACTTTGTTTATCAAATGTCAACGGTCACTTTCACTTTTAGCGTTCTGATTTTGCGCATGAACCAACACTAATCCCAATTCTGATGACGGGGAAAGTATGGTGTGTCTCGTTATTATCAGACATATTTGAATTAGAGTGGGCTACAGTGGGCTACAGTGGGTTGTGTGTTGGATAATGCGCAATAGAAAAACGGTTTTCAGTTCAAATGAGATTATAATTTCACAAACAATTTAATCACGCTAGCAAATTACACACTAGGTAGGTACACGACACAACCAGATACGGAACGCCGACAGTTTCTGAGCACATGTTGTTCGTACGATGTCCAATGTCCAAGAGAGCTCCACCGTTCTTCTCACGCTGCCTTCCAGCGTCGACCCCCCACGAACTCAGGCCAGACTCTGTCAGCGCCACCAGATGGCGCTAGCGTTCCGATTCCGGTTGTCAAGTCAGCTCCCGTACTAATGACGTTTCCGACATATATAATTTGGAGTCAAGTAAAAGTTGCGTATAAAACAATTATATGACAATTGAAAAGCCGATTAATTTGCTACTTTACAGCTTGTCATGCAGCAGAGAAAAGCTATATAAAGTGCGCCCAAACCGGCCGTATAGAAGCTGTATAGAAGCTTACATATACCATTATGTGATAATCACTGCAGACAAAAGTTGTAATAAATACGTTTTCATGGCTTTTATAACAACTAGTTGTGCTACCTGGGCAGTATTAAGTAGTACGTTGATTAAAATATGATTCGCGGCCGTAACATATATGTATTTACAGAATTATAATCATTAAAGTCATCAACACAAGTCTCTAAGACCAAGTAATCCCCAAGAATGACTATTTCATGAAATCTTGACATTTGGGGATTATAATAACTTAACAAGTTGTATTACTAATTATAATGATTATAATTCTGTGAATACGTATTTTTTACGACCGCGAATCATATTTTAATCAACGTACAACTTAATACTGACCAGCAAATTGCAAAAAACGTAAGAAAATTTGAATTTTGCGGGCTACCTTAGCGCTTCCCCCTTAAGCGCTTGACTAACAATCAATTGCCGTGCCCCTAGCGCGCGGCTACAAATCGATAAAATAATCATCATCATCTGCCTAGCCTTTCCCAACCATGTCGGGGTCAGCTTCCAGTCAAACCGGATGCAGCTGAATACCTAAATCGATAAAATAATACCTACAACAAATAAGGAGGAGCAATCGTTGAACAGAACGAAATAATCATGCATGTTCTCTGTCGCAGGAATACGACACGCGCGGTAGGGGCACGGAAATATGTGTCGCATAAATGCGACACAAGCGGTTAAAAGGTTAAATTCTTTATAAGGTAAGTCTTGTTGATCTCTTGGCGTGACAAAAATTATTGTCTGATTTTTTGCTTCAACAAGTACAATTTAATAACAATTTTTGACGTTATTAAGTTTTAACCTCGCTCCACTTACAACACTCATAAAAGAAATACTTATAATTGTTTTTCTTTTGTCAACGTCTGTGTATCGTTGCGGTTAAGTGGCGCTTACCGAGGCATGGAAAAGGATGGGTGGGTGCGCGGAATGCGTCGTAATTATTACTCATTGTTCTAGAGACTGGCTTGCACCGTGAGGTCAGACTAGCAAAAAGTAGATACGGTAGACACAGTGTCTGGGTGCATTAAAATAGCCTCTACAAATGGAAATACCTTTTTTTTGTTCTCGGGGGGAAACGTTCAAAAGGCGCCTGGTCTTTGGGGATAAAACCAGGGAGTGTGGGAGTGTGGGATTTTTACCTCACTAAAACCACCCCGGTGGTCACCATCTTCACTATGAAAGGGGGGCACCGTTACCTCTCAAAAGACCAATCCAGAGTCCCCTCTGTGCAAAGCCTGTTAGACACATCTCTGGGGAGACTGTAAAGGTGTCTCCCCAAAACCCCCTCCAAATCCTTAATTAGTAAATGGGGGCCAGGGACTATAAAAGTCCCGGATCCCGGGGCCGACGAAGGTGTCCAATATTCTTCCTGATGAACATAGAAGGTCGAACCCAAGATCCTCAATTTAAATTATGTTGAAGACCGGTTTCCACTGTAGAAAACCGGACTAAGGAAACTTACCGGTTCTTACAGAAACCGTATTAAATGAAAATCAATTTTCTAATGTATAAAAAACACCGTCCCGCCTACGCTATCGCTAGACGGACTCAGCCAGCCGCAGAGTCGTCTCCGCAGGAGGCTTCGAGCGTACTTGAGGAACGGGTCTCTCGTCCAGGCCCCAGACGCTCCTCTAGATCCTGGCGGCGAGACGAATCTCTCGAGGTGCCTCTCGGTTGATTTAGGAAGAAAGCACTTGACTGCAAGATGCAGCACATGACCACTGTGCGCCGACTTCCCTAAAAAAATGGCAATACCTACTTAAAATTGTAGTAATAATATTCTTCAGAACTTCTTAACAGATATAAGCGTACAAATTTTCACAAGCATAGGTATTTAACATTTGTTGTCAAAGAAGTCTTTGACACTATAAAAACTATGACTACACAACCATTCAATGCTGGCATTTAAAGTGGCATTTAATTAGTATAGATTAAATATTAAATTAAATGCCACTCAATGCAAAGTACGATGCGATATAGCCAAAATATCAAGTTAGATTTAATTAAATATTAAATTAAATGTTATATAAGCTGTATAAAAATATCTCGTTCTGCTCGAGTGACGACGTACGTGCTTGATTATCCGTGCTCCAAATACGTGGGCTCGGTTAGGCTAAGTGCGGACTGGAACGAGTTCTGTTGTATACAGACAGACAACTCTGTAACAGAATTGATTGTGTACGTATAGTCTGCTTCAAAAGTATTAGATAAAAATGTAAACAAATGGATCAGAAAACGTACTTGTGGATGGGTGTCATTTACAAATTAATTGCTATGATTTCATTATAATTCTAATTTTAAGATAGCTCAACTATGATTTTCATTTGATATGATAAGTACCGCTAAGCAGTGGAACTACAGTCTCTTGGGCCCCGGGCCAGGCCCCGGTTTTTTAGCCTCGTAAAGGAGTTTCTCTTTTTATTTTCATTTAAAAAAACTAGGTACTTAAAGTAGTTTTGTTGAACCTTTGTTGAACGGAATTTGACAACCCATATTTTCCAACCTAAGCAATGTGCATCTAAAGTATCAGAATACATTAAATAAATTATACTCAAATACTTGTTCCCAATTGATGTTATTTCGACCAACACTTTTTTTCGACAGCACAACTTTATGTATAGACGCTGCACATCAAGCTACCCGAAACTGTTAAATTTTCCCAATCAACATTGAACCTTATCATTTAGCGATCAAGTTGAAAATCTATTAAAGAAATTTGACAGATTGTAGTAGCTTGATGTGCTGGCGTCTGTACGTATAGTCTGCTTCAAAAGTATTAGATAAACATGTAAACAAATGGATCAGAAAACGTACCTATCTGTGGATGGGTGTCATTTACAAATTGATTGTGATTTGATTATTTGAATACTTTAAGTATTCAAATAATCAAATTCTAATTTTAACATAGCTTGCTGCTAGTAATAAAAAAAAACTGGCCAAGTGCGAGTCGGACTCGCACACAAAGGGTTCCGTACCACAAGGCAAAAACGCCGAAAAAAACATGTTTGTTGTATGGGAGCCCCCCTTAAATATTTATTTTATTTTAATTTTATTATTGAAGTTAGAATACAACTGAGTATTTTGTGAATATTTCAAGTGCCTACCTGTTGCCATTTTTGAAATCGACCAAAAAAGAGCAAAAAAGTCGCGTTTGTTGTATGGGAGCCCCCCTTAAATATTTATTTTATTTTGTTTTGAGTATTTGTTGTTATAGCGGCAACAGAAATAAATAATTTGTGAAAATTTCAACTGTCTAGCTGTTGCGGTTCTTGAGATACAGCCTGGTGACAGACAGGCGGACAGAATCTTAGTAATAGGGTCCCGTTTTTACCCTTTGGGTACGGAACCCTAATAAATGACGTCGTGAAGGATGAATTTAATAAGTTGAACACATTTAGATCCATTCACAAACCCGCAATGCGCACGCAGAGAGACAGGACTTAATCCCAGCAGTGGGCTCATTGGCACAGATTATGTAGAGTTAAAACCCGCACTCTTTTACCAAAATAGTGAGTCTTTTAACTCAAATGTGAAAAGAGCTTTACACTGACCTTAATAATAGAGTAGTCTATGAAAATATAATATAATCTTATTAAGATCAGAAATGGTTTTGTTCAGACTTGATGAATAATTCAAGCGGGCAGACCCTTTAGCTAAAATATAATGATATTTCGTCATAAACGTAAACGATTGGGGCGGCGCGAAACTAGCACAAAATATTTTGATCAGGGCCACAAGTAGGGCATTTTTGCTAAAATGTCCTGTGGCCCTGTTCAGTTTTTTCTTTAGACAACATGTCCTGGAATTACACCACACACACATCATCTCGAGAAGTTCCTCAAGGAAGAGTTCTGGCCGAAGGGTGTCGTGTACCACCGTTTTCGTGGCTACGTGACACCAGTCAGCGAATCACGACGCAGACACTTCGTGTGCGTTAGTTTTTACTTAATAGTTTTTAACAACTCACCCCCGCTGACACAATTTGATACTGCGAGCTGCACAGCGATTCATCTCAGAATAAAGTTGAAATTTTGACAGTTATTTCATACAAAAACTGTCAAACGTCAATTTTATTCCTCGAACAAAAGTTATCTGGCGATGGTAGGGCTGATTTTTCAATTCATCAGTAGCTCTACCATGAGTTTGCACAGCCAAAACTCGCTAGCGTCTACGTAAATAATATGTATGAAATATTGTACAGCGCCCCTAGCGGTCACCGGAAGAATTAAAATTCGTACCATGAGCACTATAGATTTCGATAGGTAAGAAACCTAACGTAATCTATTCGATAGTCACTAACGTTTTTCAGCTGTGTCGCCATACAAAACGGCACCATGAGTTAATAATTTGACAGACGCTATCGAAAAGTACGCTTACGATAGTAGTTACGTAAGTCACTGGCATTTTGACACGTGAAACATATTTTGTTAGTATTTTGAGCCAAAATAATGTCTGGAAGAGCTTATTTAGCATAGAATATGTTGGCGGCCACTGACTTTGAAGACCAACAACATGAACAACGTGAATTTCAAGCCAAAATTACAGGAAAATGAAATTCTAGCTTACTAATGAGCGGGGCATTACGCAGCTACCTAGGAGGCTTTCTGTGAAAATGTCTTTTATTTAAATTAACTTAAATTTAAATAAAAGACATTTTACTTAAACAACCTTTTCATTTATTTTATTATTATATGGGAAACATACAGCATATTTATCAAAATAAGGAACACAAAAATTGACATAAAAACACGTACTTATTATCTATTAAATACACAATTTTGTGAACATTGGACACTAGGATTTCCCCTGTATCGTGGGTGCATTTACAAACACAAATCTCACATGCACAAATACCCAGACCCGGAACAATTAGGTATCTTTCTTTGGAAGATTGGATCACACAACTTTTCGCTCCATGCGACAAATGAACCGGCGATTCTTAGCGCAGAAGCGACAGGATTGGTGCAGTTTCTAAAAATTGTGCCACGCTGGTCCTCATTGTATTATTGTCATTTTGTAAACTTATTTCATTGAATTTAATTAAAAAACGCCGTGAACACAATGTCAACAAATGCAAAATTACAAATTGAAAACGACACTCGATGACACAAGTGACATATAAGGAATAAAAATTCAACAACCACTAAATACCTTAAGAAGTTCTCTAACCGCCAACCATTCTATTTAGTCGGATTATTGCCTATCATAACATTTTAAGCATAGGCGATAGCACTACATTTTGAGCATATATTATGCCGTTCTCTCTCCTTATTACTGAGAAAGAAAGAAACAAAACTTAAGGAAGTGACGTTACATACGACACGATATATCGAGCTCACCTTAGCGCCTGCGTAAGATACCGTAAAACTCATGGTGCAAGCATTATCGAAATCTATTCGATCCACGTTAATACGCTAGCGAGTTTGACGCTAGCGAGTAAGTTTTCGATATCAACTCATGGTAGAGGTACAGATAACTTTATTCGAGGAATAATTTAGAAATTTTGACAGTTATTTCATACAATAACTGTCAAACGTAAATTTAATTCTTCGAATAAAAGTTATCTGGCGATGGAGAAATTTTAATGTATGTATTTATAGTAATTAATATTCCAACGGCAATAACACTTATCTATTCCTATGTTGTTGTCTTGTTGTGTAATAATTTAATAATTTCTTATAATTTTTGATATAATTTATAATTTTTTATTGTAATTTGTAATCTGGTTAAATTTTATATGGGTGTATACCTGAAATAAAATGAATTGATTTGATTTGATAGTATTTTTAAGTCACATTAATATTGTATTGTATGTGCTTATATGGGCCTTGATGCCTGAAATAAATGGATAAATATATAAATAAATTAACGCACACCACCAAACATCCCAATTAGAATCATCATCATCATCATTTCAGCCGAAAGATGTCCACTGCTGGACACAGGCCTCCCGCAAGCACCTCCACTTCGACCGGTTCTGTGCTTCTCGCATCCAACGCGTTCCTGCGGCCTTCACGACGCCGTCGGACCACCTTGTGGGAGGCCTTCCAACGCTACGTCTTCCGGTACGCGGTCGCCACTCCAGAACCTTTCGGCCCCATCGGCCATCTGTTCTGCGAGCAATGTGCCTGCCCACTGCCACTTAAGTTTGGCAATTCTTTGGGCTATGTCGGTTACCTTGGTTCTCAATTAGAATATAATGTTGTAATCATAATACATACTCATTTTTAGGGTTCCGTACCCAAAGGGTAAAAACGGAACCCTATTACTAAGACTTCGCTGTCTGTCTGTCTGTCACCAGGCTGTATCTCAAGAACCGCGATAGCTAGACTGTTGAAATTTTCACAAATTATGTGTTTCTGTTGCCGCTATAACAACAAATACTGAAAACAAAATAAAATAACTATTTAAGGGGGGCTCCCATACAACAAACGCGAGTTTTTTTGCCCTTTTTTGCTCGATATCAAAAATGGCAACAGGTAGGCACTTGAAATATTCACAAAATACTCAGTTGTTTTTTAATTTTAATAATAAATAATAAAATTAAAATAAAATAAATATATAAGGGGGGCTCCCATACAACAAACATGTTTTTTTCGGCATTTTTGCCTTGTGGTACGGAACCCTTCGTGTGCGAGTCCGACTCGCACTTGGCCAGTTTTTGAATTATTCCGTTCTGATCAGTGTTGTTTTATTTTTTTTTACTTTTATGTTTTGATGCAAAATATACTTAGAGCAATTAAAATGTCTTATTTGAATTAATAAAATCACATAAACTTAGGTCATAAAAAATTGTTCAAACGATTGTATGCCTAACATGGTGGAGCAGTGCAAATGAAACCCCAAGAACAAACATAACATTTTTGTTGAAAATCATGTTCTCCCATACACTGCAACTGCACATTTAAGTTGGTCGACTATACCCGTAAACTTGTAAAGCCTACTCAGCTGTGATAGTTTTCTTTTTAATTTCGTTATAATATGTATACCTACTACTGCCGTGATTTTTTTCATGTAATTATCCAAAAGCAACCAGCTGGCACTTGACTCTAACAAAAATTAGCACTCTAAACCTTAATATTTCACAAACGGATTCCTGTATCAAAAAATGGGTTTCACAAACCCGCAATATTTTTGAAAGACTTATCCAACGATACCCCACACCATGGCCATGGGGTAGACGAGAAAAAAAAAGACATCCCCACTTTACGTGTATGTATGTAGGGAGGTACCCAAAAAAATTTTTTTTTCAATATTTTGTTTTACCTCTTTGTCGGCGTGATTAATATGTATATCCATGCTAAATTATAGCTTTCTACTACTGCGAGTTTTTGAGCTAAGCTGCGGACGAACGGACGGACAGACGGACATGGCGAAACTGTAAGGGTTCCTTGTCGCCTACGGTACCCTAAAAATAAATATTTCTTTTTTAAGACACTGATCAATTGGCAAACGTTATGACATAAGTAATACTTAATTGTTTCTTAAAAATATAGTAGGTCTAAGGTAAGGTTTCTTAAAAATATAGTAGGGCTAAGGTAGGTCTAAGAGACCTACCCTTATAGAATAGAATAGAATACTCCAAAGACTACAATATAATGCGGTGAATACTCTTTATTATGTACACCATATAAATTACAGACATATAAATATAGAAACTGTACAAAGGGTGACACAATGGGCGGCCTTATCGCTAAAAGCGATCTTTTAAAGACAACCTTTGGACGGATTAAAAAGGGGAAGGACAGACAAATACTGTAGTACATTTACATACATAAAGTATATTATACTAATCGAAATAAATATATACATACAATAATAAACATGAAACAGGAGTAAAGAAAATATAATGATGATGTTTAAGGAGAGAGGAAGTGCTTTTTAACCATAATTTTAAAAGTGGACAAAGATTGAGTACGCCTTACCGACACAGGCAAATCATTCCATAACCGTACTGCTTGAACAGTAAAAGATTTGTCATAGAAACTGGTGGAATGCATCGGCATCTCTAGTCTCAGGTTTTCCGATGACCTCAGATATCTAATAAGTGTGTCATGAAGGAAATTGAAACGTTCTTTAAGATAATTGGGGGTTTTAGGATTAAACAAACGACGACGGTCCTTCTACTATAAACGATTCCTTAGTATTTATTTACAGGATTTTAAAAATACCTTATTAATTTTGTTTTCCATATTTCTCTTTGTTTTCAGAGGAATTATTTTTGAATGTCATATATTGGTAAGTTGAGAGGCTTGTGGCTAAGTAAATAAAAACAACTACACGGGTCGATTCATCAGGTTAAGCTACGCTTGCCGCGGATGGGTAAGCATCTTTACATATCAAGACCTCCCCGTGCCTCGGAAAACACGTTAAGGATCTTTGCGAATCGTCAGAAGCCCCAAAGTCTGACAACCAGTCTTACCTAGGGGTATTGAATTACCTAGCAATTGGGTTGTGGAGGTCAGATAGGCAGTCGCACCGTGTAAAATACTGGTATTCAGCTGCATCCGGTTAGACTGGAAGCCCACCCCAACATAGTTGGGAAAAGGCTAGGTGGATGATGACACATTTGATAAGTTTCGAGATCCTCATCCTTAGACAAAGAAAAGTATAGACGGCGGGTATCTCCATTTCATTTCCACAAGAAAGGGATAAAATATTGAGTTATTATAAGTAACAGAAAAGGATAAAGCTATACTATTTCCGTCTCTCAGTGCGTGCCAGTTTTTTCAAGGCAGCTACTCATGTAGCCTATGTTAGTTAAGTTAGTTTTTTGTCTCATGTGTGGCCACGCTACCCGATGCTCTATAGCTTTTTTACTCTAAGTCCTCATCCCTACTCTAGAAATGGCTAGATTGACATTGACCTTGACAATGAAAGATGGCCGCCAAACGAAGGGGAAAGGCGAAAGACGTCATATCATGCACACAATTCAATAAACACGTTATGTAAAACTTTTATTCATGTAGGTTAACCGGTTTTTTTAGGATTATAAAATGATTGAATTTTTAATATTATTATTTTTATGTATACTAATGATAAAGCTGAAGAGTTTGTTGTAACGCGCCGATCTCTGGAACTACCAGCCGAAATTGAAATTTTTTTAAGGTTAAAGCGCCAGAGTAGCCCGCGAAATTCAATTTTTTTTACGATTTGGTAATTTGCTGGTCAGTTTTAAGTTGTACGTTGATTAGAGTATGATTCGCGATCGTAACAAATATGTATTTACAGAATAAATAATCATAAGACCAGGTAATCCTACTGAATGACTATTTGGGTCATTCTTTGGGACAGGTTTTTCAAGCGGCTTTACTTAAAAATAATAGACATCGAAAAGTCAGCAAGCCATTTTTTTTTTTCGCGCAACCCTTAAATCCCCTCTTAACTGGGTCACTGATTATTATTCAATTATCTTTATAATTAAATATCATTAAAAAATAAAATACACCCATTCTTTGATTTTCGTGGTGTCCCAAGCCTCGATCTGGTTACTTAGTAAATTATATATTTTAAACCAAACGCTACATGCTTACCAAAAAAAAAGACGAAGTTTACAATGCTATGAAAAATTAGACCATAGTTCTAAAAGAACTACATTTCCTAAAAAAAACTTAAATGTAACTGTCCCGAGGTAATTGCTCTAGGTAAACTATCTAAATTCGCGGCCCGATGATGCGTCATCCTAATGACGTTTACAACTCGTCGCGCTCCGACGGCCGGGCAGAGTGCTTGTGTGATGGTGCGTCGAGTTTTAAAAAAATAGATGGTAATAACTTCGTTGCGTGGGTTTGATTTCTCAAAACTTTGATTTGCGTGGTACAATTATCTCCGGTGTCTGTGAATTTAATAAAATATTGTAGCGAACAAATATGAGATAACGTAACTTATAATCAAAACACAGTTTATTTGCTTAAAAGGTTTTTTTATATTTTTAGCATAAGGGATTTATTTTGATTTCCGTGGACGTGTTTTGCTACCGTATTTCGTGGTAGTTTTGACCCATGCAGATCAATTTTTGACCATGCAAATGAAATATCTTTGAGTTTTGTACTAGATACGAATGAAAATATTTTTAGACTGACTTGAAAATATTTTTTGACAATTTTTTATAAGAGAAAGTGTTATTTTTTTGAAATGTTTAAATTAGTGTTATATTTTTTTTGTAATTTCTTTAACAAATAATAAATAATGTTGGACTGGTTCTACTAAAAACGTTTTCTGCCTTAGTAACCTACTTATTTTTTTTACCTTACTTATAATAAAATAACTTCTTTAACTAACAATATGCTCATTTGAGAAAGTTAAATTAAAATTTTCATTTTCGTGGGGTGTTTTGTGATTTGCGTGGCCTCCATTTTTTTAACCTCGATTATCTCTGTAAGTATATCTCTCTCTGAGGTGCCTTAATGCCTTACTCGAAGAAGCACCCATTTCATGAAATCAAGACATTTTTAGGATTATACTAACCTAACAAGTTGTAGGTATTACTTACTGATTCTAATGATTATAATTCTGTGAATATTTCTTACGGTCGCAAATCATATTTTAATCAACGTACAACTTAATATTAATACTGACCAGCAAATTGCAAAAAACGTAAGATTTGAATTTCGCGGGCTACCTTAGTGCTTCCCCCTTTGAAGGAGGAGAAGGAGCGGAAGGGAGTGTCAGACTCTTACTGACTAAAACCCACCCGTGTTCCTTCCTTAGCTCTTTATGTTCCGGGCTAGCGGTAACCCTTTCGGACAATCCCGCTGACCCGGCTTCCCCCTTAATTAGTAATTTGTATGTAGGGGGCATCTCAGGAACTACCGGATACGAACAATTTGATAGCCTACCGCCCCTAAGACGACCCACTGACCCCTAATTGTTGAGGAAAGCTTATTTAACATTACGCTAGGACCCTTGGGAGCCAAGCAAACAGAAAAATAAATCAGAAAGAACTCTAAGCGAAAACGAAGTGATAAAAAAACTTTTTTACAAAAAAAAAACAACCGACTTCCAAAAAACACTACAAAGTGAAAAATAACTTAAATTTCGGAAGTCGGTGGCAAAAAACTAAAATACAGGTCCAAAGACACCGACTTCCGAAATTTAAGTTATTTTTCACTTTGTAGTGTTTTTTGGAAGTCGGTTGTTTTTTTTTTGTAAAAAAGTTTTTATTTTTCACTTTTTAGTGGGTCAGTTTGTAATTTATCTAAATTACAATAGTATAATGTTAACAGCTCATCACCTTTTACAAAATATTGCTTTTCCCGGTGCAGGGACGTTAATTGTTGAGGAGTTCTCCTAATAACAACCAGGAGAACTGGAGCTCAGAAGTGACCATCAGCTCCACTTCACCATACGCATTGTGACGAGCATAAATTGCTTATCGAATCACAACCCGTGAAATACTTATTATTGAGTAGTCCCGATGGCCATCTGTGGTCTTCATCATCAGTTCCACTTCACCAAATGATGCTTTCCGAGAGCAAATGCACGAGTTACTATAAAAAATTTCCAAATCACTATAGGTGTGCTTATAAAATTTGAGGGTTTCCCTCGATTTCCATGAGATCCCTTCATATGATTCCGACTTGGTGACAATGGGACCACCTCGAGACCATACCCTTTCAAACAAAAAAATAATTTTTGGAATCGGTCCAGTCGTCTTCAAGTAATCGCTGAACATACATAAAAAAAAAAACATATATAAAGTCGAACATATAACCTCCTCCTTTTTGGAAGTCGGTTAATAATTTCAAGGTTTGTACTTTTTCTGATGCTCCTGGCTTCAGCATCCGGTCTCTATGTACTTCGGTGTTCTTCATTAACAGTACGTGTATCCACACATCGAGCCCTTTTCAATGAGCCTAAACACGATATATCTGCTGTTAGTTGTCGAGGAGTTAGGTACTCTGCAGACTATCCTGACTAGTGAATAGTCCCGGGAAATCCCGGAACCGAAAGTACCGGGAAATCCCGGAAAATTGCGTGGCTTTTGGAACCGGGATTTTTAAAACCAAATCCCGGTTCTTTCGGTACTTTCGGGAAAAGATACTTCGCGTTTCGAATATTTCTAATTTTATAGTATAAAGCCCGACCGCTTAAAGCGTGGAATACACTTGCTACCTAGCATGCACAAGAAGCATGCATGCTACAAGAGGATGCTGCACGAGGGTGCGGGAGGGGCTAGTGGCGGCCATCGCGTCTTCGGAATGTTGTGCTTCGCGTTGTGTTTGTGACTTTGGTGGACAGTGCTTCGCAAAAAAGACTCAAACAAGACTGCTTCTTTTTGACAGAGCCAGCTTACGAAACTAAAGACCGATGATGGCAGGATCGTATCCGCCAAACCTGAGCTGTTGAGAGAGATCGAGAGGTTCTATGGACAGTTATACACGTCAAGTAACCCCGTTATGGATCTGGCAAACGACCCAAGAGCTAGATTGACCCGACACTATACCGAAGACATCCCGGACGTCAGCCTGTACGAGATTAGGATGGCTCTAAAGCAGCTCAAAAATAACAAGGCGCCGGGTGTAACTAGAGCGGAGAAATATAATGAAACTTCTAAATTTAACTTAACTAACATGAAATAAGCTAATTTAATAATATGTGCGTAAAGTATACATAATAGAGATATTTGACTATTGAGTCGGAAGAGGGCATAGTCACACTACTGGTCGTTTATAAGTACCGGTTTTAGTTTTTACTTCCGCTACGCGAACAACACCATCCTTACCAGGGTATACATTGGTAACAATTCCTAATGGCCACTGCAAGGGTGGAGCGTTATCTACATTTAACTTTTAAATTTCTGAAGGCCAGCGGAAAACCCGTTCTTAAGGCCCTTCAGAAGCTGTTTGATTCCGTCATACTCCAGGGCAAAACACCACAGGCATGGAACAGAGGTGTGGTGATAGTTTTCTATAAGAAGGGCGACAATGCCCTTCTTAAGAGTTATAGGCCCATCTCACTTCTGAGCCATGTCTACAAGCTGTTTTCGAGAGTCATCACGAACCGTCTCGCGCGTAGGTTTGACGCCACATACATACGCTGCGACAGGTTATACAGAAGACCGAAGAATATAACCTGCCTCTCTGCTTAGCGTTTGTGGACTACGAGAAAGCCTTTGATTGGGCTATGCTGCAGTCTCTTCAACGATGCCAGATCGACTATCGGTACATCGAGGTGCTGAAGTGTCGGTACGAAAACGCCACTATGTCAGTCCGACTCCAGGATCAGACCTCGAAACCTATCCTTTTGCAGCGAGGTGAGAGACAGGGCTGAGTCTATGGAGGACCTCAGTACAATGCTCGATGACTTCAGTAGAGCCTCCGAAAGAGTGGGTCTTAAAATGAACATCCGCCGGCTGTCGCTGAAAACCAGCGCTGGGGCTCTGTCTTGCATAGGGTCGCAGCATAATGCTGAGCGATAGCCGTTTTGCGTGGATGTGACGCATGTTTCCCCCAACCCATTCTTATATATTTTTTTCGTTTATGTTCTTCATTGCGTCATGTTTACTGCAAATAAACGTATTTTCTTTCTTTCAACATGGACAAAACGAAGGTCATGTCAAATGCTCATGTAACACCCACTCTCATAAAGATCGGAGACACTACACTCGAAGTCGTGGACAAGTATGTTTACCTAGGACAAACTGTCCAGTTAGGTAGGTCTAACTTCGAAAAAGAGGTCGATCGTCGAATCCGACTCGGCTGGGCAGCGTTCGGGAAGCTACGCAATATCTTCTCGTCCCACATACCTCAGTGTCTCAAGACGAAATTCTTTGACCAGTGCGTGTTGCCAGTGATGACTTATGGCACTGAAACGTGGTCACTCACAAGTCACAATGGGCCTTATAAGAAGGCTGAAAGTCACCCAAAGGGCAATGGAGAGAGCTATGGAGTTTCCCTGCGTGATCGAATCTGGAATGAGGAGATCCGCAGGAGGACCAAGGTAACCGACATAGCCCGAAGAATTGCGAAACTTAAGTGGCAGTGGGCAGGGCACATTGCTCGCAGAACAGATGGCCGATGGGGCCGAAATGTTCTGGAGTGGCGACCGCGTACCGGAATACGTAGCGTTGTAATGCCTCCCACAAGGTGGTCCGACGACCTTGTGAAGGCCGCGGGAACCCGATGGATGCGAGAAGCACAGAACCGGTCGAAGTGGAGGTGCTTGGGGGAGGCCTATGTCCAGCAGTGGACGTCTTTCGGCTGAAATGATGATGATGAATTATGTTAATAAATAACAATTTAAAAAATGTCGGTTAAGATTATCTAATCAATAATATTGAGAGACTGATTAATGCTTCGCTAAAACTCCACTGTTCCTTTTCTTTTTTTTTTATAGATATTACGCAAGTTTTAAATTATAATTTGTTTCTGCAGAATTGCAATAGGAGTCATGTTGATTTAAAATTTTAAATCATTTGTTTGGAAAAGATGTTTAATAAATGTTTCTGGTAAATATTATCTAGGATTAGGTACAAAAATGATTTAATGTTAATAAAGATGTTGCTGGTAGAATATGCGCAGTTACCAATAAAACGAGAAATAAAACTTTTTATTTGATTTGATTTAAATGTTTTTATTTTGCCCTGTCATTTCGTCTTTCTTTTACTTTCTCCGTTTCAACTCTTCATCTTAATCCCGCTGACCGTTGACAGGCTTCGGCCCTAAGAGGGCCCCCCTCCTCAATGCTGACATCTCTTTGAGGCGCGCGTGGAACACGTACGCGCCGTCCGGCACGGGCCTGGTCCTGATCGGGCGGTGAGCTACCCATTACTCTCCTCCCGCAGGCCCGCGCCTACGGTGGCCGGGAGTCGTCACGCGGCTCCCGACGCCTGGGGCGTCCCCCGCGGCGGCTGAGACGGGAGGCTCTCTCCCTGAACCGTCCCGCCACCTCCTTCGCTAGCATGACTGCTTCGCAGAAGGAGGTGACTGCCTCCCCTTTTGAAGGCTTACTTAAAGTATCGAAAGTATCGAAAGTACCGGGAATCCCGGTTCCTTAGCCAGAAGGTCCCGAAAATCCCGGTTCCTTAACGCAGAACCGGTTCTGCATTCCCTAATCCTGACTGCAGCATCAGGTCATGTCTTGATGATCATGAGACCAAATGTGACAAATGCCCTATCAAACATCAAAATAATTTACTAAAACAGACATTGCCTGTTCAAGTAACTTCTTACTGTTAAGGAGTTGTGGACGTACCTGTTATAGTCGCAAATCATATTTTGATCCAGACACAACCTGACACTGACCTGCAAAAAACCTAAGAAAATTTGAATTTCGTGAACTACCACTGCGCATTCACCTTAAATTGTCTGTGGTCCCTGCGCATTCACTTTAAGGTAAATAAATATTAGTTAATTTTGGGACCAAGGACAATACAGACTATTAAAAAAAAAGTGAATTGATGAGATTAAAAAAGCGCGCATCTCCGACTAGTAAATAGTTATCTGTGGAAATAAAGCACTTGTGGATTACGTTTTACGCCGTACGGCATTTCATACAAACTTTCAAGCCCTTGTTTTTCGAAATTAATGAACGGATTTTAATGAAACTTCCTAAGCATAAGCAGGATACAAAGGTCTAAATAGTTAGTAGAGAACATTTTCGATATGTCTTATATAAAAAAAGATAACTGGAAATATCTGTTTCTATGGAAAGTTTAAAATCGGTCTAATTTGGCTTTAACACTATTTTTCGAAAATGTTCTCTACTAACTTTTTAGACCTTTGTATTTTGCTTATACGTACGAAGTTTCATTAAAATCGGTTCATTCACTTCGAAAAAAAAGGGCTTGAAAGTTTGTATGAAATGCCGTTCGGCGTAAACGCTCTTAAAGTAAAGAAAAAGCACGCGTTTTTAATACACTGCATTATGGACCTAAAAGCGGTTCAATAAGAGCCACTTTACGAGCAAGTGTGTTGAAAATATTTTTAAACCAATTAAGGGGACTAGGTACATGATTTAGGATATCTATGACATGACCTAAAAGCGCGGTCTTTGTCGGACTGCATAGCGCCGGCCCTAGATTTGTTTTTAGGTGGTGCTAAATCTTAATGTGGCGCCCCCTGTCAAACTGATTTGCAAATCAGCACAAGCTTTTTCGCTCCGTTTGCGCGCCCAAATGTTCGTCGCGACTCGGTCGATACTCCGTGTCCGCGCTTTATAGTAGTTACTATCATCGGTCATCGAATAGTTACTATCAGTAACTATTGACTGGTGGCCTGGTGGTCGCATTTCGGTTGATTTATATATATGAAGCAATATATATGAAGCAATTATCTATTTAGAAAAAATCTATTGTTACTAAAAAATTAAAACACTAGTGCTTTAGTATGTTGCTTGTAGAATAATCTGACAAATTGTATGTATATTAGTATGGTTTTTATTGTAAAAAGAAAGTTTTTAGAGGTATCTTTATGATTTTTTTCTATCGTATCAAATTAGTAGGTAGTGTTATGTTTTCAACACACTATCTACCTAGCATAATTATATCATATATTTGAAGAATATCATATATTTTTCTGATTGCCACTCAAATCGGTGAAGGAAAACATTGTGAGGAAACCGGCATGTCTTAGAACCAAAAATTCGAAGATTCCGCCTCCGTGCCTCGGAAAGCATGTTCAACGGTTGGTCCCGGTTGGCATTCGTAGATCTTTGACAGTCGTTACGGGTTGTCAGATGCCCGTCCCAACACCCCTACCCCCCACCAGCTACCAGCTACCGTTCCGTGTGTTAGACGGAACTTGAACATAACTGGAGAAATGAGGATACCTATACTTAGCTCACCTTCCGATCAGGACCAGGCCCGTGCCGGACGGCCCGACAGGGCCGAAGCCTGCCGGGTCAGCGGGATGGTCCGAAAGGGTTACCGCTGGCCCGGAACATAAAGGACTAAGGAAGGAACACGGGTGGGTTTTAGTCAGTAAGAGTCTGACACTCCCTTCCGCTCCGCCCAGAACGGGAGGGGTCATTTGATGTTGATGATTTCCCACCCAAAAAAAAAGAAGGGTATCTATACTTGGTAGGTAGACCAGTAGTAACGGCCGCGTCTTACGAGTTGCAGGTCACAGGTTCGAACCAGACAGGCGCTTTACTTTGTGTAAATTATTTCATCACCACTGCTCTCATAACGGTGAAGGAAAACATCGTGAGGGAACCGGCATGTCCTAGAACCAAACATTCGAAGACATGTGATGCCTACCAACCCTCACTGAGCCCACGTGGTGGATGGCCCACTCCCTCTCACACAGAGGAGGCCTGTGGACATTATTACATATTAAGAGAAGCGCGATGACACAACGCTGGTAATTTATTGCAAAATATGAAGCAATTATCTACCTACAAAAAATCTATTGTTTGGACTAAAAAATTAAAACACTAGTGCTTTAATATGTTGCTTGTAGAATAATCTGACAAAAATCATAATGATTACGTATATTAGTAAGTTTTTTATTGTAAAAAGAAAGTTTTTAGACGTATCTTCATGATTTTTTTCTATCGTATACAAGTAGTTGTATTATGTTTTCAACACACTATCTACCTGGCATATATCTTGAAAAACATCTTATATTTTCTGATTTTGTTTACTGTAGTCGATCCTATACCTTTATTATTACTAAAACTTGCGTTTTTTAGGTACTGTAAGGCCCCTTAATAATAATACTTATATAATTGTAAGTCCATTTGTAAGCTAATATTACTACACTTTTGTATATTAGGTAAGCCTGTGATGATAGTGTATGTGTTTTAAAATAAATAAATTATTGGCTGATTATGCAATACTATAGCTACTCGTACTCATCTGCCGAAGCCTTCGGATAAAAACAAGCGTGACATTTCTATTATTGTAAGGGATAAGATATTTTTATAATATTTTTTACGAAACACAATAATAATTGAACTGTCGGAATCGATCACTGTATGGACGAATGAACTAAGACCTTGGAACGTTTCCGTTTAAAAAAAAACTCGTTACAAAAAATTGTTATAACTGGTTCTATTTATTTTACTGTTAATTTTTAATGGTTATAATTTATTAGGTTAGTCTCGTGCTAATTTTGGTTATAGTGATTGATTATGCAACAGTAGCTGTTTAGTGTTTATGATCGTTGTCTGAGGTTCGCAGTTCTATTCCTTGTTGTAAAAAAAATTGTTAGTTTTTTTTGCTGATATGACCATTTTGAGCGACACAAGCGCATTTGGGCAGGACTTGTGGCGAAGCAATAACAGCCGCACAAGTCGATCGATCAGGTTAAGCTACGCTTGCCGCGGTTGGTCCGTGGATGGGTGACCATCTTCACATTCCAAGAACCCCCCGTGCCCCGGAAAACACGTTAAACAGTTGGTCCCGGCTGTCGTTCGTGGGTCTTTGACAATCGCTATGAGTCGTCAGAAGCCCGAAAGTCTGATAACCAGTCTTTTTTTTTTGGGTGGGAAATCATCAAATGACCTCTCCCACTCTGGGCGGAGCGGAGGGAATGCCAGACTCTTACTGACTAAAACCCACTCGTGTGCCTTCCTTAGCCCTTTATGTTCCGGGCCAGTGGTAACCCTTTCGGACAATCCCGCTGACCTGATAACCAGCCTTACCAAGGAGTATCGTATTACCCAGTGGGTTGTGGAGGTCAGATAGGCAGTCGCTCCATATAAAATACTGTTATTCAGGTGCATCCGGTTAGACTGGAAGCCGACCCCAACATAGTTGGGAAAAGGTAGGCAGATGATGACACGGGGATTTGAAATGGCCCAGTATGAAGCCAAAATCAAATTCCAAGTTATTTATTCAAGCCTGAGAATCAGCACTTCTCTAACGTCAAAATAATTACGGTTCCCTATCCATTTGCATAAAATTTTAAGACCTAATATAACTTGGCATACTTTTCTTTCTCCTAATTATATTTTCGCATAACATAATTTACGCATAATAGCTTACGCATAATTTTTTTAAGCATAATTTCTTTAATCATAATAATGATTAAGAGCGTTTACGCCGTACGGCATTTCATACAAACTTTCAAAGCCTTGTTTTTCGAAATGAATGAACCGATTTTAATGAAAATTCATACGCATAAGCAGGATACAAAGATCTAAAAAGTTAGTAGAAGAGAACATTTTCGAAATGTCTCATTTAAAAAAAGATAATTGAAAATCTCTGTTTCTATGGAATATTTAAAATCGGCCTAATTCGGCTGTAACACAATTTTTCGAAAATGTTCTCCACTAACTTTTTAGACCTTTGTATCCTGCTTATGCGTATGAAGTTTAATTAAAATCGGTTCATTCATTTCGAAAAATAAGGGCTTGAAAGTTTGTATGAAATGCCGTACGGCGTAAACGCTCTTAAGCATAATATTCTAAAGCATAAATTTAGCATGATGCATGTTTTATTTTTAACGACGTCAGGTCGACGGCATATTCCTGTCTGCAGGATTTAAAGGAACCTAACCAAACCGAACCTCGGGGTGCCCTTCGCTCGCTCTTGCATCCTACGTCGCCTAGTAGTACAACATATTGAATTTTTACGACAATACTTTAATTTTAAGTACTTTAGTTTAGTATTATGCGAATTCAGTATATGCCAAAAAAATTGGCCTTCAAGATTATTATGCCAACATAAACTGTATGCCAAAAAAAATATGGCAAAGTATTATTAAGGCAAAACAAACTATACCAAAATAGTGATGCCAAAGTATTTTAGGAAAAAGAACATGATGCGAAAAGAAGGGATCCCCAAAATTACATATGACAGCTTAGTCCCCCGGAACGCCCGCCCTTCACCACTGCCTACTGCTTCAGCTGGGAAGAAGATGTGGCGCAAAAAAACTCTCCAGCATGAAGATTGACCGTCTACCTTGTGAAGGCCGCAGGAACCCGTTGGATGCGGGAAGCACGGGACCGGTCGAAGTGGAGGTGCTTGGGGGAGGCCTATGTCCAGCAGTGGACGTCTTTCGGCTGAAATGATGATGATGATGGTGATTGTGGCAGTTCATATCCTTTCACGAACATTTGTTGCAGCAGAAAGCGTCTTTTCAAGAGGTTTTATATAATCCTAGCTGCGCCCTGCGGTTTTGCCCGCGTGAATGTCGATCCCGTAGGAATACCGGGATTAAAAGTAGCCTATATGTTAATCCGAGGAGTCAGCTACCTCCATACAAAATTTTATTAAAATTGGTCCAGCTGTTTGAGCGTGAAGAAGTAACAAACTTATAAATACACACACACAGAGTCACAAACTTTCGGCTTTATAATATTAGTGTGAGCGGGATTGTCCGATCCAAATACGGCTCAAACTCAAAGCATTTACTTCAATTAAACCTTGTACAGGCACTTTTGAATTGTCAAAATTAAATAATAATAATAATTTCATTTATTTCAGGTACCACATAACCCATATCAGAAAACATCTTTAAATACAAAAACACATCAATAAATACAAACGAATAAATACAATATAAATACAACATCAACACACAAATTAAATTAATTAAATTAAATAAATCAATGTTGTTCTAATTCACTACAGAAGTCTCTTACGAGCGACACTTTAGTTAACTTGTCTGTCACAGCAGTGCCGCACATAAGGACAGTCCAACCTAGTACTACTCCGATAGGAGCACACCTATTTATGCCTGTTTTCTCGACCTCTCGAAGGCGTTCGACCTGGTTAGCTATGACATCTTATGGCAAAAATTAACAAACATCTCAATGCCTCTCGAACTTATAGACATTTTCAAGTACTGGTATCTTAACCAGGTCAACGTCGTGCGATGGTCGAGAGCTCTGTCGGAGCCGTACAGGTTGGAGTGCGGGGTGAGGCAGGGAGGGCTGACCTCGCCGAAGCTCTTCAACCTTTACGTGAACGCACTGATAGAGGAGCTCAGCAGTACCCGTGTCGGCTGTCATATTGACGGTGTTTGTGTCAACAATATTAGTTACGCGGACGACATGGTGCTGCTGAGCGCCTCGGTGTGTGGTCTGTCTAGATTGCTGGGCGTCTGCGAGCGTTACGCGCTGGATCACGGTTTGCTCTATAACGCCAAGAAGAGTGAATGCATGGTCTTTCAGGCCAGGGGTCGGAGCTGTTTGGATTCTGTTCCAACTATTAGATTGAACGGTGTCAAGTTAAAAAGAGTTCAACAGTTTAAATATCTCGGGCACATCGTGACCTCTGACCTGAGGGACGATGCGGACATTGATAGGGAGCGGAGGGCGTTGTCTGTGAGGGCCAATATGATCGCCCGCAGGTTTGCTCGTTGCTCGGGGGCCGTCAAAATAACTCTTTTCAGAGCATTTTGTACGTCCCTGTACACAGCCAGCCTTTGGACGTCATATACCCAGAAGCAGTACAACGCTCTCCGTATTCAGTATAACAATGCGTTCAGGGTGTTGTTGGGGCTGCCCCGGCACTGCAGCGCGTCGGGGATGTTCGCCGACGCCCGTGTCGACTGTTTCTACACGACGATGCGAAAGCGGTGCACATCTCTGGGGCGCAGGCTCCGGACCACCTCCAACACCATCCTGAGCGTATTTGCGAACAGGTTTGATTGTCAGTACATTAACCATTGTTATATGATTAATGTAATGACAAACAAACAAATGACTCAAAGGCAGGCGTATTATTAATGATTTTTTATTTTATTTTATGATTTTAATTTAGTTTTATAATTTGAATTTAATTTATTTTATTTTATGATTTTAATTTAGTTTTATAATTTGAATTTAATTTATTTTATTTTATTAATTATTTTTAAATGTAGGTACCTATTCATTATGTTTAGAATTTTAATTTTATAATTTATTTATTTTAGATGTAGAACAAAATATGATCTGAAATGGATCGAAATAAATGATTTTTGATTTGATTTTGATTTGATATTGCCTATCATACTCAGAACGGTATTGGAGCTGGCCCGCACTCTGCGCACAAGTGACGCGCAGCGCTTCCGCATGGTCGCATGAAAACAGTCCGTGTGCGCCCATGCGAACATACCTGAAGCGCTGCATTAGCGAGGCAGACCCAAAACCGCTCTGAAAGCGTTGTTATACTGGACGCGGAGGGTGCCATAGCTTTTCTGCGTGTAATTAGCCCACAGGCTGCATGTGTACATGGACGTGAAAGATGCTCGGAAAAGAGTTATTTTCACGCTATCCGAGCACCGCGCGAACCTGCGGGCCAACATATTAGCTCTTGTAGATAAAGCCCTCCGCTCCCGAAAATAGTCTGCCAGTTAGTCAGAAAGTTGAAGCTAGTTGCCCATTCCAAAACGTAGATCTCTATGGAGAAGAACGGGCAAGAAACTTCATGGACACTCTTTTAAATCAAGATATTACAAAATCCTGGAAAAATCAAAAACATGCATTTTAATAAGAAAAACTATATCACAGGAAATCCACTCTCAAATTACTTTCAAAGTAAATCACCCGCAACAAGTTAGAACTCAAGCTACCCAGTACCAATTACGGGAGAAAAAACATTTTATTTGAAGGAGCAGTGCTATATAATAAACTGCCAGATAGGGTTGTTGTATGTTGTTATATTTTTTTAAGTCATCAACAACATCAAGTATGGAATGCAAATGAAGATATGAATATGAACTCTGCCTTACAATTCGGGGAATATTATATTAGGGGTATACTCTCTAAGTCTGTCAACGAAGATACGGACCGTGCAAACGTACTTGATGCATCAAAAAAAAATGACAAATAAAATTTTTCGAACAGGCAAAAACGTATCGCGAGTAGGGGCAACTACTGTCAAGTCGTGTTGTCATTCTTTGTTCGGGCTCCGAACTAATCTTATGTCCGTTGGTGATACGGAATTGGAAAGGCCCGTAATTTCGGCCGGAACTGCGGAACACGTGCTTCGGGAGTAGACGTCCAGGCATGGTGTTATGTAATTTAGCACCATCACACCTTTAGCATAATGTTGCCACTGCTTCGACACAGATCTCCTCTCTGTGAGAGGGATGGAGCCGTAATCCACCACGCGGGCCCAGTGCGGGTTGGTAGATGTCTTCGAATTTTTGGGTCTAGGACATGCCGGTTTCCTCACGATGTTTTCCTTCACCGTTTTAACCGCAGTGGTGATGAAATAATTTGCACAAACTAAAGCGCTTGTCTGGGTTCGAACCTACGACCTGCAACTCTGTTTGGTAGTAAAATTCTATTAACCTCTTAAATAAATTGCAAACTATAGTTTTGTATAATTTAGAAGCAGTTTTTAAATTGTGTAAATGTAAGAACCATGTTTTCGTTTATTATAATTTTTTTGATGTTGACTTGAAAGAGCATGGCAGTTGAGAACGTGTCATGCTCACTTAAATGTCTCATAGATGGTGGCGCGTGTGTTGGATCATTCGGTTCCCTACAAACTGGTTGAGCTGGATGGTGCTGAACCACGCGTCATGTTCGTGAACGGGCGCCGTCGGTTGAGACTGGTCATCTCTTAACTGCCAATGCTTATTTTTTTAATCTTATATTTTGAATTGTTTCTCCATTTGTGTCTTTTTACCCGACTGCGGTGAAGCCCAAAAGGAGGGTTATGTGTTTGACCTGTATGTATGTATGTATGTATGTATGTATGTACGAGTATGTATGTATGTCCGTTTCTTTGTTCCCTAGTAACTTCTAAACGAATGAACGGATTTTGATAAATTATACGTCTATAGATTTGTCTTGGTAGCGCGAGTGTCACTGGATATATTAAAATTGAAAAAATATAAAATGGCCGATTTTTGGCGCAATATCATGTCTTAAAAAAAAAAAATTCTCGAAATCTATCGCGTGGGGTATCAAAATAAAGGGTTTTTAAAGGTGATTACAAAAATATATACAACTTATATGGTTAAAAGTAATTCAAAGTGACAAATCGTAAAAAACACGTACCAAGAGCTAAATCGTCTACGAAATCTTTCACATTTATTTTGTAAACTAAAAAGCTGGAAATAAAAAAAGTTATTTAAAAAAATAAAAAAACCCGACTGTTCAGTTTTTTACCGCAGTCGGGTTTTTTTATTTTTTTAAATAACTTTTTTTTTTTACATTGTTCTCACATGTAGAAGCAAAAAGAATAATGTACCCAGGATTTTGTAATATCTTGATTTAAAAGAGTGTCCATGGAGTTTCTTGCCCTATCTTCTCCATAGAGATCTACGTTTTGGAATGGGCAACTAGCTTCAACTTTCGGACTAACTGACAGCCTATTTAATTTTGGCAATTCAAAAGTGCCTGTACAAGGTTTAATTGAAATAAATGCTTTGAGTTTGAGTTTATAAGTTGCAGCCATACCAAATTGCTCTTATGTAATCACCTTGAATTTATAGAGCTCATAAGATACGTCACGAGTCGTACTTATAATTAATTTTGACAGGAGTTTGACAGATTGTCAAATTAGCTGATCAATTAAATTAAAACAACTAATAAGTAGCTTTCGTGGGTCACGATTTAAAGGGGCCTGTTATTAATATATTTGTTTGAACGTTGAAAAGTGTTATTATAAATTAATAAATAATTACTTAGGTACAGACGCCAGCACATCAAGCTATCCGAAACTGTCAAATTTTCCCAATCAACTTTGAACCTTATCATCATCATCATCATCATCTTCCTGCCCTTATCCCACGTTACTTTCTATTTTCCCAATCCATCCATCTTTTCTTCGGCCTTTGGTGAAGCATTTTCAGTTATTTTTTTTTTGTCTGTGCTAAAATACCAACCAATCCGATCCAAATCAAATCCCAATCTCTTTGATTATACCTATGTAGTGCAGCGAACACGGACTGTCTTCGCCATATTACGATTCATAATGTTATCCTTTTATGTTTCTCCAAAGTGACCTTTTTAGACCCAGATCGCAAGTTGAGACACCACTTTCGAGCGGTTGGTATTGAAAACCTAACAAAATTCGTGGTACAGTACAGCACCCACAGCACACTTCGCTACCCACAACGAAGTACGACCTCCAAAACAGTCTTAATTAACCTTAATTAAAAGGACATAGTTTTAAGACTAATTATTTAGAACAAAAACAGACGTAAATAGGTCGAAGTTAGCGTTAAGTTTTGGGTCAGTGACTAGGGTCAATATAGTCCACAAAAAGTGATGAATCAGTTCTGTTCAGCTATGGGAGATTAACAGTTTGTTTGTTAGTATGTCACGCTGTCTATAAGACCTTGAACACCCTTATGCGGAACGCTTGTTTGGGCGCAAAATGATCCTTTAATCACGCTGTGGCGTTCAAGGACTGGAAGACGAGGTGTCAGTCATCCAGCGACGAGATGAGCAGACGACATTGTTGCATTCGCGGGCAACTCCTGGATCAGCGGCGGCCCTAAAGTTTTTTGATGTGGAACCCCTATAATTACCATGTTCCTATGAATGATATATGCATATGCAGTTTCTTGCTTGCTATTGCTTGCTTGCGGTCGATCGGCTGTATAGTAAGTTAATCATCAATGACTGGTGTCTGGTGGACTGTCGGCCAGGTTCCAGTCATTGATGACAGTAACTTACTATAAAGCCGATCTTCGAGGCGCTAAAATCAACTGATCTACTATCTGGGGCACAGCTACCAACGCAACGGCTAAAAAGCAGACACATCTTTTTGAAATCGACAGCGTCTCTGTCAGGAAACCCGGCTGTCGCCCGTTGCAAACTGTGGCAGGATACTCTTCCCCCTCCTACTCACTACCTACCACCAAAGGAGCATCTCCCTGCAGGGTGTAACCTTTCGTGGCCCACTTGGAAGTCTCTGAACCGTCTCCGGACACTCGAAGATGCAAGTCCAACCTGGTAAAGTGGGGCTACCTTGACGGTACGGCAGAAGGGTGTGATTGCGGAGCTATGTCACAAACCATGCTCCACCTCCTATCCTGCCCTTTGTGTCCCAAAACATGCAGTCAAAGTGACCTCTGCGCTGCCACCGACAACGCCGTGGAAGTGGCAAAGTTTTGGGAAAACAAGATTTAAAATACAGTCGTGCCTGCGACACGAAAAAATAGAAGAATGTCTTTAACATATCTCGGGACCCTGGTCGCCCAGGACCTTTGAACCGCCTTCTAAAGGGGCCAAAGTAAACTCGCAGAGCTCCATATTAATATTTTTCTAAGTATAAGTCATCATCTGCCTAGCCTTTTCCCATCTATATTGGGGTTGGCTTCCTGTCTAACTGGATGCAGCTGGTTACCAGAATTTTACATGAAGCGACTGCCTATCTGACCTCCACAACCCAGTTACTGGGTAATACGATACCCCTTAAGATTGATTATCAGACTTTCGGGCTTCTGACGACCCGTAACAACTGTCAAAGATCCACGAATGACAGTCGGGACCAGCGGTGGTAACGTGCTTTCCGAGGCACGGAGTGGTCTTGGTATATGTAGGTGATCACCCACCCAAGGAGCAACCGCGGCAAGCGTAGCTTAATGATAGATCGAACCTTGCGGATTTTATTACTTAGTTACTAGCCCCTATTTTCTTTCCCTCTTTTCTAAGTATAAGTATTTGTTATTATTCATCTATTTTACCTTATATGTGATTCATTTCGTAAAAAAAAACAGAACTGAAGCATTTGTATTTACCAAGGAAACAACGATGATAACCCTCGAGCAATCGTTCAATAGGACCACGACTCCAAATGCTGACTCCAAGGTTGAGAAGCCCGTCGCCCTCCTCAGACCTACATAGAAAACCAGCTATGTATATTAACAAGAAAACCCAGATGACATTGCAAGATTAAAATGAACCAACAGTTGGCCACCTAGATTTTCTGCGAGATAGACAAAAAATACAGGAAGTTATTTTTTGTAAATTATGCAGTCAATTGTTAGATTAGTCCATAGGATTAGTCAATGAATTTTGTCAAAACAATAGTTATCTAATCGCGATTTATTTGTCAAAAATGTAAACAAATATAGTGAGTTAGGGTAAAATAACTTTAAATCCTAAACAGTAAAGTTCAGTTTACGCTCAACTTCAAACATTTTTATAACTTTTTCAATAGTACTAGTCACTCTGAAATCAACTTAATTACCATTACTATAAAGTTGATATTTGTTTAACTTAAGAGCTTTTACGCCGTTCGGCATTTCATACAAACTTTCAAGCCCTTGTTTTTCGAAATGAGTGAACCGATTTTAATAAAACTTTATACGCATATGCAGGATACAAAGGTCTAAATAGTTAGTAGAAAACATTTTCGAAATGTCTTATTTAAATGAAGATAACTGGAAATCTCTGTTTCTATGGAAAGTTTAAAATCGGTCTAATTTGGCTGTAACACTATTTTTCGGAAATGTTCTCTACTAACTTTTTAGACCTTTGTATCCTGCTTATGCGTATGAAGTTTCATTAAAATCGGTTCATTCATTTCGAAAAACAAGGGCTTGAAAGTTTGTATGAAATTCCGTACGGTGTAAACGCTCTTAAAATAATATTAATTTGAAACATATAGTTTGAATAGACTTTATAAAATCTTGACTTTATAACAGTTTGAATGACTTTTTTTATGTATCACTAGCTGCGCCCTGCGGTTTCACCCGCGTGAATGTCGATCCCGTGGGAAAATTGGGATAAAAAGTACCCTATATGTTAATCCAGGGTATCAGCTACCTCCATACGAATTTTTATCAAAATTGGCCAACACACACACACACACCCGCACTCACACACTCACAAACTTTCGCCTTTATAATATTAGTGTGATAATCATGTGCTATCGTGAGGACAGTACGAATGTGGACAAGAGTAGGGGAAGACCAAAGAAATTATGGATGGACTGTGTGGATGATGATATGGCTAGAAAGGAGGTGACTACCGAGATGACGACTAATACAGGAGAATTTTAACTAGTGCGCATACTGTAACCCTGAATTTAGCAAATGATTCTAGACGCGTAGAAATTTAGCATATATATGATTAGAGACGCGTAGAAATTTAGCATATTTGATTCTAGACGCGTAGAAATTTAGCATATATGATTCTAGACGCGTAGAAATTTAGCATATGTATGATTCTAGACGCGTAGAAATGTAGCATATATGATTCTAGACGCGTAGAAATTTAGCATATATGATTCTAGACGCCTAGAAATTTAGCATATGATTCTAGACGCGTAGACATTTTTGGTCAGTTATAAAAAAAAAATTTTAGCTGTTATGGAACAGCCAAATATTTTATTAATAACTGACGAACAATTTATATTTATGTATAACTAGCTGCGCCCCGCGGTTTCACCCGCATAAGTATCGATCCCTTGGGAATATAGGGATAAAAGTAGAAGCCGAACCCAACATAGTTGGGAAAAGGCTAGACAGATGACTTTGAAACGGCTGATTTTTTCTCGATAACCGACGAATTCCTACGCTTGGAGGTCTACGTGCAGAATTCATGGTTACCTACAACTGACGCGTCGTTGTCCCCTGTCACCCTGTATTCATTACATCATCGGTACAGACGCCAGCACATCAAGCTACCCGAAACTGTAAAATTTTCCCACTCAAGTTTGAACCTTAAGCTTTAGCGATCCATAATCAGCCTACGATGTTCCTACTGCTGGGGTACAGGCCTCCTCTCGGTAAGAGGGAGTGGGCCATAATCCACCACGCGGGCCCAGTGCGGATTGGCAGATGTCACATGTCTTAGAATTTTTGGTTCTAGGACATGCCGGTATCCTCACGATGGTTTCCTTCACCGTTTTTAGAGCAATGGAGATGAAATAATTTACACAAAGCTTCAGCGATAAAGTTGAAAATCTATTAAATTTGACAGATTGTAGTAGCTTGACGTGCTGGCATCTGTACAATGACACAAACAATCGTACGGATAGACCGCTAGAAGGTTAAGCTACGCTTGCCGCGGCAAGCGTAGCTTAAACTTAAGTGTAGTTAGTTCGTGGATGGGTGACCATACTGACCATCAATTACATATCGACACCTCTCCGTGCCTCGGTAAGCACGTTAAGCTATTCGTCCCGGCTGTCATTCGTAGATTTTTGACAGTCGTTACGAGTAGAAGCCCAAAAGTCTGACAACCAGTCTTAGTATAAGTATTTGGCCAGACTAGAAGCGTTTGAGTGTCCATAGTGGGCACGCGGGCGCGGTGAGCGGCGCGGGCTGCTCGGCGCGGGGAGTGCGCGAGCAACTCACGCCATAGCTCGTTCATACAAGTGGCCGCAGTCTCGAAATCAGGTTTAACCTAGTTATTGCACTTTTCGTTAAGACGGCAGATTTATGTTCGTATAACTCGTCAAAATGTAGGGAACAGCTGATTTTTTTTCGCTTTGTAATAGTAAAAGTCGTTCATAATGATGAGTACAATGGCCTCCTAAGCGGTTGTTAGTGTTTTACCAATAACCCGGTATAACTTTTTTAAGAAATGACCATTCATCTGCATCCGGTTAGACCGGATGCCGGCCCCAACATAGTCGGGAAAAGGCTAGGTAGATTGATCTATTGATTATAATAGTCGTTACTACAACTAAAATGACGATTACAAATCTATTTGCCAACTGCGGTTTTCGATCAAGGAAGTCCACTTCAGTAAGCGAAGGTGTAGGTTCAAAACCTGCCAAATAGCATGTGACTTTTTAATTAATGAAACCATTAACACGCACTTTTAGTTAAAACATTTTCTTCAAAAAATTTAATTAAAGTTATTAAATTAATAAATAATAAGTAAGTAAATGTTATCTAATATCTAATCTTACTATTCCTACTATATAATATTACTAATATATCACTAATATTATAAAGGCGAATGTTTGTTACTTCTTCACGCTCAAACGGCTGGTCCAATTTTGATGAAATTTTGTACGAAGGTAGCTGACACCCCGGATATACTCACGATATCCCCACGGGATTGACACTTATGCGGGTGAAACCGCGGGACGCAGCTAGTAATATTATAAATGCGAAAGTAAGTTTAAGTTTAGTAACCGATCATACTGAATTTTGCATATACGTTGTCAGGTGTACAGAAACGGACATAGGGTAGCTTTTATCCCGAAAACAAGTGCTGTTCCCGAGGAAAACAACAATAACGTTATTATGATAACAGATGGCGCCACGTGTCTTTCGATCGGGATCGGCACTTATGCGGGTGAAACCGCGGGGCGCTACTAGTAATATTATAAACTAGCTGTGCCCGCGACTTCGTCCGCGTGGAATAGTGACTTTTCGGGCAGCATATTTTGAATTACATATACCGTCTACAGACCGGGCATTTGCTGTCCGAACCCTCTGAGAACTCAGGCGAATTTCAGTGAAAGTCTCAGGCTCTAGTGCTTGAGCTTCACGATCGGCAGTGAGACGTATTTCTCGTTCTTCCTGTGTTTCCTGAGACCGAACATTTGCTGTCCGAACCCTCTGAGAACTCAGACGAATTTCCCTATCAGTGAAAGTCTCAGACTCACGCGATAGTGTATGAGCTTCACGATCGGCAGTGAGACGTATTTCCCGTTCGTCCTGTGTCTCCTGGAATCGAGCATTTGTTGTCCGTACTCTCTGGGAGCTCAGGCGGATTTCCCTGACAGCAAAAGTCTCAGACTCACGCGATAGCGCGTGAGCTTCGCGATCGACAGATAAACGTGCCTTTCGTTGTTCCCCGTTTTCCCTATTTCGAGTTGTCATCAGTCGAGAACGATTTGAACTCAGTCGAGATTCTCGCTGAGTCGAAGATTCTGCAGCACGAAACCTAGCCTGGTGCAGAGAGCCTTTTTCCTCACGACCTTCCTCAGATTCCTGTGATCGAACTAATCTCATCCTTTTAGCATTTCTGCTACATTGGGAGAGGTTGGATCTTCTTCGAGGCATTCTTACAATAAAATAGTAGTTACTACTTAACACACAGTTATTTAGTAAACACGTACTATCGTAAACAATTAAATTATAAATATTTACAGATTATTATACAGTCTAAAATTACACACAATCACAGTTTAAGTAATAAGTGTTAAGACGTGTAAACCAAACGTCATTATCATCATCATTTCAGCCGATAGACGTCCACTGCTGGACATAGGCCTCCCCCAATTTTGGGGGAGTTTGCCATAATCGCCACGCTTGGCAGGCGGGTTGGCGATCGCAGTATGGTATGGTGGTGGAATGCATAGAGAACGCTGCTGCCCATTCTCCGGTGAGACCCTTAGTCGCCTTTTACGACACCCACGGGAAGTAAGGGGTGGTGCTATTCTTCTACACAGACAAACGTACTAACTTTATAAAACAAAAGAATTGCTAGAAAAAATAATTACTAACCTAAGCTAATGAACTTATAATTAATAAAGAAAATCAAGAAAAGAAATGCCTAACCTATACCAAATACTTATAATATTTATATACAAACCCTAAATACAAATTAAGATAAGTATACCGAAAATCAGGGAAAGAAATGCCTAACCAATAATAAATGCTTACAATATTTATTTACAATACCCTAAATAAAAATTAAGATAAGTAAATACCCAAAAATCAAGGAAAGAACCGCCTAACCTATACCAAATACTTACAAAATTTTAAAGAAAATTAAGAAAAAGAACCTAACCTACAAATCCTAAAATATAAATAAATGAAATATGCAAACAGTCAGTATTCAAGTGAATCGCAATAATCGAATCCAACTATTCGCCTATACTCTCCAGGATACGTGCGTTCGCTACGAATAACTGAATCCTTATGGCAGCGGCGCGTTTTCTTTTGAAATGGTCATCTCGCAGTTCAACCTGAGGGGTTGTCGACTGCTTAACCTGGCTTTCCTGTGGATGCCTCAATAAATTAAGGCCTCCAGCCAGGGCATAATACACAACTTAACTACACAATATAAACTTAAAAACTAAGCGATTATAACACGCTAAGGGCACCCCCTGTGGGGTACGGATCTCGGCTTAGGGCGTCGCTGGGAGAGGGCAGCAAGGGACAGGCTGGATCGGAATTATGGCAGCGGCGCGGCTCTCAGCGCGCTTTATACAAGGTGTATCGGAAATGGGGTATCAACCCTGAAGGAGGTGAATGTGCTCATGAAACTGAACAAATTTCCCCAAAGAACATAGGTCGAAATATGAAAAAAAATTTGGACCTCCCATAGTTATAGTAAATCATTGATGTGCTATTACTATGGGAGGTCCAAATTTTTTTTTTCATCTTCATTCACCTCCTTCAGGGTTGATACCCCCTTTCCGTTACACCTTGTATATATAGCCACGGACGCGCAGGCGCGAGGCGTTTACGTACTCTGATAGAATACCTTAACAAATGTTCGCCGTGATTCTTTAAATTGACATAACTTTTTTATTTATGAACCGATTGACATGAAATAAACACTAAATGTTAAGTGAAACTTACTACAATATATTAGTGAAAATCGCATCTAAATCGAATAAGCCGTTTCTGATATTAGCGTGCACAAACACAGCAGACAAACAGATAAACAGACAAAAAAAAATTTAATTACATTTTCGGGTTCGGCATCGATATAATAACAACCCCTGCTACTTTTTTTTAATATATTTCCATTGTACAGACACCACTTTTCTACAATTTTATTATATGTATGTATAGATTTGAAAGTTGTGATATGTTCGGATGTTTGTTACTTAATCACGCGTAAACCGTTGAACAGATTTGGATGAAAATTGGCACATCGATAAATCATTTCCTGGATAAACACATAGGATACCGTTTATCCCGATATTCTAACGGGATCGAAACTTACGCGGGTGAAAGCGCGAGGCGCTGCTAGTCTCTGCATATTTTTACATACCCAACTGGCGAAATAGTCAGATAATAGTTGTACATCAGTAAAAAACAAAGATAATAAGTGCAAAGTCCGATGTAAGAAATTAGCAGGAAAGTGAGCCTCACGGCTGCGCCAAAAAAGCAAAAATGCCAGACAACTAGTGCCTTTTTTTTGCGGATGGGATTGGGAAGTCATTCAGTCAGTCAGCCCGCTCTGGGTGGACTAGTGCCTGACGCTGGTTTTCAACTGGCCCTGACCTGTTAAGGCGAAAGCGCCAGGGTAGCCCGCGAAATTTTTTTTTATTTTACTTTTATTGCAATTTGCTGGTCAGTATTAAGTTGTACGTTGATTAAAATATGATTCGCGGCCGTAATAAATATGTATTTACTTACAGAATTATAATCATAAAAGTCATCAACACAACTCTCTAAGACCAAGTAATCCCCAAGAATGACTATTTCATGAAATCTTGACATTTGGGGATTATACTAACTTAACAAGTTGTATTACTGATTGTAATGATTATAATTCTGTAAATACATATTTGTTACGGCCGCGAATCATATTTTATTATAACCAACGTACAACTTAATACTGACCAGCAAATTGCAAAAAACGTAAGAAAATTTGAATTTCGCGGGCTAGTTAGCGCTTCCCCCATAAGTGCAACTAAATATAGGTAAGCCTGATAAACCAGGTTTTTTTTTTTTTAGAAAACGAAAGGTGTTAACCTAGGCATAAAAATACCAAGTTTTTTATATAAAAATAATCATTCAAAATGTAAACTCATAGGAATACATTTGCAAGAAGTTGGTAGAATCAACAAAGAGTGAATTAAAATATTATACAAGCAAACACTTAAATATAATTATAAATATACCCTTTTTTTTGCGGATAGGAAATCATCATGACTCCATCGTGACTCCTCCCGCTCTGGGTGGAGCGGAAGGGAGTGTCAGACTCTTACTGTTACGTGTTCCTTCCTTAGCCCTTTATGTTCCGGGCCAGCGGTAACCCTTTCGGACAATCCCGCTGAGTACACCATGCCCTGAGCTGACATTCCTATACAGAAACCTTTGTTTCACAAAGAACCTTATCACAAAGTATCATCATGTGTGTATTGTGTGAAAACTTGTTTAGGCGCGTTGGGCATTTTAAGGGTTCCGTAGCCAAATGGCAAAAAACGGAATCCTTATGGATTCGTCATGTCTGTCTGTCTGTCTGTGCGTCCGTATGTCACAGCCACTTTTTTCCGAAACTATAAGTACTATACTGTTGAAACTTGGTAAGTATAGATGTATTCTATGAACCGCATTAAGATTTTCACACAAAAATAGAAAAACCGGCCAAGTGCATGTCGGGCCACGCACAGTGTAGGGTTCCGTAGTAGCCCGTTATCACAATGTAGTACGATTCTGTTGTTCTTTATTCTGAATAGGTAAAAAAAACATATTTTGGTTTTCAATGCATGTCTTTACCCATTATAAACAAGCAACTACTTCATCTTTGTATTTGGTACAAAATTATCGAACACCCAAGTTCAACGACTATTACTGCTAAACTAATAAAGTTATCTGCAAAAACTAAATGCATTAGATTCGCTTTACCGAATGTTAGAAGTAATGAATGTCATGTTGTATTGAATAGGGAGACACTTGAATTCGTCGAAAATACGGTTTTTCTGGGGATCGCGCTTGACTCAAAGCTACAGTGGGGTCCGCACTTAACATCACTTGCAGGGCGGCTAAGTTCGGCCGCTTACGCTGTTTGGAAAATTCGCCAATTAACAGACGTGGATACCGCGAGACTGGTCTATTTTAGTTACTTTCATAGCATCATGTCTTACGGTATTTTGTTGTGGGGACGGGCTGCAGATATTGATTCTATCTTCATTCTGCAAAAGAGGGCTGTCAGAGCCATCTACAAGCTCAGCAGACGCGATTCTCTACGAGAACTGTTTAAAGAAATTAACATCATGACGGTTCCTTGTCAATATATATATGAAAACATTATGTACGTTCGAAAAAATCTACATCTTTTTAGTAAGATAAGTGACAGGCATAATTTTAACACTAGAAATAGGGACAAATTAGATCAACCGCGTTTCAGATTGTCTAAAGTAAAAACTTCTTTTATGGGTTACTGTGTAAAATGTTATAATAAAATACCATTCGATATTCTTCAATTAAATGAGAAGAAATTTAAAACATGCATTAAACGCACACTATGTAGACAAGCATATTACAAGTTGGATGATTACATCGTAGATAAAAATGCTTGGCTTAATGCTGGTCCTGCTCCACAGGCACTTGGGCTCACTAGTTAAAATTTCAATATTTGGAAGAGGTGCTTCCCTTTTTCTTTTTCAATATTTCTGACATTACAAACATAACTTTTTTATTTTATTCAATCCAGTTTTAATTGTTGAATACTGCAATATTAGATACCTCTTCCTGCACGCGTAGCATGAGCACCGGTTTGTCGACAGAAGAGTAGACAAAGATGACGTTCCGTGTAGACAGTACGACGGCAGCAAAGTAGAAAGAGTCAACTGCACTTTTTACGAAATTCACTGTTTTACTTAATTTGACTCAGAATTCTTTGTTTTGTCATACAATTTTTTTTGTTTTTGATTCTTAATTTTTACTGATATTAAGTCTCATTATAAGGAGGGTTCCGTGGCCAAATAATAACAGCCGCACAAGTTGATTGATCAGGTTAAGCTACGCTTGCCGCGGTTGGTCCGTGGATGGGTGACCATCTTTACATACCGAGACCTCTCCGTGCCTCGGAAAGCACGTTAAGTCATTGGTCCCGGCTGTCCTTCGTAGATTTTTGACAGTGGAATTTTGGGATTTTTTTTTGTGGGATTTTGTAGATAACCGTATATACTTTGTGGCCGTCGAGTAGAAAGTTTTCTACTGTCTTTAGCGATTACAAAATCCCTTAGACAACTGACAGTTGTCAGTGTGATTTTGACATTTGGGATAGAAAACTTTCTTCTGAAATAGTCTACATAAAAAAGGACCTAGACAAAGATCGTTAGAAACTAAAGACAAAATGACAGATAGTAGAAAGATTTCTAGGCGGTATGTCAAAAATGAAGAAAAGAAATGTCACTTTGTATAGAAAGCAATGTGTCTTCTCTTCGTAGAGATAGAAGTGTTCATGCTACGCGTGCTGATTGGTAGTAAATTATATTAACATCTTAAATAAATTGCAAACTATAGTTTTGTATAATTTAGAAGCATTTTTTTTAATTTTTGTAAATGTAAGAACCATGTTTCCGTTTATAATAATTTTTTTTGTTGTTGACTTGAAAGAGCATGGCAGTTGAGAACGTGTCATGCTTACTTAAATGTCTCACCGATGGTGGCGCGTGTGTTGGATTATTCGGTTCCCTACAAAATGGTTGAGCTGGGTGGTGCTGATCCACGCGTCATGTTCGTGAACGGGTGCCGTCGGTTGAGACTGGTCATCTCTTAACTGCCAAGGCTTATTTTTAATCTTATATTTTGAATTGTTTCTTCATTTGTCTTTTTGTTTACATTGTTCTCACATATAGAAGCAACAAGAATAATGTACCCAGGATTTTGTAATAACTTGATTTAAAAGAGTGTCCATGGAGTTTCTTGCCCGTTCTTCTCCATAGAGATCTACGTTTTGGAATGGGCAACTAGCTTCAACTTGCGGACTAACTGACAGACTATTTAATTTTGACAATTCAAAAGTGCCTGTACAAGGTCTAATTGAAATAAATGCTTTGAATTTGAATTTGAATTTGAATCTTAGCCGCTATACTTTTCCTTTAAAGTTCATGAAATGCACTATCATCGAGAATTTTTCCAGATTTTTCAAGCCAGTTGTTTAGCTTTTAGAGGGGGGGGGGACGCCCTACTGGAACATAATTTGCACTTTAAACTTTAATATTTCGTAAATGGAGCATTAAATCGAAAAATAACTTTAGCAACCCCAAAGCCATTTTAGAAGACCTATTCAACGATACCCCACACGATGGGGTAGATTATGAAAAAAATATTCACCCCTACTTCACATGTAAGGGAGCTACCCTAAAAAAAAATATTTTCCAAAATTTTATTTTACCACTTTGTCGGCGTAACTGACATACGTACTCCTACAAAATTTCAGCTTTCTAGTGCTAACGGTCGGTTCAAGCGAGGACGGACAGACAGACAGACGGACGGACAGACAGACTTGGCGAAACTATAAGGGTTCCTAGTTGACTACGGAACCCTAAAAAAACAATAAATTTTGGGGTTTCCCCATACTTAGAACTGAAACTCAATATATTTTTTCATCAAACCCATACGTGTGGGGTATCTATGAATAGGTCTTCAAAAATGATATTGAGGTATCCAATATAATTTTTTTCTACCCCCCCCTGTAACTTCTAAAATAAGAGAATGATAAAACTAATTAAAATATATGATGTACATTACCATGTAAACTTCCACCGAAAATTGATTTGAACGAGAACTAGTAAGTAGTTTATTTTAATAAGTCATAAATCGTAAACCGCAATTTACCTTTCATTCAATCAACTCAAACTACAAGAACTTTTATAATAAGTTACTTGCTGCTACGGAACCCTTCATGGGCGAGTCCGACTCGCACTTGTTTGAGATGGGAAAAAGCTGTTGAACTCGCGACACTGTTACCGTAACCGACACCGCGCCTGTTTTGTTTATAAGACGATTTAAAAAATTCACACGTAATTGTTCAAGTTTTCACTTTTGTCGGCACTCCCGGAGTGCCACTGTTTTTTTTTAAGTGAAAACTTTAGGCACCTTGGGCAATTTTTGAGATGGGAAAAAGCCACTGAACTCGCGACACTGTTACCGTAACCGACACCGCGCCTGCTTTGTTTATAAGACGATTAAAAAAATTCACACGTAATTGTTCAAGTTTTCACTTCTGTCGGCACAAAAAAAAATACACACGTAAGTAATTGTTCAAGTTTTCACTTCTGTTAGCACTCCCGGAGTGCCACTGTTTTATTTTTTTGAAGTGAAAACTTCTTTAGGCACCTTGGGCAATTTTTGAGATGGGAAAAAGCCATTAAACTCGCGACACTGTTACCGTAAGCGACACCGCGCAGTTTTTTTGTTTACAAGACGATTAAAAAAATACACATGTCATTGTTCAAGTTTTCACTTTTGTCGGCACTCCCGGAGTGCCACTGTTTTATTTTTTTGAAGTGAAAACTTCTCAAGGCGCGGTGGGCATTTTTTGAGATGGGAAAAAGCCATTGAACTCGCGACACTGTTACTGTAACCGACACCGCGCCTGTTTTGTTTATAAGACGATTAAAAAAATACACATGTCATTGTTCTAGTTTTCACTTCTGTCATCACTCCCGGAGTGCCACTGTTTTTTTTTTTTTTGATAACCCGCGAAAGTTTCTACGTTATGGGGTCTGAATTCATGGTTACATTTTGCACGTCGGTGTCCCCACAGATATAGATATACCTAGATAACGCAAGTATCACGAACTGTATGAAAACCAAGCGTGCCATATTTTTGACTTCCTACTATGACGTCACAAGCTCGCGCTCTCGCTCACACTTACCCAGGCAGCAGTACAAAGGACTGAGCGCGAAACGGGCGGCTTACGATTTGTAATCAAAAGTTGGTGCAATTTTTGGCACGCGAAGTAGTTACTCTTGCGTTATCTAGGTACCTATATCTATATCTGTGGGTGTCCCTACCACCTTATACAGGGTTACTTTTCAAAGACCATCCAAATTATTACATGGTGTTCTACCCATGAATATAAACAACTTTCACTATTGGACCAACTCTGAAATCACGAAAAAAAAAATTAGCTGTTTCATACATTTTGGTCAAGTAGGTATTGTTGCGCGCCACAATTAATGCCTAGTACATGGCGACAGTAGTTACCACTAGCGCCATCTAGTATCGAGTAGCGGATCTAGTCAAGACCCTTCTAGAAATTTCGATGCGAGAACTTTCTAGAACTTTCCCGAACTATCGACATCTGGTCGATCGGGGCCTGTATGTACTCGAACATTCTAGATGTTTGCGACCGAGACAGTTTGGATACAGCGATCGAAGCGAAAACATCCGAAGCGATCTTCAAGTGCGACTTAAAGCGATCAGTAGTGCAATTGTGTTTTGTAATTAGTGTGTTTGAGTTGTAATTAGTGTTGTTAATTAAAGTGTCAATTTTTGGTTATTAAATCGGCAGTTTTTATTGTCACGAACCCGAAGCTCGTAACAGTACAGAAGTTTTGTATGAAACAGCTGATTTTTTTTTCGTGATTTCAGAGTTGGTCTCATAGTGAAAGTTGTTTATATTCATGGGTAGAACACCATGTCAAAATTTGGATGGTCTTTGAAAAGTAACCCTGTATAGTACAGACGCCAGCACATCAAGCTATCCGAAACTGTAAAATTTTCCCAATCAACTAGACAAAATCAAACTGGTTTGTAATTTAATTGTAAAATTGATTCTTTCTTCTTTTTTTTTTGACGTTGATTTACATTCTTTAATTACTTAAACTCACAAAAGTCTGACAACCAGTCTTACCAAGGGGTATCGTATTGCCCACTAACTGGGTTGTGGAGGTCAGATAGGCAGTAGCTCCATGTAAAATACTGGTATTCAGCTGCATCCGGTTAGACTGGAAGCCGACCCCAACATAGTTGGGAAAAGGCTAGGCAGATGATGAATTACTTAAACTCACACCCTGACTTATTACTTGTATTTTTTTTTAATTTAAATGCAAAAACGTTTACTTTTACCATGTTTGTAAATATGTGAGCACCATGTATTTACCAGATAATTAATTTATGTCATGTTTTCATTTTTAATTCTTTTACCTATTGTGGTATAATAATTTTATTTTAGGTGCATCGTCTTCACATATTTTATTATTATACAGGGTGTTTGGTGCATCGTTTGCCAAATGGAATTGGCCGAAAGTAAAGGTCATTTGCTACCTCTTAAGGCCCAGTAACTCATTGATTGTTACACCGGTTTTTTTATTATGAATTTTTAATTTTTATTTAGAAAAATACAAGAACTCTGCATTTAAGCTTAAATAAAAAAAAAAAGTTATGAGGATACCCTTCAAATTTCATTTTAATTCTTATGTTTACTCTTGTATGGTTCTATGAAATTCAAAATTACTTGCTAATAATATCTAGTTCTTTTTTAATAACTCACAAAGTTTTTGAAAAAAGGAAAAATACACTTAACACTCAACTTTAAATTGCTCTAAAAAAAAAACTAGAAGCGATCGGGATCTTCGAATTATTTTAAAAAGTTCTCTAGTTTGTCCCCTTGCCAACGGTGTGCAATATACAAAAAAAACTTCTAATAACTTCAGTAATTCGCTAAATGTGTAATCGAGACACATCAGGCTGATATTCGATATTACGGTAAGAGCGCTAGTTTTCACATAAATTACATGCTTTAAGTAGGTGGATAGTTTTATATCCCTCTTGCGCAGTCTCTTATCTCTTTCTAGGGATCTTACTTTCCTAGAACTTGAAATAAAAAATAAACTTTTATTTAATAAATTCCTAATTATAAATTTTGTTCAAATTGTCCTCCACTATTGCGTACACACGCGCGACATCTTTGTCTTATCTCGACTGTAGTGGTGTGTAAACGTATTTCTGCTTTGTTTTTTTTGTAAATTAGGTACTTATTAAATAAAAGTTTATTTTTTATTTCAAGTTCGAGGAAAGTTAGAACTCTAGAAAGAGATAAGACTGCTTAAGAGGGAGATAACACTATCCACCTACTTAAAGAATGTTATTTATGTGAAAACTAGTGTTCTTAGTGTAATATCGAATATCAGGCTGATGTGTCTCGATTACACATTTAGCGAATTACTGAAGTTATTAAAAGTATTTTTTGGTATATTGCACATCCTTGGAAAGGGGACAAACTAGAGAACTTTTTAAAAGAATTCGAAGATCCCGATTGCTATTAGTTTTTTTTTTACAGCAAGTTAAAAGTTGAGTGTTAAGTGTATTTTTCCTTTTTTCAAAAACTTTGTGAGTTATTAAAAAGGAACTAGATGTTATTAGCAAGTAATTTTGAATTTTATAGAACCATACAAGAGTAAACATAAGAACTAAAATGAAATTTGAAGGCTATACTCACAACTTTTTTTAAAGTTAAGCTTAAATACAGAGTTCTTGTATTTTTCTAAATCAAAATTAAAAAGTCAAAATAAAAAAACCAGTGTAACAAGGAATGAGTTACTGGGCCTTAAGAGGTAGCAAATGACCTCTCCTTTCGGCCAATTCCATTTGGCAAACGATGCACCAAACACCCTGTATAATTAATGTATGCAAAATATTGTAAAACATTTTAAAAGAGTAACGGTGGAGTTTCTTGCCCATTCTTCTCCATACGAAAACTACCTTTTGGAATGGGCGACTAGAATCAAATTCTATTTTATCGTAATTTTTGACGTTCAAAAGTGCCTTTTATGTGCCTATTTGAAATAAATGTTTTGACTTTGACTTTGAACCTTATGCTTTAGCGATAAAGTTGAAAGTGTATTAAAGAAACTTGACAGATTGTAGTAACACTATGCGCTGGCGTCTGAACCTACAGTATGAAAGAATGGTCATCAATGCTTGTACGGTGAAACCATACACTAATAAACGCACTAATGCTTATTCGTGCATTTTTACCTCAGTTCACTAATTGATATTAATCGAGCATTCAGTACACGATCAATGGTCATTGCGTGTGCTCCCTCGCTCCTTTGTATTATCAAAAGAGCTTGTCCAGAAAGAGCGAATTCGCCGCGATTCTCTCGTGCGTATTCCGCGCGACCGTTGCATCCACAAGGAGCGTACCAGCGCGCGAGTATTTGGGTTCGAATTTCATTTGACAGTAGAAAACACGGAGTTGAACGCTCTGGAGTTCGCGCGTCAACTGGACGCAACAAGGAGTTTCTAGTATCTCGACTCGCGCGCAATAAGCGCGAAGCAAGCGCGACTCGAGAGTCTAGCGAACTGCACGCGATTTATAGTTGCCAGCACGTAACTTGGCAAGAGTTTTTGTAGTGGGGGAAGTTTGTGCAGGCACAATTTCATACATTTTTATATGCGCGAACTTCCCCCACTACGAAAATCTCTTGCCAAGTTACGTTCCGGTAACTGTACGCGATTATTTTGAAAACGCGCGATGCTTGTGGACGCGATGTATTGGCGCCTAGTATCTCGTTAACGCGCGTATGAATTCGCGGCGAATTCGCCCCTTCTGGACAAGGTCTTAACCGTCGACCTGCTTATTTAATTGGGATTATATTATTATAATATATTCCAACCTGATTGGGAGTTGTATGTTCGAGCCGTTTGGGGTTGAAACACTAGGGCCTTGGGGTCCAGTGCCAACTTGGTTTTTCGAGATATCGCCAAGCGGTTAGTCGACTTTTCTCGTGACCAGAGGGCTGGCCTATTTCTTGGCCAAAGAATTAGCATACGGCCATACAGCGTGGCAATGCTGCCAGCCTTTTGGGCACTGTTCCTGTTGACAGCGATGCGGACGAATTTTTTGATGCCCTATGATTATTTTGCTTATTTTTTCTTATAAATGTACATATTATTATTATTTTAAATATTAGCACAGACTATATAAATTTTAGAAAATAATTTAAATACCATTAGATCATTAAATTTGTTTAAATTGGGATACTACCGAAATATATTTAAAAAAATCTAAGTATATAAATAAAAATTAATGTTTGTATGTTTGTCGTAGGTCTACGCGTTCCTAAACCATTCGTCAGATTGTCATGAAACTTTTGTATGGTGTTCTGTGGACGCCTGTGAGGGCTCCAATTATTAAAACATGGGAAAAAAACCGAGCATGAGCGAGTCGGACTCGCGCACCGAGGGTCCCGTAACATCCAGGTTTATGCATAAGGTTTATGAAATTAAATGTTTTTTTTTAATTTTTATATTTGAGTTGATTAATGTAAGGTAAATTGCGGTTTACGATTTATGACGTATTAATTTAAAAAAAACTACTTACTAGATCTCGTTCAAACCAATTTTCGTTGGAAGTTTACGTAATAATCATATATTTTTTTTAGGACACACATTTTACCACTTTGGAAGTGTCTCTCGCGCAAACTATTTAGTTTAGAAAAAAATGATATTAGAAACCTCAATATCATTTTTGAAGATCTGTCCCTAGATACCCTACACGTATGGGTTTGATGAAAAAAAATTTTGAGTTTCAGTTCTGAGTATGGGGAACACCCAAAATTTATTGTTTTTTTTTTCTATTATTGTGTGAAAATCTTAATGCGGTTCATAGAATAGATCTACTTACCAAGTTTCAACAGTATAGTACTTATAGTTTCGAATGTTATTTGAGAAATAAGTGTCTTTAAACCGAACTATCGTTCCTGTGTGAGAACACAGGAACAACAAAACAAATAACAAATTACAGTTCACTTAAAGAGAAACTTAACTAAATTAACAATAAGTTGTTTACATTACGACGTTCAAGCCATCCAAGAAACTGAACACCATCGTTTCATTAATAAAATATAGGGGTGCCAGCTGTTTTAGAACCCAACGGCCTGGCACGCGACGATGGGAAAATCTCATCTCATCTTCCTAGCACGGTGGGCTGTGCTGGAGCGGCTGCTGCAGGTGCAGTAAACCTCAAACGGCGAAAATATTCCAACCTGATTGGGATTTATATGTTCGAGCCGTTTGGGGTTGAAACACTAGGGCCATGGGGTCCGAGTGCCCACTTGGTTTTTCGATATATCGCCAAGCGGTTAGTCGACTCTGCACGTGACCAGAGGGCTGGCCTATTTCTTGGCCAAAGAATTAGCATTGCCATTCAACGTGGCAATGCTGCCAGCCTTTTGGGCACTGTTCCTGTTGACAGCGATGCGGACGAATTTTTTGATGCCCTATGATTATTTTTCTTATTTTTTCATATAAATGTACATATTATTGTATTTATTTTAAATATTAGCATAGATTATGTAAGTAAAGACATCCTACAAATACACATGTAGGTAATTAGGTACAAATGCTTACATAATAAAAAATAAAATATAGCAAGTATGTCTAAGGTCTGAATCTTCCAACGCCAGGTAATTTCATCGGAGAAACAATTTTGAATTTTTAGCAGTTCTTCCATACAAAAACTGTCAGACGTCAATTCTATTCCACGAATAAAAAGCATCTAGATTGAAAAATCAGCCCTAAATAAAATACAAAACAGTTCAAGCAAAACGTATGTGTCTAATATAAAAAAAGCTAAACTTCTGTATCTAATATTCTTTAGGCCTTTTTAGGGTTCCGTACCCAAAGGGTAAAAACGGAACCCTATTACTAAGACTACGCTGTTTGTCCGTCTGGCCGTCTGTCCGTCTGTCCGTCTGTCTGTCACCAGGCTGTATCTCAAGAACCGCGATAGCTAGACAGTTTAAATTTTCACAAATTATGTATTTCTGTTGCCGCTATGACAACAAATACTAAAAACAAAATAAATTAAATATTTAAGGGGGGCTTCCATACAACAAACGCGATTTTTTTTGCCCTTTTTTGCTCGATATCAAAAATGGCAACAGGTAGGCACTTGAAATATTCACAAAATACTCAGTTGTATTTTAACTTTAATAATAAATAATAAAATTAAAATAAAATAAATATTTAAGGGGGGCTCCTATACAACAAACATGTTTTTTTTTTTGGCGTTTTTACCTTGTGGTACGGAACCCTTCGTGTGCGAGTCCGACTCGCACTTGGCCGGTTTTTTTTAAATGTTGGTATGCTTGTACACTCTCTGACTTTTTTAGGTAATTTATTGTAAAGCCGAACCCCTAGTTGGAATGATCGTTCACGTTTTGATCGCATAACCAACTGCACGTACATGGGAACGCTTAGTCCGTACAAGGCTTGAGGCGGTACGAAGTTCGCCGGGTCAGCTAGTACATTATAAAATATTACCCCACTTTTCGACCTCGCTGCTGTCGGGTAAAAAGGCATCATGTAAAAAACTCTCTTTAACCTTTTAAGCGCTTGGCTAAATATCAATTGCCGTGCCCCTAGCGCGCGGCTACAAATCGATAAAATAATCATCATTATCTGCCTAGCCTTTTCCCAACCATGTTGGGGTCGGCTTCCAGTCAAATCGGATGCAGCTGAGTACCTAAATCGATAAAATAATACCTGCAACGAATAAGGAAGAGCAATCGTTGAATAGAACGAAAAAATCATGCATGTTCTCTGTCGCAGAAATACGACACGAGCGGTAGGGCCACGGAAATATCTGTCGCATAAATGCGACACAAGCGGTTAAAAGGTCGGGCCTGCGGGCGGAGAGTAATGGGTAGCTCACCGTCCGATCAGGACCAGGCCCGTGCCGGACGGCGCGTACGTGTTCCACGCGCGCCTCAAAGAGATGTCAGCATCGGGGAGGGGCCCCTTAGGGCCGAAGCCTGCCGGGTCAGCGGGATTGTCCGAAAGGGTTACCGCTGGCCCGGAACATAAAGGGCTAAGGAAGGAACACCGGTGGGTTTTAGTCAGTAAGAGTCTGACACTCCCTTCCGCTCCACCCAGAGCGGGAGGAATCATTTGATGATTTGCCATTCGCAAAAAAAAAAAAAGCGGTTAAAAGGTTAATAACTTACCTACGGAAGTCTAAGGGATGTCTAATATAATATCTAATTTTACCCACCAGGGCTGAGAAGGGGGACAGTGAACAGGGGGCCTAAAAATACCACTTTGGCAGAATCATAAAAGGATAACATTATGAATCATAATATGGCGTAGACAGTCGGTGTTTTTCTTTTTTTCGCTGCACTACGTAGGTATAATCAAAGAGATTGGGATTGGATTTGGATTGGATTGATTGGTATTTTAGCACAGACAAAATAAAATAACTATAAAATTCTTCACCAATGGGATTTGATACGATTAACTTGAGAGGTAACTATCCATTATGATTCATAATGTTATCCTTCTATGATTCTGCCCCAGCTACCACTAGGAAGTGGTGAAAGGCCGTTTTAGGGGACTGTCTTTTGTAATTTTGTCGTTTAAAAAGTGACAATTCTTAGCATAAAAGCGCGGTCACTGTCGGCCTGCATAGAAAAGAAAGAGAAGCGCGATGACACAACGCTGGTAATTTATTGCAAAATATGAAGCAATTATTTAATTATCAAAAATCTATTGCTTGGACAAAAAAAAAAACACTAGTATTTTAGTATGACGGTTGTTGAATAATCTGACAAAAAATCAGAATGATTGTATGTATATTAGTATGGTTTTTATTTTGAAAAGAAAGTTTTTAGAGGTATCTTCATGATTTTTTTCTATCGTATCAAATTAGTTGTATTATGTTTTCAACACACTATCTACCTAGAATAATTATATACTGAAGAATATCATATATTTTTCTGATTTTGTTTACTGTAGTCGATCACTTTTATTGTTTCTAAAACTTGCGTTTTTTTGCGTTTAGGTCCTGTAAGTCCCTTAATTTGAATAAATGACTTTTGATTGTGACCACCTAAATAAAATAATAAAAAGGCCCTTTCAAAAATCTCTACCATCATCATCTGCCTAGCCTTTACCCAACTATGTTAGGGTAGGCTTCCAGTCTAACCGGATGCAGCTGAATACCAGTATTTTACATTGAGCGATTGCCTATCTGACCTCTACAACCCTGTTACTGGGTAACACGATACCCCTTGGTAAGACTGGTTGTCAGACTTTCGGGCTTCTGACTACCCGTAACGACTGTTAAAGTTCCACGAAAATGTCGAAAATGTCTAACCCTTTAAAAAAACGTAAACAAGCAAATTTCTTTGTTTTAATTCACGTCAAAAATGACGTCACGATTTAGTCGAGTGTAGGAACTGTATCAAAAGAAAACTACTATAGTCTGACCTCTAATTCTTCGTATTACAATTGTGAGCGGAGGTCATCTTGGCTTGGTCGGTTTGAGTGCGTAAAGCCTTCAATGACTTGTAAAGGCTTTGCTGTAGTGAAAGCGATGATTTAAAATATATTATCGCTTTGCGTAGGCAAGGAGTACTTTTTGCTATAGAAATGTAATTGTTTGTTCTGTCAATAGGAAACTTACTGGAATCACTTTTACGCGAAATATTAAAAAAAAACTGGCCAAATGACTTCCGTACCACAAGGCAAAAATGCCGAAAAAAACACGTTTGTTGTATGGGAGCCGACCTTAAATATTTATTTTATTCTGTTTTTAGTACTTGTTGTTATAGCGGCAACAGAAATACATCATCTGTGAAAATTTTAACTGTGTAGCTATCACGGTTCATGAGATACAGCCTGGTGACAGACGGACTCTTAACTGCCAAGGCCTATTTTTAATCTTATATTTTGAATTGTTTCTTCATTTGTCTTTTTTTTTTACATTGTTCTCACATATAGAAGCAACAAGAAAAATGTACCCAGGATTTTGTAATAACTTGATTTAAAAGAGTGTCCATGGAGTTTCTTGCCCGTTCTTCTCCATAGAGATCTACGTTTTGGAATGGGCAACTAGCTTCAACTTTCTGACTAACTGACAGACTATTTAATTTTGACAATTCAAAAGTGCCTGTACAAGGTTTAATTGAAATAAATGCTTTGAGTTGAGTTTGAGTTTGGACAGACGGACAGTGGAGTCTTAGTAATAGGGTCCCGTTTTACCCTTAGGGTACGGAACCCTAAAAATAGAGTCGAAATTTCCTATCTGACTGAGGGCGAATTTCACCAAACTTTTATACCTACAATAAGTCTTATCCTGAGAATTAGTTTCGAATTTTTGACAGTTTTTCCATAATAGAGCTCACAGACGTCAATTTTATTCCACGGGTAAAAGATATCTGGGGCCCTAAAAAAGCCACTTTGGCAGAATCATAAAAAGATAACATTATGAATCACAGTTAACTGTTAAGTTAATCGTATGAAATCCCATTGGTGAAGGATTTTCCTGTTATCTTTTTTTGTCTGTGCTAAAATACCAATCAATCCAATCCAAATCCAATCCGAATCTCTTTGATTATACCTACGTAGTGCAGCGAAAAAAAGAATAACTCGGACTGTCTTCGCCATATTATGATTCATAATGTTAGCCTTTTATGATTCTGCAAAAGTGGCCTTTTTAGGCCCACTGACTTTGGAAAACTCTAGGAGATAAAGATCAAATTATTATGATATAACAAAAAGGGAAAGGTTAGTCACCACTATTGCTAAGCAAAAACGCGACAATTATATAGAAAGACTAGCTTCGCCCCGCGGTTTCACCCGCATAAGTTTCGATCCCGTGGAAAAATCGGGATAAAAAGTAGCCTATATGTTAATCCAGGGTGTCAGCTACCTCCATACCAAATTTTATCTAAATAGGTCCAGCCGTTTGAGCGTGAAGAAGTAACAAACATATAAACACACACACACAAACTTTCGCCTTTATAATATTAGTGTGATTTTCATGTCAAGTTGTCATTGCGTATATGTCAAGAGCATTCGAGCTCAATAACATATTGCCTATATCTAATCCAAAAAAACCTGTTCTGGAACCAAAAATTCGAAGATATGTGACGTCCACCAACCCGCACTGAGCCCGCGTGGTGGATTACGGCCCACTCCCTCTCACAGAGAGGAGTTGGAAATAGTATAGGCTGCAGATTATGCTCTCAAAATGGAGAAGGAAAACATCATTCACTCTTCTTTCTTCGTTCAGAGTATCTCTCTGTGGAATGCGCTCCCCCAGGAAATCAGGATGGCAACCAACCGATTATCGATTCGCGAGCACATTCGCAAGAAGCTGGCAGTATCATCACAACGGTAGTATTTTCTCATTGTATGTCTTGTTTCTTTTTTGTAAATATATTCATGTATTTATGTGTATTTATTTGTGCTTATATTAATATGTAATTATGTATATATTATATTCATAGTTTTAACAGGTTTATGCGTATCTTTGTATTTGAAATATTTATTCGTCAACGTTCATGATTGCACCTACCACTGTTTGTCTCTGCATCGCCCAAAGGTTGACTGGTAGAAAATGCCTATGGCGTTAAGTCCGCCTCTGTACATTAATGTGCTTGAAGTATTAAATAAATAAATAAAACATCGTGAGGAAACCGGCATGTCCTAGAACCAAAAATTCGAAGACATTTGTGACATACGCGGTCACATTAACTTGACGCTTGGCATTGATGACGTCATTTTGGTTTTTTGGTAATATACTTAAATATACCTAATAAAAAATATAATTAAAACAACAACAGAAAACTAGCCAAATTATCGACGCGCGTATAGGTAACAAAGACAAAGGCCTAACAATTGCTGGGCGAGCTAAGGAATGCGGGCCTCGCATTCCAGAGATGCGTCAAGTTAATATGACCGCATATATACCGCACTGTGTTTGCGTGGTAGATTATAGCCCACTTCCTCAAGAAGAGAGGAGGCCAGTGTCCACTGCTGGGACACAGCCGACTAGAAAATTATAGGCACACTAGCTTCCGCCGGCGGCTTCGCCCGCGAGGTATCTCGATAAAAACTATCCTATGTCCTTCCCCGAGATGCAATCTATCTCTCTGCCAAATTTCATCGAAATCCGTTCAGTGGTTTAGGCGTGAAAAGGTAACCTAAAGACAGTCGGCTTCCATTCCAACCGGATGCAGCTGAATACCAGTATATTACATGGAGCGACTGCCTATCTGACCTCCACAACCCAGTTACTGGGTAATAGATACGCCTTTAGGCAAGACTGGTTGTCAGACTTTCGGGCTTCTGACTGTCAAATGTCCATGAATGACAGCCGGGACCAACGATTTAACGTGCTTTCCGAGGCAAGGAGGGGTTTCGGTATGTAAAGGTCACCCATCCACAGACCAACCGCGGCAAGCTTAGCTTAACCTGATCGATCGACCTGTGCGGCTGTTATTATTTACCCACGGGCCCCAACAATCAATTTCAATTCAATTTCTTTACACAAAACTGAAAAATATTCTACTTTCCCCCTTCGGTTTAAAACTTCTTTCTTACATGACCTAGAGCGCGGTCACTGTCGGACTGCATAGAAAAGAAAGAGAAGCGCGATGACACAACACTGGTAATTTATTGCAAAATATGAAGCAATTATTTAATTACAAAAAATCTATTGTTTGGACTAAAAAATTAAAACACTGGTGTTTTAGTATAATATTGCTTGTAGAATAATCTGACAAAAAATCAGAATGATTGTATGTATGTTATTATGGTTTTATTGTAAAAAGAAAGTTTTTAGAGATATCTTCATGATTTTTTTCTATCGTATAAAATTAGTTGTATTATGTTTTCAGCATATTATTATATCCAGAAGAATATCATATATTTTTCTGATTTTGTTTACTGTAGTCGATCTTATACTTTTATTGTTTCTAAAACTTGCGTTTTTTTTGCGTTTAGGTCCTGTAAGCCCCTTAAGGGGTGAGAATAAGCACGCACATGCACACCCGCACACAAATGCTACTAAATTTTATATAGCACATCTTTCACTACACCACCGTCTTAACCCCGCTATATAAACCACAAGGCTAGATATTTTGCCTCAGTCGAAGTAGGCGCGCGCCGCGTTTGCCACGATAGGTAATGTTGTAATACAATAGTACCTAGTGAAGTGCAGTGTTGTGCTCCAGTTTTCCGAGTTTCGAACTGCCGACTTTCGAGTTCCGAGTTTCCGACTTCCGAGAATAGGGAGCACTGGTGAGTTTCTTTTTTTGGATTTTATGGTAGTTTTAGTTTTATAGATAAAAGTACTTTTCGGTTATAGGTAATTAGAATCTCAATTGCCGTAGGTAATTAAAAAGGTTGCCTGAAAGAGATCGCAGAAAGCGACAAGGTCGGTTCTATGTTTTGTAAGCACAGTGATAATTTTATTTTCGTTATGTATTTTCTGGTGTACAGACATCAAGCTACTAAAAAATGTCAAATTTCTTTAATAGATTTTCAACTTTATCGCTAAAGCATAAGGTCCAAGGTTGATTGGGAAAATTTGACAGTTTCGGCTAGCTTGTTAAGCTGGCGTCTGTACAATAAAGTTTAATATAAATCACACTAATATTATAAAGGCGAAAGTTTGTGAGTGTGTGTTTATATGTTTGTTACTTCTTCACGCTCAAAAGGCTGGACCAATTTTGATAAAATTGGGTATGGAGCTAGCTGACACCCTGGATTAACATATAGGCTACTTTTTATCCCGATATTCCCACGGGATCGACATTTACGCGGGTGAAACCGCGGGGCGCAGGTAGTAAATAAATAAAAAGGTATAAAATCTAGTCGCAATCTCATTGGCGACAGACATTGTCAAAGATTTGGGAAAATTAGAGGTATTTTTAACAGATTACAGATCAGAATGCGATCATTCCTAAAAATACGGGAATTGCCTCTCTGGTTTTTTTTTGGAGTCTAGCTTCGTCTAATGCTCAAAAACGAATCGTTTTTCAAACTGGGGGCCTAAAAAGGCCACTTTGGCAGATTCATAAAAGGATAACCTAATGGACAGTTAACTGTTAAGTTTTTTTTTTTCTTCTCTCTTTATTTTATTTAGGAACTTTTGAACGCAGTTCATGCCAGTTCCATCATAACTTAATCTATGACTAATACAAAGTAATCATTATGTCTATAATAATACTAAAGAAATTATACTAAGTACCACTGTTGTTATTATTAACTAAAGTGTAAATCATTTTTGCCTCCTGTGACGAAGGTTGAGCCAATATGTTGGTGAATACGCCTACATTTCGTTTATTTAATTTTAATTTCCTTAATAATCTACATCTTTCGGGTTCATTCCTACCACACTCCAATAAGACGTGTTGCACATCTTCTGTTTTACCATCACAAAATTCGCAATTAGGTGAACTGACTTTTTTCATTAGAAATGCAAAACCTCTCAACGGCATGTGGCCGGAACGAACCATGTGTGCTGTGACTATGTCGTTTCGTGTCAACGCACCCTAAAAAGGCCACTTTGGCAAAATCATTAAATGATAACATTATGAACCATAATGGAAAGTTAACTGTTAAGTTAATCGTATCAAATCCCATTGGTGAAGCATTTTTCAGTTATTTTTTTTGTCTGTGCTAAAATACCAATCAATCCAATCCATATCCAATCCCAATCTCTTTGATTGTACCTACGTAGTGCAGCGAAAAAAAGAAAAACCCGGATTGTCTCCGCCTTATTTTAGTTCATAATGTTATCCTTTTATGATTCTCCAAAGTGGCCTTTTTAGGCCCCCTGAGCATACAAATAGATTCGTAAGCAAATTTTTAACCGAAGAAAAAACGGAGGAGGTTCTTAATTCGACGCGTATATTTTTTTTTATGTATGACCATAACTTTTTACAGAGTAGTCCGATTTTGATAATTCTTTTTTCATTTGAAAGGGTTTTTCTATGACATTTCCATATGGGAGGGTCTACTGTGCAAAAATATGAGGTATTTGCTTCATTAATGGTAAATACAATAGTCTTAATTTTAACCATTGCGGGACCGTAATTTGAGGGTCCCGTGGTTAAATAATAACAGCCGCACAGGCCGATCGATCAGGTTAAGCTACGCTTGCCGAGGTTGGTCTGTGGATGGGTGACCATCCTTATATAATGTGACCCCTCCGTGCCTCGGAAAGCACGTGAAGCCGTTGGTCCCGGCTGTCATTCGTGGATCTTTGACAGTTGTTAGGGGTAGTCAGAAGCCCGAAAGTCTGACAATCAGTCTTACCAAGGGGTATCGTATTACCCAGTAACTGGGTTGTGGAGGTCAGATAGGCAGTCGCTCCATGTATTCAGCTGCATCCGGTTAGACTGGAAGCCGACCCCAACATAGTTAGGAAAAGGTAGGCAGATGATGAACGGCCCGTAAATCATAAGAATCGGCCTTATAAATAGTCGTATACAGAATGATATCAAATTCTAAATATAAACTTTTTAACAAAAAAAAAACCGATTTCCAAAAAAAAAATAACTTTAATTTCTGAAGTCGGTGTCTTTGGATCTGTATTTTAGTTTTTGCCACCAAGTGTTTTTTTTGGAAGTCGGTTTTTTTTTGTTGAAAAGTTTTTATTTCTCGTCTGTTTATAATGTGTCTAAGTTACAATAGCCTAATATCAAGTTGCCCATCGCCTTTTACAAAATATTGCTTTTCCCGATGCAGAGACGTTAATTGTTGAGGAGTTTTCCAAGTATTCCACCATCAGCTCCATTTCACCATTCGCATTGTGACGAGCATAAATTGCTTCCAACCATATTAAAGTAATCGAACCGCAACCCGTGAAATACTTATTATTGAGTAGTTCCGTTGGCCATCTGTGGTCTTCTTCATCAGTTCCACTTCACCAAATGGTGGTTTCCGAGAGCAAATGTGCGAGTTACTATAAAAAATACCCAAATCGCTATAGGTGTGCCTATAATATTTGAGGAGTTCCCTCCTCATGCATCCCATCGTCGGAACTGGATTTTGATAAAAAATGGGACTATCTGGAAGTAGGTCTTATCATTTTAAGTAAAAAAAGAATTTTCCAAATCGGTTTATAAATGAGCCGGGCGTACTGAGGTAACAAACACGAAAAAAAAAACCGGGCAAGAGCGAGTCGGACTCGCGCACCGAGGGTTCCGTAACATCCGGGTTTATGAATAAGGTTTATGTTTATGAAATTAAATGTTTTTTTTTTATTATTTTTATATTTGAGTTGATTGAATAAAATGTAAATTGCGGTTTACGATTTATCACGTATTAAAAAAAAAACTACTTACTAGATCTCGTTCAAACCAATTTTCGGTGGAAGTTTACATGGTAATGTACATCATATATTTTTTTTAGTTTTATCATTATCTTATTTTAGAAGTTACAGGGGGGGGACACACATTTTACCACTTTGGAAGTGTCTCTCGCGCAAAATATTCAGTTTAGAAAAAAATGATATTAGAAACCTCAATATCATTTTTGAAGACCTATCCATAGATACCCCACACGTGTGAGAGTTTGACGAAAAAAAATTTTTTTAGTTTCAGTTCTAAGTATGGGGAACCCCAAAATTTATTGTTTTTTTTCTATTTTTGTGTGAAAATCTTAATGCGGTTCACAGAATACATCTACAAACCAAGTTTCAACAGTATAGTTCTTATAGTTTCGGAGAAAAGTGGCTGTGACATACGGACGGACAGACAGACAGACAGACAGACAGACATGACGAATCTATAAGGGTTCCGTTTTTTGCCATTTGGCAACGGAACCCTAAAAACACAACCGAATTGAGAATCTCCTTCTTTCTTGAAGTCGGTTAAAAAATATGCTTGGCCGTAGTCGGGTAAAAAATAAAACCCGACTACTGAAAAGGATGAGACAAGGACCTCTACTCTGAAGTGGCACATCCGAATGTTCGGGACCGATCGAAACACGACCGTACGGAACTTTGCATTATTGTCCTACTACGAACAAAGTTCAGATTGGCTCAGTTCGGTCGGCACCATTGTCAATAACAAGGAAGAGTGTCGAACAGAATATGTCAAAACGAAGTTCGGTCGGATCCGAACCGACGTCAGAACAAAATAGAATGAAGTTCGTGGCAGGAAAGGTCCGAACATGCGGCCGATACTTCGCCCGTGGTCGCATGCTACCATAGCTTTTTGATAAGTATGTTAGTACAGTGGCATGCGACCACGGGAAGGTACAGACGCCAGCACATCAAGCTACCCGAAACTGCCAAATTTTCCCAATCAACTTTGAACCTTATGCTTTAGCGATAAAGTTGAAAATCTATTAAATAAATTTGACAGGTTGTAGTAGGTTGATGTGCTGGCGTCTGTACTTTCTTGTTTCATCCTTTTCAGTAGTCTGGTTTTAGTTTTTAAACTAATTTTTTATTTAAGTATTTTAGGGTTTATTTCAGTAATATTTATATTTTTGAAATGTACTAATTAAGCCCTTTCATTTGATACCCAACAAGGCACCATCACAAAATATTTATTTATAAATTAATTATTTTATGTGCTCTAGAGGACGCCATATTGAATTTAGCGTGACAGCACAAAGTCTATAACCAGCGGATGGTCAAGACGTGGCTAACGATGCCTCATTTGTCAAATTATTATAAGTAGGTACTTTTGAATTTGTGAGGGAACAGATGAACATACATACACACTGATCAAAATCATAAATCTACTTTTTGCTTCACCGCAATCGGGTAAAGAGAGAGAAACAGGATGTAATTTTTTTTTCCATATTTTTGGTATTCCATTAAAATATCTTCAAAATTCTAAAAGTGGTTTACTTCAATAGTACAACTAGTGGGATTCGAACTTACGACCTCGCCAGTATGACGCCTGAGCCCTAGATTTATTAAGCTTATATTGTGAAATCTAGGATCGTTATGGTAACGCTTGCACTACGAAAGGCATCATTGCTGAGACATAAGGAACTACATGACCTAAATCGCGGTCACTGTCGGACTGCATAGAAAAGAAAGAGAAGCGCGATGACACAACGCTGGTAATTTATTGCAAAATATGAAGCAATTATCTATCTACTAAAAATCTATTGTTTGGACAAAAAAATTAAAACACTCGTGCTTTAGTTTGTTGCTTGTAGGATAATCTGACACAAAATCATAATGATTGTATGGTTTCTATTGTGAAAAGAAAGTTTTTAGAGGTATCTTCATGTTTTTTTTTCTATCGTATCAAATTAGTTGTAAGTATAATGTTTTCAACACACTATCTACCTACCATATGTCCTGAAGAATATCATATATTTTTCTTATTTTGCTTACTGTAGTCGATCATAAACTTGCGTTGTTTGCGTTTAGGTCGTTGTAGTTCCCATAAATGATAAAGGCGCTGTCAATGTCATATTGATACTACTGATGTGTAGTTGACTGTACCTATTACCCCATAATAGTTAGTTTTCCTTACGAATGTTGATATTTCTCTGAAAATTAGATGTTAAGGGTCCCCCTATCAGTTTTGCGAACTAAAAACAGAAAAAATCATTTTTTTTCAGCGCAAATTTCTCAATATCCTTAAGTTATCTAGTTTTTTTTAAAATACACAAGTATTTATCACCTATCTATCTAGTAAGTCTACGAATTTAAGTTTTAATAACTACTTAATAAAAAATTCGTTTATAAGGCATTATTTAGATATTTTACTACAATTAAATTAGTAGTTAAAATAAAAATATAAAAATTGAATTTGGTAGATAAACACCTCAAATTTTAAAATATTTAACGATTTTTGTTATTTTCAATAAATTCATACGCGTAGACGACGGTTTTGCGCATGACTTTATTGGGTTTTTTCAGCGTAGTCAACATATTTTTACAATTACTAATTAATTAAACTTAAAAAAAAATCGTACACTTACTAATATACTATATATGCCTAGTATTTAGGGTTTTTTTCAGTTCGTAATTTGCTAAAAAAGCAATCGAAACACTTGGTGTTTCGTGATTACGTAAAAACGTGTGTTAGTTTTTTTTTTTGGAATTTATGTTAAGTAGTTATCAAAACTTAATTTCGTACACTTATTAGATAGATAGGTGATAAATACTTGTGTATTTTAAAAAAAACTAGATAACTTAAGGATATTGAGAAATTTGCGCTGAAAAAAACTGATTTTTCTGTTTTTTGTCCGCGAAACTGATAGGGACCCTTAAGCGGGCCCAATGCGGTTTGGTAGATGTCACATGTCTTCGAATTTATCGTTCTAGAACACGGTTTCTCACGATGATTTCCTTCACCGTTTTGAGAGCAGTGGTGATGGAATAATTTACACAAAGTAAAGCGCCTGTCTGGGTTCGAACCTACGACCTAAAACTCGTAAATCGCGGCCGTTACCACTGGACCACTACTCCTCTTTGTGATATAAAGGCTCCTACAAACAGGCGCGACAAGCGATGTAATCGCGCGCGACACAAAGGTACAGGAGACCTAGTCTGCTATTTTTATAAATTCGTCATTCCAACACGATCCCATTGTCATTTTGCTAAAAGTTCGTAATCTGCTAAATTCATAATGGTTGATCATTGGTCGGTCAATGGCACAGAAATTATACGATACTCGTAACGAATTAAAAGCAACGACTGCACAATGACGTTCTAATGGTAGGTCACTGATCAAAGGAACTGTCAAAATTTTTGCAGATTACCGCCTAAGTCAGTAATTCATTTTTCATTATGTACGAGATTACCATTCTATGTCATTTCTTTCAATGGAGTGTCAGTGGTTGACCATTGGAAAGTCATAATGACGCCATAATATTAGTAGATTACCAAACTTGTCAAAATCAACAATTATGAAATCAATTTCAGACCATTCTGACACTATTGTAATAGCAGACTTGAGGCACTGCTAACGAGCATTGCCGATTATCGCGTGTCGCGCCTCTTTAAAGGAGCCTTAAACATCACCTGAGCATAGAACCCAAGACTTCAGGACACGGCAGCTCTAGATAGATATACCTACTTGAGAAAAGCTAGACAGCGCACCTACTTTTAAATATATCATCATTTACCTAGCCTTTTTCCAACTATGTTGGGGTCGGCTTCCAGCCAAACCGGATGCAGCTGAATACCAATATTTTCCATGGTGCGACGGCCTGTCTGACCTCCACAACCCAGTTACTGGGTAATACGATACCCCTTGGTAAGACTGGTTATCAGACTTTCGGGCTTCTGACGACCCGTAAAGACGGCCAAATATACCTTTAAATATATGTAGACTAGCTTCCGTCCGCGGCTTCGCCCGCGAGGTATGTCGATGAAAACTATCCTATGTCCTTCTCTGGGATGCAATCTATCTCTCTGCCAAATTTTATCGAAATCCGTACAGTGATTTAGGCGTACAAAAGTAACATACAGACAGGGTTACTTTCGAATTTATAATTCGTATGGATGACATATAAGAATCCCAAAAATAACTATCAAGTTTTAACATACCTTATTATTAATTAATGTTAATTATTATGGAATCTTTCGATCATATCTATAAATAAATATCTATTTGTCGCCTGTCTTTATCTATACTAATAATAATGCTAAAGAGTTTGTTTTTAGGGTTCCGTACCCAAAGGGTACAAACGGAACCCTATTACTAAGACTTCGCTGTCTGTCCGTCTGTCAGTCCGTCTGTCTGTCACCAGGCTGTATCTCAAGAACCGCGATAGCTAGACAGTTGAAATTTTCACAAATCATGTATTTCTGTTGCCGCTATAACAACAAATACTAAAAACAAAATAAAATAAATATTTAAGGGGGCTCCCATACAACAAACGCGATTTTTTGCCCTTTTTTGCTCGATATCAAAAATGGCAACAGGTAGGCACTTGAAATATTTACAAAATACTCAGTTGTATTTTTACAGTGCTACATGATATAAAATTAACTTAAAAATAATTATAATAGAGTAGAGTCATCTCAACACCTCTCTCCGTTGAATTTGTATGTATACAAGGTGTAACGGAAAGGGGGTACCAAAAAAAAAAAAATTTGGACCTCCCATAGTAATAGTAAATCATTGATTTGCTATTACTATGGGAGGTCCATTGGGAGGTTATTTTTATGCCTAGGTTTAACACTTTTCGTTTTATGCGCGCAGTAATGTTTTTAACACGCAAAATGTATAGCTATGCGTTTTATTAAATAAATGCAAAAATGTAAAAATGCATTCGGATTGGAAAAAGATCTAAAGTTTTGAGTGAGGACCAAAAAACATTAATGCCATTAAAAAAAACAATTGACATAATATTTGCGCTACATTATATGATTTGGAGTCTCCTTTTAAGCAAGAAAATACTTGTGATAAAGACTCCGGTCTTGAACTTATCCAAATATCTAAAAAATATCAACATCTGTGAGTGCAGTTAGTAAAAAAAAGTTTCAAGGTTAAGACTGACTTTTATGTCCATCATCAACCTGCCTTTTCCCAACTATGTTGGGGTCGGCTTCCAGTCTAATCGGATACAGCTGAATACCAGTATTTTACACGGAGCGACTGCCTATCAGACCTCCACAACCCAGTTAATGGGTAACACGCGGTACCACGCGGTAAGATCGATTAGCAGACTCTCAGGCTTCTGACTGCCCTTCATTACCATCTCCCATCCCTGTATTAGTTGTGACAGTCAAAACATCCTAAAATGATGTCTAAATATAACTTTGCCCAAATAATGTTACTATTTTACAACTTAACACTAAATACCATTTTTTTAAATTATATTTTCAAATTCAAATGGGTTTCAAATTCAAATCCTGCTTCCAAATTTTCAAATTCAAATCCTGCTTCCAACTTTTATTTAATTTAGAATGGGCTTGTTTTTAGCTTTTCAGATTTTTTTTAACTTAATTTTTTACCGCAGTCGGGTTTTTTTTATTTTTTTAAATAACTTTTTTATTTCCAGCTTTTTAGTTTACAAATGTGTACTTACATAAGATTTCGCAGACGATTTAGTTCTTGGTAGGTGTTTTTTTATAATTTGTCACTTCGAATTGCTTTTAAGTATATATGTTGTGTATATATTTGTAATCACCTTTTAAAACCCTTTATTTTGATACCCCACTCGATAGGTATTGAAAAAAAAAATAATTAATATGGCATCCAGTACCTAGTCGCCATATTGAATTTTCACTAACGTCATGTCTTTAGTGACACTCGCCGGACTAAGAGGAATCGATTAACGTGTGAATCATAAAAATCGGCCCAGGCGTTTGGTCTGTATAGTGCTTCAAAGGAACATACATACATACATAGGCTGATGAACACATTACCACTCCTTTGCGTCGCGCAGTCGGGTAAAAATCAATCATCGCTGTCAATGGCACAAGTGCCCAAAAGGCTGGCAGCATTACCACGTTGGATGGCAATGCTTATTCTTTGGGCTAAAAATAGGCCAGCCCTCTGGTCACGTGAAGGAAAATAAAATAATAATTATAATTTAATTATGATTCACAATTTTTATTAGGGCAAAGTTATAGTTAAGTTATAATTAGTATACTTGTTTTTCTTGAACTGGTCGTAGTTCTGGGTCGTCATAAACACGGCCATTAAATTTAAAAATAGTGAATATAAATTTTATTATTTTGACCCCATAATAATATTTATCTAAAAACTATGCTTTAATGATAGTATTTGCATTTTAATTGATTGTAATTAGACACAGAACCTAATACTGAATTATGCAAAACATTGCATTATAGAAATGCAAATTACGAAATAAATAATGTTTTTTATTGGACAATAATTATTTGCGTTTCCTTTAAATCCACTAAGTAATTACTTTCGCAAGTTGAATTTTATTGGACGGGTCGTGCAAGTTGTTTGCACAACTTGTGGATATCAACTTGCACAACACCATTTCTCCTAGTTACCTACTAAGTTGAAAAGACCGTTGGATCTCGCTCGTGTAAATTGTTTTTTTTTTTTTCATTACGGCGAACGCGTCAGTACAACGCGGTCACCTTAACTCGACGCTTGGTCTTGATGACGTCATTTCGGTTTTTTGGTAATTTACCTAAATATACCTAATAAAAAATATAATTAAAACGACAACAGAAAACTAGCCAAATTATCGACGCGCGTATCGGTAACAAAGACAAAGACAAAGGCCTAACACTTGCTGGGCGAGCTAAGGAATGCGGGCCTCGCATTACAGAGATGCGTCGAGTTAATGTGACCGCGTTGTAAGTTGTAAGTAGGTAAAGCCTGTGGAATTCAACTTTTCTTACGTTTTTTTGCAATTTGCACGTCAGTATCAGGTTGTATGGTGATCTAAATATGACTCGCAGCCGTAACTAAGTGTCTAAACACACTATGCCGAAGGTACGCGACCGAAGTTCGGCATGATTACGCCTGCAATGCTATTTAAATTATTGACGACACATTATGCCGAAATTACGTTGCGTTACAGCTTAGTGTGTAAACACACTATGCCGAAGTTACGCGACCGAAGTTCGGCAAGATTACGCCCGCAATGCTATTTCAATGCTATTTAACGCAACGTAATTTCTGCATAATGTGTCGTCAGTAATTCAAATAGCATTGCAGGCGTAATCATGCCGAACTTCGGTCGCGTAACTTCGGCATAGTGTGTTTAGACACTTACGGCCTTATTACAAAACAAGATTTATCTTAAGACTCAGGTTTAAACCATCCAGCCATTTTTAAATTTCGAACTTTAGTCTAACGAAGTTAAAGTTCTTATTACAAAAACTGACGTTAAACCCGAGTCTGAGTTGTCAATTTTGCATTAAGAACTTTACGTTTGTCAAAATAAAGTTCAAAATAGAGTAACTGGCTCGAAGGTTTAGGCTAAGTCTAAAATTAGATCTCGTTTTGTAATAAGACGATTACAGTCGAACTTCGGTCGGGCGTAAGTGCAGCGGCAATTCGGCGGCAACGTATTCTGTAGAGCACACATTATACGCGACCGAAGTTCGGTTCGATTGCCGACGAAGATCCGGGGCGGGGGGCAGCGGGAGGCAGGCATGCCCGCGCCCCGCGTGTGCGCAACTGAATTTCTGCCGCGTAAATTCTGCACTTATGGTGTGTCATATCAGCCGAATACGTCGGTCGGAACGTAAAATCAGCTGCGGAACTTCAGTCGCGTATCTTCGGCATAGTGTGTTTAGACACTTATATTTATTTATAGAAATAAACACTCCGAAAATTTCAACTGTCTACCTATTACGGTTCATGAGGTGCACACGCCAGCACATAAAGCTACTACAAACTGTCAAAGAAGGATGCCCATTTTTCACCTGACAATGTATAGAAATGAAATAAATATTAAAATTCGGCTAATTTAATTGTACATTCATTACGCTAATCACAATTTTAAAAGAAGGCCAGGAAAAAAATATTTATTAATTTTTCTTTATGCTAACTCTACGTCTTATTACCTTATTTTGAACGCATCTCAATTACCCTGAACGCATCCAACTACTCATTTTTTACAACGTTCCGTTTTGCACACTGCTTCTGACTTTATTCAACTCTTTTTCTGAGTTTTATATATTATTTTAGTTTTATTTAAGCATTAACTATTTTTTATTAGTCTGTGCATAATACAGATCAATTCAAAATAACATGATAATTAAATAAATTAATTATGCAGATTATAATTGAGTTCGCACGATTAAAACAGATTTTTTAGATATTTTGACAGTTCTGCGACTTCGTTGTTGCGCTTCCGTCTCGTTGTGTATTGTGCCATTTTGTGTGTGTAACTACTGAGATGGGCTAGGTTTCAAGACAATATCTCTGCTCCAGCAGTATTTCGGGATGACGTAGTAGGTAGGTATACTATATGTACTGCGGTCAACGAAATGGGTAGGCAAGTGATCACTTTTGACAATACAATAGCAAAGTTAGACTTTTTCTAAGTAAACAAACTATCGTAAAGGCAAATCCTAATCTAAAAAGTAACATTAATATTTTTTGGCCTTTGTAGACTTTAAATCGTAAAAATGACTATATGACATTATTTTCTAATCTTACAGGTACTCTTTCTACTATACCTTATAACTATACATTAACTTTCATTATCAGGTTTTTAAATGTATGGAAAGTGGGCATTGTTCTTTCTTTAATAGATTTTCAACTTTATGTCTAAAGCATAAGGTTCAAAGTTGATTGGGAAAATTTGACAGTTTCGGGTAGCGCACAGCGGAGGCTTAGTAATAGGGTTCCGTTGGCACCATTTGGGTACAGAACCCTTAAAAGTGTGCAACACTAGAAGCCCAAAACGTTTTAAGAGGTTCATTAATTTTAAAACGCGTACAAGAGATCAATTAGGTTTTTAGAGGATCAGCCAAATATTTCTAGTTATGCACAATTATTGAACTGTAAGTATTTTCAACTAATCATAGATCTGGATTGTAAGTAAATTGCAGAGTACTTGTGTAGTGTCGTAATTCTTTCCACCGACAATATAAAGAAATCATCCAACCATGCAGACATTGTATTCTTTCTCAATATTTTAACGAGTGCAGTTTATTAATTAGCGTTAGCGTTAATTAGGAAGGGCCCGTGACTAAATAACAACAGCCGCACAGGACGATCGATCAGGTTAAGCTACGCTTGCCGCGGTTGGTCTGTGGATGGGTGACCATCTTTACATACCGTGTCCCCTCCGTGCCTCGGAAAGCACGTTAAGCCGTTTGTCCCGGCTGTCATTCGTGGATCTTTGACAGTCGTTACGGGTAGTCAGAAGCCCGAAAATCTGACAACCAGTCTTACCAAGGGGTATCGTATTACCGAGTGACTGGGTTGTGGAGCTCAGATAGGCAGTCGCTCCATGTAAAATACTGGTATTCAGCTGCATCCGGTTAGACTGGAAGCCGACCCCAACATAGTTGGGAAAAGGCTAGGCAGATGATGAGTTTATTATTAGCATTAATTAAAAAACTCAGCACTTGGTTAATATCCCGACCAGTCGTACTCAGCGCTACTCCTCCACATTTATTATGCGCTCACGCATTTATTTTCTACTAGCTTCTGCCCGCGGCTTCGCCCGGGAGGTATGTCGATAAAACTATCTCATGTCCTTCCTCGGGATGCAATCTATCTCTCTGCCAAATTTTATCGAAAACCGTTCAGTGGTTTAGCAGTGAAAAGTTAACAGACAGACAGAGTTACTTTCGAATTTATACAGTAAATATGGAATATGGATATGGATGGATGGATGGATTGGTTTGATTTTTTCACAGCTTCAAGGGACTGTAGACTTGAGTATATGGATTTAATTTCAATTCGATACCTCCACGCGTTCCCGAGATAAAGGGTCTTGACAGACGGACAACAATGTGATCCTATAAGGGTTCCGTTATTTCCAATTGAGGTACGGAACCTTAAAAACTGGCCAAGTGCGAGTCGGACTCGCACACGAAGGGTTCCGTACCACAAGGCATAAAACGCAGAAAAAAAGTTTCTTTTATACCCCTTTAAATTTTTACTTTATTTTATTTTTATTATTTGCTGTTAAAGCGGCAACAGAAATACATCATCTGTGAAAATTTCTACTGTCTAGCTATCACGGTTCACGAGATACAGCCTGGTGACAGACAGACAGAGGGACAGTGGAGTCTTAGTAATAGGGTCCCGTTTTTACCCTTTGGGTACAGAACCTTAAAAAAAAACGTTATACCTACTTGATTGGAAAAATATAGAGATACGAGTAAGCGATCGTCCATTTCATACATTTCATTTGGTTAGAATTTTTTTATGAAACAGTAAATAAGTAAGAACCAATCTCTTATGGAAAAGTGCTTATAGTAGAAATCTAACTTAAAAACCGCCCAAGTGCGTGTCGGGCCACGGACAGTGTAGGGTTCCGTAGTAGCCCGTTATCACAATGTAGTACGATTCTGTTGTTCTATAGTCTGAATATAAAAAAATTAAAATAAAAAAAATTTCGTTATAAACCAGCAACTACTTCATCTTAGTCACTTTAAAGGATTAATGCTAAGGATTTTGTATTTGGTACAAAATTATCCGATAGCCAAGTTCAACGACTATTAGGTACCGCTAAACTAATAAAGTTATCTTAACCGCTATACTTTTTCTTTAAAGTTCATGAAATGCACTATCATCGTGAATTTTTCCAGATTTTTCAAGCCAGCAGTTTAGGTTTTAGAGGGGGGGGGACGCCCTACTGGAACAAAAATTTGCACTTTAAAGTTTAATATTTCGTAAATGGAGCATTAAATCGAAAAATAATTTTAGCAACCCCCAAGTCATTTTAGAAGACCTATTTAACGATACCTACCCCACACGACGGGGTAGACGACGAAAAAAATATTCATCCCCACTTCACATGTAGGGGAGCTACCCTAAAAAAAAATATTTTCCAAAATTTTATTTTACCACTTTGTCGGCGTGATATACGTACATATAGGTACCAAATTTCAGCTTTCTAGTGCTAACGGTCACAGAGATTAAGCGAGGACGGACAGACAGACGGACGGACAGACAGACATGGCGAAACTATAAGGGTTCCTAGTCGACTACGGAACCCTAAAAAGATGACGTATTAATGATTCTAATGATTATAATTCTCTAAATATGTACCTGTTAATGTCGCGAATCATATTTTGATCAAGATACAACCTGACACTGACCTGCAAATTGCAAAAAACGTAAGAAAATTTTAATGTCGTGGTCTACCACTACCCATTCACTTTAACGTGCTTTCAGACACACTAAGGAGTTCGATACGTCATGGATGTTTACTTACGAGTATATGTATTTAAGTAATTCTCTTATATTTATTATTGCTATTATGGATTTTAACCTGAAATATATTAATTATTATATTATTTCCTTTATTTAATCTATGCTAATATTTAAAATAAATTTAATAATATGTACATTTATATGAAAAAATAAGAAAAATAATCATAGGGCATCAAAAAATTCGTCCGCATCGCTGTCAACAGGAACAGTGCCCAAAAGGCTGGCAGCATTGCCACGTTGAATGACAATGCTAATTCTTTGGCCAAGAAATAGGCCAGCCCTCTGGTCACGTGAAGAGTCGACTAACCGCTTGGCGATATCTCGAAAAACCAAGTGGGCACTCGGACCCCATGGCCCTAGTGTTTCAACCTTATATAAGAAGAAAGCCGTGTTAGTTACACTATTTATAACTCAAGAACGGCTTAACCGATTTGGCTGAAAATTGGTGGGGAGGTAGAACCAGGAGACGGACATAGGATCCTTTGTATATTTTTTTTTTTACTTAGGGTAGGAGTAGTGTAGGAATAGGTTAGGGCTAGAGTAGGAGTATGGTAGGAATAGGGTAGGGGTAGGGTAGGGTAAGGAAGGGGTAGGTAGGACACCACGCGAACGAAGTAGCGCCGGGCAGCTAGAAATAATTTATATGGCAAAACAACGTTTGCCGGGTCAGCAAGTAAATAAATAAATAAAACAAATATTGTCGGACTAACCGCGGCAAGCATAGCTTCACCTTCGACCGACTCGTGCAGCTATTAATACATATTTAGCCACGAGACCCAATAGCGAAAAACCATTATTTTTAATTGGCAAATGATATGTAATTTTACAGCATAACCTCAGTCTATGCCCGGGGGCAAAGCGAAACAATTTGTTATGCAAATTGAAACTTGCAGAACAATGCGGAATTTAAAAAAATATAATGATATAGTGGCATTATTTCCTTGTTCATAATTATAATATTTTTTGGGCTATTAGAATGAGGTTAGGATATGTGCTAGTCAGTGATTACAGGAGGTACGTCGTGCGAGTCTAGTAGGTGGTATAGTATCCCTACCTCTATCCTACTAGGCTGAGAATCAACACTTTTCGAACGTCAATTATAAAAGACAGTCCCCCAAAACGTCCCTTCACCACTTCATAGTCCTTTCGCTGGAGTGAAGAAGTGACGCAACAATCTCCCCAGCAGCACAGCTGTCTGTTCAGTTAGAAAATACAAAGACTTATAATAATTATATCCTTTTGAAATCATTGTTTTCAACTAGGATCTCCGGCCGTCCACGGGGTTTGTTATTTAGGTCGAAATTGCCAGAACGAAAACGTTGCCGTTGGAACCAAAAACGTACCAATTGCCAACCATTAGTTCTTCAAACTGTTTCTGGAGCGCTGGTGCCACGGTGGAACTCGTATTCGAAAATAAAGGGATATCTTAAGTTTTCCATATTTCGAACAGAACGATGTCAAAGAGAAATCAAATGGCTCGATAACAAATGAAACACTAAATTCGAAACACAAATGAACAAACCTAAATCCTACTTCGTAATTCCTATTCCTACTATAATATAATATAATATAATATAATATAATATAATATAATATAATATAATATAATATAATATAATATAATATAATATAATATAATATAATATAATATAATATAATATAATATAATATAATATAATATAATATAATATAATATAATATAATATAATATAATATAATATAATATAATATAGTATAATATAATCACACTAATATTATAAAGGCGAAAGTTTGTGAGTGTGTGTGTGTGTTTATATGTTTGTTACTTCTTCACGCTCAAACGGCTGGACCAATTTTGAATGACATTTTGTATGGAGGTAGCTGACACCCTGGATTAACATATAGGCTACTTTTTATCCCGATATTCCCACGGGATCGACAATTACGCGGGTGAAACCGCGGGGCGCAGCTAGTATAATATAGAAGTAAAGTTTGTAAGGATGGATGGATGTTTGTTAGTCTTTCACGCAAAAATTACTGAACGGATTTGGATGAAATTTGGCACACAGATAGTTTATAACCAGGATTAACACATACGATACTTTTTATTCCGATATTATATTATATATAATATATTATATAAAACTTATGCGGGTGAAATCGCGAGGGGATGTTAGTTTGAAATTAATTTTAATTTGGAATTCGTAACCAAATGCCAGATATTTGAGCTGAAAGTGGCCAGCTACAAAACGCCAATTTCCTAAGTAAGGTTCAATATTATGCCAGCAACTTTAAAATACTCACGGAGGTTGAATGCAGAGATCATAGCACACGTATCAAACCTTCAAAGTCAAAGTCAAAGTCAGGCACTTTTGAACGTCAAAAATTACTAAAATAGAATTGATTCTAGTCGCCCATTCCAAAAGGTAGTTTTCGTATGGAGAAGAATGGGCAAGAAACTCCACCGTTACTCTTTTAAAATGTTTTACAATACAACCTTAAAGGGATCGTCACCGTATCGACTCGAGCCGTTCAGTAGTCTTTGTATGAAACTCCCTACTGCAACGCACAGTAATCAGAATCGTAACGTAATCGCCTCGCCTCGGGACAAGCTCACGAACCGTGTTGCGGTGCGTTACGGCTCGTCCCCGCGCTTACGGCTCGTCGTCCCCGCGTTTACGTCTCTCCGTACCCGAGCTTACGTCTCTTCGTCCACCCTTGCCCCTCTCACCCCTCCGGCCTGCCTGCTGCAGCATCAACCAGCGGTCGCCTAGCCGTAGCCGAGTCGACGTATCGGAGCTTCTGATCCGCTTTGGTTGCGTGCTTACGTTAGGTTGACGCCTGTTTGACGGCGAGGCGATAGGCGATACGGTGCCGATCCCTTTCCGATTTGATACGTGTGCTATGACCTTAATAGCCTCTACAGTACCTATTGAAAGTGACTGTCACTTTTGCTGCTGTTATCTCGACAATGATTGTAACTAATGAATATTCTATTGACTGGCCCGTTGGTCTAGTGGTTAGTGGCCCTGACTGCTATGCCGGAGGTCGTGGGTTCGATTCCCACCCAGGACAAATGTTTGTGTGATGAGCATGATCATTTGTTCTGTGTCTGGGTGTAATTTATCTATAATATGTATGTATTTAGAAATATATAAGTATGTTTATCAGTTGTCTAGTACCCATAACACAAGCTCTGCTTAGCTTGGGACTAGACGGCGTTGTGTGATAGTGGTCGAATATATTTATTATTTATTTATTTATTCTTGACCTGTCAAAATGTAACCTAGGTTTAATAATTAATGACCAATAGTGTGTCGGCCATTTAATTTAGGCTACATGCAATGGCATTTAATGATTGATATACTTTCTCTCTTATTTCAAAAAACTTGACATTTATACGCTTTATAATTAGGTAATAATTATTACCGTTCTTGTTTTTTTTTTTTCAAGGTAATGAAATAATGAGATTATAAAAATAGAAACCCTACTTTTTTTTTTAAGGGGGAAGCACCAAGGTAGCCCGCGAAATTCAAATTTTCTTACGTTTTTTGCAATTTGCTGGTCAGTATTAAGTTGTAAGTTGATTACAATATGATTCGCAGCCGTAACAAATATGTATTTACAGAATTATAATCATTAAAGTCATCAACACAACTCTCTAAGACCAAGTAATCCCCAAGAATGACTATTTCATGAAATCTTGACATTTGGGGATTATACTAACTTATCAAGTTGTATTACTGATTGTAATGATTATAATTCTATAAATACATATTTGTTACGACCGCGAATCATATTTTAATCAACGTTCAACTTAATACTGAGCAGCAAATTGCAAAAAACGTAAAAAAAAATGAATTTCGCGGGCTACCCTGGCGCTTTCGTCTTAAGATTAGCTACTGCACTCAGAGAAGTCGCTTAACAATAATAAAAGTCATCATTAACCGTAATTAACAGGCATATTGTAATACAAACAATCTGCCTAGCCCTTTCCAAACTATGTTGGGATCAGCTTCCAGTCTAACCGGATGCGGCTGAATACCAGTACTTTACATGGAGCGACTGCCTATCTGACCGCCACAACCCAGTTACTGGGTAACACGATGGTTACCCCTTGGTAAGACTGGTTGTCAAATACAACGTTATTTTTAGTCTAAGCGAAACCTGAATATTGTTTGTTCAGAATAAGTAACTGAATCGATTCCAATTATTACCCCATGTTATATTTTGTCCCAAAAATATTTAAAAAAGGTTAAAAGTTGGACACCGAGAGACACTAAGTAGGTTATCCAATCTCCGCGCCGGACGGTTAGGTACCTAGGTACTATTACCAATGAGCGCAAGACGGCACGGCGCGAGCGGTGCGGGTGAGCATATTTTTGTACGGACAAACAGGTAAATTAACAAGCTTATATAACTTTGTGATATTTCATGATACAGTTTTGAAATTTTGTACATAGATTCTTTACATAAAAATACTAGACACGTGTTTCGGGTTTCGCATATAGGTACCTACTAAAAATAATGTTGATATATGGCCTTCTCACTACCCGTAACGACTGAAAAATATACGAATGCCAGCCGGGACCAACGTCATAACGTGCTTGCCGAGGCTCGGGTATGTAATCGATGGTCACCCATCCTCGAACCGACCGCGGCAAGCGTAGCTTAACCCCTTAGATCAACCCGTACCTACATCTGTTATTATTAAGCCACGAGCTCCTCGAACCCTATGAGCCCCTTTTGAAACAGACCATATTACACAGTTGTGTGTGGTGCCGGACTTAAAGAATTGCACCACCCCTTACCTACTTCCCGTGGGTGTCGTAAAAGGCGACTAAGGGTCTTACCGGAGAATGGGCAGCAGCGTTCTCTATTTATTCCATCATCATACCATACTGCGATCGCCAACCCGCCTGCCAAGCGTGGCGATTATGGCAACCCCCCCCCCCCCAAATTGGGGGAGGCCTATGTATGTCCAGCAGTAGACGTCTATCGGCTGAAACGACGACGACGATATTACACAGTTATTCACAGTCAAAGCATTTATTTCAAATAGGCACATAAAAGGCACTTTTGAACGTCAAAAATTACAACAAAGTAGAATTGATTCTAGTCGCCCATTTTTCGCCCAGTTTTCGTATGGAGAAGAAAGGGCAAGAAACTCCGCCGTTAGGTACTCTTTTAAAATGTTTTACAATAATTGGCATACATTAATTATATAATAATAATATGTGAAGACGATGCACCTAAAATAAAATTACTATACCACAATAGGTAAAAGAATTAAAAATGAAACCATGACAGATAAATTTAATTATCTGATAACTAGATACATGGTGCTCACATATTTACAAACATGGTAAAAGTATACGAATTCATTTAAATAAAAAAAATACAAGTAAAAATTACCATGAGATTCAGGTATTCGTGTTAAGCAATTAATTATATTCAATCTTAATTAATTTATGGTAAGCGGCCTGTCATTACTAACTATTATTTCAGTCTGTGTCGAATAATAAAATTTCTTATTTATGCAGCTTCAAATACAATAAGTAACTTGCCGCGCTTGACTCGGTGGAACGCAGAGCTAAGAGGCTCATTGGCGACGTAGAACTGGTGGATGCCAAGCTTCACAGCTTGGCTCATCGCCGCAAGGTTGCCTGCTTGTCGGTCTTCTACAGACTGTACTTCGGTGATTGTGCCCAAGAACTCCACAATCTCATTCCACCGGTCTTCTACCTTCGGTCATCCAGACGCACTGCACGTTACCATCCCTGCCTAGTTGCTATTCCACCACAAATGTCTTTTATAATGCGCACAGCAAAAGAGTGGAACTCTTTACCTGCGTCTGTGTTTCCGAGCGCATACAACCCGAATCTCTTCAAAGTCAGAGTGAACAGGCTTCTTCTGGGTAAGCTCATTCCATCGTCGACTTTGTTTCTGTCACCTCTGACCTAGACTTGAGTCAAGAGCAAACCCATTTCAAATTAAAAAAAAGTATTGCATATTATTTCAGGGTTATAAATATCTTTGTATCATCTCAGCAATATTCACGTAATTTTAATAAAAACCTTCACAGAATGATCTCATTCTCAATCGGTCAAAAAAACCTCTAATTTCCCTACGTTTTTAACATTGATTCAAACTCAAACTCAAAGCATTTATTTCGATAAGACCTTGTACAGGCGCTTTTGAATTGTCAAAATTAAAAAGTCTGTCTGTAGTGTTAGTCAGAAAGTTGAAGCTAGTTGCCCATTCCAAAACGTAGATCTCTATGGAGAAGAACGTGCACGAAACTCCATGGACACTCTTTTAAATCAAGATATTACAAAATCCTACCCTACCTACATTAGGATTCTTGTTGCTTCTATTTATGTGAGAACAATCTAATAAAATTGGCCAAGTGCGAGTTGGAGTCGCACACGAAGGGTTGCGAACCACAAGGCAAAAACGCCGGAAAAACACGTTTGTTGTATGGGAGCCCCCCTTAAATATTTATTTTATTTTAATTATATTATTTATTATTAAATTAAAAATACAACTGAGTATTTTGTAAATATTTCAAGTGCCTACCTGTTGCCATTATTAATATCGAGCAAAAAAGGGCAAAAAATGCTTCCCATTAAGGTAGCCCGCGAAATTCAAATTTTCTTACTTTTTTTGCAATTTGCTGGTCAGTATTAAGTTTTAAGTTGATTACAATATGATTCGCGGCCGTAACAAATATGTATTTACAGAATTATAATCATTAAAGTCATCAACACAACTCTCTAAGACCAAGTAATCCCCAAGAATGACTATTTCATGAAATCTTGACATTTGGGGATTATACTAACACAAGTTGTATTACTGATTGTAATGATTATAATTATACCTACTAAAAATAATTGAAATATATACGAATGCCAGCCGGGACCAACGTCTTAACGTGCTTTGAGGCTCGGGTATGTAATCGATGGTCACCCATCCTCGAACCGACCGCGGCAAGCGTAGCTTAACCCCTTAGATCAACCCGTACCTACATCTGTTATTATTAAGCCACGAGCCCCTCGAACCCTATGAGCCCCTTTTGAAACAGACCATATTACACAGTTATTCACAGTCAAAGCATTTATTTCAAATAGGCACATAAAAGGCACTTTTGAACGTCAAAAATTACAAGAAAGTAGAATTGATTCTAGTTGCCCATTCCAAAAGGTAGTTTTCGTATGGAGAAGAAAGGGCAAGAAACTCCACCGTTACTCTTTTAAAATGTTTTACAATATTTGGCATACTATTACAATAATATGTGAAGACGATGCACCTAAAATAAAATTACTATACCACAATAGGTAAAAGAATTAAAAACTGGCCAAGCGCGAGTCGGACTCGCACACGAAGGGTTCCGTACCACAAGGCAAAAACGCCGAAAAAAACATGTTTGTTGTATGGGAACCCCCCTTAAATATTTATTTTATTTTAATTTTATTATTTATTATTAAAGTTAAAATATAACTGAGTATTTTGTGAATATTTCAAGTGCCTACCTGTTGCCATTTTGGATATCGAGCAAAAAAAGGCAAAAAAATCGCGTTTGTTGTATGGGAGCCCCCCTTAAATATTTATTTTATTTTGTTTTTAGTATTTGTTGTTATAGCAGCAACAGAAATACATAACTTGTGAAAATTTCAACTGTCTAGCTATCGCGGTTCTTGAGATACAGCCTGGTGACAGACAGACAAACAGACGGACAGACGGACAGACGGACAGACGGACAGACGGACAGACGGACAGACAGCGAAGTCTTAGTAATAGGGTTCCGTTTTTACCCTTTAGGTACGGAACCCTAAAAATGAAACCATGACATATATATTAATTATCTGATAGATACATGGTGCTCACATATTTACAAACATGGTAAAAGTAAACGAATTCATTTAAATAAAAAAAATACAAGTAATAATTACCATGAGATTCAGGTACTCGTGTTAAGCAATTAATTATATTCAATCTTAATTAATTTATGGTAAGCGGCCTGTCATTACTAACTATTATTTCAGTCTGTGTCGAATAATAAAATTACTTATTTATGCAGCTTCAAATACAATAAGTAACTTGCCGCACTTGACTCGGTGGAACGCAGAGCTAAGAGGCTCATTGGCGACGTAGAACTGGTGGATGCCAAGCTTCACAGCTTGGCTCATCGCCGCAAGGTTGCCTGCTTGTCGGTCTTCTACAGACTGTACTTCGGTGATTGTGCCCAAGAACTCCACGACCCCATTCCACCGGCCCCCTTCTACCTACAGTCATCCAGACGCACTGCAAGTTACCATCCCTGCCTAGTTGCTATTCCACCAATTCGCACTAAGCGTTTTCAAATGTCTTTTATAATGCGCACAGCAAAAGAGTGGAACTCTTTACCTGCGTCTGTGTTTCCGAGCGCATACAACCCGAATCTCTTCAAAGTAAGAGTGACCAGGCTTCTTCTGGGTAAGCTCACTCCATCGTCGACTTTGTCTCTGTCACCTCTGACCTAGACTAGAGTCAAGAGCAAACCCATTTCAAATAAAAAAAAAGTATTGCATATTATTTCAGGGTTATAAATATCTTTGTATCATCTGAGCAATATTCACGTAATTTTAATATAACTTTCACAGTATGATCTCATTCTCAATTTGTCAAAAATACCTCTAATTTCCCTACGTTTTTAACATTGATTCAAACTCAAACTCAAAGCATTTATTTCAATTAAACCTTGTACAGGCACTTTTGAATTGTCAAAATTAAATAGTCTGTCAGTTAGTCCGAAAGTTGAAGCTAGTTGCCCATTCCAAAACGTAGATCTCTGTGGAGAAGAACGTGCAAGAAACTCCATGGACACTCTTTTAAATCAAGATATTACAAAATCCTGGGTACCTACATTATTCTTGTTGCTTCTATTTATGTGAAAACAATGTTAAAAAAAACTGGCCGAGTGCGAGTCGGACTCGCGCACGAAGGGTTCCGTACCACAAGGCAAAAACGCCGGAAAAAACACGTTTGTTGTATGGGAGCCCCCCTTAAATATTTATATTATTTATTATTGAAGTAAAAATACAGCTGAGTATTTTGTGAATATTTCAAGTGCCTACCTGTTGCCATTATTGATATCGAGCAAAACAGGGCAAAAAAAATCGCGTTTGTTGTATGGGAGCCCCCCTTAAATATTTATTTTATTTTGTTTTTAGTATTTGTTGTTATAGCGGCAACAGAAATACATAATTTGTGAAAATTTCAACTGTCTAGCTAAGGCGGTTCTTGAGATACAGCCTGGTGACAGACAGACGGACAGACAGCGAAGTCTTAGTAATAGGGTTCCGTCTTTACCCCTTTGGGTACGAAACCATAAAATACCTAAAGAGCAATTAATACTAATATTATAAATGCGAAAGTGTGTCTGTCTGTCTGTCTGTCTGTTACCTCTTCACGCTTAAACCGCTGAACCGATTTAGTTGAAATTTGGTATAGAGATAGATTGAGTCCCGGGAAAGGACATAGTATAGTTTTTATCCCGATATTCCCAAGGGATCGACACTTATGCGGGTGAAACCGCCGGACGCTGCTAGTTTCTTATACAGCCTATTCAACCTTTAATGTTCACTGCTGGGTCACAGGCCTCCTGTCTGAGAGGGAGTGGGCCGTAATCCACCACGCGGGCTCAGTGCCGGTTGGTAGATATAAACTGCCATATCCACGTAGTATTACTTATAGATCCTTCATAGGCCACCCCCAAAAAGGGGGGGGGGGGGGGGGTTGCCATGCCATAATCGCCACGCTTGGCAGGCGGGTTGGCGATCGCAGTATGGTATGGTGGTGGAATGCATAGAGAACGCTGCTGCCCATTCTCCGGTACGCCCCTTAGTCGCCGTTTACGACACCCACGGGAAGTATGGGGTGGTGTAGGAATTATAAAACGAAATAATTAAATTACACTCAAAATACATTAAATACAAAAATATTTATATACCTAGTAGAAAACATAAAGTAATTATGTTGGGTAACATTTAACAAAATTATGACTAAATTAACTAAACTGTGAACTACTGTGCTGTGTGTGTGTGTGTGTGTACCTACTATATCTTTCTGTCATCATCATATTATCATCATCTGCCTAGCCTTTCCCAACTATGTTTGGTCGGCTTCCAGTCTAACCGGATGCAGTAATACCAGTATTTTACATGGAGCGACTGTCTATCTGACCTCTACAACCCAGTTACTGGGTAATACGATACCCCTCTTCCAGTCTAACCGGATGCAGTAATACCAGTATTTTACATGGAGCGACTGTCTATCTGACCTCTACAACTCAGTTACTGGGTAATACGATACCTCTTTAAGACTGGTTGTCAGTGTGTACAACGCGGTCACATTAACTCGACGCATCTTTAGAATGCCCGCATTCCTTAGCTCGCCCAGCAAGTGTTAGGTCTTTGTCTTTGTTACCGATACGCGCGTCGATAATTTGGCTAGATTTCTGTTGTTGTTTTAATTATATTTTTTATTAGGTATATTACCAAAAAACAAAAATGACGTCATCAAAGCCAAGCGTCGAGTTAATGTGACCGCGTTGTAACTGTCTGTATGAGCTAAATTGCTAAAAACAATAACTAGGTAAGCTTCTTTCGATAGTAAATCTTATCCATTTTTTTCTTATTCTCTTTCAAACAAATAATATTAAAGTACAATTACTCCTTCGTGGTCATGAGTACCGAAAGAGGTCATTGCCGGCATTTACCAACTTAATTACACCACTAACAATGTACTCCATCAATCAAAAGTCAACCTTAATACAAAAACAATAAAGTCCATCAATAAATTTTCCTAACTGCAAAAATAAAGTTGTTCCTACAATATTAGTTTCTGCAACTAGGAAATTTGTAATGGGCTTTAAAACAAGGAAGGTAAGGTTTCATTTAGAGTGGTTTCAATAGTGTTATTAAACGGTTAATTGGCTAGTATAAAATTACAGAGTAATAATTTATTCAACGCGGATTTTTAAATGATACGATAATTACTGTAAAAACCTTAGGTGTCATCTTAGGTCCTATGTGCTGGTGGTGATCACCGGGGTGGTTTTAGTGAGGTAAAATCCCACACTCCCCGACCTCCCTCCTCGGAGGTCGGGTGCCTTTTGGAGGTTAACCCAGAAAACAAAAAAAAAGTGTCAAATTAGGTCCTGTGTGCTGATGGTGATCACCGGGGTGGTTTCAGTGTTTTAGAAACAATAAAAGTATATTATCGACTACGGTAAACAAAATCAGAAAAATATAATAATATGATATTCTTCAGGATATATGCTAGGTAGATAGTGTGTTGAAAACACAACTAATTTGGGCCAGCGGTAACCCTTTCGGACAATCCCGCTGACTCCTATGTTGGGATCGGCTTCTAGTCTAACTCGAAGCCCCCCTTAGGGCCGAAGCCGGTCAGCGGGATTGTCCGAAAGGGTTACCGCTGGCCCGGAACATAAAGGGCTAAGGTAGGAACACGGGTGGGTTTTAGTCAGTAAGAGTCTGACACTCCGTTCCGCTCCACCCGGAGCGGGTGGAGTTATTTGATGATTTCCCATCCGCAATAAAAAGCCCTTTATGTTCCGGGCCAGCGGTAACCCTTTCGGAACATCCCGCTGACCTGAACAGACAGCTGGGGGCCTAAAAAGGCCACTTTGGCAGAATCACAAAAGGATAACATTATGAATCATAATATGGCGAAGACAGTCCGTGATTTTCTTTTTTTCGCTGCACTACGTAGGTATAAACAAAGAGATTGGGATTGAATTTGGATGGGATTCATTGGTATTTTAGCACAGACACAAAAAAATAATTACTGAAAAATTCTTCGCCAATGGGATTTGAAACCATTAACATGACAGTTAACTGTCCATTATGATTCATAATGTTATCCTTTTATGATTCTGCCAAAGTGGCCTTTTTAGGCCCCCTGTTCTGGCTTGCCAGCTTCCCAGAAACAGTTTGCAGGACTAATGGTTGGCAATTGGTTCGTTTTTGGTTCCAACGCCACCGTTTTCGTTCTGGCAATTTTGACCTAAAGGACAAACCCCGTGGACGGCCGGAGATCCTAGTTGACAACAATGATTTCAAAACGATATAATTATTAGAATTCAATGTATTTTCTAACTGAACAGACAGCTGTGCTGCTGGGAGTTTGTTGCGTCACTTCTTCTCCCCAGCGATAGCCCTAGGAAGTGGTGAAGGGCGGACGTTTTGGGGGAATGTCTTTTGTAATTTTGACATTCCAAAAGTGTTGATTCTCATCCTAATTTGAATAAATGACTTTAGATTATGATTTAGACCCTATTCAACAAATTGCAGCTCATAAATTTCCTTGGTACAAACAAACTATACATTATAAAAGACAATTTCGCATATGTAATTTTGACGTTCCAAAAGTGTTGTTTCTCAGCCTAATTTGAATAAAATGACTTTTGATTATGATTTAAACCCTATTCTACAAATTGCAGCTCATAAATTTCCTTGTACAAACAAACTATACATTATAAAAGACAATTTCGCATATGTAATTTTGACGTTCCAAAAGTGTTGTTTCTCAGCCTAATTTGAATAAAATGACTTTTGATTATGATTTAGACCCTATTCTACAAAATTGCAAGTCTTAAATTTCCTTGTACAAACAAACTATACATTATAAAAGACAATTTCGCATATGTAATGTTGACATTCCAAAAGTGTTGTTTCTCAGCCTAATTTGAATAAAATGACTTTTGATTATGATTTAAACCCTATTCAACAAATTGCAGTTCATAAATTTCCTTGTACAAACAAACTATACATTATAAAAGACAATTTCGCCACACAAAGGCGTATAATAATACTAATAATAGCTTACCAATAGGCGGGCGCGGTCGAGAGCAAAACTAGTTAAATATGTATACAAACTCAGGACCAAACGTTGCGAAATCTATCCTTGAGTTAATTTTTGTCTGTGTGGTGCCGGACTTAAAGAATAGCACCACCCCATACTTCCCGTGGGTGTCGTAAAAGGCGACTAAGGGTCTTACCGGAGAATGGACAGCAGCGTTATCTATTAATTTAAAATTAAAAAAAAAACCCTCCTGCCAAGCGTGGCGATTATGGCAACCCCCCCCCCCCCCCCTTGGGGGAGGCCTGTGTCCAGCAGTGGACGTCTTTGGGCTGAAATGATGATAATTTTTGAAGTGAAAACTTCTTTGACCAATGATGAGGAAAGTGGAGCGATGACTGTCATCACTCCACTTTCCTCATCAATCTAGGGCAAATCTAATATCAATTGATCGACCACTGTAAATCGAACGTCTAAATACTCGAACGTTCATAATATCGAATAGTTATATGTATTTATCTGTTTTTTGTCTCGTTACATAATTTTATCCTTTTCCAATTACATTTCATTTTATTATTATTTTGTGTCGGGGGTTTTTATCAGACATAATAATACTAAGGCTTCGTTAAAATTCTTAATAATGCTACAACTATTTACCTAGATGTAGGATATTTATGCCTCTAACAGATACATTAATAAAATCCGAGCTCTTATCCGGTGGATATTAATAGGTTTTTGCAATAACAAGGTTATCCAAGTCAGAGAGGACAGAGGTTGTTGACAGGCTTCTGACTCCCAGTTACAACTGTCAAAGATCTACAAATGACAGCCGCGAGAAACGGCTTAACGTGCTTTCCGAGGCACGAAGGGGTCTCGAAATAAAGGGTGTTTGTATGCTGGATACAAAGCCTTTACGTTTGTTGTATGGGAGCCCCCCTTAAATATTTATTTTATTTTTATTATTTATTATTAAAGTAAAAATACAACTGAGTATTTTGTGAATATTTCAAGTGCCTACCTGTTGCCATTTTCGATATCGAGCAAAAAAGGGCAAAATCATCGCGTTTATTGTATGGGAGCCCCCCTTAAATATTGATTTTATTTTATTTTTAGTATTTGTTGTTATAGCGGCAACAGAAATACATAATTTGTGAAATTTTCAACTGTCTAGCTATCGCGGTTCTTGAGATACAGCCTGGTGACAGACAGACGGACAGACAGCGAAGTCTTAGTAGTAATAGGGTCCCGTTTTTACCCTAAAAACAGTGGCACCCCGGGAGTGCCGACAGAAGTGAAAACAAAACACAAACAGAATACTTTGCCATCACTCACTGACTTAACGGATATACATTATAACCGAGTACATCCCGAGGACAGCCGAACACATCCGAAGCGGGTATTTTTTTGAATCGTCTTATAAACAAAACACGCGCGTTGTCGCTTACGGTAACAGTGGAGCGAGTTCACGCCCGCATGTATTTAACAGTGCAACCGCAACAATTTCGCCATGTCTTGTCCGTATGAGAAGCGGAATACTAGCGAAACTGCCTGTTCTAACGCATAGATTTGACTATTTCTATCTCTTTCCCCGCGTGGTTTCGTCGATCTTCTCCGAGCGCCAGCCATACTTCCGCGCTCCGGCCGCCATTTTATTGCGGTGCCGCGTTGTTTTCGCACTTGCTTGTGGAAGTCGACAAAAATAAGAAGCAAAACTACATTTTATCCCAAAGTAAGTACATATTGTTATTGTGGACTTTCCACAATAACATTGCTTCCTCCTCTGACTCTGATAACGACGACATTTTGCTCCCCCCCAAGCGTCAAGCGTACACCAATCAAATATTATGATATGAAATCGATTTAAAGAGGAAGGTATTATGTAAAATATCCAAAATATTTGAAGCCCTAATTAATATCGCACACTTCGTCGAACACAAGTGGCAACTTAACCAAAGGTGTAACGCCGACGTTTCGAGTCATTAAATCTTATTATCCAATGGTGTTACGGCGACGCTTGAGAGGTTAACCTTTCAACCGTCGATATGAGACAGCATAGTTCAGTACCTACACAATTATGTAGTATTTTTTATTTTAATAAGAGGGAAAAATAATATAAAACTGAAAATTATTCTTAGTAACTACTTACTTATTTATATTAATGTGAGCATTGCTTTTGAGCATCTTTGGCTAGAATTAGCAAAATCAGGTTTGTAACTTTGTATAGGTCTACCAGAATCTCATGGCAAAAAAAAAAAACAAAAAAACTTCGTGGTTTTCATACATTTGACATTGCCAATGTTGTCAAATGTATGAAAACCACAAAGTTTTTTTGTTTTTTTTTTGCTATTAGATTCTGGTAGACCTATAGTTGGAAATATTTTTTGCCTTGCCACGATCGACTGGACTAATAGTTGGCCGTCGATCGACCGGTTGGCCACCCCTGCTATAGGCTATGACTTATCAGAGCTGAGCAGAAAGAATAAAGTCGAAAAGAACGCTATAAGCGCGGGCAAAATCTATTAAAGAAATCTGACAGATTGTAGTAGCTTGATGTGCTGGCGTCTGTACATAAGGAATAAAATCTCTTTCTATTATTTGAAGCCATTAGCAATAATCTATGGTTAGAAACAATAGACTCACGTACTTTATGGTCAAGGTATTATTAAAGAAAACTATCAATCATCTAATTGAAGTTATTATGGTGTTATTAACTTTGAAATATGCCTAAGGCCGCTATCCCACTGGCGTTTTAAGAGCATTGGCGCTTCTCCAGCGTCTGCGCAGCGCCAACGTTGCGCAGACGCGACGTTGACGTCGCGAGTGTCTTGCAAATCGCAGCATGGGTTTAAAAAAATTGAGCAAAAAATAAAAAAAGTAATTTAAAAAATAAAAAAACCCGACTGCGAAACTGAAAAGCTACAAACAAGCCCATTTTAAATTAAATAAAAGTTGGAAGCGGGCGGGACCCATTTGAATTTGAATATATAATAAAAATGGCATGGGTCCCGCCTGCTTCCAACTTTAAATCAATTTAAAATGGGCTTGTTTGTAGCTTTTCAGTTTCGCAGTCGGGTTTTTTTATTTTTTAAATTACTTTTTATGTCCAGCTTTTTAGTTTACAAATGTGAAAGATTTCGCAAACGATTTAGTTCTTGGTAGGTACGTGTTTTTTACAATTTGTCACTTCGATTATTACTTTTAACCATATAAGTTATATATATTTTTGTAACCACCTTTTAAAACCCTTTATTTTGATACCCCACTAAAGTTCATTTCAAATAAACTTGCGATAAAGTTTGTTCACCTCCTTCTACTAATGTATCCCAATATTTCCAAACCATACGAAAAAAATGTGTGAGCAGTGTCGGTAACACGATCAAAACAATGACTTACTCCGTGTTTGGTATTATGAAACTCAACCGATGCAATGTTAGCGACAGTTTTGTATGACGAACGATATCTATCGTAAGTTATTTGGACTTTTTGGTACAGGGTGGTTGAATGACATTTATCGCAAGTTTATTTGAAATACACTTTAGATAGGTTTCGAGAAAAAAAAAATATTTTTTGATGACATATTGCGCCAAAAATCAGCCATTTTTTTTTTTCAATTTTGTTATACCCAGTGTCACTCTCACAATTAAGACGAATCTAACGGCACCTCTCAAGCTGAAATCGATCAAGCCGTTTAGGCTACAGAGCGTGCCAAAGAAATATACATACGTACATACATACATACATACACTCGAAAAACATAACCCTGCTTCTGACGCAGTCGGGTAAAAAATCACACTAATATTATAAAGGCGAAAGTTTGTGAGTGTGTGTGTGTATGTTTATATGTTTGTTACTTCTTCACGCTCAAACGGTTGGACCAATTTTGATAAAATTGTGTATGGAGGTAGCTGGCACCCTGGATTAACACAAAGGCTACTTTTTATCCCGATATTCCCACGGGATCGAAACTTATGCGGGTGAAACCGCGGGGCGGAGCTAGTAATATACTAAAACTCCCTCGGCTAACGACATACCGCGCGGCATCGCATCGTCTACCCACGATATTACTTCGTTTTCGCTTAGCGTTCTTTCCTTAAACAAAGAAAAGTATAGACGGCGGGTATCTCCATTTCATTTCCACAAGAAAGGGATAAAGTATTGAGTTATTATAAGTAACAGAAAAGGATAAAGCTATACTATTTCCGTCTCTCAGTGCGTGCCAGTTTTTTCAAGGCAGCTACTCATGTAGCCTATGTTAGTTAAGTTAGTTTTTTGTCTCATGTGCGGCCACGCTACCCGATGCTCTATAGCTTTCTTACTCTAAGGTTCTTTTTGACTTTTAGTTCTTTTTGCTCGCCTCCTGTGGGTTATACCACACACCTTTTGGAATGGGCGACTAGAATCAATTCTATTTTAGTAATTATTGACGTTCAAAAGTGCCTGTTAAGTGCCTATTTGAAATAAATGCTTTGACTTTGACTTTACAGCGTGATGTTAAATAGCCTATAGCCTTCCTCAAAAATTGGGCTATTATATACAAAAATATTTTTTCAAATCCGACCGCTAATTCTAGAGATTAGAGCGTTTAAACCAAGAAAAAACAAACTCTTCCGCTTTATCTTGTTCTTTATAGTGTTAAGATCGGATATCGGGTTGAAAAAAAAACCACAAAACAACCTTAGGAAAATATAATATATATCTATATAAAAAAAATAACAAATAAAAAAAAAATAAAGATCTCATGACGGACGTATATACAACATGTCCCAAAATTCAACGATAAGCCAGCACCGGAGGATAGACCTGCCCATGACTACTCGGGGAAAAAAAGAAAAAAAATATATATCTCTTTTTTTTTGAAGTTATAAAAAAAAAGAAGAAATTCTTAAAAAAGTGAGACCTTTTATGATATTTTTCACTACCATGACCACACTTTTTTAAATATTTCTGTTATTTTTTTTTATAGGCAACCTGAATAGCACTGCTATCTACCACAATTCTTAAAAAATCCAGAATACCTCTAGTTTTTTCACGTAAATTAATGAAACTTAATTTATTCCCTAAATTTTTTGAAGATTTTTACTTTTAATCAACTTTAACTCATCGTGGTGTAAAAAAAAAGTATGAACACTACTATGGCAAGTTTTTTTATAAATTGACGCAACTAATCAAGATTCCAAAATGGTATAATACTCTAGGAAAATCAACCACAAAAAAATTATATCCATACTAGTTCAAAACAAGAACCAAATTCCTTAAATTATAGTTGACAGTAATCACTTTCACTGCGTGCCCAAAATGGGTTCTTGTTACAATTTCTAGGAATTTGAGTGGGGCATACATACCTTAGAAGTTAGAGAGAGATAGATAGATAGAGATATTTACGTTAAAAAGAGACAACAACAGGGCAGGTAGTGGGTTCTTGTTACAATTTCTAGGAATTTGAATGGGGCATACATACCTTAGAAGTTAGAGAGAGATAGATAGACAGAGATATTTACGTTAAAAAGAGACAACAACAGGGCAGGTAGAGAAGCTGTTATTATTCTCAGAGCAAGTCAGTTCAGTACGCTCTGCTCCTTTGTTTACTGCGCACCGTTCCGTATTCAACTGACGTGGCTCTCGTACGTACTAACGACTTTTGGCTTGGCTTTTTGGACTGGAATCGATCTGCAAACTGAACTGACCTGGCATTATCTTGGACTACGATTGTGTGTTTTGTGACTACGATTGTGAGTTTTGTGATTTGGAGTTCTGGCGCATTTTGGACTGTTTAACGATCAACATGCCGCAACCATACACACCACAGGAATACGCAAATATGCACCTCATCTATGGAGAAACCCGATGCAATGCTAACGCTGCTAGCAGACTGTATCGAGAAAGGTACCCAAATGCTCAAAGATATCCTGATTATCGAGTGTTTATTAATGTGCATCAAGCGTTTTCGGAGGGTCGTATGCCATCCAGTAGGAGAAACGCTGGAAGACCTAGTTCGGATCGTGATGAAGAAGTTCTCAATGAGATAGAAAATGATTCGACTACTTCGGTACGCGCCATAGAAGAAGCTACAGGAATCCCGAAAAGTTCTGCACATCGAATTTTACAACGTCACAAGCTTCACCCATATCATTACAGGCGTGTGCAGACGTTGTTACCGCGGGACTATCCATTAAGAGTCACATTTTGCCGTGTGATGCTGCAAAGGCACAGGGAAGATCCCCAATTCCTGGACAAAATTCTATGGTCGGATGAAACAACATGCAAGAAAGATGGATATTTAAATCTACACAACCTACATAGTTGGAGCAATGAAAATCCGCACTTGATGAGACAAGACAGATCCCAATATCAATTCAAGGTTAACTTATGGACCGGCATATTAAATGGAAAAGTAATTGGGCCCTTTGAGTTACAAGGAAACTTAGATGGCAATAGTTATTTAAACTTTTTACAAAATGACTTGCAAGAATTGCTAGACGACGTGCCCTTAAATGATCTCCAAAACATGTGGCTCCAAAATGATGGTTGCCCAGCACACTATGCCCGCCCTGTGCGAGAATATTTAAATCAAGAGTATCCAGGGCGTTGGATCGGGCGACTTGGTCCTATCTTATGGCCACCTCGTTCACCCGATTTGAACCCCCTGGACTTCTTCTATTGGGGTTGTCTTAAAGACAGGGTCTACTCAAAACCCATTGCGTCATTGGACGAGCTTCGTCGAAATATCAGTCAGGCTGCGGATCATATTAATCGCAGAAGATATGCAAGACAAATAAAACGGTCATTTTTAAGGCGATGTCGTGCATGTATTATTGCTGGTGGCAAACAATTTGAACATTGGTTATAATGTTAATAAATTACATGAGAAATTGTTTGACCATTTATTTAAATATTAAACATTTTCCAAGAACTAATACTTTTTATTACCAGACCGTCATTTGGCCCCTGTTTAGAAATAATAGGAACATTTTTTTTTTTAACTTGTTTGCCTAGAGTATTATACCATTTTGGAATCTTGATTAGTTGCGTCAATTTATAAAAAAACTTGCCATAGTAGTGTTCATACTTTTTTTTTACACCACGATGAGTTAAAGTTGATTAAAAGTAAAAATCTTCAAAAAATTTAGGGAATAAATTAAGTTTCATTAATTTACGTGAAAAAACTAGAGGTATTCTGGATTTTTTAAGAATTGTGGTAGATAGCAGTGCTATTCAGGTTGCCTATAAAAAAAAATAACAGAAATATTTAAAAAAGTGTGGTCATGGTAGTGAAAAATATCATAAAAGGTCTCACTTTTTTAAGAATTTCTTCTTTTTTTTTATAACTTCAAAAAAAAAGAGATATATATTTTTTTTCTTTTTTTCCCCGAGTAGTCATGGGCAGGTCTATCCTCCGGTGCTGGCTTATCGTTGAATTTTGGGACATGTTGTATATGGTTGTTAGAGAGTAATTCACACTGACCTCCGCGTACTAGTAAAAACTGTATCACGGTAGGTTGTCGGGAATCTAAGTATCATATTACCCAGTAACTGGGTTGCCCATAACCCAGTTACTGTACGGGTATTTTAAATGGTATGTAAATTTTACAAGGAGCTACTGCCTTTCTGACCCCCAGGTCAGATAGACAGTCGCTCCATGTAAAATACTAGTAGGTTAGACTGGAAGCCGACCCCAACATAGTTGGGAAAAGGTTAGGCAGATGATGATGATGAGTGTTAAGGTATCTATATCCATCACTTAAACGGAGTTTCGCTTGCAAATTAAATTTGTCCCTGTATACAGGGTTACTGATAAAACATTAACAACCTCTTAAGAGGTCATTGTATCCATCATTATGAACAACTTTCACTATGGGACCATAACTGAAATCGCGAAAAAAAATCAGCTGTTCCCTACATTTTGACGGCTTATTCGAACATAAATGTAGGGAACAGTTGATTTTTTTTTCTCGATTCAGGTATGGTCCCATAGTAAAAGTTGTTCTTAATGATGAGTACAATGACCTCTTAAGAGGTTGTTAATGTTTTACCAATAACCCTGTATAAATATATCATTAGCTGTGTACTTGACAGATGTTATGAAAACATATAATTATTAGGACTCGTGTCGAGATGATAATCCAAGGTTGGTTATTCTAGAAAAATATATAAGGTGATTATGTCATTAACATTATTGCAATTCTAGTTTATATGTAGTTATTGCAATGAACACTTTATTCGATAATAGCGCCGATTGCCTTGTTCACAAACTAAACTAAATTTATGCCCAGTGCATCTTTTTCTTTATATTTCATTAAGAAAAGGACAGAAGTCCTGTCAAATTAAGGTACTCCATAGCAAGTTTAGACGTGATTAAAAACATGGCTACTAAAAATACGTCAATTTACGTAAGCGCTGTCTAATTTGACAGGACTAAACTAATATTTATCTTCTGTCCTTTTCTCAATGAAATAGTCAAAACGTCCGCACTCGAAGGCATTCATTATAGTTAATGGGTCTATAACTTAGGGTTCGTTACTGGTGATTGGTACAAATGTTACACCACATCTCAACTTTGATTCTAGAACGTGATTTTTTATGGAGAAAAAAAAAAGTAGGTATTTTTAAAATTTAAATTTCTGAAATACGGCATATTTTAGTGACTAGCCGACCACCGTCACAGAGGGTGAATGGGGTGGAATTTCGAAAAACCCTTTCTTAGTTGATTCTTACTCTTCACAAAGAAACACCCTCCAAATATCATGTCTCTAGGACCAGCGGTTTAGGCTGTGCGTTCATATATCAGTCAGTCAGGACTTTGAACTTTAAACATAGATTTTGAGCTCTCGTAACCGTAAGTACTGATTTTCACTTGTAAAGATTATTTTTGACATTCAAAAAGTGTTTGTCAAAAAATAATGTTGTCACTAAGACTGGTGAAGTGTTGTCCGTCGCGTCGCTGGAAATATTTCCTCTGTATAAAAAGAAAGTAGTGTGTGTGTGTGTGTAGTTTCAAAGTAATAATAACAGCCTCCCGACCGATTTCCGTCACGGTGGCTAATCTCAACTGAGATGAGCCAGGTACGCAGGACATAATTATTATAGTTCGCAAGTGTGCGCGGAAACACAGGTGCACTCTCTGTTCCTTTACTCTCATAGTCCGATGTGGCAGCAATCCAACACGACCGGGGAGAGATGGGCGCAGGACCAACGGCTTTATGTGCTTTCCGAGGCACGGGGTTATTAAAACGCCAACTTCCAAACTCCGGGCTGTACTGTAACCCATTAAAACTTTGTCCAACCTAGGAATCGAACGCACGATCGATTTGTAAATATGTGAGCACCATGTATCTATCACACAATTGATTTACCTTTCATTGCTTCATTTTAAATTATTTTTACCTTTTGTGGTAGACTAATTTTTACCCGACTGCGGCGAAGCCCAAAAGGAGGGTTATGTGTTTGACCTGTATGTATGTATGTATGTATGTCCGTTTCTTTGTTCCCTCGTAACTTCTAAACGAATGAACGGATTTTGATAAATTATACGTCTTTAGATTTTTCTTGGTAGCGCGAGTGTCACTGGGTATATCAAAATTGAAAATATATAAAATGGCCGATTTTTGGCGCAATATTATGTCTTCAAAAAAATTTATTTTTCTCGAAACCTATCGAGTGGGATATCAAAATAAAGGGTTTTTAAAGGTTATTACAAAAATATATACAACTTATATGGTTAAAAGTAATTCGAAGTGACAAATCGTAAAAAACACGTACCAAGAGCTAAATCGTCTGCGAAATCTTTCACATTTATTTTGTCAACTAAAAAGCTGGAAATAAAAAAAGTTATTTAAAAAAATAAAAAAACCCGACTGCGGTAAAAAACTGAAAAGCTAAAAACAAGCCCATTTTAAATTAAATAAAAGTTGGAAGCAGGCGGGACCCATATCATTTTTATTATATTTTCAAATTCAAATGGGTCCCGCCTGCTTCCAACTTTTATTTAATTTAAAATGGGCTTGTTTTTAGCTTTTCAGTTTTTTACCGCAGTCGGGTTTTTTTATTTTTTTAAATAACTTTTTTTATATTCTAGGTGCATCGTCTTCACATATAATTATATTATGTATACAAGACCTTGTAAAACATTGTAAAAGAGTAACGGTGGAGTTTCTTGTCCATTCTTCTCCATACGAAAACTACCTTTTGGAATGGGCGACTAGAATTAATTATATTTTGTTGTAATTTTTGACGTTCAAATATGTCTCTTTGAAATAAATGATTTGACTTTGACTTTGATCAGTAGTCGCGCTGGCAACCACGAGACCATTGCAATTGGGGCTGTCAACAACTTAAAAAGTAACTAAGTCCTTCATAAAATTACTGGTCACCCTAATATTCTTACCAGTCGCTCCGATTACAAATTGATTAATTAATTGCAGTATACGTATCGTTAGATACCTATCGAGTATCGACAGCTATAAATTAAAAATAATTTGCCAAGATTTTATGACAGAGGTAACCCGGAGCCATGCCGGAGCCAAATATAAGCGCCGCACGTTGATATTGCGATGGAACCTTGTCACAATAACAGCTGCGTGACGTCATTTTGACGTCATACACCGCACATACACGTAAGCGCTGAACGGTACTGACAGTTCGACTACGTCACTAAGATGGCCGCCAGTCGCAATATCAACGTGCGGAGCTAATAAATGCATGTTGGAGTTTTCCAATGTTTTAATTTTATGGTGTACCAGCTGATCCGGCGAACTGCGTACCGCCGACCAACCGCCCTGCTTTTAAAATCTCTGATATTATCTTCTAAGATATTCATTTTAATGATATGCCGTAAAGGGCAATTATGATCACCATAAAATGCACAAAGTATTTAATGCATTTAATTAGATAAGGTATAATACTGTACTGTTTAAAATAGCTTGGTAAATAACCCATATTTTTATTGTAATGTGTAAAAGATAAAAATGGTAACTGTGGGTTATCCTTAGGAGGTAAATATATACCATCGCGGACATTTTTATTGATTTTTTAAGATATACAATTCCGTAGTACATACATTAATTTGATCTATCTCGTAAGGTTTAGCCATCATTTGCAATGTAAGCGCACAAAAATGTTTGTTAGGTACGACATCACATTACAAATCTTTGAATTTCTCGGCTTTTCTCTAATGTAATATGCATGTATTATAACCATATCAACCTTCCTCTTGAATCACTCTATCTATAAAAAAAAAACAAAATCAAAATCCGTTGCACAGACAGCGGGAAGCTACTTTGTTTTTATACTATGTAGTGATTAAATACCTACAGTATGATATGATTAAATTATGTTTCAATGATGAATTGACTATACAGGGTCCCATTAAAATAGATGGACAAATTTTAACACAGCGCTCAGTACGTCTAACTAAACATATCCAAGCAAAAAAAAACACCGATTAAAGTGATTTTATTTTGACCTAAAATAATACATTAGTGTATTTTCGTTAGCTGATTTTATTTTTCTTGTGAGTATCTATGCGTTTTTCTTTTATATTTTTTTATCATCATACTTATTTTGGTGGTTTGAATGATTCGTAAAAGTTTGTCCTTTAATGGGACCTTATATATTCAATTCATCATCATTCTGAATTTTCGAAGGGAAGCCGGTGGGAATCCAGTTGTATGGTACCTTCGCCAGCTTCTACGGACATAAGATTAGTTCGGAGCCAGAACTAAGAACAAATGGCACCATGATTTGACAGATGTCCTTACTCCCAATGTGTTTTTGCCATCATTCAAGCCACAAGCCATCTATAGTCTGACTATGTCAAGTTCAAACCTTTAAATCAATTAGTTAACACTTTTCATTCAAGATTACCCCAAAAACGCCGTAAACTAAGCGATTAGTACCCAATAGTTAACGTAACTACTAGGTCAAACACAATGCCTAAACGCTGAGCGATTGTTCAAGTTAAAACACGTAACTTAACCAAGGTTTGTGTTGTAACCGCTGACGCGCTGGTCATTCACTGCTATCCGTGACCCTGGGTACTGAGAATAACTGTTATACAGGGTTATTGGTAAAACATTAACAACCTCTTAAGGGGTCATTGTACTCGTGATTATGAACAACTTTTATTATGGGACCAACACTGAAATCGCGAAAAAAAAATCTGCTGTTCCCTACATTTTGACGAGTTAAACGAATATAAATGTAGGGAACAGCTGATTTTTTTTCGCGATTTCAGGTTTGGTCCCATAGTAAAAGTTGTTCATAATGATGAGTACAATGACCTCTTAAGAGGTTGTTAATGTTTTACCAATAACCCGTTATATGTATAAGATCGAGGTGGATGTTTCGTTGATAAATTGATTTTTGAGGTGGAGCAACATTTTAAGGTCACGTTTTAGGAATCGACTGACTGACCGGTTGCAGGCATTTAAGATTTAACGTGGAGCGACTGTCTGACCTCCACAACCCAGTTACTGGGTAAAACGATACCCCTTGGTAAGACTGGTTGTCAGACTTTTGGGCTTCTGACTACTCGTAACGGCTGTCAAAGATCCACGAATCCCAGCCGGGACCAACAGCTTAACGTGCTTTCCGAGGCACGGAGGCGTCTCAGTATGTAAAGATGGTAACCCATCCTCGGACCGACCGCGGCAAGCGTAGCTTAACCTGATCGATCAACCTGTGCGGCTGTTATTACTTAGCTACGAGCCTCTCATAACACCAGTTAACGAATATAAAACAATAATAACTGAAAAAAACGTTTTACAAAAAAAAAACACCGACTTCCAAACAAAAAAACACTACAAATTGGAAAATAACTTTAATTTCGAAAGTCGGTACATAAAAAAAAACTAAATTATATAAAGTCGAACATATAACCTCCTTCTTTTTGGAAGTCGGTTAAAAATACTAAACCATGCGCCCAGAAAAAACCTTAAATTTTTTCATTAAATTTAAGAGCCTATTTTTGGCTTAGTCTGTAAAGTGCTTGGACAGACTGACAGCGCGGGACGGGGAGCGGCGCGGGTGCGGGAACGCGCGCTATCCGCCTGTCCGCAGTCAAGCGCGGCTGCGTTCTGCGTGTTATAGTGTCCAGTGTTTGTCAAAATATAATATGGATGAAGAAGACTTATTTTTACTAGAAAAATGCTCGAACTTGTTTGAGAAATCCGGCCCCGCGCGGGTCGCCTGGGCATCCACTGCGGCCGCTTGTAAGAACGAGATATGTGTGTACGCGCGCTCCCGAGCAGTCCGCGCCGCCCGTGGACACTCAAATGAAGTTCTGAGGGCGTTGCGGCGTCGTATCGCAAAGACACGTCACACAGTAAAATGCGTCGTAAATACAATGCGTCGTAGATTTTTACGATGCGACGCCGCAACGCAGTGTTGTGCCCTTATGTTCGAGTACGCCGCGCTGCACCCGCCCCGCGCCCGCGTGCCAGCCTGGCCAAGCACTCATCTATTGTATCTTTACAATTTAAATGGTAACAGACCAGGTTCACGGTGAATGACCAGCGGTTACGAAATGTAAACCTTGTTGTTACGTGATTCTTATAACCACGTAGACACTCTTTATATACATAAAGTGGTTTGGCGTAGTTTTAATATCTTTTGTGAGAAAAATAAATTTGAAAAAAAAAAATTATGTGTCTGTTTTTAATGTCAAAATAACAGCGTTTTACTAAATGCATATTATTGAAGTATACATACAGTATTATAACAAAAAAAATTGTTCCGATTAATCTCCGAAACGGCTGAACAGATTTTGATTAAATTTGGTATGGGGATACTTTGAACCCTGAGGAAGGATGTAAGCTACTTTTTATCGACTTACCACACGGGCGAAGCCGCGGATCAAAGCTTTTTAGGGTTCCGTAGTCAACTAGGAACCCTCATAGTTTCGCCATGTCTGTCTGTCCGTCCGTCTGTCTGTCCGTCCTCGCTTAATCTCTGTGACCGTTAGCACTAGAAAGCTGAAATTTTGTAGGAGTACGTATGTCAGTTACGCCGACAAAGTGGTAATATAAAATTCTAGAAAATATTTTTTGTTTAGGGTAGCCCCCTACATGTGAAGTGGGGATGAATATTTTTTTCATCATCTACCCCATCGTGTGGGGTATCGTTGAACTTCTATAATGGCTTAGGAGTTGCTAAAATTATTTTTCGATTGAATGCTCCATTTACGAAATATTAAAGTTTAAAGTGCAAATTTTTGTTCCAGTAGGGCGTCCCCCCCCTCTAAAAGCTAAACTACTGGTTTGAAAAATCTGGAAAAATTTTCGATGATAGTGCATTTCATGAACTTTAAAGGAAAAGTATAGCGGTTAAGATAACTTTATTAGTTTAGCAGTAATAGTCGTTGAACTTGGGTGTTGGATAATTTTGTACCAAATACAAAATCCTTAGCATTAATCCTTTAAAGTGACTAAGACGAAGTAACTACTTCGTCTTAGTCACTTTAAAGGCTTGTTTATAATGGGTAAAGACTTGCATTGAAAACCAAAATATGTTTTTTTTTTACCTATCAGAATAAAGAACAACAGAATCGTACTACATTGTGATAACGGGCTACTACGGAACCCTACACTGTGCGTGGCCCGACACGCACTTGGCTGGTTTTTTTAGTTTAAAATACAAAGCGCCGGGTCAAGATACCACAATTTTCTTCAAGGCTCTTCCAACTCTTAGTCCTCCAGAACGTATTGCCATGGGCCGGGGAGTAAACCTAGATAAAGTGGATAACACAAGGATTATAACAGAAGACGAACTAGCAAGGGATCGCGGAGGGGGGGTGGAGGGGGTTCAGGGGATCAGGCGAAATAAATCGTAATCGTAATCGTTATTATACAGAAAAAATCTGCTGTTCCCTACTTTTACGTCCCTACTCGTCAAAATGTAGGGAACAGCAGATTTTTTTTTGCGATCTCAGGTTTAGTCCCATAGTAAAAGTTGTTCATAATGATGAGTACAATGACCTCTTAAGAGGTTGTTAATGTTTTACCAATAACCCTGTATAGTGCACAAGTATGTGCGCAGATGCAGGTGCACTAGCTCTCTCTTCCCCCACTCTCATAGTCCGATGGGACGGCAAACCGCCACGACCGGAGAGAGATCAGCCGTTGGTTTCCGAGACACGGGCTTACCACACCGCCAACTGCCAAACTCCGAGCTGTTACTAAGAAATTTGTCCGACCTGGGACTCGAACCCAGGCCCCACGCTCAGCAGTCGTGACCAACGGGGCAGTTCGTGCCAATTCACCAACAAAACAACCAAGTGTGTCATCTCACTCACTGGCAAACGAGCAAAAGAAAGACTGAAGCTGTGGCGAGACAGTGCGTCCTTACCCAAACCATTCATTCCACCCGCTGAAGATCTCGTACCTGGACATAAGTTGTCTCATCTGTCTTTAAACAACACTCAGGTTGGCCAAAGCAAGGAAAACCTTTCAGACGACTCTGCCTTGGAGTGTAAATGTGGTGCTGTTCAACAAACGATGGGACACTTGATATCATGTCCTGCGTGTCCTGTCAGCTGTACGTTATATGAATTGGTAGACGCTGGTGATGGCGCCAAACACGTAGCCGAATTCAAAATCAAAATATTTTATTTCACATGGGCACTTATTAAACGTCAGAAGCTAGGTGCACGGTTCCATTTGGTCGTTTCCTAGGGGGAAGAGCCGGCAAGAAACTCCACGGTTACTCTTTTTAAAAATAATTGGCTTTTACAATGTTTTCAAATTACAGTAGGTATAGGAGGTCAGCGTAGGCCTGTCAACAAGTACCAGGTACTTGATAAAATAAAAAATGGTCTACAGATCAAAAGTCTACAAGGCACATTTACAAATTAAGAATCAATCAAAACGATAAATAAAATATAAAAACCTACTAAAACCAAGTGATATGATTGCCATTACAACCACTAATAAACTGGTGAAAAATTAGAATTGTCTGTTTAAAATGTCAAATAATAAAAGATTATGTCAAAGAAGTATGTAAAAGAATAAATAAAAAAAAATAATTTAAAAAATAAAAATCCCGACTGCGGTAAAAAACTGAAAAGCTAAAAACAAGCCCATTTTAAATTAAAACAAGTTGGTAGCAGGCGGGACCCATTTGAATTTGAAAATATAATAAAAATGATATGGGTCCCGCCTGCTTCCAACTTGTATTTAATTTAAAATGGGCTTGTTTTTAGCATTTCAGTTTTTTTACCGCAGTCGGGTTTTTTTATTTTTTTAAATAACTTGTTTTTATTTCCAGCGTTTTAGTTTACAAAACAAATGTGAAAGATTTCGCAGACGATTTAGTTCTTGGTACGTGTTTTTTTACGATTTGTCACTTCGATTTACAAGTTGCATATATTTTTGTAATCACCTTTTAAAACCCTTTATTTTGATACCCCACTCGATAGGTTTAAAAAAAAATCTTTTTAAGACAATACGGCGCCAAAAATAAGACATCGTAAATTTGAGAGACACATCAATAATTCTGGGCTGAGTCCCTTTAGATTGCCATCGACACGCTGAGAAGAACAAAAAACCACCATCCAACCATCCACCATCCATCTATTTATAACAGTTCTGTCAACCGGGGTCATTCACTTGAGCCATAACCTTACCACATTCAAACTTATGTAACCCAATAGTACTATAGTTGATTCAAGGTCGAATATTTAGTGAATGGTGGATGACGTTTTGTGTGACGTCGGAGTCGCGTGCGCGGTGTCGAGCGTAAAGAAATGGGCTTTTTAAAACGCTTTTATTAGGTCGACCTGTATGTAACTAACTATGTAATGGAATCTAAGGTAACTAATTTAACCATCTTCCAAGGGTCGTAGCGTAATGAAAATTGGCAGCTGTATGTAGTTCTGATGACAATACAATAATATGGTACTGTCGAACTGATCTGATGATGGAGCCGGAAGATATGAACTGGTTTTTTGTTTTTACGTGCATTTATAAAAGCGTGTTTTTCTAGTGTTTTTTAAACTATTAATTTATTTGGTACCAGCTTTTGCTTGCGGCATCACTCGCGTATCATAATCATTCTATGATGTTCCCACTGCTGGGATACAGGCCTCCTCTTTTAGAGGGAGAGTGGGCTGTAATCCACCACGTGGGCCCAGTGCGGGATGGTATAGGTCTACCAGAATCTCATGGCAAAAAAAAAAACAAAAATAACTTTGTGGTTTTTATACATTTGAAAACATTGGCAATGTCAAATGTATGAAAACCACAAAGCTTTTTTGTTTTTTTTTTTTGCCATGAGATTCTGGTAGACCAAAACAAAAAAACAAAAAAACTTTGTTGTTTTCATACATTAGACAACATTGGCAATGTCAAATGTATGAAAACCACAAAGTTTTGTTGTTTTTTTTTGCCATGAGATTCTGGCAGACCTAATAGATGTCACATGTCTTCGAATTTTTGCATGGTTCTACGACATGCCGGTTTCCTCACGATGTTTTCCTTCACCGTTTTGAGAGCACGGAGGTCTGAAATTATCCCATAGGAATGTACTCCGGGTACAAACCAAGTTATGGTCTAACTGTGTGCCAAATTTTATCGGAATCCGTTCAGCCATTAAGGTGTGAAAAGGTAACAGACAGACAAAAATACTATCGCAACAAAAAAAAAACTACAAATGACAGCTGGCAAAAACGGATTAACGTGTTTCCCGCGGCTCGATAAATGGGATGGTCATCCATCCAAGAACCGACCACGGCAAGCAATATAACAATCAATTATGTCCAAAATAGTGAGAGGAATACATAAATGGATTAACATTGTTTTTGGGATACCTACAGACAGTGATATTGTACAAAACCTTATAATGTACCTTACACAAACCTGAACTCTGTATTACTCAGTACCTACAACATCCGTTTCGTGTGACAAGGACAGGGAGAAGGAGGTAATTTCCCGTCAATAAATTCAAACGCCTTTTTTGACTTTGTTTTTGAAAAATGTAAAGTCATCAGCGTCGGCCCTAGATTTTTTTTTCATCATCATCATCATTTCAGCCGTAAGACGTCCACTGCTGGACATAGGCCTCCCCCAAAAGGGGGGGGGGGGGGGGGGTTGCCATAATCGCCGCGCTTGGCAGGCGGGTTGGCGATCGCAGTATGGTATGGTGGTGGAATGCATAGAGAACGCTGCTGCCCATTCTCCGGTACGCCTCTTAGTCGCCTTTTACGACACCCACGGGAAGTAAGGGGTGGTGGTATTCTTTAAGTCCGGCACCACACAGACAGGGATTTCTTTTTAGGTGGTGCTAAATCATAATATGGCGCCCCTGTCAAACTGATTTGCAAATCAGCAGAAGCTTTTCCAATATGGACCTTTCCGCGCCGCCCGCTCCGTTTACGCGCCCAAATTATCGTCCCAACTCGGTCGATACTCCACGTCCGCGCTTTATAATAAGTTACTATCATTGGTCATTGGCATCATTTGTGGTTGACTGGAGCCTGGTGGTCACATTCCGGTTGATTTCAGCGCCCCCAGATGACGGCGCCCGGTGCCGTTGCACCGCTCACACTGCCCTAGGGCCGCTACTGAAAGTTATATAGACCGCAGCACCTTTGGAAGTGCTCGCCATCTCATTTTATTAATATACAACTTACTTTTGTCCGCGACAACGTCCGCGTGAAATGACACGCTCTCCGACCCACCCCGTCAACCTTAGAATAATAAATAGGTTCACAACCTCCTTAACAAACATCTTTTCAACATAGGCGCCACAGACAGCCCCCTTTGCAGGGGCTGCCTGGACGCCGAGGAATCAGCCGCCCACGTCATCCTGGAATGCGAGGCCGTTGCTTCTCAACGTGCAGAAATCCTCGGAACAACAAGGTCGCTCCGCGAAGCCTGTGAAGCTCCCAGGAAGCTTCTGTGCTTTCCGGCGAAGCTAGGCTGGCTCAGTTAGCCAGAATCCCCACGCACAACGGACCGAATGAGAGATTAAGTGCGGGAAAAGGAGTCCCATCATCATCGTCATCATCATCAAGGGAATGGGCACCAATGTCTCAGAAACGTGACGCTTTAGAGCGGTTCTGCACTAAATCCGATCCGAATCCGAGAAATGCCGGTCCGAAGTGAGGCCAGCTAGTCCCATTTGCATGAGGGGTTGCGCATCCGTCCGAATTTAGAACATTCCCAATTCGGATTGAAGTTCAGATTCAGATTCAGATAATTTTATTTGCTCAAACATGTGTGTACATACAATACAATGCATGTAAGGTTTTATAAGTACATGGAATTGTGCTGGGGTGGGTGATGATAATGATGGAGTCCCATCATCATCATCATATTCCCGTCTTATCATATTACCTGCCTGCGCTATCACTTCGTTGTCGCTTATCGTTCTTTCTGACTTTTTGTTCTTTTTTCTCGACTCCTAGGGGTCATAGTGTGATGTTAAATATACCATAGCCTTCCACAAGAATTGGGCTATCAAATCCGGTCGATAGTTCGAGAGATTAGCGCGCTCAAACAAGCAAAAAACCAAACAAACTTTTAGGCTTTAGTATATCTAGTCATCATCTACTTAGCCCTTTCCCAACTATATTATGGTCGGCTTCAATATACGAGTATTTTACATGGAGCGACTGCCTATCTGACCTCCACAACCCAGTTACTGGGTAATACGATAACCCTTGGTAAGACTGGTTGTCAGACTTTCGGGCTTCTGACTACCCGTAACGACTGTCAAAGATCCACGAATGACAGCCTGGACCAACGGCTTAACGTGCCTTCCGAGGCACGGAGGGGTCACGGTATGTAAAGATGGTCACCCATCCACAGACCAACCGTGGCAAGCGTAGCTTAACCTGATCGATCGACCTGTGGGGCTGTTATTATTTAGTAGTATAAAAGATAATTATATCCTTTTGCGTGTTGCGGCCGTGTTGCGCGTCCGCTTCCGGGTGGTAGGTACGTCGTATTATACCTATAGCAATTCTTTCATTATAGGTACGGGGATACATCAGCAACATATTATTATTGGATCTATGTGAATATTTTGTTTTAATTGTATTCTAATATTACTCTTTCTTTGTTCCAGATGAAAATTGCCAATCAGAAGAAAAAAGATTATGCAAAATTCTTAAACATGGCACCTCAAGAAAGAAACTCCTACGCCTCCGAGGATGACACCCAAAGCACGACAAATAATTTATCTAACATAGATTTAAGTGGTGGCTTCGTCAATAAAGCTTACGAGAATGACAGCTCCGATGTTGCCACACCAAAAAATGTGTCAACGAACAATGTTGACAAGAAAAAAAATACAGATTTTGACGATTTGTTGCCATATGTGGGAGAATTTGGACTGTACCAGAAGATATTGTTTTTATTGATGATTCCTTTTGCATTTTTTGTGGCATTTGTTTATTTTTCACAAATTTTTATGACGCTTGTGCCGGAGCAGCACTGGTGTTGGATTCCTGAGTTGGCGAATTTGACTATTGAAGAAAGGTGAGTCGATTTCTTTAACTTTTTTTAGGCATATAATATTAATGTTCTATTTTTTAACCGACTTCAAAAAGTAGGTTCTGTATTCTATTATTAGGTACCTATTGGAGGTGTTTTTTATTAGTCTTACCAAGGATAGAACCCAGTTATTGGGTAATACGATAGTAGAATAAAATAGAATACTCTTTATTATGTACACCTTAATACACCCAGTAACTGGGTGTAGTATACCCAGTAACTGGGTTCTGGAGATCAGATAGTCGGTCGCTCTGTGTAAAACATGGTATTCAGCTGCATCCGCTTAGACTAGAAGTCGACCCCAACTTAGTTGCTGATGATGACTTAAAGAAAATCTATTTGAAATAGTACACTTTTTACAAGTTATGCGAACGTTAAAAAATTAGTCATCATAGATCATCAATTATTAGAAATAATAAGTAGATAAAGTCTGCACGTAATTAGTTAATGAACCATTTACTTTAACATTAATAGAGGCCTGAATATAGTATTGGTTGGTCACAAATAATGCCAACCAAAAAATTTAAACAAATGTGTGTTTATGGAAAAATAACTTTAATGTCAATCAATAAAGTTCAGTTTACGCTACCACTTCAAACATTTATAGCTAGTCACTCTGAAATCAACTTAATTACCATTAAAATAAGGTTGATATTTGTTTAACTTGAAAGAACATCAATTTGTAACATTAGTTTGAATTGACGAAAAATTAATATGACCATGTAGGACCAAAATTAGAACATAACAATATGCCTGCCTTTTCTGAACTATGTTGGGGTCAGCTTCCAATCTAAACGGATGCAGCTGAATACCAGTATTTTAATTAACTGGGTGAGACTGGTTGTCTTACTTTCGGGTTACCAACTTGTCACGACTGTCAAAGATCTACGAATGACAGCTGGGACCAACGGCTACACGTTCTTTCCGAGACAAAGGAGAGGTCTCGATATGTAATGGCTGGTTACCCATCAACGGGCCAGCCTCAGCAAGCAAAGCTTAACTTCCGTTCTACCCATGCAGCTGTTATTATTTAGCCACGAGGCCCTCGCTATAACTTTATCGTGGCCTAGATATTTATGTTAGGACCACAGATAGTGTCAACAAATTATGTCATTTCAATTATATTTTGACCATGAGTCCATGACGCACCGAAATTGGAACATAAACATTAAAAAAATCATAATTTTAAGTGCACCAGTTTGTTACTCATGCGCATACATGGATGGAGTGATTACAACAATTCCAAAACTGTCAACTAACCGGCACCATCCGGTTTTGCTTTATTTAGGGCAGAATTTAAACTATTTCAATATGCAAGGTTGAATGTATAATTTATTGTAATGTCATGTACGTAGTCTGTATTAAGGCGTTCGTGGTGCGAGTACCTACATGTTACCTGCACCTCGTCATGGCAGAGGACTTTTGGCCGCAAGGTGTAATGTTCCGTCGCTTCCGCGGACAAGTGCCACACGAACGCACAAAGACAGTGCTCGAGTGAAGTGTGTTACTAACATAGTTTTAAGTTTATACACTAACACACAATGTATTCTTATAATATATATGTTAGTCTGTAAGGTATTTATCTATGGGCCAAAGTAGCCTGAAAATAAAGGTTTTATTATTATTATTATTGAGAACATCAATCAATCAATCAAAAGTCATTTATTCAAACTAGGCTGAGAATCAGCACTTTTCGAACGTCAAAATTACAAAAGACAGTCCCCCAATACGCGGGCGCCCTTCACCAGTTCCTAGTGCTATCGCTGGTGAGAAGAAGTGTCGCAACAAACTCCCAGCAGCACAGCTGTCTGTTCAGTTAGAAAATACTTGAATGTATACAAATACAAGCTAAGCAAAGTAATTAACATTACAGGACACAGAACATTAAATTAAATTAATGCCATATGTTAGCTAGCCACGCCAATATACCAACAAATACAATAATATCTATACGTTCTCAAGCAAAAAAAAAAAAAGAATAATCAAAAAAAACTTATTACCTACCCAAATAAAAGCCTCCAGGTGGTATAAAGGGCGTGACAGCTTACATATATATGCATCAGTCAAATAGCGGAATATACCATAAAAGAGATGGTTAACATTTATTTATTTACTTATAGTTAATTAAAACGGCACAGGTCCAATTACATTAATTAACATAGTATTGTAAAAATTAAAATAAAATAAGCATTCAAATAACATACAATACAAAAATTAAATTCAAAACATATACAATTCGTGGATAAAATTATTAATAATTATTTGAGTAAATGGTTAAATAAATTAAACACATCACAAAGTAATATAAACTAGCATGTAACAGTGGACACCCTCGCATATTGTCTCTCGCAGAACACCAGACAAGCACGCATTATTTTCTTCCATTCATCAGCAAACAGGTTAAATAAATTAAACACATCACAAAGTAATATAAACTAGCATGTAACAGTGGACACCCTCGCATATTGTCTCTCGCAGAACACCAGACAAGCACGCATTATTTTCTTCCATTCATCAGCAATCACATCACATTCAGGGTCGGTAGTCAGGAGGGCGATTAGCATCCTTAGGGTTCGACATACTGGGGATTCGGCTCTAGCAACAGATCTAGATAGCGGTAGTGCGAACAGATTATGACGGCGGCTTTGCATGACCAAATAGACTCAACTATGTACTCAACCCAAATGTGTGGAACGGCTAATTTTCGCCATTAAATCGTTGGTCCCATCATAAAAAAATATATACATAATATATCATCAGCTTATAGCAGGCCACTGCTGGACATAGGCCTCTCCTATTGCACGCCATTCAACTCGATTTTCGGCAACTCTCATCCAGCTGCTACCAGCCATCCTGCGAAGATCCTCGCTCCACCTAGCCTGAGGGCGTACCACCTTACGTTTACTGATTTGCAGTCTCCACTCCAGAACTCGTCTACCCCAAAGGTTATCGGTTCTACGGCTAATATGGCCGGCCCATTGACACTTCAGCTTGCTTATTTTGTGAGCTATGTCGACCACTTTGGTTCTCTGCCGGATCTTCTCGTTGCTGATTCGATTCCTCAGAGAGACTCCAAGCATAGCCCGTTCCATAGCTCGCTGAGCGACCTTGAATTTATGGACCAGCCGTACCGTTAGTGTCCTCGTTTCGGCTCCGTAAGACATAACTGGTAAGCTCACCGTCCGATCAGGACCAGGCCCGTGCCGGACGGCGCGTACGTGTTCCACGCGCGCCTCAAAGAGATGTCAGCATCGAGGAGGGGCCCCCTTAGGGCCGAAGCCTGCCGGGTCAGCGGGATTGTCCGAAAGGGTTACCGCTTGCCCGGAACATAAAGGGCTAAGGAAGGAACACGGGTGGGTTTTAGTCAGTAAGAGTCTGACACTCCCTTCCGCTCCACCCAGAGCGGGAGAAGTCATTTGATGATTTCCCATCCGCAAAAAAAAAAAAAAAAAGACATAACTGGCAGGACGCACTGATTGAAGACCTTAGTCTTTAGGCTCTGTGGAATAGGCGACGAGAAGACTCGACGAAGCTTCTCCAACGCTCCCCAGCCCAGCTGAATTCTTCTGCCCCATTTTTTATTGGTTCCATGGGGAAAGGTATTTAGTTTGATCGTCTGTACCAAATCCTTAAACCATCATCATCATTTCAGTCAAAAGACGCTGGACACTGCTGGACATAGCAGTGGACCCCCAAGCATCGCCACTTCAACCAGTTCCATGATTTTCACATACAGCGGATTCCTTCGGCCTTCATAAGGTCGTCGGTCCACCTTGTGAGGGGCTTGCCAACCCTTAAATTTGTCAACACATTTCTAATACACGCTACAGAAAGGGGAATTATAAAACGATCGAATAAAAAAAAACTTGGCGACTGATGATGAGACAGGTACTATTTTAATAACTTGAGCGGTATGAATTTGAGTAAGTGAAAAATTAACTAAACTAACGACGAATATTGATTAATATAATCCGGAACGAGCTTACAAAAAGTGGTTTGTGATTAATCCATTTCAGATATTAAAATTCTACAATAATACCTACGTAAAGAGCGACCAGAAATACAGAGAGGGTAACTCAAATATTATGAAGCTTCTCATTTTGTATTTTAAGTAACTCAAATTAAGGGGCTTAGGTACATGACCTAAAACGCGGCCACTGTCGGACTGCATAGAAAAGAAAGAGAAGCGCGATGACACAAAACTAGTAATTTATTGCAAAATATGAAGCAATTATCTATTTACAAAAACTATTTAATAATAAATAATCCATCACTGAATGCTGTTTGGCATTAGAAATTTAATGGCATATTTTTAATTATAATTTAAATTTTTAATGAAGGGATAAACTGCTTTTAAAGACAATCAAGAGGTGTATTGAAGATTTTTTTGATGCATTAATGTATGTTTAATTACGATTTGAGTTCCATCATCATCATCAACATTTCAGCCGAAAGACTTCCACTACTGGACATAGGCCTCCCCCAAAAGGGGGGGGGGGGGGTTTGCCATAATCGCCACGCTTGGCAGGCGGGTTGGCGATCGCAGTATAGTATGGTGGTGGAATGCATAGAGAACGCTGCTGCCCATTCTCCGGTACGACCCTTAGTCGCCTTTTACGACACCCACGGGTATGGGGTGGTGCTATTGAGTTCCATCACTGTATGAAAATAAGACTTGAAAATATAATATTTTTTTTGATCCAAATTATTTACGGTTTAAGAGATACACTGCTTTAAAAAAAAACAACTTTTTGAACGTTTTCAAGAAATCTCCGCCTTAATGTTTGTAAGTTGCTGTACTGTTGATTTCTCGTCACTCGCAGTCAGTCGCTCACTTAGTAATACTATTGTTTAAATACTATCCCTATAGAAATAGGACGACGAAATGCTGGCTATTCAGAAGTTTTCAGTTAGTTAGTAAAATTAAATAAGCATGCCACTAATACTCATCGGGAACTGAATACAAATCTTCATCTGTAAACTAAAACACATGTCTTTGATCAACAAACAGATATTTATTGAAGTTAATGAACCATTAGTGCCGGTTAATGAACCATTAGCTAAACGTTAATGAACCATTGACTATAAAGATACTCCCTGTCTATATTCTCTGGAACTGAAATGCGAACCAATCTCGATAAAGACACATGCATTTAATTTAGTTAGTTATTGGATTATCAAACTGTGAAGGTTGTTGTAAGCTAATGAGCCATTAACTATTCAATCTATGCTTCAAAAAGTTTATATTGCGATTCAAATAAGAGTAGGAACGTCAATGACCTCTATCTGTCAAATGTTGATTGAAAAGTACGGTTTGCAAAGAAAACTTATTTGCGTATCAATAACTTTTTTTTATGTTTAACCGAGTCTTAGATAAATCAAAGTGAAAAAAACATCAAAAAATTAGTCTTAATTAGTTTTTTTTTATTATGCTACTTTCTTTCTTATTTTCATTGTTGACAACAATTCATCAGAAAGTTACGAAGATGCCTCTCGTTGTTGGGTGTTACATGCTCTGTGGTTGTTGGTGTACGTGCTTCTTCGTGAGACTGAGTGCTTGTGGAGTGTTACTGTTTCTTTCGTTAATTCTGTATGTTACCTGGTTGTTTCCTGTTAAATTTGTTATTGTTATTATTTGTTGACGATGACCACTCAAACAGTGATGCAGACATGAGCGGAATTGAATAACTAAATTCAGATGAAAAATTCTTCGTTCATGAATTCATGATTCGTAAATAATTAATGTTATTAAAAAATATCTTGTTTTGCTCACCCTACCTAATTTATTCGATTTGACAGCTATGACGTCACAACATGGCGCTAAGTCGATCCTATTTTTATTTGAAACGCATCGTACAACTTAACGAGGGTGACTTAATAAGGGAGAGGTGATCCTATATGAATAATAATATATTAACCCCCTTATTAATAAACGTTGTATAGCGTCAGTATAGTTTCACAACGCTTTGTCTTCTTCTATTGGAAAGTCAAATTACTGACGATTGAAAGAGAGAAATCGGTGTGTAACTATTCATCTGTTATCTAAATATGTATAAAAGGGGGGAATTTGTATATGTATTATGTTTACTAAAAACTGAGGACTATGTGGGTCATTTCTTTTTCTGTTTTCCTTCTCAGGTTTAATCATGATCTGGCAGTTTGAGTAATTTACGCGGCCTACCCAAATGTCCTTTCTTTGGTATTGTTCGTCGAATCGTTGAGCTCCTCAACTTCTGAGTTGAGCTGCACGATTTTTGACAATTAATGCGTGCACTATTTGGACAGGTCCGCTCGATCTGTGTGGTTCTTTCCTCAAAAGACAATTTCAGACACCAATCTACATGGTCTTCACACGATCTGACCAAGATTTTGTCTGGACTTTACAAGAGACTGTGACCTCGTGACCCGTGAGTTTGTTTCGGCCTCTCTTCTCAGAGTAGTCAGATAGGAAACGCCGACCTCATCTAGTTTAAAAAAATATGATTGTCGTGTTTGTACAAACCTAGTAACAGAAAATAAATCATTTATCATTTATAACTCAATAACACTTTGCTCGACCCAGGAATCTGGAGGATCTCATACTGTATCGCTACTTAACCGACGAGGCCATAGAGTAGCTGTGTAATTAATATAAATTGTTGTGTAATTTATAATTAATGCAGTACCTACTTGTTAAAATCAATGTAGTGTGGACGGCTTTTAAAGTAGCTGTTTGAATAATTATTTCTAAAATAACCACAGATAAAAAATTACCACAGAGAAAAAACCACAGATAAAAAAATGAATAAAATTAACGTATCGTGTCGGACAGCCAGCCTCAAAAAGATGTTTATGTCGAAGAGTTTATTTTATTGTCTGCAATCTTTGCTCTTGCTGTTATTCGTAGATCTTTAACAGTCGTTACGGGTAGTCAGATGCCCGAAAGTCTGACAACCAGTCTTACCAAGGGGTAACTAGTTACTGGGTTGTGAAGGTCAGATAGGTATTCGCTCCATGTAAAATGCTGGTATTCAGCTGCACCCGGTAGGACTGGAAGCAAACCCCACCATAGTTAAGAAAAGGCTGGGCAGATACAATATTTATACAATATTTGTTCACTAAAACCACCCCGGTGATCACCATCAGCATATAGGCTTGGTCCCGGTACCTCTTAAAAGACCAATTCCAGAACTCCAAGTCTCCCTGGGGAGACAGTAAAGGGGCCTCCCCTGAGCCTCGCTATGCACGGCATCACGTCACCACTGTGCCACCGTCTTCCCTGGGTCACTTGGTGGGTGGACAGAGTCCCCATTCTGTGCGCCCGCAACCCCAGAGGGCCACCGACCTTATTACACATTGGATACTTAATTGTAGCTACATAAAGATACAGTATTAAGGAACCGTTTGTAGACAAATAACAAAATTGGATACAATCAAATGAATTCTTGTCAATTTATCCATCTTTTATTTATTTATTTATACATTTATTTCAGGCATCAAGGCCCATATAAACACATACAATACAATAATAATATAACTTAAAAATACTATAAATACTATACAAAATTATAATTACACTAAAAACTAGGTACTCGTGTTTCGCTGACTGCATGGTGTCATGTAGCCGGCCACGAAACCGGCGGTAAACAACACCCTTCGGCCAGAACTCTTCCTTGAGGAACTTCTCGAGGTGACACGCACCACGAACGACTTGAAGTTCGTGTTGTGACGTGACTCCAACTTCTCGACCCTCAAAGTCCAGTTGGTCTTCACACGCATGTACTCCACGATCTCCTCAACCTTCGTGGTTTTGAGGCTTACTGTAAACATACTGCGTATCGGTCATGCTTCGTATATTCAAAGATTTAGAACGCAGTTTTGCTGTCATAATTGACAGAAAATATGAATAATGTTGATTTGAATTTTGTTTAAATAATTAACAGCTTAATCAGCCGTCATGTTCCCACTACTGACAAAGGCCTCCTCTCTCCAAGGGGGAGTGGGCCGTAATCCACCACGCGGGCCCAGTGCGAGTTGGTAGATGTCACATGTCTTCGAATTTTTGAGCCTAGGACATGCCAGTTTCCTCGCGATGTTTTCCTTCACCGTTTTGAGAGTGTGATGAAATTATTTACACAAAGTAAAGCGCCTTCTTGGGTTTGAACCCACGACCTCCACTTCGTAAGTCGGGGTCGTTGCTACTGAGCCACCACTGCTCGATCCGCTGAGTAAAGCCAACCATTTAAACAATAATTTATACATTACTGTTCTTATCTAAATAATGATTGCAAAAAACGTTTTGGTAATGCAAATAGGTTACCTCGAAGGGCGGCCAACAAGAACAAGTTAATTCTTAAGTAAAAAATAATGTTTATAAGTACTTAAAATTATAATATTAAGGATTTCCGTAGTATATTGTATGGTTATTTAGATATCACCACGCTGATCTAGATATTCTGTAGATATGCTTATTACCGTTTAAGACATTTATTTCTCAAAAATAATACAATTCTCTTATCATGAGATCAGAATCAGAACCAGAACTTTATTTGCTATTAATGTAAGATTTTCATCATCATCCGCCTAGCCTTTTCCCAACTATGTTGGGGTCGGCTTCCAGTCTAACCGGATGCAGCTGAATACCAGTGTTTTACATGGATTGACTGCCTATCTGACCTCCACAACCCAGTTACTGGGTTAATACCTACGTGTACATTTAAATTAAAGAGATCGGCTACAGTCTACCTTAAGGCCTGCAAATTATTACATAATACAAGATAGACAAGAGAGAGAGACAAACAACAAGACAAGTCACAAGACAAGACAACACAAGCAAGGCAAGATAACAACAACAACAAGATACACCACTAGACAAGACACAAACACAACAACAAGACATGACAAGTTAGATATACAAGTTAATTTTAAAACTTGATACACGTACTTATGAAGAACGGTAGGTACTCGTATTCATCACGTATCACACTAATATTATAAAGGCGAAAGTTTTTGTATGTGTTTGTATGTTTGATTCTTCTTCACGCACAAACGGCTAGACCAATTCTGATAAAATTTGGTATGAAGGTACCTGACACTCTGGATTAACACATGGGACACACTTACTTTTTGATTAGCGACTTGTTTTGTAACGTCACTTGGTTTTAACTTTGTCCCATTAAAAAAGGGGGCAATTCAACATTTTTGAATGAATCTTACCTAGGGGTATCGTGTGACTTAGTAACTGGGTTGTGGAGGTCAGATAGACAGTTCCTCCATTTAAAATACTGGAATTCAGTGGCTTCCGTTTAGGATGCCGACACCAATATACACACATCAAAAGTGTCTAGGGATCAACATATATTTTTGCAATAACTTTTCTCCTGATTGATATTAATTAAAATTTTCTTTAAGGATTCATCAAATAAAGTGTTTTCGTTTGTCACAGTAACGATAAACCAAGTCACCTTTGCATTAATAAAGAAATTTGCCATTTTCCTAATAAAGGGATTTTTGACATTTGAACCACTAACACAAAAGTTCGAAAAAAAGACTGAAATAACAGTTTTCTTTAAAATTTTATTGGGTAACTTAAACAATTAATAATCCGTGTTTCTACCGCGAACACTAACAACACAAGAACATCGGTTTGGCATACTCAAAATGAGTTCATCCAAATCACGCTGTGGAATGGCCGCCCATGTTCGTTGCAACAACAAAAAAAGGTCTTCTTGCGACTGGATACCCTCCATATTCGGCAGAGCTCTTCTCTGTAGCATATCCCATGCATGCTCAATCGGGTTCAAGTCTGGCGACTGAGCAGGCCAGGGCAGGACATTGATGTTAGCTGCGGCGAGAGTCTGTCTTACAACTCTTGCGGTGTGCGGTCGTGCATTATCATGCATTAACTGAAATAAGGGACCGATTTGCACTTGTAGAGGAACGATGACGTCTGATACAATCGTCTCAGCATAAATTTGAGCGTTGAGGTTGCCTCTGATCCAAATCAACTCAGTTCTTCCGCCGATCCAAATACCCGCCCATACCATGATGGTTCCACCACTATAAGGATGGACTTCCTGGCAGGATTTTAATCGCTGTTGGCGTCCAGGGGTTCTCTAGTGTCGTATACGTCTTGTATCCGGTCTCATACCAAAACGAGACTCATCAGAAAAGCACACGAAACGCCATTGTTCTTCTGCCCAATTTCTGTGTTCAAGAGCCCATTGATATCGAATCCTACGATTGTGCATTGCTATAGGTGGTACCCGTAGCGGTCTTCGGGAATGAAGGTTCACTTCATGCAAGCGGTTTCTGACTGTTTGGTCGCTAATTAAGTTCCCTGAAGAGTGATGAAGCCTCACGGCTAACATCATGGCGGTTATTGTTGGAGCTCTTCGAGTTAAGATTTGAATGTATCGGTCTTGTCTCCGTGTGGTGCAGCGATACCGTCCTCCATGGCGCTCAGCCACGGTACCAGTGCTTCGGTAACGTGTCCAAAGTCGACTGATAACACTCTGACTTGTATTCAGAGCTAAAGCCACAGTACGTTGCCGGGAACCAGCTTCTATCATTCCCACGGCTCTGAGCATTTCTTCCCTGCTTAAATGACGTCGCCGCTCCATAATAACGTTGGTTTTAATCAGTAGTAGGGAAACAGTAGCACTAATAATGTCTTCAATGCGTTGTATGTTTTTATAGGGAAAATATTGACAGCTGATTTTCATCTTTTACTCGAATTTGATTCACAGTTCCTGATTCAAATTATGAAATGCACCAAAAAGGATCCATATAAATTTATAAAATCATAAATTTATTACAAAGCCACATCTCAATCTCAAGAAATCCGCATAAAAATGCTTGATCCCTAGACACTTTTGATGTGTGTAGTTGCAGAAGAAGAAAAACTAGCATGGCTAGGCAGAAGATGAAATGGGATGCGTGTCTATTACTATGATTCTGCTAAAAGAAAACCCCTATAACTTTGCCAAAGCCGGGAAACGAACCCAAGACCTCACGCGCACTTTACAGTGTTACTTTAAATTATCTTGACGCGATAAAAATGCATTTATCATAAAAGTAAAATGTACATGAATATAAAAACGCGACCGTAATTTTGTACTCCAATTTTGATTTTATTTATTTATTTTTATTTTTTATTTATTTCATCAACAATTTACATTGTGTTTGAATTACAAAATAATTACATTTTAAACCTAACAGAAGCAAAAATCAAATAATATAATTAATTAAATTACTGTTTATATGTCCAACCATAAAAAGCCCAACACAACCATGTCCATTCCATGTAAGGTAGACCTATTGAAAATTAAATGTAAATTAAATACGAGTTAGATGTAAATTAAATGTCAATCCAATGTAAGTTAAATGTCAACGAAATTGAATTAAATGAAAATTTAAATGCCAAATCGATATAAATTAAATGTCAACTAAATTACCAATTGCATAATTATCCAACCACATCAGCTCAAAACAACCATGTCTATTCCATGTTGCGTATATTAAAAGAGAATCAAATATAAATTAAATGTCAGTCTAAATTAATTATGGTGGCAAAATATGTTGAAACTCACAGATTTTCACTTTTACATCCATATTTGCACTTATATGTTTAATGTTATACATGTTTACAAATAAATATATCTTTATCTTCACCGTAAAAAAAAGAATGACCGTTCAATGCGTTTAAAACAATAGTTTATTAAGAAACGATAATATCTGATAATAAAATGATGTAGATAGTAATGTTCGGATATAACAATGAAATAAAAGTTAAAGGCAGTCAAATATTTATGACTATATGCCCAAAAATGAGGCTTTCAAAATGCTCAAAGTACCTTTAAATACAAATAATCAACTGTGCAAAAGCAAAGATACTGTTTGCGTATTTTTTTTCATGATTCTTAAAAAAACCAGTTAAGTGCGAGTCGGACTCGCGCACCGAGGGTTCCGTACTATGTAAATAGTTTATCACGGGATTATTTTTTGGAATGTGTCCAAATTTAAGATTTTCGGATTTTTTCCTTTACTTGTGCTACATGACATTGCTTCTTGACAAATTTCATGTTTCTAAGTCAACCCTATAGGTTTTGATTCCGGAACATAAACGCCCGTATCTCTTGATTGCGTTGACTTAGAAGTTTGATTTTTTCACTGCTTCAAGAGATTGCAGCCTTAAGTATTTGATATTAATTTCGATTTGATAACTCCACGCGTTACTGAGAAAAAGGGTCTTGACCGACGGATAACGAAATCGTCTTATAAGGGTTCCGTTTTTCCTTTTGAAGTACGGAACCCTATAACTATTTATTGAATGTGGAAATAGTAGATTATTCACAAAAGGGTTAAAGCAGTGTCTTAAGTCACGGGCTGTATTGAATCCTGATCGTAACGAAGGATTCTAGGGCTCCCGAGCATAGCAATGGAGCTTTGAGTAGACTCCTGAGGGAAGCAAGAGACTTGAAACCTGAACCAAGCGAGGGATTCAAGCTCGTCCAACCATACACTTTTAGTGTCTAAACACACCATGCCGAAGTTACGCTACCGAAGTTCGGCATGATTACGCCTGCAATGCTATTTGGGTCCAAACACACTATGCCGAAGGTACGCGACCGAAGTTCCGCGGCTGATTTTACGTTCCGACGTATTCGGCTGATATGACACACCATAAGTGCCGAACTTACGCGGCAGAAATTCAGTTGCGCACACGCGGGGCGAGAGCATGCCTGCGTCCCGCTGCTCTCCGCCCCGGATCTTCTTCGGCAATCGAACCGAACTTCGGTCGCGTATAATGTGTGCTCTATAGTTAACATTGCTGCCGAATTGCTGCCGAACTTACGCCCGACCGAAGTTCGGCTGTACGCTATAACGCAACGTAATTTCGGCATAATGTGTCGTCGGTAATTCAAATAGCATTGCAGGCGTAATCATGCCGAACTTCGGTCGCGTATCTTCGGCATAGTTTGTTTAGACACTTTGAATTACTGACGACACATTATGCCGAAATTACGTTGCATTAAATAGCATTGCAGGCGTAATCTTGCCGAACTTCGGTCGCGTAACTTCGGCATAGTGTATCGTCAGTAGTGTTTAGACACTTATTCCCGAGGACTCTACTTTTTGCACACGAGGTAACAAAAACCAATTTGATTTCGAATTAGTAGCTATAAAACTATTTAATAACCGGGGAATAACTAATTTTGTGCAGTTTCACACACAAAAACTTTAAAAATATGGGGCTTCCCCCGTGTTTTTCAAATTTTGAGACTCTGCCTTTGCCCAATAGTGGGACAACATAGGCTAAACGAAAAAAAGGTACCTACTTATGCCATTATTTCTTGCGAGGATTTTTATCAGTAATAGTTCCTAATAGGTTATCATCATATTGTGCATAGTAAAGCTACAGGATGTTGTTTTTTCTTCAAGGGTTACAAAATGTCAATCTATCTATATCATCATCATTTCAGCCGAAAGACGTCCACTGCTGGACACAGGCCTCCCCCAAAAGGGGGGGGGGTTTGCCATAATCGCCACGCTTGGCAGGCGGGTTGGCGATCGCAGTATGGTATGCTGGTGGAATGCATAGAGAACGCTGCCGCCCATTCTCCGGTACGCCCCTTAGTCGCCTTTTACGACACCCACGGGAAGTATGGGGTGGTGCTATTCTTTAAGTCCGGCACCACACAGACCCTCTATATATATAAAAGATCTACTTATCTATATTTATAAAAGAAAGTCGTGTTAGTTACACTATTTATAACTCAAGAACGGCTGAACCGATTTGGCTGAAAATTGGTGGGGAGGTAGCTTAGAACCAGAAGACGGACATAGGATACTTTTTATCTGTTTTTTTTTTTGATAGGAGTAGGGTAGGAGTAGTGTAGGAATAGGTTAGGAGTAGGGTAGGAGTAGGTTAGGAGTAAAGTAGAAGTAGGGTAGGAGTAGAACTAAAGAACTCAAGAACGGCTGAACCGATTTGGCTGAAAATTGGTGGGGAGGTCGCTTAGAACCAGAAGACGGACATAGGATACTTTTTATCTTTTTTTTTACTCATAGGAGTAGGGTAGGAGTAGTGTAGGAGTAGGTTAGGAGTAGGGTAGGAGTAAGGTAGGAGTAGGGTAAGAGTAGGTTAGGAGTAGGGTAGAAGTAGGGTAGGAGTAGGGTAGAAGTAGGGTAAGAGTAGGGTAGGGGTAGAGTAGGGTAAGGGGTAGGACACCACGCGAACGAAGTAGCGCCGGGCGGCTAGTTTCTGATAAAAATGACATCACTTAAAAACCCACACAGCTTTTAAATTAAATTTGTTACATATGTATAAGTGCTGAATGCGGATATGTACGAAAATGATTGTAGTACAATTATTTTTAGGAATCACCTTGATAAGTCGACTCCTTTCGATTATGTTGACGTAATTGGGTGTTAACGGTTCATATCAATTTATTTGTTTGTGAAAACGTTAAAGAATTGCTACCAGTATTTTAAGGTAGAGGTAAAATAAGATCTCCAATCTATTCATATATAAAACTAGCTGCGCCCCGCGGTTTCACCCGCATAAGTGTCGATCCCGTAGGAATATCGGGATAAAAACTATCCTATGTCCTTCCCCGGAATGCAATCTATATCTCTGCCAAATTTTATCGAGATCCGTTCAGTGGTTTAGGCATGAAAAGGTAACATACAGACAGACAGACAGACAAAGTTACTTTCGAATTTATAATATTAGTATGGATTCAAAGTCTTGACTGACTGATATATCAACGCACAGCCTAAACCGCTGGTCCTAGAGACATGAAATTTGGAGTGTGTGTTCTTTGTGAAGAGTAGGTATCCACTAAGAGAGGGTTTTTCGAAATTCCACCCCTAAGAGGGTGAATGGGGGGAGGGTAAAATTTCACGCGGACGCAGTCGCGGGCAGAAGCTAGTACTAATAGGTAATATTAGTGCTCCATACCGTATTTCAGCCGTGGCGGCTAATCACAGCGGAGCGTTCGGCGCGGGAGATATTACAGTGCAGAAGTAGCGCACATACTTGTGAAAGAAAGAAAGAAAGAAAGAAAGAAAGAAAGAAAGAAAGAAAGAAAGAAAGAAAGAAAGAAAGAAAGAAAGAAAGAAAGAAAGAAAGAAAGAAAGAAAGAAAGAAAGAAAGAAAGAAAATACATTTATTTAGCACAGACTAAAAGACACAGATAGTCAGATAATAGTCGTACATCAGATAAAAATAAAGATAAAAACAAAAAGTGCAAAGTCCGATGTAAGAAATTAGCAGGAATGTGTGCCACACGGCTGCGCCAAAAAGGCCCAGTTCAGCAAAAATGCCAGACAACTAGTGCCTGACGCTGGTTTTCAACTGGACCTGAACACTATAATATCGTGCACTATAATATCTCCTGCGCAGACACAGGTGCACTCTCTCTATACCCTCTCTCTCATAGTCCAATGGGACGGCAATCCGACACGACCGGAGAGAGATCAGACGCAGGACCAACGGCTTAACCCCCGTTAACTGCCCCGTTAGTCCACTTAACAAAGCAGTTGTAGAGTGCATGAGTTGGGCCCTAAGTGATTTCTTCAGAAAGTTGTTCAGGGTGCTTAGGAAGTAAACATACTAAAAGTCCCCCGCGTCTAGGAGGTGAGCCCAAGTGGGGGATAAAAGCTCGCACTTTTCAGTTTTTCGCTAACATCTTTAAAACGGTGCGTCGTAGAGAAAAAAATATTTAGTACGTAATGAAAGCTAAAACAATTTTCTACAACTTTTATCTTACACACTTTTTCGAATTCCTGCCCATTTTCGAACTACACGTTCCGGGAAAGTGAAAACTTTCGAGAAAACGACTTTTATCAAACATTAGCTGTTGCCTGCTCATCATTCATTTCAGCCGAAAGACGTCCACTGCTGGACATAGGCCTCCCCTAAAACGGGGGGTTTGCTATTATCGCCACGCTTGGCAGGCGGGTTGGCCATCGCAGTATGGTATGGTGGTGGAATGCATAGAGAACGCTGCTGCCCATTCTCCGGTACGGGCCTTAGTCGCCTTTTACGACACCCACAGGAAGTATGGGGTCTTTAAGTCCGGCACCACACAGACAACGCCTGCTGTTGCCTGCTATTTCGGCGTTATTTCGGGATAAAAAGTTGAGTTGAGTTATCGACACTTTTATCTATGTACTAGCAGCATCCCGCGGTTTCACCCGCATAATTTTCCCGTGGGAATATCGGGATAAAAACTATCCTATGTCCTTTCCCGAGATTCAAACTATCTCTATACCCATCTAAATCAGTTCAGCGGTTTAAGCGTGAAGAGGTAACAGACAGACAGACACCGGCGGATTTTTGCAGAGGGTGATGCTCGAAAACTGATTAGAATTTAGAAAAAGTTTTTATCCCGAAGTAACGCCGACAATCACACAACAACACCTCCTTTTGGGTCATTCGTTGAGTGGACTACGTTGGTTTCGTGGTCGGGCACAAAAGTGTTACCTATTGGGTTTTTCCATCAGGAAATTCTTAGTAACAGTCCGGAGGTTGGACGTTGACGGTGTAATACCCCCGTGCCTCAGCGCATACGTGTCGCCGTTGGTCCTGCGCCTGATCTCTCTCCGGTCGTGTCGGATTGCCGTCCCGTCAGACTATAATAATAATAATTTTATTATCAGGCAACTATAAGGCCCATAAATAAAATACACAAAATAATCTTATAAAATAATAAACTAATACATATTAAAAAACCTTAAAACTATTAACTATAGGTACACGTAACGTTGACGGCGTCGTGTTTCGCTGCGTGGTGTCGCGTAACCTTCCTCGGAAACGTCGATATACGACACCTTTCGGCCAAAAGTCCTCTTTCAGACAGGTCTGTAGATGTTGGGTTGGAACTCGTACCACGAATGACTTAAAGTACTATGAGAATGAGGAAAGAGAGAGTGCACCCGTGTCTGCTCACTGGCAGTGGCGTAACTATACCGTTTGGGGCCCGTAGCAAATTCAAGGGATGGGGCCCTTCCTCAATGTAAAGAAGCTCAACCAACGTTATAGTTTTTTTTTTTTGATAGCACTTTTTCGCGACTTCTTCCGCGTATATTTCATATGTTCCCCTACAACATTTAACACCTGACTGCTTCATTGGTCTAGTAGTCACGTACGCTACTGCTGAGCATTGACGTTCTTACCAAAAAATTAGACAAACAATGGGAAAATTGTACAAAATGTTCGAAACCTGAATGATGTCCTTTGTTGCACATTTTCAAAAAAAAGTTAGCATTTATAAACTTATTTCAGGCATCAAGGCCCATATGAACACATACAATAGAATGTTAATATGACTTAAAAATACTATAAATACATACATTATAATTACACTTTTTCATAATTAATAATTACACTAAAAACTAACAACTAAAAACTAACTAACTAACGCACACGAAGTGTCTGCGTCGTGTTTCGCTGACTGGTGTTATGTTAGGATCCTCCTGTGCTCATGGCCCTCTCGGGCCGGGGCCCCCTCTGGCTGGGGGCCCGTGGCATTTTGCCCCAATGCCACCAGATAGTCACGTCACTGCTCACCGGTCCACCACTGCCTGTTCTCATCAATCAAGCAATTAAAAACAAGTCCATAATCAGCCTATAATGTTCACACTGCTGGGACACAGGCCTCCTCTCAGTGAGAGGGAGTGGGCCGTAATCCACCACACGGGCCGAGTGCGGGTTGGTAGATGTCACATGTCTTCGAATTTTTTGTTCTAGGACATGCCGATTTCCTCACGATGTTTTCCTTCACCGTTTTGAGAGCAGTGGTGATGAAATAATTTACACAAAGTAAGGCGCCTCTCTGGGTTCGAACCTACGACCTTAACTCGTTAATCGCGGCCGTTACCAATTGGCCACCACCGCCCGTCTCATCAATCAAGCAAATAAAAACAACTCAGCAAGTGAATATCTTCATGAATGCGTAAAAAATTAGTTAATTATAGATAAACGGATGACCTATTATATAGATGAATTATGTATCCCCATTATCAGAAGCACAGTGCGCAGATTATGTCAATTACGTATTAAATGCTTTTGTATTTAGCTAGCGAGATAATCTTAAAATGGAAAAAATATAATTACCTACGGATTGAATGGTCGTGATTGGTTTTATGTGTAATTCTGCAGAAGTCATACTAATCTGCACGATTAGGGACAAGAACTATCATTAAATCTTAAAGAGAATCAGTCTGTTGGCCCCAGACTGATTCTCTTCGTATTTATTTATTTATTTATCCTCCTACTGGTACGCCATGCAGCAATTACACCAACGGAGCAAAAAATTACTTCATGTGCTGCTTTAGTATACAGGGTTATTTGTAAAACATTAACAACGTCTTAAGAGGTCATTGTACTCATCATTATAAACAACTTTTACTATGGGACCAACTTGAAATCGCGAAAAAAAATCAGCTGTTCCCTACATTTATGTTCGTATAACTCGTCAAAATGTAGGGAACAGCTGATTTTTTTTCGCGATTTCAGGTTTGGTCCCATAGTAAAAGTTGTTAATAATGATGAGTACAATGACCTCTTAAGAGGATGTTAATGTTTTACCAATAACCCTGTATAAGACAATGGCTCCTTTCCATCCACCCTGTGCGCTGTGGACATCGAATGGGCGGCAATGGAACACGCATGCTCACACTGCGTTAACTCCACAGTTCCATTACTCCATCCCAATTGGGCACATCCTTTGCGATTTTTTTGAGACACAATGTATTTTTCAAAATAAATACATTAGAATTGTAAAAGCGGAAAATTTTGATGTGTCGTCCTGCCTGACAGGTGTCAGATCGCGTTCGATTGCTGATTTGATTTTTGATTTTTTTATTTCAAAGTTCTTCAAAAGGCCCTTCCAGACATCGCCCTGCATTGTTAGACCCACATGAAATTTTAACAATATAAAGTTTGGACTTTAAAAGAGACCATGATCTGAGTTTGCTTCGACGTTTCTTCTCAGGAGACGAACTAGCAGGGGATCGAGGAGGGGGGGGATGTGGAGGGGAGTTCAGGGGATCAGACCGGAATAAATCGATCAGCCAGCTAGGAAATACCGGCGCCGTCTAGTTTTAAAATATTGACCAAACGCCTAAAAGTGTCAAATAAGATGCACTTACAAATATAAACGTCATCATTGTATACACCGTGATCTTAAGGTTTTCCATAAACTTTGTCAAACGCTTCTATAATTTTTACAAATGAAATCTAACACAGCAAGTATTACTTAAAAAGGCTTCGTTACGAAGATATTTGTAAATTCATTTAATGAAATTTAATTGAGCTAGATGCAGTAAGAAAGGGTCTTAACTTAGTTTTGATAAGTTTAGTTTCAGCCCGCCAAATCGTATGAATGAAAATACGTCGTTGGCAATTCGGATAAAGAGGCATGCATGTCGGGGGGCCTACAAAGGCCACTTTGGCAGAATCATAAAAGGATATCATAATGGACAGTTAACCGTTAAGTTAATCGTATCAAATCTCATTGGTGAAGCATTTTTCAGTTATTTTTTTTTTGTCTGTGCTAAAATACCAATCAATCCGATCGAAATCCAATCCCAATCTCTTTGATTATACCTACGTAATGCAGCGAAAAAAATAAAAACACGGACTGTCTTCGCCATATTACGATTCATAATGTTATCCTTTAAGGATTCTCCAAAGTGGCCTTTTTAGACCCCCGGTTGACTTACGTCAAGGTTTCGTCGTTCGTCGTTTCAGCCGATAGACGTCCACTGCTGGACACAGGCCTCCCCCAATTTTGGGAGGGTTTGCCATAATCGCCACGCTTGGCAGGCGGGTTGGCGATCGCAGTATGGTATGGTGGTGGAATACATAGAGAACGCTGCAGCCCATTCTCCGTTACGATCCTTAGTCGCCTTTTACGACACCCACGGGAAGTAAGGGGTGGTGGTATTCTTTAAGTCCGGCACCACACAGACTAGTCCGGCACCACACAGACTAGTCCGGCACCACACAGACTAGTCCGGCACCACACAGACTTTCAAGGTTTAGTTTTTATGAAATTTAACAAAAAATAAGAATTAATTAATGTGTCCATAATGAAAAATGCTTTTTTCTACGGTCTGAACATCTGGTCGAAGTTTATGTATATCGTCCGGAACACGGTGTATAATGCTAGTTGCGCGATTAACTCTGCTTGCGCGATACAGGATTTTGCGTGACGTCAGTGTGATCCGTAATGCGTATGTCGCGGTGTAGATGCTGCTACATCACTCCTCTCCGGTGACCGGAGGTCGATAGAGGGCTGAGTCTTGTATCTTGTGATGCTTGCCAGAGCCAGTTGCCGCTGCAGGACTTAAACATAAGTTGCAAAATCTGTGTGTGCTATAGGTTCACCTTTTCCTAACCCTTCGGGAATTGCAGACGTCAAATGCAATGTAACTAATTTTATAAACATTTATGAAGACATCTTGTTTTTAGGGTTCCGTAGTCAACTAGGAACCCTTATAGTTTCGCCATGTCTGTCTGTCCGTCCGTCTGTCTGTCTGTCCGTCCTCGCTTAATCTCTGTGACCGTTAGCACTAGAAAGCTGAAATTTTGTAAAAGTACGTATATCAGTTACGCCAACAAAGTGGTAAAATAAAATTTTGGAAAATTTTTTTTTTAGGGTAGCTCCGCTACATGTGAAGTGGGGATGAATATTTTTTTCATCATCTACCCCATCGTGTGGGGTATCGTTGAATAGGCCTTCTAAAATGGTTTAGGGGTTGCTAAAATTATTTTTCGATTTAAGGACGCTATCACATTTTTCCACGAGTAACAGTGTTTTTCAGGTACCATTTTAACAAACTGGAGTCACAACTGCGAGGATATCTTGGTTTCAAATTGAAGATAATATATTCATCTCCAGACTGGGCCCAAAGCAATTAAACAGCCCCATACAAAATTTTCACACAAATACGTTTTTACCATCTCAATAATCGCAAAAAATGTAATATAAAAGGGGTCTGAATAGTACCCAATATAGCTAAATCCAATGCATATTTTAACTTAAAAATAAGAAGATATTGTTGCCTATATATAATTCTATAAAGATAAGCTAAATATTTTGTAGATAAATAAATAACATTTCATTTATGAGAATAATAAGAAACGCTCTCAAATTTCTCCATACATTTTCTACCCGCGGACACTTGCCGGTCGGTCATTCTGCGCTCAGACGCGCCCGTGAAAGCACGGCTATGTCGCTATTTTGCAAAAAATAATTACGTTAAAAAGTGAGTTCCGTTTTGAGTACTCCACAATACGATTTTGATACTTTTTCGAACCGAAATAAAATTAAGTACGATTTTCGGAATTTATTTTAGAAATAAATACTTAGTTGTAATTTTATGTTTAATGGATGTAGATGACGGATAAAGATTGTATAAATATTTATGTTAATAAATTATCATCAAATAAAAATGACAGAAACAATTTTTTTTATATATTGGATACTATAGTCGATTTTGGGGTGGTGATTACGAATAATTATGACATAAGTACATTTTTTTATTCAAGATGGCGAGTATATTTTTAACCGACTTCTAAAAAGGGGGAGGTTGTATGTTCGGGCATAACTCCGTCATATACGGACAGGCGGATAAGCAAAATTCTTTCTTTGTTCGAAAGAGGTTTATTCCAAAATGGTCCCATTTAAACGTAAAGATCTGATGATGAGTTTCGGAGACAGACAACGGAACTCTTCAATAAATGCCAGCAAATCAACCGCGATTGCTGCTATCGCATATCTATACATTGTTTATGCAACTACACATCATAACATCACGCCTGTACCCTCTAAAGGGGTACGCGGATGTGTTCAATAGCTTCCTGTCACTGATATTCACATAGTAAGTAGTGTTACTTATATGAATTTGTGTGGAGTAGGTGGGTACAACTAAAAGTGAAAAATAAAAACTAGTTTACAAAAAAAAAAACAACCGATTTAAAAAAAAATACTACAAACGGAAAAATAAATTTTTGTTTCTTGTTCTTTTTTTGTTTGAAAGGATATACTTTCCAGGTGGTCAGGTCTATTGTCATCAAGTCAGGATCTAATGATGCGATCCTGGAGAAATCGAACTCTTCAAATTTTATAGGCACACACACCTATAGCGATTTGGGTATTTTTTATAGTAACTCGTGGATTTGCTCTCGGAAAGCACCGTTTAGTGAAGAGGAACTGATGATGAAGACCACAGATGGCTACCGGAACTATTCAATAATAAGTATTTCACGGGTTGCGATTCGATTAGATTACTTTAATATGGTTGCTAAGCAATTTATGCTCGTCACAATACGAATAGTAAAATGGAGCTGACAGGTGAATACCTGGAGAACTCCTCAACAATTGACGTCCCTGCATTGAAAAAAGCAATATTTTGTAAAAGGGGATGAGCAAGTTGACATTAGGTTATTGTAAGATAGATACATTATAAACGGACCCGACTAAAAAGCGAGATAAAAACCTTTTAACAAAAAAACCGACTTCCAAAAAAACTTAAATTGTACAGTGAAAAATAACTTAAATTTCGAAGTCGGTGGCAAAATACTAAAATACAGATCCAAAGACTTCGACTTCCGACTTAAAGTTATTTTTCTCTTTTTGGAAGTCTGTTTTTTTTTGTTACATAGTTTTTTATTTTTTTTTTTATAAAAAATAATGAACTCTCGCCTCAGTAAATAAAATACTTACTGTTTTCATAAGTGAATGATTATTTTTGAATATCACAACGAAACTCTACGACAAATCCCAGGCTAGTATTTGATTGTGTAGGTAATGCTCCAACAATTGTCATCAAAAATAATATTAAAAAGTACTTACATCTTTTCAAACTAACAGCAGACTGAAGGATAAACGTAGATGTTCCTTGTAATACTAAAATGTTAAGGTCGTTTTTCGGCACCTACTTATTGTACGTAATGACCGATGAACTTCAACAATACTAAAAATGTGATTATTACATATAGTAAGTACTAATACCAGTTACCAAATTCGATTGCGAACTAACAACTAACTTTACTCAATAAATACCAGTAAAATTAAAAAATAATACCTTCAAGTACCAAGATTAGTTATAGTTACGTATAAAATCGAGTGGACAATGGGTTCAATGTGTGCGTGCGCGTAATGTTGTTGTGTTGCGATTCAGATACCTAAACTTGAGCGAGTTCAAAATGTGATAGCGTCCTTAATGCTCCATTTACGAAATATTAAAGTTCAAAGCGCAATTTTTTGTTCCAGTAGGGCGTCCCCCCCACTCTAAAAGCTAAACTACTAGCTTGAAAAATCTGGAAAAATTCTCGATGAAAGTGCATTTCATGAACTTTAAAGGAAAAGTATAGCAGTTAAGTACAAAATCCTTAGCATTAATCCTTTAAAGTGACTAAGATGAAGTAGTTGCTTGTTTATAATGGGTAAAGACTTGCATTGAAAACCAAAATATGTTTTTTTTTTACCTATTCAGAATAAAGAACAACAGAATCGTACTACATTGTGATAACGGGCTACTACGGAACCCTACACTGTGCGTGGCTCGACACGCACTTGGCCGGTTTTTTAATTAACCAGTTTTTACAGCATGTAATTTTATTGTTGAGTAGCGATTTTTTCTATGTATGTTATGCGACTTATGGGAGCCTGCTGAGATTTTAATGATGGTATAAGGATAATGCGTTAAATACTTATGCAAGTACTTAGAAATACCTGTTTTTGTATACATTTTTTTCTGCATTCATCGTCTTCGTCGTATCAATGATTCCATTTTGTTTGTTTCACTGGTGCTCATGGCCAAAAAGCACGCTGTCTCATCTGAGTTCGTGTCTGACAGAGCTAGTATCAATGATGAGCAGTTGTCTAACTGCTCATCATTGATACTAGCTCTGTCAGACACGAACCTGAGAACTAGACGTTGTGCGTGTAGACTGGCGTCTGCCAGTCTACACGCACAACGTCTAGTTCTCAGGCACAGAAACACCGTTCTGAACTGACAGGCGCGTAAAAAAAATCGAAAAGTGCTTTGGAAAATCGAGTTTTATGAAAAAACCACTGCATAAATCAATTATAAATAAAGTTTATTGAACTCTTCGATAACTAAGCTTTGTCGGTACGGACTTGGATTTGAAGATTTTACAGTTCTTTTGTTACTTATTTACACCCAAAGTTACGTTAAAAATAGCAAGAAAAACGAATCTTTGTTGGCTCATAACTTTTTAATGGTTTTTTATTTTATTATTCTGGTTCCGTACAGACACAATTAATAATAAGTCAAAACGATGTCATGTTTAACTTTAGGTGCACAATGTCAAACAGTGGAGTAATACTCTCCCGAAATTTGTATGAAAAAATATCGACTAGTGGCATCTTAAGTCAAAATATCGCGAGTTGAAAACGCAGTGCGCAGCCACATGCGATTTTTTTTGGATTTTCAGCTCTTTGTGTTAACCGAGCTTTGAGAATCCTACACTTAGGAGTATATAGGTTCCGTGAATTTTTGAATTTGGGAGGGAAGGATGGCATTTTGTGGGTTTGAAGGGTATTCTCTAAATTGACGAAACTCTTTTAAGAGCAGAATGTTTAATAATGAAAAACGTGCTACAAGAAATCAAGGATCGGTGGTAGGATCGCCCGCACTTGGGGATGGGGCCCGCTAGGCATGGCGGGCTGATATCAGTCGAGGGTGCGGCGAATGTACAAGTTTCTCTCGGGCCCCCGACTTATGGTAGTAGACGGGACAGTGGGGTTTTAGTCGGTAGGAGTCCGACATAACCCTTCGTTCATCCCAGACAGAGAGTTTCCATGAAAAAAAAAAGGTTAATAGCCAGGCCCCCCTTGGAAAAAAGCTCTAGATACGCCAATGATTCCTACAAAACGCATCCCAGTGCGTCAAAAAACATTTTCATGTTCGTCATTTTCAATTCTTGGCACTAAACAGTGCATTAAAAAAAAGTTATTTAAAAAAATAAAAAACCCGACTGCGGTAAAAAACTGAAAAGCTAAAAGCAAGCCCATTTTAAATTAAATAAAAGTTGGAAGCAGGCGGGTCCAATTTGAATTTGAAAATATAATAAAAATGATATTATTTTCAGTTTTTTACCGCAGTCGGGTTTTTTATTTTTTTAAATAACTTTTTTTTTATTTCCAGCTTTTTAGTTTACAAAATAAATGTGAAAGATTTCGCAGACGATATAGTTCTTGGTACATGTTTGTTACGATTTTTCACTTCGAATTACTTTTAACCGTATAAGTTGTATATATTTTTGTAATCACCTTTTAAAACCCTTTATTTTGATACCCCACTTGATAGGTTAGGAGAAAAAAAATTTTTTGAAGATATAATATTACGCAAAAAATCGGTCATTTTAATTTTTTTTTTAATTTTGATATTCCCAGTGTCACTCTCACAATTAAGACGAATCTAAGGGCACCTTTCAAGCTGAAATCGATCAAGCCGTTTAGGCTACAGAGCGTGCCAAAGAAATATACATACATACATACACTCAAAAAACATAACCCTCTATAATAAATGAACGCATCCGTCGGAACCTGGGCTTATAATATTCATAATTATTCTTCAGGTATTATTCAGCTGCATCCGGTTAGACAGGAAGTCCCCAATATAGTTGGGAAAAGGCTAGGCAGATGATGAATTATTATTCTTCAGATAGAGACAGTATGATCGACTACAGTAAACAAAATCAGAAAAATACGTGATATTCTTCAGGATATATGCCAGGTAGATACTGTGTTGAAAACATAATACAACTAATTTGATACGATAGAAAAAAATCATGAAGATACCTCTACAAACTTTCTTTTCTTTACAATAAAAACAATATATACAATCATTATGATTTTTTCTCATCATCAACTTAATTTCAAATTATATAAAAACTTCAATGATCGTGACCTAACATTTTTAACGTCGTGATCGCAACACCTTTTTTTTTATTAACAAAGATCAATTCTGATAATAAAGATTCTTAGAACAATAGTTATCAAACTCTGACGTCAAAAGATGATCCGTATGAACCGCAAAGAGAAATACCCATACAAGTACAATTAACAGCACAATTTAATGGTTTTTATCAAACACACACACACATACACCCCCCCCCCCCTCACACACACACATACACACAGCCACACTTACACTACACATATCCCGTATTTTTATGGTCTTAGTTTAAAATATATTATTCTTATCTGGAACGAACTACCCTCTCACTACAAACTGGGCGATGATAGCTGTGCCACAGTTATTAACTTTTGCAGTTATCATCGTTTAACTATTTTTATGATTGTATCTGTTATTGTTCCAAAATAAACGATTTTTTTTTATTATTTATTAGCTGCGTCCCGCGGTTTCACCCGCAAAAGTTTTGATCGCGTGGGAATATCGGGATATAAAGTAGTTATATATGTTACCTAGCCCCTTACCCAGCTACCTCCATGCCAAATTTTATCAAAAATAAACATACAAACTTTCGCCAATTATTCCAAAAAAAAAGACCTGTAATGGTTAAAAAGGCTCCTTTCTCAGCATAATGCTACGATATTTAAAAAATAATAATGAGAGTAACAATAGTCGTTTTGACGTTGTACAATTGACGTTGACTGTACATCACTAAGTTTTTACTCAAGTACCTTTTAACTTTGTAAACACATTACAATAAACTTCTTGGAAAAATGCGTAGGTATAATGCGTAACTACGTTTTTTATGTCGGTATGTGAATACAGTATTGTTTATTATGTATCCGGGTCCAATTAAATAAAGCAAAAAAACTGGCCAAGTGCGAGTCGGACTCGCACACGAAGGGTTCCGTACCACAAGGAAAAACGCCGAAAAAAACACGTTTGTTGTCTGGGAGCCCTCCTTAAATATTAATTTTATTTTGTTTTTAGTATTTGTTGTTATAGCGGCAACATAAATACATAATTTATGAAAATTTCAACTACCTATCGCCTACCTATCGCTCCTTTACCTATCGCGGTTCTTGAGATACATCCTGGTGACAGACAGACGGACGGACAGACGGACAGACAGATAGACAGCGAAGTCTTAGTAATAGGGTGCCGTTTTTACCGTTTGGGTACGGAACCCTAAAAATGATGACCATCTTGTACATCAATTCCAAATTTTTATTGTACATCAATTCCAAACATGGAATTGATGTACAATAATCACGGACCGAGTATTCTTCCCTTGGGCACCCCCTGATATAATAAAACTCCCTTGGCTCAGGTCCTCGGTTACTTTTATTTTATTATGGGATTGTTTTATTATTTTCATTGCCTGTCATTTAGGTATAACTTTATATTGCCTCGCACTCCAGTTTTTTTTTATATATCAAGTTTACGTTACTATCTACAAAGTCGAAAGCTTTGGTCAAGTTCATGACCACATCAGCTTTTGTTGAGGTCTGTTTATTCATATTTGTTTATTCATATTGAGTTGTGGAGATCAGACAGTCAGCCGCTCCATGTAAATTATTGGTATTCAGCTGCATCCGGTTAGATTGGAAGCCGACTTCAAAAGGCTGGGCAGATGATGATGAGCTCGCCACGATCGTATTTTTATTCTATCTAAAGCTATAAACATAACATCTCTGGAAGTCTGGAATCCCCGATGGTTTTTTCAAGAAATCCCCAGTGGGATAGGCAGATGTGTACCTACAATATACCCACATTTCGCCAGTTATATTTTAGCCCCGCGTAATAGGAGGCGAGTCTATTGCTATCAACCGGGCACAATACCAGACTACAGGCAGCTACTGAGAAATTCTAGATATAAAAACCCAGTAACACTTTTGTGCCCGACCCGAGAATCGAACCCAGGACCTCACGCTCACAAAACCAACGGGGCAGTCTTAAGGTCTAAAGCTGTACATACATACATAATCTTTCGCCTTCTTCTCATAGGTAGGGAGAAACTGCAGAACGCCACCTGGTACGATCCTCATATATACTCCTTTTGCCTCGTTTACGTTCATACATCTAGTCATACACGACCCTTTCTGAACATCACCATCACTAATGAGGTCACTATATGTCCTCCTAGTTCGTCCCTTCCCGGCGTTTCCATTAATGATATACTGCTTTTTAGGGTTCCGTTGCCAAATGGCAAAAAACGGAACCCTTATAGATTCGTCATGTTTGTCTGTCTGTCCGTATGTCACAGCCACTTTTTTCCGAAACTATAAGAACTATACTGTTGAAACTTGGTAAGTAGATGTATTCTGTGAACCGCATTAAGATTTTCACACAAAAATAGAAAAAAAAAACAATAAATTTTTGGGGGTTCCCCATACTTGAAACACAAATTTTTTTTTTCATCAAACCCATACGTATGGGATATCTATGAATAGATCTTCAAAAATGATATTGATGTTTCTAATATCAATTTTTTCTAAACTGAATAGTTTACGCGAGAGACACTTCCAAAGTGGTAAAATGTGTCCCCCCCTGTAACTTTTAAAATAAGAGAATGATAAAACTAAAAAAAAAAAAATGATGCACATTACCATGTAAACTTCCACCGAAAATTGGTTTGAACGAAATCTAGTTAGTAATTTTTTTAATACGTCATAAATCGTAAACCGCAATTTATCTTTCATTCAATCAACTCAAATATAAAAATAAACGTTTAATTTCATAAACATAAACCTTATGCATAAACCCGGATGTTACGGAACCCTCGGAGCGCGAGTCCGACTCGCTCTTGCCCGGTTTTTAATATAAATAGCACAATACCCCCTTTTCTTATAAAAAAGACAATACATCCGCGGTAGGCATGCGGACGTCCGTCCCGCAGAAGGCTGTAAGTGTATTTAAGTGGTATAAACACCGGAACGATTACACGCTTGTTAGTTACGTCTCTATTCGGGGTGAGAGACAAAAAGAGCGGAATTTATTAATTTAATTGTCTTTTAACGTGTCTGCATGAGCCTTGTGAAAAGATTAGTCAGACAAATTGAAACACAAACCATTTATGCAAAGCGAAAGAGCGGATTAGTTTTCCTTTTCAATATACCTACCACGGTGATTTATGATAGCACGCCTTTATTCCACAAAGGTATTGGAAGAAGTGTACTATAGAAAAATTCGCAGTGTCAGCTTGTCCCTACAAAATGGTTGAGCTGGATGTTGCTGATCCACGCGTCATGTTCGTGAACGGGCGCTGTCGGTTGAGACTGGTCATCTCTTAACTGTCAGGGCGTATTGTTAATCTTATATTTCGAATTGTTTCTACAATGGATTTGCTACAATTTTGTTACAATGAGAACAATGTTCCCAGAATTTTGTAATATCTTGATTTAAAAGTGTGTCCTTGGAGTTTCTTGTCTGTTCTTCGCAATAGAGATCTACGTTTTGGAATGGCCAACTAGCTTCAACTTTCTTACTAAGCGACCGAGTCTTTGACAGTTCTAAAGTGCATGTAAATGGATTAATTAAAATAAACGCTTTGAGCTTGAGTTTGGTTGGAGTCAGAATTTGCTCGGTACAAAGTCCTCCAGACCGTATTTCGGCAACGGCGGCCAATCTCAACGGAGACTAACCTTCGGCGGAGATATTATAGTGCACAAGTGTGCGCGCAGACACAGGTGCACTCCCTCTACCCTCACTCTCATAGTCCGATGGGGCGCAATCCGACACGACCGGAGAGAGATCAGGCGCAGGACCAACGGATTCACGTGCTTTCCGAGGCACGGGGGTATGACAACGCCAACTTCCAAACTCCTGGCTGTTACTAAGAAATTCCTAATGGAAAAACTCAATAACACTTTGTCCGACCCGGGAATCGAACCCAGCGACACGCTCAGCAGTCGCGCTTGCGACCAAGAGAGCAACGGGGCAGTTCGGTATACCATGACAATAATACCACACTGAAACATAACTGACAAAATGTGGATATACTGCAGCACCACACTTGGTTGTTATCCCGACCAGTCGTACTCAGCGTTTCTCCTCCACGTTTATTATGCGTACAGCCAAAGTGTGGAACTCTCTGCCAGCATCTGTGTTGATTCCACATTTAACCAGTCTGTCTTCAAAGCAAGTGTGACAGGCATCTTTTGTGTGTGTTCCATTACAGTCCTCATCAATCGCTTTCCATCAGACGTGATCGTGGGTCAAGAGCGTCTCCGTCTAGTCCTCAACGCCTACCCCTCGTTTGAGCACTTGGTGGATAGTATGCTTACACCGGGAGCAGCAAACACTGCGTTACCGTGCTTTGGGTGACAGATCTCGGCGATAAGCGTAAGTCTAGGGATGTGTCGCCGGCTTTGGGTTTCATCTCGATGGGTCTCTTGAACGCAAAGAATGTCGCAGTGAGTTTTGCGGTAGACATCAGAAAGAATTTCAGATTTGTCTCGTGAGAACCCTTCGATCTTAATCGAGACTGCGCACAGCGCCGGTTTTATAAGTGGACTTTGGATTTCCATCGTGGTGAAAGGATTAGCCAATCAGCGTGGATGACTCGCTGATTGCCCATTGTGCGCCTTCCCCTTACGTGTACATTTTTTTGCCTATACAAGCATTTTGTTTGCAATGAATGTTCCTAAAAACAACCTATATTTATCTAACTTTTTGCCAATTTAGAGCGCACGGAGATGTTAGCAAGACCAAGGGCGATCACATCACGAAGTAAAATAAGTGTTGTTTACTTATAGAAGGTTAGTCTTCGGAGTGTTCGCGAATATCAATCATTTATTTTTGTAATGGTTGTCGTGTAATCGCTTAAGGTGAATGGGTAGTTGAGAACTTGAGACCGCGAAATTCAAATTTTCTTATGTTTCTTGCAATTTGCAGGTCAGTGTCAGATTGTATCTTGATCAAAATATGATTCGCGACAATAACAGGTACATATTTAGAGAATTATATCTAATCATTAGAATCATTAATACATCTTTCTAAGTTAGATTTCTACCATTAACACTTTTCCATAAGAGTTTGGTGGTTGGTGGTAGAAATCTAACTTAGAAAGATATATTAATTATTCTAATCCTTATAATTCTCTAATTAAGCACCTGTTATTGTCGCGAATCATATTTTGATCAAGATACAACCTGACACTGACCTGCAAATTGCAAAAAACGTAAGAAAATTTGAATTTCGCGGTCTACCACTATCCATTCACCTTAAGGCTGGTTCTTATAATTAAATACATAATGGTTCTTGGTTAATATTCATCATCATCATTTCAGCCGAAAGACGTCCACTGCTGGACATAGGCCTCCCCCAAGCACCTCCACTTCGACCGGTCCTGTGCTTCCCGCATCCAACGGGTTCCTGCGGCCTTCACAAGGTCATCGGTCCACCTTGTGGGAGGCCTTCCAACGCTACGTCTTCCGGTACGCGGTCGCCACTCCAGAACCTTTCGGCCCCATCGGCCATCTGTTCTGCGAGCAATGTGCCCTGCCCACTGCCACTTCAGTTTGGCAATTCTTCGGGCTATGTCGGTTACCTTGGTTCTCCTGCGGATCTCCTCATTCCTGATTCGATCACGCAGGGAAACTCCAAGCATAGCCCTCTCCATTGCCCTTTGGGTGACTTTTAGCCTTCTTATAAGGCCCATTGTGAACGACCACGTTTCCGTTCCATAAGTCATCACTGGCAACACACACTGGTCAAAGACTTTCGTCTTGAGACACTGCGGTATGTGGGACGAGAAGATATTGCGTAGCTTCCCGAACGCTGCCCAGCCGAGTCGGATTCGTCGATTTACCTCTTTCTCGAAGTTAGACCTACCTAACTGGACGGTTTGTCCTAGGTAAACGTACTCGTCCACGACTTCGAGTGTAGCGTCTCCGATTTTTATGAGAGTGGGTGTTACATGGGCATTTGACATGACCTTCGTTTTGTCCATGTTCATTTTAAGACCCACTCTTTCGGAGGCTCTACTGAGGTCATCGAGCATTGTACTGAGGTCCTCCATAGTCTCAGCCATGACTACGATGTCGTCGGCAAACCGAAGGTGAGTTATGTACTCGCCATTGATGTTGATGCCAGCCCCTTTCCAGTCCAGAACCTTGAAGACATCCTCCAGTGCAGCGGTGAACAGTTTCGGAGAGATAACGTCTCCCTGTCTCACACCTCGCTGCAGAAGGATAGGTTTCGAGGCCTGATCCTGGAGTCTGACTGACATAGTGGCGTTTTCGTACAGACACTTCAGCACTTCGATGTACCGATAGTCGATCTGGCACCGTTGAAGAGACTGCAGCACAGCCCATGTCTCGATCGAATCAAAGGCTTTCTCGTAGTCCACAAACTTGGTTAATATTAACTCATTCAATGTGCCCGCCTTTCTCTAGTATGTTGGGGTCAGCGTCAAGTCTAACCGGATTCAGCATAATACCAGTATTTCACGTGTAGTGACCGCCTATCTGACCTCCACAACCAAGTTACTGGGTAACATAATGCCGCTTTGTTAGACTGGTTATCAGGCTTTTGTCTACCCACCGGTAACGACTGCCAAGATCTACAAATAATAATAATAAAAAATAATTAAAATGTTTATTGAAGAAAACCCTTAGTACAGTGGGCTGCATCAATTGGGTACCCCAGTTGTATTAAAATTAACTTTGCTACAACTTTGCAATTCAAACATAATAATATACACAATATACACACATCAAAAGTGTCTAGGGATCAAGCATTTTTATGCGGATTTCTTGAGATTGAGATGTGGCTTTGTAATAAATTTATGATTTTATAAATTTATATGGATCCTTTTTGGTGCATTTCATAATTTGAATCAGGAACTGTGAATCAAATTCGAGTAAAAGATGAAAATCAGCTGTCAATATTTTCCCTATAAAAACATACAACGCATTGAAGACATTATTAGTGCTACTGTTTCCCTACTACTGATTAAAACCAACGTTATTATGGAGCGGCGACGTCATTTAAGCAGGGAAGAAATGCTCAGAGCCGTGGGAATGATAGAAGCTGGTTCCCGGCAACGTACTGTGGCTTTAGCTCTGAATACAAGTCAGAGTGTTATCAGTCGACTTTGGACACGTTACCGAAGCACTGGTACCGTGGCTGAGCGCCATGGAGGACGGTATCGCTGCACCACACGGAGACAAGACCGATACATTCAAATCTTAACTCGAAGAGCTCCAACAATAACCGCCATGATGTTAGCCGTGAGGCTTCATCACTCTTCAGGGAACTTAATTAGCGACCAAACAGTCAGAAACCGCTTGCATGAAGTGAACCTTCATTCCCGAAGACCGCTACGGGTACCACCTATAGCAATGCACAATCGTAGGATTCGATATCAATGGGCTCTTGAACACAGAAATTGGGCAGAAGAACAATGGCGTTTCGTGTGCTTTTCTGATGAGTCTCGTTTTGGTATGAGACCGGATACAAGACGTATACGACACTGGAGAACCCCTGGACGCCAACAGCGATTAAAATCCTGCCAGGAAGTCCATCCTTATAGTGGTGGAACCATCATGGTATGGGCGGGTATTTGGATCGGCGGAAGAACTGAGTTGATTTGGATCAGAGGCAACCTCAACGCTCAAATTTATGCTGAGACGATTGTATCAGACGTCATCGTTCCTCTACAAGTGGAAATCGGTCCCTTATTTCAGTTAATGCATGATAATGCACGACCGCACACCGCAAGAGTTGTAAGACAGACTCTCGCCGCAGCTAACATCAATGTCCTGCCCTGGCCTGCTCAGTCGCCAGACTTGAACCCGATTGAGCATGCATGGGATATGCTACAGAGAAGAGCTCTGCCGAATATGGAGGGTATCCAGTCGCAAGAAGACCTTTTTTTGTTGTTGCAACGAACATGGGCGGCCATTCCACAGCGTGATTTGGATGAACTCATTTTGAGTATGCCAAACCGATGTTCTTGTGTTGTTAGTGTTCGCGGTAGAAACACGGATTATTAATTGTTTAAGTTACCCAATAAAATTTTAAAGAAAACTGTTATTTCAGTCTTTTTTTCGAACTTTTGTGTTAGTGGTTCAAATGTCAAAAATCCCTTTATTAGGAAAATGGCAAATTTCTTTATTAATGCAAAGGTGACTTGGTTTATCGTTACTGTGACAAACGAAAACACTTTATTTGATGAATCCTTAAAGAAAAATTTAATTAATATCAATCAGGAGAAAAGTTATTGCAAAAATATATGTTGATCCCTAGACACTTTTGATGTGTGTACATCCTTAAGAATAATACAAAAAGTGTTTATTACGGACGAGATTCGAACCATCGAATCATCGGTTATCCTTTGATTACCGCGAGTTCTTACCAACTAAGCCAGTTAGGTAGTTAATAACTCGATGAATATCAATCTACTTGGCGTTATAATTCTGTCTCTGTCTAACCGATATATGAACTCGCAGAGAATGCATAGTTGTTAATTGAGGGTAGTTACGCATACATTTTAATAATCTATATTGAAGTTACCGTCTGATGAGTCTAGTTTTGTTTCACCTTTCGCACTATCGCATATTAAACGTGTTTGTGTTAAAACAATAATTTAAAATGATAGATAATTAAACTATATTTCTTCCATTTTAATATAAACCTAATAGTTATAACAACAATAAAAAGAAAAACTTGCATTAATAGTATAACTCAGAGAAAAATAAAATTTGATGAAAACAAAAACCTAATTATCAAACTGCCAGTATCGAACCTGGGTCAGCGGTTTCACATGTTATATCCTAAACCTCTAGACCAACTTAACTGTTACTAACAGTTCTAAATTAATATTCTTGTGCATTGTTGTTTATCTATAAACTGTTTGAAAAAGTATTACAATAAAAAAATAAAGAAAAATATATAAACCTATATATAAAAATATATAAATTGAGAACCTCCTTCTTTTTTGAAGTCTATTAAAAATACAAAACTTGCAATGCGGCCATCGCGGCCATCGCGAATGTAGATGCTTTTAAGGGGGGGTACCCACATCGTGAAGCCGACTGTACATTCTAAAGCAATGAGTGGCTATGCTAAGCACAATACATGGAAACCCTGATCTCCAAACTAGGGGTGACCCTGTATCTTAGAGATCAGTGTCCCTCCGCAGCAAAGTCACCAGCCAATATTTATAACTCATTGGCACTTGACAAAGTATTTCTTGACATAGTTAAATAAAAAGAAAAATAAAAAAAATATATATATAAAAAATAAAACGAAATAAAATATTTAAGTAAGTACTTAGATTATTCTCACAATTTTTGTGTGAGTGTGGAGTAGTATGCATTCGCCTGCGTGTTAGTGCGTGAATGGTGAGTGGGTGTGCGTGTGTAAGGGGGGAGTATGTGTAAGTGCAACTTGTATGAAAAATGTTTGAAATGAAAAGCATTAAATTTCAAGGTATGGCCTAAAAGAAGATCCTCAGTTTTTTGATGAGTCAGTTTTGAAATGACAGCCGGCAATGACTTAACATGCTTTCCGAGGCACGGAGGCGTCTAGATATGTAATGGCTAGTTACCCATCGACGGACGGGTCTGGGCAACCTTCGATCGACACAAGCGTTCGATTTAGCTACAAGCTCTGATGTTTCAATCCATATCACACTAATATTTTAAAGGCGAAACTTTGTGAGTGTGTGTGTTTATATGTTTGTTACTTCTTCACGCTCAAACGGCGGAAGCAATTTTGATAAAATTTGGTATGGAGGTAGTTGACACCTTGGATTAACATATAGGCTACTTTTTATCCCGATATTCCCACGGGATCGAAACTTAAGCGGGTGAAACCGCGGGGCGCAGTTAGTAATATATAAAATTCAAAGTCCTGACTGACTGATATATCAACGCACAGCCTAAATCGCGTGTCCTAGATACATGAAATTTGGAGGGTGTGTTCTTTGTGAAGAGTAGGAATCCACTAAGAAAGGGTTTTTCGAAATTCCACGAAGTTCTAAGAGGGTGAATGGGGGGAGGGTGAAATTTCACGTGGACAAAGTCTCGGGTAGAAGCTAGTGCTAGATACGTGTCAGAAATTTATATATATATATTCTAGCCGCCATATTGGATTCTAGCGCGAAGTAGGTCATAAATGTTCGGACCAGACTGGATCGAGAGGTCACCGATCCACGAAATGACCGTAGCTTTACCTTTTACAAGGTTAGTAGTATTCGCGAATGTCATTCATTCATTTCATTCATTCATTTTGTTGTGGAGCCCGTAGCTAAATAATAACAGCCGCACAGGTCGATCGATCAGGTTAAGCTACGCGTGCTGCGGTTGGTCCGTGGATGGGTGACCATCTTTACATACCAGAACCCCTCCGTGCCTCGGGTTGGTCCCGGCTGTCATTCGTGGATCTTTGACAGTCGTTACGGGTCATCAGAAGCCCGAAAGTCTGACAACCAGTCTTACAAAGAGGTATCGTATTACCCAGTAACTGGGTTGTGGAGGTCAGATAGGCAGTCGCTCCATGTAAAATACTGGTATTCGGCTGCATTCGGTTAGAGTGGAAGTCGACCCTAACATGGTTGGGAAAAGGCTAGGCAGATGATGAATGTGTTACAAAAATATGGTGTTCTCAGCAGTCGTGCTTGGTACCACGAGAGTGAAGTGTTATGGGGTAGATAGATCGGCAGCCCACGGAGTACTTCATCCATGAAACGCTGGAACGTCTGCGCTGCATTCCTGAGACCAAATATCATGAACGGAAATTCATAAAGCCCGAACGGAGTAGTGATGGCTGTTTTGTGGATATCAGCTGGCTCCTCTGGCCAAAACGGCGGCAATTTGTCGCTCACTCGGCAGACGTCCTGTTTCTCTGCTCCGGTTGACGTGCTGGCTCCGACAGGCTTCTGTGTTCTTCTCGTGGTCACCAATGAAGTGTCACGGGGTAGATTTAATAAAAAATGATTTTTTATTAAAGACTTGTAATTCTGCATACCTCGGCACTTCCTTAATTACAACACGAATTAAATATGAGGAGAAATTTGGACAATATAGGTATCAGTGCTAGATTTTCGAGATTTTTTTAATGAGTGACGACTGACATGTCAAAAAGGAAAAATAACAAAGAGTATGAGGTTATGCAATGTGTACCACTACAAGAGCAACTGTCTGTGTGTGTCTGTGTGGTGCCGGACTTAAAGAATAGCACCACCCCATACTTCCCGTGGGTGTCGTAAAAGGCGACTAAGGGTCTAACCGGAGAATGGGCAGCAGCGTTCTCTATGCATTCCACCACCATACTATACTGCGATCGCCAACCCGCCTGCCAAGCGTGGCGATTATGGCAAACCCCTCCAACTTGGGGGAGGCCTATGTCCAGCAGTGGACGACTTTTGGCTGAAATGATGATGATGATGACAAGAGCAACGGGGCAGTTAACACTTAACCAGCCGGTCAAAATATAACCTAAATCTTAGTCTGCAACCTTAACTAGAGGTCATTTAAACAAAGCGAAAGGTCATTGCATTACTCTCACGGTCATGTCCAATGGTGCGGCTAAATAAACGGACAAAACTATTGCGAGCATTTATTTCCTTAATTGTTCAAATCATTTTTTGGCGCGCAAATAAATCGGATATTATTATTGATATTATATCCGGTTTTTTTTTTCAATTTCATAATTGATTGTTTCATGGTTTGTTGGTTACTGTGGGTTACTGTGGGTTTTCTCACGATATATTAATTACTAGCTTCCGAATTTTATAACTAAAAACGATAAAACACATTCTCTCAACTCATATTACAAGTAACAAATCAGCGGTCGTTGACCCCTAAGAAAAACATCAATTTTTTTTGTCTGTGTGGTGCCGGACTTAAAGAATTGCACCACCCCTTACTTCCCGTGGGTGTCGTAAAAGGCGACTAAGGGTCCACTTACCGGAGAATGGGCAGCAGCGTTCTCTATTTATTCCACCATCATACCATACTGCGATCGCCAACCCGCCTGCCAAGCGTGGCGATTATGGCAAACCCCCCCCAAAATTGGAGGAGGCCTATATCCAGCAGTGGACGTCTATCGGCTGAAACGACGAACGATTTCGATCACCACCCATCTCGTCTGCAGAGTTTCGCTAGCTAATTTAATTCGACCCTGTACCTATATTAGAGAATCGTCGCTTTAAAATTTTAAACAAGAGCAAGTCGGACTCGCGCACCGAGGGCTCCGCACCATCATGTTTTTAAATTTTCGTCGAAGCCTATATTCGTCAGAGAATTTTAACACTGTGCACTGCGGTGTAGAATATTGCAGTTTTATGTCAGCGCCATCTCTTGACCTATGTAACTTGTTGATGATTTCTGAAAAAGTGTGCTATTTAGAGACTTCGTTTTATTTTTCCTGTAATCTTTACATAAACTTCTATCACATAGAATAATTTCAGATTTTTCTCTTTGCAAACTTCGGAGATAAGGGGGGGAACGGTATTTTTTTTACATTCTTCATTAAAAGTCGAATACTATGCGGCCTAAAAAAAAAAAATATTTGGGAATGTGCAAGCTGCGTTCTTTCATATGATACCCCACATGGTAGCCCCACTTGGAATTTTTCAGACCCCTTTCAGTCTCTGTTGCAAAAAATATACATATATTTTTATTTCTTTCATTTGCAAAACAGTTGGGCAAACGTCATCTAAAACTATTCCAAATTTCAAGTTGATAGCATTAGTAGTTCTCGAGATATCCAGCTGTGACACACAGACAGACAGATTGAGTCTCACCATAAGGTTCCGTTTCACCATTTTGGTACGGAACCCTGAAAATTAAATGAATCATCGCAATTTTTTTTTTACCCGACATCAACACTAAGAAGTATTATGCTTTTTACTAAGGAAGTCTGCAGCCCAGTAATTTGCTAGACACGATATTATACAACACAAAAAGTAGAAACTAACAAAAAATTAACAAAACTTCTTTTTCCTGCAAAAAGGTCCGTAATTTTCTCACGCCAATTAAATGAAATAAAGAAAAAAAATACACAAGAACCTCTCGTTCAAAGTCATAACAAGCCTATCCACAGGCCTCCTCTTAACGAGAGGGAGTAAATAACCGAAATTAACGGTTAAAAACATCAGTTAAAAAAGTTAAACTTAAACTGTGTTTTAAGAATTATATTTAACTAGCAGCGCCCCGCGGTTTCACCCGCATAAGTGTCGATCCCTGGGAATATCGGGATAATCACCGTAAGAAGTTCTGGCATATTTTAGACTACTCGTAGCTTCTGTCAAATTACCAAAAAGTAGTCTATGTCCTTCCCTGGGATGCAATCTATCTCTCTGCCAAATTTTATAGAAATCCGTTCAGTGGTTTAGGCGTGAAAAGGTAACATATAGACAGACAGACATAGTTACTTTTGGGACCGTGGCTAAATAATAACAGCCGCACAGGTCGATCGATCAGGTTAAGCTACGCTTGCCGCGGTTGGTCTGTGGATGGGTGACCATCTTTACATACCGAGACCCCTCCGTGCCTCGGAAAGCACGTTAAGCCGTTGGTCCCGGCTGTCATTCGTGGATCTTTGACAGTCGTTACGGGTAGTCAGAAGGCCGAAAGTCTGACAACCAGTCTTACCAAGGGGTATCATATTACCCAGTAGCTGGGTTGTGGAGGTCAGATAGGCAGTCGCTCCATGTAAAATACTGGTATTCAGCTGCATCCGGTTAGACTGGAAGCCGACCCCAACATAGTTGGGAAAAGGCAGATGATGAGACATAGTTACTTTTGAATTAATAATATTAGTATGGACTATCAGTATCTATACAAATAAACAAAACTGAAGTGCCTCTTTGTAATGTCAAAATAGTAGCTTTTTACTAAATGCATATATGAAAGTATTTACGGTACTTACAACAAAGTTTTTTTCTTAAATTTTGTCTGTTTGTTCCGGCTAATCTCCAGAACGGCTGCACCGGTTTTTACGGGAGACTTTCATTGGCAAATATCCGATATTATAAGGAGTAACTTGGACTACTTTTATTTTTAGTAAAAGAATTAGGGTTGCGCGCAAAAAAATATTAAACCCACGAGTTCCAATAATGTTTTCCGACGCGATATAGTCACGCACACCTAGTTTAATAATCAAAAATCTATAAGGGTTCCGTTTTTTTGCCATTTGGCAACGGAACCCTAAAAACACCTCTTTAATTTTTATTTTTTTCTAAAAATTTTTTTTTCACCATTCATTTCGTAGCCAAAAATTGAAGAGCCCGCCAAAAAAAACTACAATACTTGTTATTAAATAACGATATGATTTTGGGCATTTTCAATCTAAAATAGCAGCCGGGAGTTTAAGTATTAGTAAAAAAATGCTCAAGATGTTATTTTCCCTAAGAAAATAGTATCAGCGGTGCTATTCTGTAAAAATCTCACGGTGAAAACTTAGGTGAAGTGAGCGTGGAGTGAGCTGTCAATAGTGTCAATTCCTAGCAAAAACAACTCACTTCACCTAAGTTTTCACGGTGAGATTTTTACGGAATCGACCGGCTGATCTAATTTTGTTTCTTTTTGAGTATAAAATGTTCGACACTGTGACAAGTACAGTCAACAAAAGAGATAAGTATGTAGGATCTTCGGATATAGTTGAAGTTTAGTAAGAAACCGATGGATGTTCTCGAATAAAACATAATTTTATTAATAGAAAACAAACAGCTCATTTATCAAATTAAATTTCAGTCGACAACATCCATCGGTTTCTTACTAAACTTCAATTATATCCGACGATCCTGCATACTGTCCTTTCGACGTACAAATTCACCAACATCTTTCTTAACACCTTTCTTTCTTTCATTCCAGACGGGCCCTAGCCATCCCGCCATCAACTGGCCCATACTCCCACGACCGCTGCAAGATGTACTCAGCAGACTTCAGCCAGGCCTTAGCTGAAGGTAGAACTACTCCTGATGATGAGTGGGCGGTGGTTCCTTGTCAAAACGGCTGGGAGTATAATAAGAGTGACGTTCCTTATGACACTATTGCTTCGGAGGTAAGTTGTCAATTTTCTACTCTCGTCTCCATCATATCAGCCGAAAGACGTCCACTGCTGGGACACAGGCCTCCGGTCTGTGAGATGGAGTGGGCCGTAAACCACCACGCGGGCCCAGTGCGGGTTGGTAGATGTCACATGTCTTCGAAATTTTGGTTCTAGGACATGCCGGTTTCTTCACAATGTTTACCTTCACCGTTTTGAGAGCAGTGGTGATGAAATAAGTTAAACAAAGTAAAGCGCCTGTCAGGGTTCGAACCTGTGGAGGTCTGCCCCGCTTGGGCGGAGCACCGCCGTGTCCTCGTAGATGCGATCGCCAGCGGCGGCGACCTCTCGCGTCCGACCATGATGCAAGCCATGGTCCGGGGCGAGAGGGAGTGGGAGACAGTCACCTCCTTCTGCGAGGCAGTCATACTAGCGAAAGAGGTGGCGGGACGGCTCAGGGAGAGAGCCTCCCGTCCCAGCTGCCGCGGGAGACGCCCCGGGCGTCGGGAGCCGCGTGACGACTCCCGGCCACCGTAGGCGCGGGCCTGCGGACGGAGAATAATGGTTAGCTCACAGTCCGATCAGGACCAGGCCCGTGCCGGACGGCGCGTACGTGTTCCACGCGAGCCTCAAAGAGATGTCAGCATCGAGGAGGGGCCCCCTTTAGGGCCGAAGCCTGCCGGGTCAGCGGGATTGTCCGAAAGGGTTACCGCTGGCCCGGAACATAAAGGGTTAAGGAAGGAATACGGGTGGGTTTTAGTCAGTAAGAGTCTGACACTCCCTTCCGCTCCACCCAGAGCAAGAGGGGTCATTTGATGATTTCCCATCCGCAAAAAAAAAAACAAAAAAAAAAACTGGCCAAGTGCGAGTCGGACTCGCACACGAAGGGTTCCGTACCACAAGGCAAAAACGCCGAAAAAAACATGTTTGTTGTATTGGGAGCCCCCCTTAAATATTTATTTTATTTTAATTTTATTATTTATTATTAAAGTTAAAATATAACTGAGTATTTTGTGAATATTTCAAGTGCCTACCTGTTGCCATTTTTGATATCGAGCAAAAAAGGCAAAAAAATCGCGTTTGTTGTATGGGAGCCCCCCTTAAATATTAATTTTATTTTGTTTTTAGTATTTGTTGTTATAGCGGCAACAGAAATACATAACTTGTGAAAATTTCAACTGTCTAGCTATCGCGGTTCTTGAGATACAGCCTGGTGACAGACAGACAGACAGACGGACACACGGACAGACGGACAGACGGACAGACGGACAGACAGCGAAGTCTTAGTAATAGGGTTCCGTTTTTACCCTTTAGGTACGGAACCCTAAAAAGGGTTCGAACCTACGACCTACAACCAGTCCAGTCGGAGCCGTTACCACTGAGCCACCACAGCTCTAACTTCACTAAAATATTAATGACTAGCTGACCCGGCGAACTTCGTACGGCCCCGCCAGCCGCTCTACCCGCTTTTTAAGGTTCCGTAGTTCCTACAAGGAACCCTTATAGTTTCGTCATGTCCGTCCGTCTGCCTGTCTGAGGTTTTACTAAGAGACCGTTAGTACTAGAAAGCTGTAATTTTGTAGGAGTGCGTACATATCAATTACGCCGACAAAGTGGTAAAATAAAATTTTGGAAAATATTATTTTTTAGGGTAGCTCCCCTACATGTGAAGTGGTTATGAATATTTTTTTCGTCGTCTACTCCATCGTGTGGGGTATAGTTGAATAGGTCTAAAATGACTTCGGGGTTGCTAAAATTATTTTTCGATTTAATGCTGCATTGACGAAATATTAAAGTTTAAAGTGCAAATGTTTGTTCCAGTAGGGCGTCCCGCCCCCCCCCTCTAAAACCTAAACTGCTGGCTTGAAAAATCTGGAAAAATTCACGATGATAGTGCATTTCATGAACTTTGAAGAAAAACTATAGCGGTTAAGATAACTTTATTAGTTTAGTAGTAATAGTCGTTGAACTTGGGTGTTGGATAATTTTATACATACCAAATACAAAATCCTTAGCATTAATCCTTTAAAGTGACTAAGATGAAGTAGTTGCTTGTTTATAACGGGTATAGACTTGCATTGAAAAACAAAATATGATTTTTTTATATATTTTTTAATATTCAGAATAAAGAACAACAGAATCGTACTACATTGTGATAACGGGCTACTACGGAACCCTACACTGTTCGTGGCCCGACACGCACTTGGCCGGTTTTTAAATCTCTGATATCTTCTAAGATATTAATTTTAATGATATGCTGTAAAGGGCAATTTTGATCTTCTCGAAATGCACAACGTATTTAATGTATTTAATTGGATAAGGAATAATACTGTATTGTTTAAAATAGCTTGGTAAATAACCCATAATTTGTTTGTAATACCTATGTAAAAGATAAAAATGGTTACTGTGGGTTATCCTTAGGGGATAAACATGTACCATCGCGGACTTTTTATCGATATTTTTAAGATAGGTGTGGACGACTGCCGTCGACGCGTGTCGCTGGCTGCGGTTGCCTTTATCATATGGGCATTAAATATGGAGTGTCCTTATCAAAAAAGCATATTATAAGATTAAAGACTACGTTGAAGACAAGCTATAGTCTGGCAATAATTCCTTCTGCACATGTGGCTTCCCTGGCTTCTCATTAACGGCATAACTATGTTAAATGTCTATTAACTGCTCTCAAATTACGATGTTTAATTTTTATTTAATTTTTTTTTCTAAATACTTTTTGACATAATTTCTTTATTATTTGACATTATATACTTTTTGACATAATTTATTTATTATTTGACATTATATATAGACACTTGAAATTTTTCACCTCTTTATTAGTGGTTTTAATGGGAATCATAACACTTGGTTTTAGTGGGTTTTTATTATTATTTTTCTTTTTTTATTATCTATTCTTTTGATAGATTCTTATTTTGTAAATGTGAAGACTTTGTAGGCCTTGTAGACTTTAGATCTGTAGACCATTTTCTATTTTATCAAGTACTTGGTACTTGTTGACAGGCCTGCGCTGTCCTCCCATACCTACTGTAATCTGGAAACATTGTAAAAGCCAATTATTTTTAAAAAGAGTAACCATGGAGTTTCTTGCCGGTTCTTCTACACAGGAAACGACCAATTGGAACCGTGCACCTAGCTTCTGACGTTTCATAAGTGCCCATGTAGGTTTATGTGAAATAAAACATTTTGATTTTGATTTTGAGTGCGTGAAGTGTAGTTCGCATCATCGCGACAATATAGCCGTAGCATAAAAGACAGTTTTCTGACAAACTGTAATGTAACGTTTATTTTCTCTTGACTGTACTTACCTGTCAAAAAGAGTAAACCTAGATAAAGTGGATAAGACAGAGATTAAAACAGAAGACGGTGGAAGGGGGTGGAGGGGGGGTTCAGGGGATCAGACCGGAATAATTCGTATTTTATTCTAAACTCTATGTCCTTGCTTGTTTTCAGTTGGATTGGGTGTGTGAGAAGGACAACTTAGCAGCAACTGCGCAGGCCATCTTCTTCTGTGGAGCAATAGTTGGTGGTCTGGTCTTCGGCTGGATTGCTGATAAGTACGGAAGAATACCTGCTCTAGTTGGTGAGTTATAAGGCTCAATTTGCTTCTTAGTTTTTAACAGGATCCAAGGTTTTTTTTGGAGGGCAAACAAGTGGGCATCTGATGGAAAGTGGTCATTTATAAGCTTAAACAATTGTCATCGCAATTTTCAATCTGAAATTCTCCTGGTATCCCAGGAGAATTTCAGCGTCAACCGACCCGATCCCGATCTCTTGTTAAAATTCTAGGAAAATCATCTACTTTTACAATATTTTTAAATATGTGAACAGCATGTATCTATCACATAATTTATTTACCTGTCATTGCTTTATTTTACCTAGCTGCGCCCGGCGGTGTCACCCGCGCAAGTGTCGATCCCGTGGAAATATCGGGATAAAAGTAAAGCCTATATGTTAAGCCAGGGTGTCAGCTACCGCTGACATACATTAATCCGCTGTTTCATACATTTTGATCAAGTAGGTAATGAACTTTTGTATTAAACAGTGGATTTTTTTTCGTGATTTCAGAGTTGGTCTCATAGTGAAAGTTGTTCAGTCCAATGGTCTAAAGCACCTCTTAAAGTTTGTAAGGTTAATTTTTTTACACCTTATACATACATCACATATTATAATTATATAATGAATTTATACAAAATCTTGTAAAACATTTTAAAAGAGTAACGGTGGAGTATCTCCCATTCTTCTCCATACGAAACTACCTTTTGGAAGGGGCGACTAGAATCAAATCTATTTTTTGTAATTTTTGACGTTCAAAAGCGCTTTCTTAGTGGCTATTTGAAATAAACGATTTGACTTAGATCAATGAAAAGAAAGAAAACATCGTGTGGAGACCACGACTTAAAATTAATAATATAAAGTCTGAAAACGCCAACTCGTCTTGAGCAAGCATGGTGATCAGTGCGATTAATCATTTCCCTCCCTCATAAAAAACTTCTCAGTTTGAGTAGATAATCTTAGAAACAATTACGGGCCATAACCACCTTAACAAACATCTGCACCATTAACATAGGCGCCAGAGATAGCCCCCTTTGCAGGGGCTGCCTTGACGCCGAGGAATCAGCCACCCACGTCATCCTGAAATGCAAAGCCGTTGCTTCTCAACGTGCAGAAATCCTCGGAACAATGGGGTCGCTCAGCGAAGCCTGTGAAGCTCCCAGGAAGCTTCTGTGCTTTTGGGCGGAGCTAGGCTGGCTCTGTTAGCCAGAATCCCCACGCACAACGCACCGAATGGGAGTCTAAGTGCGGAAAAGGGAGTCCCATAGCGGGCGCATGTCACCTTTTTCGAACTGTCATTTTCATTGAAAATGTTGGCAATGAATGAACGGGAATTCGCAGTTGCCGTTGGATAGACCACGGGAGCAAGGTCACAAGTAAAAGCTAAATACTAAACTGTTTAAATAATTATCTTTCAGGCACCAATCTTCTGGGATTCATAGCCGGTGTCGGAACGTCGTTCTGCGACAGTTTCCTGACCTTCGCTCTCTGCCGGTTCTTCGTGGGGCTGGCTTTCGACAACTGTTTCACTATGATGTACATCCTTGGTAAGTAAAAATATCAGTCAACTCAGCCTATCGCGGTCCACTGCTGGACATAGGCCTCCACTATTCTGCGCCACACCACCTGGTCCTCCACCTTCTGCATCCAGTCTGTCCCATCCACCATCAGTCGGTCCTAGCTGGGGTCCTCAGTAACACACTCTCAATTTCAATCTGAATCATTTTAAATGATATTGCTAATCCATTGCTTCATATGTTCGAAAAAAATGTCTGCTCAACAACGTAAATAACGCAATGAATGTTGTTGAACTGTCGGTGGCAAAAACTAAAATACAGATCCAAAGACACCGACTTCCGAAATTAAAGTTATTTTTCACTTTGTAGTGTTTTTTTTGGAAGTCGGTTTTTTTTTGTTAAAAAGTTTTTATTTAGTCGGTTTGTTTATCATGTATCTAAGTTACAATAGCCTAACGAAAACTTGCCCATCGCCTTTTACAAAATATCGCTTTTCCCGATGCAGGGACGTTAATTGTTGAGGAGTGGTGAGTTCTCTTGGTATTCCACCATCATTGCTATTTCACCATTCGCATTGTGACGAGTATAAAGTGCTTAGCAACCATATTAAAGTAATCGAATCGCAACCCGTGAAATAATTATTATTGAGTAGTTCCGGTGGCCATCTGTGGCCTTCTTCATCAGTTCTAGTTCACCAAATGGTGCTTTCCGAGAGCAAATGCACGAGTTACTATAAAAAATACTCAAATAGCTATAGGTGAGCCTATAAAATTTGAGGGTTTCCCTCAATTCCTCATGAATCCCATCATCAAACTGGATTTTGAAAAAAATGGGACCCATCTGGAAGTATATCCAATTGATAAAAAAAGAATTTTTCAAATCGGTTTATAAATGACGGCGTACTGAGGTAACAAACATTAAAAAAATAAATACAACCGAATTGAGAACCTCCTCCTTTTTTGAAGTCGGTTAAAAATGAAAGCTATTCCTACTATCAGTAGGAATAGCTTTCACTTGTAACCGACTTTTTTCGTGTATTACGCCTGCAGAAATCCCACAATTTAGTCTAGTTATTTAGCTTTGTCAAAGATATTATTACGGGATATTATAAATTGCATATCAAATAAATAATCGCCTATCAATACATACTCATCATTTATATTCTTTTTTACATCAAACAACTTACTTCACTACAAATAAACTAAAACTCAAACTGCAGATAATTCGAAATTATACATCAATATGACATTACTTTTTTCCTCGTAATGCAATACAGTTAAATTTATTTTTGTACAAAAACACTACATACATAGCATAAATACTGACTGCACAGCAAATTTTCCATATTTCATAGCAAAATAACTATCCCAGTCGCATATTAACCAGTAAGTACAACAAAACCTATTCATCATATTTGTCTTAATTTTCAAGAAGCCATGCTCGGCAAATTTAATGATTATTATAACAAAAAAATTCTTTTGCATTGCATTATTTCTAAAAGCAGAACAAATTAACTGAAAAAAAAAAATCCAAAAATGCAATTTTATTTTAAAATAATCATTTATTTAATACAAAATATTTGTAACTCACAATTTAAAATTTTTTGCAATGGACATTAGCAATTTTATTTCGGAGAATTCAGAATTGTGTTGCAGAATTCGATTAATTCTGTCGTCTTTTTCCATTTTTTTTTTCTTTTTTTTCCGGCGGGCGTGAAACGACCAGATTATATTAAAAAAAATATATGGAAAAGAGATTATTTTTAGCAGGCTATCAAGAACCAAATTACTTAGACGAGGTTAATTATTTTAAAAAAATGCTTAGGTTAGGTTAAAACTGTGACTTCCTACGCCAGAAACGACTAGATTATATAGAAAACCAAGGGTAGTATTTAAACGCAAATCAAAAAAGCGAAGCGAAAGCAAGACCCGCTTTAATAATTCAATAAATTACAATTTTGTATCTAATTTTATTTTTTTTTTGCTGATCTCATTATGTGGTAATTAATAAATAATAAGACGACTGTGACTAATAAAATGCTGTTTTATTTAGAAAAACTGCTGTAAATAATATAAAAATAGAAGCTATATTTAAAAGAAAAAGAGTTAACATGTATAATGTGCATTAAGATTATTAGCTGTGCATTGATGAAAAAGCTTTTGCTTTACGAAAAATCGCTGTATGCTGCGAAAATAAATTGTAGAGTGTTTAGTGATATTTTGAGTTGAATATTTTGCTGTGCAATCAGTAATTTTGATGGGAATTCGGAATCTTATTGCATAGAAAAAGGATACTTTATGATTTGCGTTTAAATACTACCCTATTATTACTAACAGTTCTTTTATTCATTTCAGTGTTAGAATACGTTGGACCAAAATGGCGTACATTTGTCGCCAACATGTCAATCGCGCTGTTCTTCACTCTGGCTGCGTCACTGCTACCCTGGATCGCGCTCTGGGCTGATGATTGGCGTATGTTTGCGATGGGCACAAGTCTGCCATTCGCGTTGGCAATTCTAACGCCGTGGTTGGTTCCTGAGAGCGCTAGGTAAGGTCACAACTAATCATTGACAAGACATAATATATCTTAGATCAGAGGGCTGGGTCGTTCTTTGGCCAAAGAATTAGCATTGCCATTCAGCGTGGCAATGCTGCCAGTCTTCTGGGGGCCTAAAAAAGCCACTTTGGCAGAATCATAAAAGGATAACAGAATGGACAGTTAGCTGTTAAGTTAATCGTATCAAATCCTGTGAAGGTGAAGTATTTTTCAGTTTTTTTTTGTCAGTGCTAAATTACCAATCTATCCGATCCCAATCCAATCCCAATCTCTTATCTTGTCTCTTATCTCTCCGCAGGTACGCGACCGAAGTTTATAACGATTACGCCTGCAATGCTATTTAACGCAACGTAATTTCGGCATGTGTCGTCAGTAATTCAAATAGCATTGCAGGCGTAATCATCCCGAATCTCGGTCGCGTATCTTCGGTATACTGTGTTTAGACACTTAGGTTGTCCACCGTCTAATTTTAGTCGGTCAAACGACGATAATTATATCATTTCCCAGATATAGGATTTTCATTAAGGATTTCCCATTAAACACACAACACGACCGAATAAATAGCTAACTTGATATTGTGTTTTAGGTGGTTGGTGTCACAAGGAAAGATTGATAAAGCTTTAACAATCATGAAGAAGTTTGAAAGAATAAACAAGACTAAAATCCCCGAAAAAGTACTTAGTGATTTCACGGTAAGTGTCGTTTCTCCATCGTTGTTTATAACAAAATTGGCATTCCTAAGTTGCCTACTAAAATAGCTTTGCATCAAATTGCACAAGCGCATCAAATAGGGTGAAAGATTCTAAGCATTAAGGCTCGCTTGCTACAATATACCACTAAATGCAAGGGATGGCAAGGGATTTAAATTTTTACTAATGGACATTCAAACGTATCGATATAGAAATACGACATAACTTGCTATGCTTTAAAATGATGCCGTAGCATCGAAAGGGATTTCATTGCACGGCATTGAAAGACGCGCCACGGGCTCCCGCGGTGGGATGCCGTGGCGTCCTGCGGTATGAGCGCCGGAGTCCTTGGCATAGACTACGGCGCTCGTTGTGACATAACGCGGGGTGAGGCGGCGGGGGTAGAGAAGCGGGTAGGCCGCCGCTGTGTGCAGTATCTAAGCGGCTAGTGTGCGCTGACTGACGGCAAAATCCCTTGCCATGCCGTCCCGGTCTGCATAGGCCTTAAATTGACCGCCCTTTTGGTCACGTGGTCGCAAGCCAGTTTCGATTCTCGGGTCGGGTAAAGTGTTATTGAGTTTATCCATTAGGAATTTCTTAGTAACGAAGTGTGATAGTGATACCCCCGTGCCTCATGGTCGTGTCGGATTATCGTCCCATCGGACTATAAGACACAAAACAGGTACACACACTCTTCCCTCATGGAATAGTGAGTGCACCTAAGTTTTTGGTGCAAGTCGGCCCTAAAAGGTTGCTGACAATGGACCAATGACGGTTAAAAATTTATCTTTAGACCTCTTCCTCGCTCCTACTTTAGAGAATATACAGCTTTTAGCTAGATTTATTCTTCAAAGAAGATTAACTACTTATACAAAATTTTATAACACTTTAATTTTTTTTCCAGGAATCATCCCTGAAAACCATCAAAGAATCCGAAGCGGAATGCAGAACCTACTCCGTGTTGGACCTGTTCAAGACCCCCAGGTTGAGACGCAACTCTATCCTGCTCATCGTCATCTGGATGGCCATATCTCTGGTCTTCGATGGCCACGTCAGGAATGTTGGGTCTTTGGGGCTGGATATCTTCTTGACGTTCACTATTGCTTCGGCTACAGAGTTGCCTGCTGATACGTTTTTGACTGCAGTTTTGGATAGGTATGTTATATTTTCGTTTTAACTGAGTTTAATAACAAGGTGATTCAACTGGTTCAAGGTGATTTAGCGTTTTCCAACTATGTTAGGATCGGCTTCCAGTCTAACTGGATGCAGTTGAATACCAGTATTTTACAAGGAGCGACTGCACTGACCTCCACAACCCAGTTACTAGGTAACACGATACTCCATGGTCAGACCTGGTGTCAGAATTTTGGACTTCTGAATACCCGTAACGATTGTCAAAGACCTATGAGTGACAGTGAGGACCAAAATTTAACGTGTTTTTGGAGGCACGGAGTGGTCTCTAACCCGAAACACGTGTCTAGTATTTTTATGTATAGAATCTATGTACAAAATTTCAAAACTGTATCATCAAAAATCAAATAGTTATAAGCTTGATAAGTTACCTGTTTGTCCGTACAAAAACATGCTCACCCGCGCCGCGCCGTCTTGTGCTCATTGATAATAGTACCTAGGTACCTAACCGTTCGGCGCGGAGACTGGATAACCTACTTAGTGTTGCTCGGTGTCCAACTTTTAACCTTTTTTAAATATTTGTGGGACAAAATATAACATGGGGTAAAAATGATTGGAATCGATTCAGTTACTTATTCTGAACAAACTATATCAGGTTTCGCATATACTAAAAATACCGTTGTATAACAAAAACGTCTAACAACAAATTTTCTTTGCAAGCCGTAGATTTCAAGTTACAGTTGACAGATCGAGGTCATTGGCGTTCCTATTCTTATCTTAGCATTGTAATACCGTACTCCTCCATATTTGGGTACGGGTTTCTGTGGCAGCCATTATATCTATTTTTCCCTTTTATATTCCTGTTTTTATCACATTGAGTTTCAATTATAGGGTAAATCTTGAGATTAAGAATATTCAGTTGATTCCCGTGGCGCATTTTTATTATTATTTTTTTTTACAAATTATAGTTTAGTATGATTTTTAGCCGAATTATAAACACATTTATCAAATAGGGGTCAGTTTTGAACGACGCATTACAAAGATATTTGAAAACATATTTTTTGGGCCAGGGGAATCAAAATACGATGACAAGGGAATCAAAATTAAAACCAAGGTAAGTAATAAAACATACTGTTTATTTAATAATCAGTCTCTTGTTCTCAGTTATTGGCACTTTTACACCTAATTATCAATCACTTTATTCCTAAGTACCTAATAATGATAAAAATACATACTAAATAATAAAAATTGAAACTAAAACTTTTCTTTTTAAACATAATCAAAAATTTTAACAAAAATTAGGAACCTTTCTTTGAATGACACAATTTAAAAAAATGTAGTAATCAGATCAGAATCACCTTGTTTTATTGCCTATTGTCAAAAAAATATTTAAGTCAAAATCAGAATTACTAGCACTGGAATGTTCGCCGTGAAGAGCTGTCAATACAGCGTTAGTTGTAGAAGCTGATAGATTTTCTTTTATTGAAGGAAGTTCTGCCCAAAAGCTATCATCGGAGGGTACACGTAGGTCCTTTTTGGTAATATCTGCGTGCAATAGGTATAAATCGCATAAAGATACGATACAAACAGATTATAACTTATTTGAATAAATACTTAGATAATCAGGCAAAACAAAACACTCAACACTGTCTGAGCAGACCGTGCAATTTGGAATGAACAAATAAAATGTACTAGACGAACTAGAAAATATTGATTACCCTGGCAAAAACGCCAAGGGAATCAACACCAAGGTAATCAATAAAAGTTTGTTTTTTATCGATTACGTAAAAAGTTAAAAGTTCTAAGCAATAATAATAAGATTATTAAATCAATAATAACAAGATTAGTAATAATAATAAAAAAGATTAGTAAAGATATATCCGAGAAAAAACTTATACAATTTTTTATGCCGTCAGGGTAATCAATGACCTAGTGAAACAAAACCAGGGGAATCAAATGTTTACCTTCGTAATTTCGTCCCCGGGCAAAGTGAGACGCGACCTTCCACCACGGCGTTTTAAGCGCGCCTAGAGCTCGCACGAGAACGGATAACTGCACTTCGCGACCGCTCCACTAGCGATTTATGTCTAGTTATGTAGCGCGCCACAGGAATCACTGTTTAGCTCTGGACAAAACTTTAAAACTATTTCTATGTAAAACTATGGGATAAAATAAAAACTGTATATTTTTATTTTCAACACATACTAATCTAGTTGTTGAAAAACTACATAAATTGATCATTTTACATTTATAAATTGGCGACTTCGGGTAGTTTTCATTAAAAAATGTGTAAAGGACGCGCCAGGGTTATCAATTTTTGTGACGTTTTGTTTTTTTTTTCGATAATTACACCCAAATTGAAAAGAGTAACTATTGTGCATCAATTAGATACCATAGTGATAAGACGTAAAAAAAATACTTTGGGTCTTTATTTCAATATTGCGGGTACTTTATACCTCCGGACATCATAAATTGAGCCTCTCAAGATTCACCCTATACTATTAATTTTCTTTGTGTATGCTGTACCACTACAGCGTCCTAATATTTGTTTGCTGCACCGGACGACGTCAATACGTCGGCGCCGGCTGTCGCTGAAAACCAGCGCTGGGGCTCTGTCTTGCATAGGGTCGCATCATAATGCTGAGCGATAGCCGTTTTGCGTGGATGTGACGCATGTTTCCCCTAGTTTTCCGTCGTTAGCGACTCGGTCATGGTCGACTTTGTTCAATAAAAATTGTGTGTTTTTCCAGGTGGGGTCGTAGATGGTTGGCGTGTGGCTCCATGGTCATCAGTGGTATCTTCAGTCTTTTAGCTACCGCTGTGCCAGTTGGTAAGTCATGCAGATTGACTCATCATCATCTAAATAGCCTTTTCGGGGTCGAGTTCCAGTCTATCCGGATGCAGCTAAATACCAGTATTTTACATGGAGCAACTGCCTATCTGACCTCCACAACCCAGTTACTGGGTAATACGATACCCCTTGGTAAGACTGGTTGTCAGACTTTCGCGTAACGACTGTTAAAGATCCACGAATGACAGTCGGGACCGACGGCTTAACGTGCTTTCCGAGGCACGGAGGGGTCTCGGTATGTAAAGATACAGATACAGACCAACCGCGGCAAGCGTAGCTTAACCTGATTGATCGACCTCTGCGGCTGTTATTATTTAACCACGGGCCCCTCCAACAATTGTTTTAACCTGTCTGGACTATTGATACACAGTTAATTGTATTGTTCATGGTTCTCTTGGAATTCATGTGGTCTCGAATAATTAAACGAAGAGGTTGCGCTGTCTTCAATAAGAGTATGCTCATCAAAATATTCTTGCGAATCTTAGTATTGTAAATGTATGTATCATACTATGTTAAAAAGTTTGTGATTTGCCCCTTGTCTGAATTTTATGATGCCAAACCTTAGTATAATCTTTATGAACCCATACTACCTGAGCTAAAATTCACTCTTTATATCGCTCGCACGATACTGCTCGCGAACTGCGTGAGAGCGAAACAAAGTGCGGTGCTGGGCGGAAGGCAGCGCCAATAGTTTAGGTATTTGCTTTTAACGGTAAAAATAATGGTAATTCAAAAAAATTAAAAAACATAAGACTTGCTTTAAAGTTAGTTCAGTTACTACGCAAAGTTTCATGATCTAATTAGAAGTATTTTTTTAATGCCAGCGGTTTATTGTTCGGTTTGGAGGTAACTTTGGATTTTTATTCTATAGAGAAAATTTTATGGAATCGTGTTTTCGTCAAATATAGTACCCTCAAATTTACCATATATTTATTTCAAAATTAATGCTGCGGTATTTTCCACATACGGAGGATCATGCTAAGCCATTTTTTCTTTATTTCTCTCCAGGTGGCCCCTCAGCCTCTCTAGCCATCCTCGGCCGCTTCGCTGTCAACATATCCTACAACATCGGCCTCCAGTACGCTGCAGAACTGCTACCCACCGTGGTCAGAGCCCAGGGGGTCGCGCTGATACATATCATGGGATATGTCGCTTCCATTGTGGCTCCGTTTGTTGTGTATTTGGTAAGTGCATTTGAATAGTTCTTGGAAGAAGGTAGCAAAACTAGATGGTAATTTTTTGAGTCCAAATGGGAACTTGTACCAGTTGGGAATATCTTAAAACTACTGTGGGCAAAGGATTGGGCAGACAGCGTAATTGGTGGAGTTGACAGCCCAGAGTGCGCTAGATGAAAAAAAAAACCGGTCAAGAGCGAGTCGGACTCGCGGACCGAGGGTTTCGTACCATCATGTGTTTACGTTTTCATCGGCGAGGCCTATATTCGTCAGAGAATTTTAACACTGTGCACTGCGGTGTAGAATATTGCAGTTTTATGTCAGCGCCATCTCTTGACCGATGATGGACTAAAGTAAATTTTGTTGATGATTTCTGAAAAAGTGTGCTATTTAGAGACTTCGTTTTATTTTTCCTGTAATCTTTACATTAACTTCTATCACATAGAATAAATTTCAGGTTTTTCTCTTTGCAAATTTCGGAGATTAATTAACAACTTAGACGAGATTAAAAAACTGGCTATTAAAAACACGTCAAGTTGCGTCAGGCACTGACTAATTTGACAGGACTAAACTTATATTTATCTTCTGTCCTTTTCTTAATGAAATAGAAAGAAAAAGATGGCTGAACTTAAATTTAGTTTAGTTTGTGAACAACAGAATCGGTGTCTACCTCCACCTACCGTTTCCACCACATCAAAATGCAACATTTAAATAATGAGTTTTACTTTCTACCAGGCCAATGTATCCCAAGATCTGCCACTCCTAATCCTGGGAGCGCTGGGAATAGCTGGAGGTCTACTGTGCCTCTTCCTACCAGAGACCATGGACACTGACATGCCTCAAACTCTTCAGGATGGCGAGAACTTCGGAATGGACCAGCAGTTCTGGGACAATCCTTGTTTCCCCAGGTAAGGCTAAGGACAGAATGTTTCATTTAAGGGGCTTACATGACTTAAAGCGCGGTCACTGTCGGACTGCATAGAAAAGAAAGAGAAGCGCGATGACACAACGCTGGTAATTTATTGCAAGATATGAAGCAGTTATTTAATTACAAAAAATCTATTGTTTGAACTAAAAAACTAAAACACTAGTATTTTAGTATGTTGCCTGTAGAAATCTGACAAAAAAACAGAATGATTGTAAGTATATTAGTACCTATGGTTTTTATTGTAAAAAGAAAGTTTTTAGAGTTATCTTCATGATTTTTTTCTATCGTATCAAAGTAGTTGTATTATGTTTTCAACACACTATCTACTACCATATTATATCCTGAAGAATATCATATATTTTTCTGATTTTTATTACTGTAGTCGATCATATACTTTTATTGTTTCTAAAACTTGCGTTTTTTGTGTTTAGATCCTGTAAGCCTCTTAAGGCGAAAGCGCCAGGGTAGCCCGCGAAATTCATTATTTTTTACGTTTTTTGCAATTTGCTGGTCAGTATGAAGTTGTACGTTTATTAAAATATGATTCGCGACCGTAACAAACATGTATTTACATAATTATAAATCATTAAAGTCATCAACACAACTCTCTAAGACCAAGTAATCCTACTGAATGACCATTTCATGAAATCTTGACATTTTAGGATTATACCAACTTAATAAGTTGTACCACACAGATATAGATAAGTAGACCTAGATAACGCAAATATCACGATCTGTATGAAAACCAAGCGCGCCATTTTGTTACTACTGTGACGTCACAAGCACTGTGTAGTAATGGAAAAACCAAATCGAATCAAAGACGCCGCCGCGTGCGGCACCCGTCTCGCCCCACCCCCGGGGCCTAGCGCCAGCGCTCACGCGGTACTGTTCTGTAAAAATCTCACCGTGAAAACTTAGGTGAAGTGAGCGTGGAGTGAGCTGTCAATAGTGTCAATTCCTAGCAAAAACAAACTCACTTCACCTAAGTTTTCACGGTGAGATTTTTACAGAATCGACCGGCTGTTCTGTAAAAAAAAAAATCTCACCGTGAAAACTTACTTAGGCCACAGATAATATAATACTAGCGTACAGATACCCCATCCCATACAAAGAAACGTGACCGCCGTAACTACGTCATTTCTTCGGCCTATTCGGCTTATTTTCTAAAGTGGCTGAGTCCGGCTTGTTTCACTCACGTCGCCGCTAGATGGTGCTAGCAGCGTTGACTCGCTAGCTTGTGGGCCGCGAGCAGTTATTTTACACAAACACCAATAGATGGCGTTAAAACCATACTGTACTTTTGTACTACAAAACTAGAGTCGCCCTGTGACCTTGAAGCTTACGTCGTCAGTCACTCGACTCGGCAATAATAAATTCACGTTCTTTCATGCATGCCTTGCGATAGCGCATGATTTCTTGAGCGTAATAATGGTACAGCTAGGTACATGTTTTCCGATGTCCGTTTCAACCGCGCGGCCACCTCATAATATTTTATGAAACTTTGCCAGGAATTAGTTCGAATTTGTTACTTTACACACCTCTTTTCGTGAATTTGTTACAAAAAAAACTAAGACGCTATGACAAAGAATAGTTGACCGCTAGAACCGCCACTTGCCGTGGTCATCGCTCGTGATTACACAGAAACTACATAATGCAGATAGACGAATGATGCATCAAAAGAAAGGTCTTAATTTGTTCAATTTGTTACAAAAATAAAAAACGCCAAAACGTAAATAAACAAAAAGTTATGCAATATTTAGTTTTCAGGTTACGAGTAGGTAGGTAGGTATATCACCATAAATATCAAATTAATAGAGGCTAATGTGTATGGACAATTTGTTACTAATTTGTTACAGCGAATAAACAGAAAAAAATACTAGAAAGTAGGTTAAATAATTTGTTAGAGTTGATTTTAGTTGGCCGCTCGGACGGCAATATGCATAAAATACAATGGCGTTTATCTCGTTATTAAAAGTAGGTTTAAGCTTAGAGAGTACTAATCGACGGGTAACGTAACCTCGTTTTGATAAATATGGCGAATATAACTGCAGCATTCATATTTTAGAAGATATTTACAAAAACCAGTAGTATGAAACCGTATGAGAGTAGGGTGACCATGATTTTTTACAATGAAGTGTGACTGAATAGGTAGTCTTTATTGGAATGTTCGATATTCATATCTTATTTTTTTAGGGCGAGTGCTTATACAGGGTTAGTTTTCAAAGACCAGCCAAATTTAAGGGTAGGTATGCTACAGACCATCAAACTGAACAACTTTCTCCATGGGATCCATATCTTAATCGCGAAAAATGTATCAACTGTCCCATAGAAAACTTCGATACCTACTCGACCTAAACGTATGGGATGGCTGAATTTTTATTCGCGATTACGATGTTGGTCCCATGGAGAAAATTGTTCAGTGTGATGGTCTGTACCACACTTTTAAATTTGGCTGGTCTTTGAAAAGTAACCCTGTGTAAATTCATTTTAAGTTAAGGCATCCTGTGGCATACTTTATAAAAGTCACAAATCGATTAAAATTTCTTTATTCAAAATCAACACAAAGGCAAAAAATCAAGTAATAAAAGTCAACAAGATAAATATAAAATTTTTATAAACTAACATAATATTTATAAATTAACGTATTGTTATTTTAAAAAATTGTGAAAAAAAAATGTGACATACAGTTGAAAGGTGAACTTAAGTTAGGCGAGATCATAACATTTGATTTAATCGGAGCTGCAGACTCAGTTTTACTCACTGAACTGCCGATTACTATTAACATTAAGGATAATTATTATTTATTAGTTGGTACATACTATAGAATTTATACCAGGCACAAAAATAGGCCACTATAAATGTTATTTTTTAAATAACAATACATATTTTTGTTACGACGACAATTCTTTTAAAATTGAAATAATAAGTAGGTACCTCTAAGAAAATATATCTACATTCTGTGTCATATATTCGTGTCAGTTAATTTATAAATATTATGTTAGTCAATAAAGACTTCATATTTATCTTGTTGACTTTATTACTTGATTTTTTTGCCTTTGTTTTGATTTTGAATAAAGTACTTTTAATCGATTTGTGACTTTTACTTTTATAAAGTATGCCAGAGGATGCCTTAACTTAAAATGTAAGTATTTATATAAGCACTCGCCCTAAAAAAATAAGATATGAATATCGAACATTCCAATAATCACCATTCAGTCTCATTTCATTGTGAAAATTCATGATCACCCTACTCTCATACGGTTTCATAGGTACTACTGTTTTTTTGTAAATATCTTATAAAATATGAATGCTGCAGTTATATTCGCCATATTTATCCAAACTAGGTCACGTTACCCGTCGATTAGTCCTTTAACTAAGCTTAAACCTACTTTTAATAACGAGATAAACGCCATTTTGTATTTTAGGCATATTGCCGTCCGAGCGGCCTACTAAAATCGACTCTAACAAATTATTGAACTTACTTTCTAGTATTTTTTTCTATTTATTCGCTGTAACAAAATAGTAACTAATTGCCCATACACATTAGCCTCTATTAATTTGATATTTATGGTGATATACCTACCTACTCGTAACCTGAAAACTAAATATTGCATAACTTTTTGTTTATTTACGTTTTGACGTTTTTTATTTTTGTAACAAATTGAACAAATTAAGACCTTTCTTTTGATGCATCATTCGTCTATCTGCATTATATAGTTTCTGTGTAATCACGGGCGATGACTACGGCAAGTGGCGGTTCTAGCGGCCAACTATTATTTGTCATAGTGACTTATTTTTTTTGTAACAAATTCACGAAAAGAGGTGTTTAAAGTAACAAATTAGCACTAATTCCTGGCAAAGTTTCATCAAATATTATGAGGTGGCCGCGCGGTTGAAACGGACATGTTTTCCGGCAGACTTAGTTATTTGTTAGGTTCGGCGTCAAACGTCAACGCAAATTATTATACTTAAATTTATAAGATCGAAATACCCAGCTCTTGAAATGATTAGGTATTTGCTGCAAATTAGATGATTTTAAGAAGGGAGAGTTATTTTTTTAACAGAGTCAGTTTCGAGTGTGTAGAAAACATTTTACTTTAATTACAAGCTGTTATTACTTAACTAAGTAGCAATATTTGGGGATGCAATCTCAATCGAGATTTCAGCTTTTTTTTTAGCGAGATTGATTTCGGACGAAAAAAGGGCGAGATCTCGCGAGTTTAACGAGATTGCACTCGAGCTTCTATACGTCTTATTCGAAGAGCGGACTGACACGGACGGAGTTGCGATCCTGTTGGTTTCGTAGAAGACTGGTTGTTTCTTTCATTTGTTATTTGATAGATACATACGTCAAAGTTAACTACATAAAAGTTTGTAAAAAATATAAAGACAGTACGTCAAACAATGTTTGACGCATATTGGTCCTAATAGACATCAAACAATTAAAAGTTGCCTGCCAAACTTGTCCTTTAACACAAGCCGGGTCGTCGTAAATGTTACTTAATTTCCAGTGTCCGAGGTGGGAAAGCCAATGTCAATCGTAATAACAGCAGAGTCAGAGTCCGTTTACGTGCCAAAAGTCGATCGAGAAAGAAAGCCGTGTCAATATCCGATTTATGTCCAGGTCACTATATACGTGGGGTACGAAAACTCAAACAAAGCGATGTGAAAAGACTTCGTCGTCATCGTGTCGTTGATTTCAATGTTGAAACTAGAGTAAATATATGGTCCTTGAGTTGAACTTGAAAACAACAAAAATTTCTTTTTTTTATGTAATGTTTCTGACATGGCTTCAAGGCCTATAGGTATGCCAAAAGTTAACACAGATATATTTTCTACACATCTAAATATATTTTGCTTTATATTAATAAATATTTAATTCTATCAAAATAAATATGGTAAATGGCAATGTGAGAAATATAGATATTGAGCTGTGTAGTAAAACTCAGAAAATGAAAACAACGCCATCTATATTGGAGGAAATAAACATTAAATGAGTGAGCAAACATTGATTTGTTAAAATCATGGAATTTGGAACTAGGAACCCATTATTCCTTTTTTTTGTGATAAGGGGATTTTTAAAAACAAAGACATACTTTTTCTATGGTCAAATTTAAACAGATACACAAACTTCAAAAACAAATCGATACATATAACGCCATCTATTGACGCTTTTTTTGAACTATTTTTTCTTTCTTCGCAATGAGACCCCATGCTTAGGCTACTTTTTACTTAGGCTTTTTTAAAAAGTGTCTCCGACCGCGTTTCCTCTTAATAGGTACACCTACATTTCGCCTGTAATGTTTAAGTCCCATTTTCATTGTTTAACTACTTCGTACACTCTTAAGTGTACATCTGCTTTACAATTCTGGGAACACAGTCGTGAAGCTATATTATGTTTATCTAACCCAAAAACGTTGCTTCTTACAGGAAAAAAGTAGAGGCAGAGGAAGGCGAACAGCCAGGCAGATACACCAAAAGAGCATCAGTCACCACCACCAGTGAGCCCCAAGAGTTCGTCAGAGCAGTTCCAAGCGCCATCGGCTCTAGAGGATCCATCAGGGCATCTATTAGAGCCTCAACTAGAGCTTCAGCCAGAAGACGCGAGGTCAGCAAGGATAGGAACGTTGTTTGAGCATGCAATGTTGTATGTAGCTTTTAGCCAAAAAAATTGTACAAAATCGGGTTTGAGGCCCTGCGCCAAGACTGGTATAGTTGGTAGCATTCGAAGGTTTTTGGAAATGGTTTCGTATGATCTCAAAATGATATTTTGTGGGTTCTATTTTTCGTCGGAGGAATGATTGGTCAGTTAAAATAATGATAATCAGCCTATAATGTTCCCCTGCTGGGGAACCAGGCCTCGTCTCTGTGAGAGGGTGTGGGCCGTCCATCACGCGGGCCCAGTGCTGGTTAGTAGATGTCACATGTCTTCGAATTTTTGGTTTTAGGACATTGTTTCCTCACGATTATTTCCTTCACCGTTTTGAGAGCAGTGGTGATGAAATAATTTACACAAAGTAAAGCTCCTGTCAGGGTTCGCACCTACAATCTAAGGCGATTGGCACGCTGCACCGCATAACGCAGCGGGACGCAGATAACGTGCCCGCGTGATTTTTTACGTACAAATTCAATAAAAACGCGCTTCAGTGCGGGGAATTTAGCTCCGTTTCACGCACGTCGCTGCGTAATGCGGTGCAGTGTGCCGCCACTTGCGATTGGTCAGTTGTTGGCTGTCAAATCTCCAAGTTGGGCTTTGTGATTGGTTGAAAATATACAACAAATTCATAAAAAGTTAAAGAGATTTGGCCGCGAATTAAATTGATAAGACTTTCGGAAGTTGAAGGTAAACGATGGCACTTTTGTCAGGCGTTTGACGTTTGTTTTTAGTAATGAATGCGACAGAGGTAGCTCTGTCTCGCTCTGTCATCAGAGACAGAAATAGTAAATTGTTCTGTAAAAGCATTAGTGGGGAGGATGACAAAAATAGGACTGAATTGAAATGTAATACAAATAAATATGCGTTTTGCCCTAAGAATGAAAAGAATCGTAAAGGCTTTTAAGTCTTAGAAAAAGTAGGTACTAAAAATTGGCATTTATTAGGACTCGTCTTAATAAACTTTTAGGATTATATGATTTGAATTTTCCCTTTTTTGTTGCTCAATCCAAGATATTAGGTATTTAAAAAGCTATTTATTATTACTTAAATGCAAAGTACAAAGAATATGTATTGTATTTTTTATTTGCAACTGTGTGAAACGAAATGGTTTTTTTTTAAATTATTTGTTTAATTTTTACAATGCATACAGAACCTGGGCATATTTTTTAAATCTTGATTTGTGATTTTTATAATATTTTTGTCATGTCAGACAAATTAGACTAAATTATATATTTTTTTAATTAAATTTAAAAATAATATTTGTCTTTAAAGCGAAGCGCTCTCTTTTTTACAATAAAAATAATTTGTGATTATTTTTCCTGGCTTATACATTACATAATATACATTATATAATTATTTCCCCTGTCACCCAGGGGAAAAATGTAAAAATGTATTAGGTACTTAATTTAATTTATAATTATTTTTGTACATAAATTCTTGCCTAATTAATTTAAATGTGATAGTTACCATTGTTAAATCTATTTTAGGTTACATTTGTCGTGTTTTGGGTAAGTCTTAGAGTTTAAAGTTAGTCTGACATAATTATCGACTGGAAATAATTATTTAATTCAGATGAAAACAAAATCTGTTTTTTTAAAGTAATATGTAAGATAATAGCCATTTCTTTTTTCTCCATGGCCAGTACTTAATAATAATAATAAACAAATTTTCAATAACTAATATTTTTGTATAAAATTATACTTATTTATCAATTATTATTCAGACTAAATTTATAGCTAAGACTCCTTTATAGGTTCATGCCTATTATAATATAGTAAAAGTAAGTTATTGAACTTAAGTTTTACTATAAATTAAGTGTAAATAATATTATTTTAAGTTTATAAATATGTAATTATTATTATTATTCTTTAAAGTTTTTTTTTGTTGATTGGTTTTCAAGTCACTTTGAAAGATTATTGCACTCAATTCTACACTAAGATATCGTAAATCATGGATGCTGAAATATTTACAAATGTCCAAAGAACAAGAATCTCTAAGACAATCTCTATTAAAAAATCAAATCAATCAGAAGTTATTTTTCCTAATAAATCTAATTAGGTATCTTTTACAAAAATTCTGTTACAAACTTAAAAAAAAAAAAAATTTAAACTTGTTTGTAAAAAGTAAAAAAATCATTATACATAAATAATGGTGTCAACCCAAAAGCAAAAATTTATAAATACGAAAAATAACAATAATTAAGTGACTTAAAAATAATTTTAGCAATAATTTTCTCGCAACATTATACACCGTGTATCAGAAATATGTGCTTATATTTAAGGGTGTTGTACACACTGATCAAACTGAACAACTTTCTCTATGGGACCAACATCGTAATCGCGAAAAAAAAGCGGTAAACGACGCAGAAAAAGAACAAAAACACCAAAAAGTTGGGTGGAAAATATGCGTCACATCCACGCAAAACGGCCATCGCTCAGCATAATGCTAAGACCCTATACGAGACAGCCCCAGGCGCTGGTTTTCAGCGACAGTCAAAAGTTATGAATGACGTCAACCGAGACATATGAACAGTTTAAGACAGCTGATTATTTTTTCTCGAATACGATATTATGTTGTTCAATTTGATATTCTGTACAGTCACGAGCAAAAGTATGTATACACTTGGCTTTATTCAAAGTCGATTTTCTCCTTTATTTTTGAATGAAATTTTATATTAACTGGAACATAGTATTTTCGAACCCATAGGTATATGTAAAGTGTCGTATTTCATCGTTGCTTTCGATATTTTGTGAAAAAATTGCAATTTAAAGTTGACTGTGACCACACATTTTTGATATACGCTGTATTAAATAAAATATTTTTGTGACATATAAAGCAGTATTTTTGTCATTTTCTATGATTGCTGCCATTTCTGTTCGGTGCAACAAGGAAATGTACAAAAATAGTGAAAATTCTGTGATAAAAACGGACAATACATTTACTTATATAATAAAATAAATATGATTCAAGCTTATACTGTATTTTAATTTTAGCCGCTTGCCGCGGTTGGTCTGTGGACGGGTGACCATCTTTACATACCGTGATCCCTCCGTGCCTCGGAAATCACGTTAAGCCGTTGGTCCCGGCTGTCATTCGTAGATCTTTGACAGTCGTTACGGGTACTCAGAAGCCCGAAAGTCTGACAACCAGTCTTACCAGGGGGTATCGTATTATCCAGTAACTGGGTTGTGGTGGTCAGATAGGCAGTGGCTCCTTGTAAAATACTGGTACCTATTCAGCTGCATCCGGTTAGACTGGAAGCCGACTCCAACATAGTTGGGAAAAGGCTAGGCAGATGATGAGGCAGATCATCATCTGCCTAGCCTTTTAAAAGTCAATGTAATACTTATCCATTATATCGACTTATAATAACTGTAACAATTTTAACATATAAACTGCCCTTTAAAAAAATATATATTTTATTTTCCTCGTAGGTGACCCACCAGACACACACGCTTGCCCGAAACTGTCAAATTTTCCCAATCAACCTTGAACCTTATGCTTTAGCTATAAAGTTGAAAATCTATTAAAGAGACAGATTATAGTAGCTTGATATGCTGGCGTCTGTACTTACACGCATCACCTTGACATGTACCTATGTACAGACGTCAGCACATCAAGCTACCCGACACTCAAATTTTCCCAATCAACCTTGAACCTAATGCTTCAGTGATAAAGTTGAAAATCTATTAAAGAAATTTGACAGATTGTTGTAGCTTAATGTGCTGGCGTCGGTGTCCGAATTGCCCGATCACATCGATTTCGAGCTTCGCATATTAAGTAGTACAGTACTATGTATCACTCGGAAGAAAGTGCGATTCCCAACTCGTGTTTATTAAGGCCCTCGGCGGTGCCTCGGGCCTCCAACTACACCCTCGTTAGTAATCGGTCATTTTCTTCCCTCGGTAAATAATGTGCTACATATTGTATTACTTTACACGTATAGACATAGATTTATTGCGAAACGCTCAGACAGTAAAAACAACATCTCAAAGTCTGTTGTCATGCTGTTTATCAGTTAAACTAATTACGATCTTAAAGGATGATATCACGTTGTGCATGCGATGCTCGAGTGTTTTTATAACATCCATAAACTACTTTAGAGTCCGACCGAAACTGATTTTCCGGCCGAAACCGAAACCGATTATTCGGCCGTAGCTTCAGTTTCGGCCGAAACCGAAACTCACGTGGTCAAGTATAAAATTCCTTAAAATACTGAAATTTGGTGCATTTTACCCATTATTCTGCATTAATTAGGACATGAAATGGAAACACAGTAAGTATATTCATTTTGTTGTAATCATTCCCTTAAACCCTACCCATTCCTGGAGAAACACTATTACTACCCAGGGGTTTTAAGGACCCCAATACATAAAAATTTATGCTCACAAAATAAAACTACAATTCAATTACAATTACTGTTTAATATTATGAACGCTTATTTAACAATACAAAAAAAAATTAATTGTTTTTGGTAACACATTCTTGGCACATAGCCTCAGTATGTTCACCGCAAAGAGGTTTTCGACACATGCCACAGCACAGGTGACCTTGGTTTTCCGGTCCTTACCCCTTGGGCACATGGCAAATCTTTTTTTAGCAGTGGGAGCAGAACTTGGTTCTTGCAATGGCCGCTTCTTTTGCAAGATTCCACCTAAGAGAACTTGAAGATTCATGGGCAAAGAGGGCCATGTAAAGCGTTCTTCCATTTGAGGGGTGATCAAATCTAAGGCAAGTTTTTTCAAGAAATGACGTCTTTTTGTAGCTCTTTTCGTGGTCATTTTTAGCAAGACATATGAATTAACACCTACTATATTCAAAAGGCCATAAAAAATTGCCATTGGCCACCTTTTTGATCTCCTAGACACGCTGTACTTGTGGCATAGCTGATCCATCAAGTTCTTGATTTGTCTATATAATTGTTTCTAAAGAATGAAATACCACTGTTATTGTAATAACTACATCAAAATATGAAACTTACCCTTTATAATATTATATAAAAAATAACAGCATTCACCAATATATCGACGAAATGAAATGACAATATATTGCGTTATTACTACCCTGGGGTCTGACAAACCCATAAATTGCAATAAATTCGTCAAAACAGTGAAAGCGCTGACGCTCGACTAATTATAAGATGGCCGCCGACGTCACTAGAGATTAGACTCGAGTGACATAAAAGTGCGTTCAATTATTGCAAAAATATTTAGAAATATTCATCCTCTGGGGTTTGCTGGACCCCCGGGTAGGGTTTAAGGGTATATAATATATAAAAAATATTTATTGCCGCGAGAAACGAAGTTAGGCAAGCGTGCACAAATTCCAAAATCAGTTTCGGTTTCAGCAAAAAATTTCGGACAATTTTGGCCGCAACCGAAACTGTCGCCGAAACTTGATTTTTGGCTGAAACTCGGCCGAAACCGAAACCGAAACCGAACTCTCGGTCGGACACTAAACTGCTTTGTTTGTTTGAAGATAGCTCAACGTTATACGCGGGAGAATTATGGTGGGCGCAGTTTCAAGATTGTATGGCCACAGAATAAATAGTATGGAGTATTGCGTCATTGACTACTGTCACTTTATAGGTCATTAAGAAGTTAGATCTGATCTTCTTGGAGTTAAATAGGGATGCTTGGCCAGACTGAAAACGCGGGCGCGGCGCGGCGTACTCAAACATAACATCATTTGAGCGTCCATAATGGGCACGCGGGTGCGGGTGAGCGGCGGCGGCGCGGGGAGCGCGCGGGCAACTCACGCCATAGCTCGTTCATACAAGTAGCCGCAGTGAGCGCGCGGGCGGCCTGCGCGGGGGACCGGGGTTCTCAAACTAGTTCGAGCTTTTTTCTAGTAAAAATAAGTCTTCTTCATCCAGCATTTTAAAATAATAAAAAAGGACTCTTTGTGATTTCTTTTTTGATCACGTAAACTAATAGAATCTATCGGTTTGCGTTATCGGGAAAGAAATCGCAAAAGTGAGTTTCGGACAGAGTAAGTTGTTATCTGATAATAATTTGTTCTGTTTGATGCTCATTTTTACCTTACTTATTTTATTACCTTACTTATGATAATTTTCTACGCAAAAACTGACTACATTCCCAAATATTTTTTTTTTTACCCGACTGCGGTGAAGCCCAAAAGGAGGGTTATGTGTTTGACCTGTATGTATGTATGTATGTATGTATGTCCGTTTCTTTGTTCCCTCGTAACTTCTAAACGAATGAACGGATTTTGATAAATTATACGTCTTTAGATTTGTTTTGGTAGCGCGAGTGTCACTGGGTATATCAAAATTGAAAAAATATAAAATGGCCGATTATTGGCGCAATATTATGTCTTCAAAAAAAAATATTTTTCTCGAAACCTATCGAGTGGGGTATCAAAATAAAGGGTTTTTAAAGGTGATTACAAAAATATATACAACTTATATGGTTAAAAGTAATTCGAAGTGACAAATCGTAAAAAACACGTACCAAGAGCTAAATCGTCTGCGAAATCTTTCAAATTTGTAAACTAAAAAGCTGGAAATAAAAAACAAGTAATTAAAAAAACTAAAAAACCCGACTGCGGTAAAACAATTAAGTTAAAAAAACTGAAAAGCTAAAAACAAGGCCATTTTAAATTAAATAAAAGTTGGAAGCAGGCGGGACCCATTTGAGTTTGAAAATGTAATAAAAAAAATGGTATGGGTCCCGCCTGCTTCCAACTTTTATTTAATTTAAAATGGCCTTGTTTTTAGCTTTTCAGTTTTTTTAAATTAATTGTTTTACCGCAGTCGGGTTTTTTTGTTTTTTTAATTACTTGTTTTTTTGTTTATATGCTCTTCTATCTGTGAAAACTTGTAATTGGCCTTATTTCTGTTACTCACAATCGTGCAAAAGTGTTTAGGCCTACGCGACCGGGACGGCATGGCAAGAGATTTAAATTTTTACTAATTTCATTCAAACGTATCGATATAGAAATACGACATAAATTGGTATGCTTTATAATGATGCCGTGGCATCGAAAGGGATTTCATTGCACGGCATTGAAAGACGCGCCACGGGCTCCCGCGGCGGGATGCCGTGGCGTCCTGCGGTAGGCAACAGCATGCCAAGGACTCCAGCGCTCGTTGCGACATACCGCGGGTTGAGGCAGCGGGGGTAGAGAAGCGGAGAAGCCGCTGGAATGCCGCGGTATCTAAGCGACTAGTGTGCGCTGACTGACGGCAAAATCCCTTGCCATGCCGTCCCGGTCTGCGTAGGCCTTTTAGCTGTAAGTTTTCCAAAAACTGTAAAATAAAATAAATAAATAAATATTATATTTTGAAAAACACTGGACACGACAATACTGAGAATGAAACCGCGCTCGACTGCGGACAGGCAGATCGCGCGCGTTCCCGCACCCGCGCCGCTCCCCGGCCCGCGCTGCCAGTCTGAGAAGCACATAGCAACATCATGAAGACACAAATAACTGAAATAACCATAGCAACCAGTTCCAAACAACATTCAAACAATAAAATTGGTCGTGACCTAAAAATAAACATAGTCAATGTTTATTTTTAGGTCACGACCAATTTTGACCAAAGGCAATTTATTCAAAGAAAATAAAATATAGAAGTGTCACCAGCAATCCACTCAGCTATGTCCAGCAGTGGACTGTGATAAGTCCACTGCTGGACATAGGCCTCTCCCAGGCTACGCCACAATACCCTGGTCTCCACCCTCCGCATCCAGTCTGCCCCAGCCACCTTTTTAGGGTTCCGTAGCCAAATGGCAAAAAACGGAACCCTTATAGATTCGTCATGTATGTCTGTCTGTCTGTCCGTCCGTATGTCACAGTCACTTTTTTCCGAAACTATAAGAACTATACTGTTAAAACTTGGTAAGTAGATGTATTCTGTGAAACGCATTAAGATTTTCACACAAAAGTAGAAAAAAAAACAATGAATTTTGGGGGTTCCCGATACTTAGAACTGAAACTCAAAAATTTTTTTTTCATCAAACCCATACGTGTGAGGTATCCATGGATAGGTCTTCACAAATGTACATACAGGAGAAATTTCTAGTGTGGGGCAACGTTTTAAAAAAAAAAAAAAAAAATGAAATTAAGGTTACTAATATCATTTTTTTCAAAGTGGTAAAATAAGAGAATGATAAAACTAAAAAAATATGATGTACAGTATACTCCAAAACTGCTTAGGCACGGTATGGTTGAAATTTCTGTGAACATGCTTCGCGCCGTCCCCGCGTCCGCGCCGCAGGCCCGTATTTACATCTGTGTGTGTACACTTGCTAACGTCAAACGAAACAAAACATATCGTCATCGCTTTTTCACACGCGCGGCGTAATTACGTATGACCTTGGTTGGTTCATACCACTGCTAAAATTCACAACTTCATAACAAGTACTCCTAGCAGATAGCGTAGCGTATAGGATTAGTAAACACGCAGGCCTGGGTTCGAATCTCGAGATGGAACTTTGATTTATCTTTTCAACAATAATCTTATCTTTTCTTATTATTCGATAAATTAATACACGAGAATAATAATGTAATATTTGTTTTATTTGTATTATTATATTGTTATTGAAATATGCGGGGTAAAAATAAAAAAAAAATTAAGTGATTTCAAAAATTTTATTCGTTATAATTTGATAAATAAACTTTTAAAACAGTTTATTTTCTCATAAAGAACAATTTATTGAAGTAAAGCAGGTAATCAGTGAGCTACGACCATTAGACTTAAAATATTGTAACTATCTTAGTAATAAAATAATATTGTGCTTTAATTGCGGATATAGCTTAAGTATTCATTTTCAAAATTCATTTTGAAAAGAAGATTGAAACTATAAACCTCAAAATAATCCTTATTACGGATATGACACAATAATATTTTAATATTACTAAAATCAATTTGTAATTTATAACTTAATACGTTGTATAACCCGCATTATTATCCATGCTATCAAGTAAACGCTGGCGTATGGATCCTGTAATGTTTAAACATCCTATATCTTCATATTTCCTTGCAATGCAACTTCATCTGGTAGGTAACTGGTTGGTTAAAACCACTTGTTTCTTATTCACTGACTATACTCTTCCTTATATGTTTGGACCCTCCGACTCACAGTAGGTAATTTCTCTAAAACAAAAAAGGAATATTGTAAGGCTACTAGCAAAATTATAAAATATTAAGTAGATACTTATTACTTTTTTAAACAAAATTATTTTGAAAATAGTTCAAATGTTACAAAATGATTATATTATAATTTATACATAATGCTACATTCATCATTCCAAAAGTAAATAAATAAACTCTTGGAAATATTATTTTTTTCTTCTATTTAGACCCTATGGTAAATATAAAACGTTTAATAAAATAACTACAAGGATCATCAGTTAAACTTTAATTAGCTAAATGTTAGATAAAATTATTAAATCATAATACTCACAGTCAGTCCGGTTTCATCAATTATTTGTGATATAATATTAAGTCCACTTTTACGCTGCGCGATAATATCCGCTTTCATCTCAAAGCTTACATTTCAAAATGAACTATTACACAGCTATTATAATAGATTAAACACACGTCACTAACCCACAATATCAAAAACCAACCAAGAACGAACAACATTCTATTAGACGCGGTGAATGAGCCGTAAGTTACCTGCATCTGTCTACCATACCTAATTTATTTATTTAGATTTATGTGGGTATACTCATAAAGTTTTACGAATTATGTGAACAAGACGAACACGACACGGAACTATATTCAAAAGCGTGATTTTTCGAGTAATATGCGGGTGTGTGTGTCAAATTACTCATTAAAAGAAGGTCGTAAGTCAAACTAAACGTTAAGCAATTAGTTTTAAAATTGCATATGGACTTTTGGCGTGGATAGTACATTACCATGTAAACTTCCACCGAAAATTGGTTTGAACGAGATCTAGTTAGTAGTTTTTTTTTAATACGTCATAAACCGCAAACCGTAATTTACCTTTCATTCAATCAACTCAAATATAAAAAATATAAATAAAACATTTAATTTCATAAACATAAACCTTATGCATAAACCCGGATGTTACGGAACCCTTGGTGCGCGAGTCCGACTCGCTCTTGCCCGGTTTTTAAGGTCATCGGTCTAGCAGGAGGGCGGACCACACTACGGATACGCAGTCTCCACTCTAGGACTCGTCTGCTCCACCGGCCATCAGTCCATCGACAAATACGGCCAACTCAAACTCACACTCAAAGCATTTTTTTCAATTAAACCATTTACAGGCACTTTGGAATTGTCAAGAAGGTGGTCAGTCAGAAAATATGAAGCTAGTTGCCCATTCCAAATGGAGAAGAACGGGCAAGAAACTCTATGGACACTTTTAAATTATATTTTTACAAAAATATTACATCATACATCATTAGTTACATACATCATTAGTTACATCATACATCATTAGTTACATCATTAATGTTGAATTTATTATTATATGTGAGAATGATGTAAAAAAAAACCGGCCAAGTGCGAGGCGGACTCGCACACACAATGGGTTCCGTACCACAAGGCAAAAACGCCGAAAAAATCACGTTTGTTGTATGGGAGACTCCCCTTAAATATTTATTTTATTCTGTTTTTAGTTTTTTGTTGTTATAGCGGCAACAGAAATACATAATTTGTGAAAATTTCAACTGTCTAGCTATCGCGGTTCTTGAGATACAGCTTGGTGACAGACAGACTGACGGATAGACAGCGAAGTCTTAGTAATAGGGTCCCGGTCCGGACTACATGACCTAAAGCGCGGTCACTGTCGGACTGCATAGAAAAGAAAGAGAAGCGCGATGACACAACCCTGGTAATTTATTGCATAATATGAAGCAATTATCTATTTACAAAACATCTATTGTTTGGACTAAAAAATTAAAACACTATAGTGCTTTATTATGCTGTTTGTAGAATAATCTGACAAAAAATCAGTATATTAGTATGGTTATTATTGTAAAAAGAAAGTTTTTAGAGGTATCTTCATGATTTTTTTGTATCGTATCAAATTAGTTGTATTATGTTTTCAACACTCTATCTACCTAGCTTAAATCCTGAAGAATATCATATTATTTTCTGATTTTGTTTACTGTAGTCGATCATATACTTTTATTGTTTCTAAAACTTGCGTTTTTTGCGTTTAGGTCCTGTAATCACTAAGCAAACCACTGCCACTTCAGTTTGCTTACTCTGCAAGCAGCGGTGCTATTCTTTAAAAATCTCACCGTGAAAACTTAGGTGAAGTGAGCGTGGAATGAGCTGTCAATAGTGTCAATTCCTAGTACAAACCAAACTCACTTCACCTAAGTTTTCACGGTGAGATTTTTACAGAATCGACCGGCAGTAGCGGCCCTAGGGTTGTGCGAGTGGTGTGACGGCACCGGGCGCAGTCATGGGACAGGCGCTGAAATCAACCAAAATGCGAGCACCAGTGGTGGTCGCATTTCGGTTGATTTCAGCGCCTCGACGATCGTCTTTATAGTAACTTACTATAAATCCGATCGTCCACAAGCAAGCAAGCAACTGCATATAGTATGTATCATAGGAACATGGCACATAAAGGGGCGCCACGTTAAGATTTAAGGTCTGTGTGGTGCCGGACTTAAAGAATAGCACCACCCCATACTGCCCGTGGGTGTCGTAAAAGGCGACTAAGGGGCGTACCGGAGAATGGGCAGCAGCGTTCTCTATGCATTCCACCACCATACCATACTGCGATCGCCAACCCGCCTGCCAAGCGTGGCGATTATGGCAAACCCCCCCCCTTTTGGGGGAGGCCTATGTCCAGCAGTGGACGTTTTTCGGCTGAAATGATGATGATGATGACGTTAAGATTTTGCACCACCTAAAAAAAATTTTGTGCCACCGCTGTCTGCAAGCTATGTCCAGCGAAAGCACTAGGAAGTGGTGAAGAGCGGGAGTTTTGGGGGACTGTCTTTTATAATTTTGACATTCGAAAAGTGCTGATTCTCAGCCTACTTTATGACTTTTGTGGATTACGGCCCACTCCCTCTCACGAGAGAGAGGAGTCCAAGCAGTGGGAACTTTATAGGGTGATTATGTATATGTCAGGCCAATATACCGTTTTTTTTGGGGTGTCAGACTCTTACTGACTAAAACCCACCCATGTTCCTTCCTTAGCCCTTTATGTTCCGGGCCAGCGGTAACCCTTTCGGACAATCCCGCTGACCGGCAGGAAGGCCAATATACCTGACGCTAATATTCTTAAGTGTTTATTCGTGTTAGAGTTTATTATTCGCTGCTCATGCAGTCCTTTGATGTGTTGCGTTGTAGCGTCGTCGTTAATGAGGCCTGATTGAAAGTAATACTGTGAGTTCAAGTAGACAAAGATTACTAGTTGGGAGAGTCGATATCGACGTCTGTAGATTGATGGCCGTGTAGGCAAAATACTGACGTTATGTGTAAGATGCTACAAGGACCGTATAGGTATGAGGAACTGGGTGTACAGTTCCTCATCCTTCATAGAAATGGGAGGATCCCCCGACCAGACGGGTGTCGTGTCTGCAGTGCCCTTTGAGTATTAAACCAACCTGAGACGCTACGAGTATATATCTATGCAAATAAGTCTGTCACTTTCATCGCGGGGGACGAGGGAACGCAATAATACACTAATGCAATTCGATCGCGTTGTTACGCACGCACACAAAACAAAAAACAAACACAAGCATAAACTATACGCACACATGTATATAACCGCTATGACCGGCGGTCTCGTACCTTTGGCAGCGGGGATCGCCTGACAATGGCGCCTCCAGTTGGTTTAATACTCAAAGGCAGTGCCCAACGATTGATGTCAGGACGATGTATATGCAAGTCGCGCGGCGAACTATGATTGCGCGATGTAGAATTTCACGTGACGTTAGTGTGATAAGTAGTTCACATGTGGCGTTGTAGATGCCGCCACAGGTGCCTGAATGTCATTAACGGGGCGTTGTTGGTGTAAATTCAAGTAGACAAAGATTACTAGTTGGGAAAGTCGATGTTGACGTCTGTAGAGTGATGGCGGGGTAGCGGTGTAGGCAGAAAACCGGCGTTGGCACCGATTCCCTTGTCCACAAACTAAATTAAACTTAAATTCAGTACATCAGGGGGCCTAAAAAGGCCACTTTGTAGAATCATAAAAGGATAAAATTATGAATTATAATATGGCGAATATAGTGCGTGTTTTTCTTTTTTTCGCTGCACTACGTAGGTATAATCAAAGAGATTGGGATTGGATTTGGATTGGATTGATTGGTATTTTAGCACAGACAAAAAAAAATAACTGAAAAATGCTTCACCAATGGGATTTGATACGATTAACTTAACAGTTAACTATACATTATGATAACCTTTTATGATTCTGCCAAAGTGGCCTATCTTTCTATTTCATTAATAAAAGGACAGAAGATAAATATTAGTTTAGTTCTGTCAAATTGGTCAGCCTAACGTAAATTTACGTTAGTAGCCAAACTTGCTATGGAGTATCTTAATTTGACAGGACTAAACTAATATATTTTATCTTCCGTCCTTTTTCTTAATGAAAAAGAAAGAAAAAGATGCACTGAACTTAAATTTAGTTTAGTTTGTGAACAAGGGAATCTGCGCCTGTACACAGTTTTTTTCAAGAATAACCTATTCGTCATGTGTTTTCTTTGAAAAAGCCCTGTGGTTAAGTAATAACGGCCCCACGCGCGCCTCAAAGAGATATCAGCATCGAGGAGGGGCCCCTTTAGGGCCGAAGCCTGCCGGGTCAGCGGGATTGTCCGAAAGGGTTACCGATGGCCTGGAACATAAAGGGCTAAGGAAGGAACACGGGTGGGTTTTAGTCAGTAAGAGTCTGACACTCCCTTCCGCTCCACCCAGAGCGGGAGGAGTCATTTGATGTTTTCCCATCCGCAAAAAAAAAAAAAAACGGCTACGCTTGCCGCCATCTTTACATAATAATGTCGTTGAAAAGCTCTTTCACAGGATACAGGTTTTTCTTTTAGCTATAACTTTTTACCACAGAGACTACAGACTGCGGACCAAGCAAGCAAAACCTGGAAGCAGGTTGGCCAAAGCAAGGAAAACCTGTTGAAGTGGAGATTCATAGAGGACTCCGCCTTGGAGTGTAAATGTGGTGCTGTTCCACAAACTATGGGACACTTAATATCGTGTCCTGCGTGTCCTGTCAGCTGCACGTTACAGGAACTGATGGACGCTGGTGATGGCGCCAAACAAGTAGCCGAACTCTAGGCTGAGTCCATTTACATTGCTATCTTACTTGCTTGCTGAAGATTGTAAGACTATCTTTGCATTGTATAAACTCAATTTCCTTTGTATTGTATAATTGCATAGCACTCACTCAGCTGCCTCGGCTTATTTTATAATTACTTTATTTTTGGATTGTTGTTTTCTTACTATTTGTTGTACTCTGGACGCTTTAAAAGCGTACGTCTTTTTTACATCGTTCTCACATACCTATATTTGTAAATTCAGCAATAATGATGTAACTAATATTTTAGTAAAAATATTATTTAAAAAGTTTCTTGCCCGTTCTTCACCTACGCTTTGGAATGGGCAACTAGCTTCATATTTTCTGACTGACCGACTTCTTGACAATTCAAAAGTGCCTGTAAATGGTTTAATTGAAATAAATGGTTTGAGTTTGAATTGTCGACACGCTAAGAAGAGATTTACAGTTATGAAAACAGCTATTTAACAACTTAATGTGTGGTTAATATTGGTCGCTGGGGACGCTTCTAATACCTATATTTTTGCAAAAATCCTCCTTTTCGAAAATAGTTTCGACCTTTTTCATTTTAGAGGCAAAATAGACTATCTGCACATTAAATCATATCTTAGTCTATGCAACACGCGAATCAATGGAGCGACATCATTAATTAAGACACTTGTACACTTGATTGTTTCCCTTAGTAACCATGACTTTGTGTGCAGCTAAATAGTTAGTGCAGTATGTAAGTAGTACATTTTGGTCTTATGACTTAGGTAATGAACTTTTGTATTAATAATAATAATTTATTTATTTATCAGACAACGATGGTCCACTGTGTTAGTAACAATTTTATTTAGCCTATGTTAGTACTTAATAACTAAAACCAGAAATTAACAAAAATAAATAATGGATCAGGACCGCATTACTCGCACATGTAGCCTTGTCCAATGCTCCATGAACGAGCAATCCACATCCATTCTCCCTGCAATAAGCTGCAGGAAGCTGTTGGGGCTGCCCCGTATGCGGCGCATCAGAGACGCAATTCTTTTGCGATGATGTATCGCTTGAAAGCAGATGTTTTTTTCGTGATTTCAGAGTTGGTCCCATAGTGAAAGTTGTTCAGTTCGATGGTCTAAAGCACATTTCATTTTTTTGGGTTCCGTAGCGAAATGGCAAAAAACGGAACCCTTATGGATTTGTCATGTCTGTCTGTCTGTCCGTCCGTATGTCACAGCCACTTTTTTTCCGAAACTATAAGAACTATACTGTTGAAACTTGGTAAGTAGATGTATTCTGTGAATCGCACTAAGATTTTCACACAAAAATAGAAAAAAAACAATAAATTTTGGGGGTTCCCCATACTTAGAACTAAACTCAATTTTTTTTTTTTCATCAAACGTTTGTGGCGTATCTATGGATAGGTCTTCATAAATGATATTGAGGTGTCCAATATAATTTTTTCAAAACTGAATAGTTTGCGCGAGAGACACTTCCAAAGTGGTAAAATGTGCCCCCCTTGTAATTTCTAAAATAAGAGAATGATAAAACTAAAAAAAATATATGATGTACATTACCACGTAAACTTCCACCGAAAATTGGTTTGAACGAGATCTAGTAAATAGTTTTTTTTAATACGTCATAAATCGTAAACCGCATTTTACCTTTCATTCAATCAACTCAAATATAAAAATAAAAAAAACATTTAATTTCATAAACATAAACCTTATGCATAAACCCGGACGTTACGGAACCCGGGCAAGAAAAAAAAACCGGGCAAGAGCGAGTCGCTCTTGCCCGGTTTTTTTAACCCTTTGTATAATACCACGCCTTTTCTTTGGTGCGCGGTGGAAATCCTCATGGACTTCCTTCATCGTAGGGGTTACAGAAGGGCATTCCGGACTCTTACCGGCTAAAACCACTGCGGTGTTCCACCTCTACCTATGGCCGGGGGTGCGGGATTCGCATAAGCATTAGTCGCTCCCCCGACAGGCAGTAGCGGCCCTAGGGCGGTGCGAGCGGTGCGATGGCACCAGGCGCCGTAATAGGAGAGGCGCTGAAATCAACCGAAATGCAACCACCAGGCATCTGACTGGTGCCTGGTGGTTGACCGATGATAGTAACCACTATAAAGCGCGGACGCGGAGTATCGACCGAGTCGCGATGAACATTTGGGCCCGCAAACGGAGCGGGCAGCGCGGAAAGGTCCATATTGGAAAAAGCTGGTGCAGATTTGCAAATCAGTTTGACAGGGGCACCACATTAAGATTTAGCACCACCTAAAAAAAAATCTAGGGCCGCCGCTGCCGACAGGCCTCGACGCGCGGGGAGGGAGGCACTCTGAGGAACACCTCAGCGTGCCTCCCTCCCCGTGCGGCCATTCCCATAATAGCCAAATACCACGCCTCCTCTCTGTGATAGGGAGCAGACCCACCACGCGGGCCCAGTGCGGGTTCGTAGATGTCACATGTCTTCGAATTTTTGGTTCTAGGACATGCCGGTTTCCTCACGATATTTTCCATCACCATTTTCGCTGAAGGGTTAGAGGTGTACCTATAGTAGTCCTATGTAATAAGGGGTGAGCCTATCTGCCAGGGTCGCGGGTTGTTCGAAAGAGTTACCATGGCCCTGGCACAGGTAACTGAAGAAACACGTGTGGGTTTTAGTAAGTAAAACGGTTGCCTGCTTGTCGGTCTTCTACAGATTGTACTTCGGTGAGTGTGCCCAAGAACTCCACGACCTCATTCCACCGGCCCCCTTCTACCTTCGGTCATTCAGACGCACTGCAAGTTACCATACCTGCCTAGTTGCTATTTCACCAATTCGCACTAAGCGTTTTCAAATGTCTTTTATAATGCGCACAGCAAAAGAGTGGGACTCTTTACCTGCGTCTGTGTTTCCGAGCGCATACAACCCGAATCTCTTCAAAGTAAGAGTGAACAGGCTTCTTCTGGGTAAGCTCACTCCATCGTCGACTTTGTCTCTGTCACCTCTGACCTAGACTAGAGTCAAGAGCAAACCCATTTCAAATAAAAAAAGTCTGACAAGCCTTCTCGCTCCGCCCAGAGCGGGAGAAATTATTTGATAATTTCGCCACCCCAAAAAAAAAGGGGGTGAGCCTATCGCTATCAAAAGGGCACAAATCCATACTCCATCGTGTTTTGAAAAACACAATTACACTTTGCCTGACCCGGAAATCGAACCCAGGACCTTATGCTCAGCAGTAGCATTTGCGACCACGAGACGAATGAGGCATTCACTTGATTATATTCCCTTACTCACCATGACTTTTGTGCAACTGGTCATTGCATATACAGTATGGATATTATATGCAATAAACATACCCATAAAGGTACTTGTTATCGCCTTTTCTGACGATGTACAAAAAACTGGCCAAGTGCGAGTGAGACTCGCACACGAAGGGTTTCGTACCACAAGGCAAAAACACGGAAAAAAAGTACGTTTGTTGTATGGGAGCAAATACTAAAAAGAATAAAATAAATATTTAAGGGGAAATATTTATTTTATTCTGTTTTTAGTATTTGTTGTTATAGCGACAACAGAAATACATCATCTGTGAAAATTTCAACTGTCTAGCTATAAAACGGTTCATGAGACAGACGGACAGACGCCTGGTGACAGACGAACAGACGGACAGTTGAGTCTTAGTAATAGGGTCCCTTTTTTACCCTTTCATTTATGATTTTAGTTCCCTACATTAATTTATGTTCCCATAACTCGTCAAAATGTAGGGAACAGCCGATTTTATTCAGCGACCGATTTCGTTCATTTTTTGTATACCTACCGATCGTCAGAAAAGGCGATAACAAGTATGTATGTGGTATAATTTATTGCTTATAATTATGTGGTTTCCACACTGTATGTGGTTTGACTTATACAGGGTTACTTTTCAAAGACCATCCAAATTTTTACATGGTGTTCTACCCATGAATGTAAACAACTTTCACAATGGGACCAACTCTAAAATCACGAAAAAAAAACCGGCTGTTTCATACAAAACTTCAATACCAACCAACATGACCAAAATGTATGAAACAGCTGATTTTTTCATGTAAAAATTATAATAATGATAATCTTTATTATTCAGAAAAAAATACAAATCACTGGTCTCCCCACTAGGATTCCCTGTGTCGTGGAGGCCAGTCTCATTAATCGTGGTTCAAAAAATACAGTATAACATAATATAAGACAATAAAGAAGAGTAAAACAAAAACAATAGGTAGTTATAACTACATGGCGGCTTTTGCAGTAAGGATGTACAAAGGTGAGAGTTGTGTGGTGTTGGTGCAGGTACCTATGTATGTGTGTGTTTGTGGTTGTGCGCGACGTGTCTCCAAAAAACTATGGATGAAATTTGGATAGTCTTTGAAAAGTAACCCTGTATATCATCATCATCATCTGCCTAGCCTTTTCCCAACTATGTTGGGGTCGGCTTCCAGTCTAACCGGATGCAGCCTATAACTGTAACAGTAAAAGTAACCCTGTATAAGCTATTTTATTTTTAGTGTCCATTTTAGAACTCTATATTTGTCAGGAGTCATAAAGGGAATCCTTCGATTGCTATACAAAGTCCTCTAGACCGTATTTCAGCCATGGCGGCCAATCTCAACGGAGATCCTTCGGCGCGGGAGATTATTATATAGTGCAGGCGTGTGTGCGCAGACACAGGTGCACTCCCTCTTCCCTCACTCTCATAGTCCTATGGGATGGCAATCCGACACGACCAAAGAGGGATCAGGCACTTGACGAACGGCTTAACGTCATAGCACATCTATCAACTCGGAGAGTGATCGTTACCGTATCAACTCGAGCCATTCAGTATCCTTTGTATGAAACTCCCTACTGCAACGCACACTAATAGGAATCGTAACGTAATCGCCTCGCCTCGGGACAAGCTCAGGAACCGTGGTGCGGTGCGTTATGGCTCGTCGTCCCCGCGCTTACGGCTCGTCGTCCCCGCACTTACGTCTCTTCGTCCACCCTTGCCCCTCTCACCCCTCCCGCGGCCTGCCTGGAGCACCATCAACCAAGCGGTCGGCGAGCCGTAAGCGCGCCTAGCCGTAGCTGAGTCGACGTATCGGAGCTTCTGATCCGCTTTGGTTACGTGTGTAGCGGTATCTACAACGCCACATGAGAACAACGCGTCATACTGACGTCACGCAAAATCCTGCATCTCGCAAGCAGAGTTTACCGCGCAACCAGCATAGATACAACGGCCCGACATGAATCATCGGGCAGTTACCCGCCAGATACAACACCCGTCTGGTCGGAGGATCCTCCCTTTTCAATAGAGTATGAGTGAACTTTACACCCTGTTCCTCATACCTCTACTGGTGACCCCGAACATGAACGTCAGCGCAGCCTTCGTGCACCTACTCCAGCGAGACGTCATTATCATCACCCCCGCAAGCTTTAGAGCGGCGGGTATCTACAACGCCACACGTGCTTACGTTCGTTAGGTTGACGCCTGTTTAGCGGCGAGGCGAAAGGCAATACGGTGACAATCTCTTTCCGAGTTGATACGTGTGCTTTCCGAGGTACATTACACACATTTTGTACACTGGCTGTTACTAAGTCTTATGGAGAAACCCAATAACACTTTGCTCGACCTGGGAATCAAACCTTGGACCCCACGCTCAGCAGTTGCGTTCGTGACCACGACACCAACGGGGCACAAGACCCATCACAAAAATAATTGCTGTGAAAGGACTTTTACTTTTGGAGTGAAAAATCGCTGTTTAAAGTACCGCTCAATAAGAAGCACACAAAACATTGTGCTTATGGAACAGATGGCCGATGGGGCCGAAAGGTTCTGGAGTAGCGACCGCGTACCGGAAGCCGTAGCGTTGGAAGGCCTCCCACAAGACCTTGTGAAGGCCGCAGGAACTCGTTGGATGCGAAAAGCGCAGAACAGGTCGAAGTGGAGGTGCTTGGGGGAGGCCTATGACCAGCAGTGGACGTCTTTCGGCTGAAATTATGATGATGATGGGTGCAGCATGCAAAAACGGTGGGTCGTTGTGGTATGTGCGATTCTCCATACAAATATATTCCAATTTTTTCTTCCTGAATAATGCCTCTAGAAGTTTAGAGAATTTTTTTTTTATCTAGGTTTGCTGTAAACACTTCCCTGTCATTTTCTTTATTTCAGCAACTAATCAGTAAAGAAAATATGACCCTCTAAAAATTACAATAAATGCCCTATTTTTACCACCGTGATTAGAGGAGTCACCAGACAAATTAGAAAAGTTTTTAACATAAAAAAAAAATGTTGGAACCTAAATATACTCTGTCTTAAAATGTTAATGTAAAACATAATTGAATGGGCTCAGTTTTCGAGGAGAAAAAAGGGGAATACGAAACGTCGATCTCGTCAAAATTTTTGTGATACTTTCGGTCTGAGCTGCAGCTGTCTCTATACACCCTACAGGGGCAGACTTGAGGTAAGGCTACGGTAATAGTTTCTTCAAATACCTATTTTTCAAATTCCTTGCAGGCCCCGTCCCTTCATAAGTCAAAGTTTCAACTTTTTTCGGGTCAGTGTCCACTCGACCCGCTCAGACTCGACCCGAATAATATTTCTGTTTTGATAGGCGTAAAAACGTCGATGTACAGTCAGACAAAAAAGTGTCGATTTAACGCTTGAACCACGCGGGAGTGTAAAATTTAAATAATGTTTGGATAAATAAATTAATAATTAAACAAATAAGTCCTTATACTTTTTTAATATAGTATTAAGATTATTGTTAATTATCATTACAATCTTATAGCTAGTGGCACGGTGGTAGGTATTTATTGAATCAATCTTTAAACGTGATTATAATTATTAGGTTCACAAGTAGGAATAGGAACTAACTTAGAAGGTCCTACTTGTGAACCTAATAATTGTAAATGTAAAAAAAAACATGTTTTCAGTACAAAATCAACAATTTCTTTCTATAAATAATCGACATGAAAAAAAATACAAATAAATAAATAGTTTTTGAAATAATCAACAATCGAGCAGTATCTTGTAATAACTTTTCTTGCTATTTTTTTGTCAATAAACCTAAAGTGTTATCATTTTCAATACTTAACTATTATCTTCTTCCTTTGGCTGATTGATGTGTTGCGATCGAAACGGAATTAAAAAGAAGAACTATACTTAGTACATAACTTTACAGTATCTTAATAATGAACAAGTTGTTGTATACAATATTTTACATTTGTTGGACTCTATCACATAATGCAGAAATATCCATTTCAATCATTTGTATGTAAAATCAAATTAGGATAATATCACTTTGCCTGACTGTACAAATGGCACTGAATTGGTAGTAAAACATCTGATATTATTCTTCGGGTCGAGTCTAAGCGGGTCGAGTGGGCGCGGACCCCTTTTTTCGACGTATTTATACGTAAACAAGTTTCAAATGTTATCCAGACTAATATAATAGGTAAATGCGATAGTGTGCCTGTCTGTCTGTTACCTCTTCACGCTTAAACCGCTGAACCGATTTAGATGAAATTTGGTATAGAGATAGTTTGAGATCCGGGAAAGGACATATGATAGTTTTTGTCCCGATATTCCCACGGGATCGACACGTATGGAGGTGAAATCGCGGGGCGCTGCTAGTACCTATTTCAATTTGACCCGGTGTACAATTTATGTTATTTACTCAAAAACATGATTCTCCTTCTCAATTTCAACATTTGAAAAGAACTCAATACCATTCAACTAAAAAAACACAATAATAAATTAACAACACCCATATTTATAAAACTAGTAGAATCCTATATTTACCTAAACAAACCGACTGTCTTTAGAAACAATTAATATATCACTAAGCATATGAAACGGAATCATTCAGGCTGTAACAGCGCGCGCCTTTGCACGTTTCGAAACGATTTTTTTTTCTGTGTGATATTTTTAGTCTCTGGCATAGCGTCTTTGGCGGGAACCAAGAAAAAAAGTTGGTGAGTCATTAGATTTTGTTTACTTGATAAACTAGACTAACTGTGCCCGCGGATTCGGTCGATATTTTAATGTTAAATGATTTTATTTATGTAGGTAAGTAGGTTAGCACAAACACTTTTACACGTCAATCATATTTTTAAAACTAGATGAAGTTCGCGTTTCTTATCTGATTACTCTGAGAAGAAAGGCCGAAACAAACTCAGAGGTTAAAGTCATAGAAGTAAGTAAACAAAAAGATTTTTTTTTTTAAGTCCAGGCATTAACTTGCTCAGATCATGTGAGTACCATGTAGATCAATGCCTGAGATGGCTTTTTGAGGAAAGAACCATACAAATTGAGTGGACCTGTCCAGTCAGTGCACGCATCCATACTAATATTATAAATTCGAAAGTAACTCTGTCTGTCTGTCTGTATGTTACGATAAAATTTGGCAGAAAGATAGGTTGCATCCCGAGGAAAGACATATAATAGTTTTTATCCCGATTTTCCCACTGGCTCGACACTTATGCAGGGGAAAGCGCGGGGCGCTTCTAGTTTGTCATAAATCGTGCAGCTCAACTCAAAACTTGAGGAGCTCAACGGTTCAACGCACAATACCAAAGAAAGGACATTTGGGTAGGCCACATAAATACTCAAACTGCCGGGACCATGACAAAAACAGAGAGATAAATAAAAAAAAATAAAAAATGACCCACATAGTCTTCACATCGACAATAATTAAAATAATATTAAAAACAAAACACACACACATTACACACGCATTGACATTTGCTTGTTAAAGTAAGCAAATGTCATTGTATATATAAAATTCATTAATGTCAATGTGTAGGTATATAAAAAAAACATTCAATATGTAAAAATTGGAAGCAGCTCAATCCCAAGCCTTTTTGTCCTCAATATAATCTTTAAGAATATAGAAGGCTTTCTGGCACAACTTACGTTTAATGTGCGGGTGAAACCATGGGGCGCCCCTAGTTAAAAATATGCATTATTTGCCAAAAATGTAAACAAATATGAATTTATGGAATAATAACTTTAATTCTTACACAATAAAGTTCAGTTTACGCTACAACTTCAAACATTTTTATAACTTTTTCAATAGTGCTAGTCACTCTGAAATCAACTTAATCACCATTAAAATAAAGTTGATATTTGTTTAATTTGAATTAATATTAGTTTGAAACTTATGTATGAATAGACTTTAGTAGGTTTATAGTATAGAGGTATGAGGAACAGGGTATAAAGTTCACTCAACCTCCATAGAAAAGGGAGGACCCTCCGACCAGACGGGTGTTGTGTCTGGCGGGCAACTGCCCAATGATTCATGTTGGGCCGTTGTATCTATGCTAGTTGCGCGGTAAACTCCGCTTGCGAGATGTAGGATTTTGCGTGACGTCAGTATGACGCGTTGTTCGCATGTGGCGTTGTAGATGCCGTATTATTATTCTCAACAGAAATGAAAATTGTGATCTTCCTCAAGAGATGGGTATCAAAATGCAAAAATATTTTTATGGTAGTTCTAGAGATTAGCGTGTTCAAACAAACAAATAAACTCCTTAGTGTTATTATTAATAGGTATAGATTTAAAGATAGATGCAATTTAACTGACTCAATATTTGTAAGATGAAGTGCGTCATCAAAATAATTGTTTGTTTAAAATATCCACACATTGCAATTAGGTAGATGTACATATTTTGTTGTAGGTAAAAACCATAGATATATGAAAGAAGGTAAAGACGAAACACAGGCTGCGTTCCGAGTTGGAAAATAATCGATTTGAGCGTGCTTAAGGCAAAAGCACCAGGGTAGCCCGCGAAATTCATTTTTTTTTTTACGTTTTTTGTAATTTGCTGGTCAGTATTAAGTTGTACGTTGATTAAAATATGATTCGCGGCCGTAACAAATATGTATTTACAGAATTATAATCATTAAAGTCATCAACACAACTCTCTAAGACCAAGTAATCCCCAAGAATGACTATTTCATGAAATCTTGACATTTGGGGATTATACTAACTTAACAAGTTGTATTACTGATTGTAATGATTATAATTCTATAAATACATATTTGTTACGACCGCGAATCATATTTTAATCAACGTACAACTTAACACTGACCAGCAAATTGCAAAAACGTAAGAAAATTTGAATTTCGCGGGCTGCCTTAGCGCTTCCCCCTTAAACCCGTACCGAATTTGCGTGAGCGCAATAACGATGTCCCGTGAATCGTCACAGATGACGTCATAACATGCGCCATCTTTCGGTAACGCCGATCATGTCTTCTAATAATATCACAGTGAGCGCTGTCAAAAATGAGAGTGTGTGTGTGCGTATGTGTGTCAGTGTTTTGTTTTGAGTTGCATCATAACTTTAAAACTAACGTGGCATTTTCGAAATTATGCTTCTAGCTAACAGTCGCCACCTAAACAAAGAAAAAAAAGAAATGTGGTGTTTAAACAAAAAATATTGCTTTAATATCGTTTTGACATTGAGTAGGTGCGCACTGTGAGCGCGTTCCCTCAGCTGTCATAATCGTAACATCTAAATCAGAACTCATGTGAGATGATGAGCGCTGTGAGCGAAAACAGCTAATTCGGAATGCGGTCAGAGTGGCATGTCATTCTTTGACGGTTAAAACGACACGGCAAAATGACGTAGGGTCGATTTTCTTAGCAAATATTTTTTCAGATTTTTTTCACTTTCTTGCAATTGCATTTTTATTTGTCTTGACGTAAAATAAACATTGTTTAGTTTTCTTGAATGCAAACTAAACGAAATATTAATCGGGTAGGAAGTCGCTGAATCAATAATTTAAACAAGCATTTTGAACTTTGTTCATTTGTTTTCATCAAATGGAATGCCAGCCCAGCTGATTTAATTATGGATAACCTCTTTTGGATAAGAATCTTGTGGCTAAATAATAACAGCCGTACGGGTCGATCGATCAACTGAAGCTACGCTTGCTGCGGTCAGTCCATGGATGGGTTACCATCTTCATTTATTTATATAAAACAACAAACACAACAACAACAACAGGATGAAATTGAAAACCTGCGCCAAATCGAAATAGGAGGTGCAGTAACTGTTACATAAATTGTCATTATAATAATAACAATAGTAAACCCACCGCCGTATCTCTACCGTCGATAACCTGGTCGATAACCTGGTGAAGGCCGCAGGAATTCGCTGATTGCGAGAAGCACAGAACCGGTCGAAATAGCGGGCCTATGTCTAGAAGTGGACGTCTTTCGGCTGAAATGATAATAATAATATTAAATAACCCCACCGCCGTATCTCTACGTTGACGTCATGGTAGGGCTTGCGCGCTCTGAACTCTAGGCCTATGCCGGAAGAGTTTACTTTGCCGGAACAGGTCTAAGGTGAGGAGCCAGACCAAGAAAGATACAGAAACTCGCAGGGCAGCATATGGCGAGCCGTTGGGCAGTAGCGGCCCCACGGACCCTATCTCCCGGGAGAAGCCTTGTTCCTCATCTCTGGCTTGCCTTTATTGGCAGGCTGGAGTGAACAATAGGCATCCCCCAAGCACCTCCACTTCGCCCAGTTCTGTGTTTCTCGCATCCAACAGGTTCCTGCGGCCTTCACAACGTCGTCAAGGTCGGCAAAATCGGCCATCTGTTCTGCGAGCAATGTGTGACAGTAATTGCGTGGGCATAAAAATGGAGTCGTCATCTTTACGCACCGAGACCCCTCGTCCCAGCTGTCACAACTAGATCTTTGACAGTGATTACAAATAATCAGAAGCCCGAAAGTCTGACAACCAGTCTTACCAAGGGGTATCGTGTTATTCAGTAACTGGTTGTGGAGGTCAGATAGGCAGTCGGTCCATGTAAAATACTGGTATTCAGCTGCATCCGGTTAGACTGGAAGCCGACACCAATATAGTTGGGAAAATGCTGTAATAATAATAGGCAGATAGAAACAATGGGAACAACAATTCCATCAGGCGTGATCAGCAGGTGTGAGCAGACCATAGATATGACGGAGAAGGTATGTGTGTCTCGTTATTATCAGCCAAATTTTAACTACTGTGGGCGTACTGTGGGAGAAGGGCCCGTGGCTAAATAATAACATCCACACAGGTCTATCGATCAGGTTAAGCTACGCTTGCCGCGGTTGGTCTGTGGATGGGTGACCATCTTTACATATCGTGATCCCTCCGTGTCTCGGAAAGCACGTTAAGCCGTTGGTCCCGGCTGTCATTCATGGAACTTTGACAGTCGTTACGGGTAGTCAGAAGCCCGAAAGTCTGATAATCAGTCTTACCAAGGGGTATCGTATTACCCAGTAACAGGGTTGTGGAGGTCAGATAGGCAGTCGCTCCATCTAAAATACAAGTATTCAGCTGCATCCGGTTAGACTGGAAGCCGACCCCAACATAGTTGGGGAAAGGCTAGGCAGATGATGATGTGGGCGTACTGTGGGAAGTGTTGGTATACTCTGTATTTTGTGGTGTTGGTCATTGCGCAATAGAAAAATCGTTTGCAGTTCAAATCAGATTATAATTTCACGATCAAATTAATCACACCAGCGAATCACACACTGTAGGTAGAAGACACAACCAGATACGGAACGCGGGACAGTTTCTAAGCACATGTCCGTACGATCTCCAATGTCCAAGAGAGCCGCTCCACCTCGCGGCGCGCCCTCTTCAACTCCCTACGAACTCAGGCTAGACTCTGTCAAGCGCCACCAGATGGCGCAGGCGTTCCGAATAGTCAAACAAATGACGATTGTCGTCACAGCGCTTCCGCCTCGTTGTCAAGTCAGCTGAATTGTCCGACAGATATATGAAAGAAGATTTCTATGGAGCAACAGAAAAATACATCTACCTTTGACAAATTACAATTTCGTTATGAGCAGTGGTGGCTCAGTGGTAACAGCCCCGACTTGCGAGTTAAAGGTCGTGGGTTCGAACCCAGTCAAGCGCTTTAGTTTGTGTAATTTATTTTATCACCACTGAAGGCCAATTCTGGCCCGTGCCGGACGGCGCGTACGTGTTCCACGCGCGCCTCAAAGAGATGTCAGCATCGAGGAGGGGCCCCTTAGGGCCGAAGCCTGCCGGGTCAGCGGGATTGTCCGAAAGGGTTACCGGAACATAAAGGGCTAAGGAAGGAAAACGGGTGGGTTTTAGTCAGTAAGAGTCTGACACTCCCTTCCGCTCCACCCAGAGCGGGAGGAGTCATTAGATGATTTCCCATCCGCAAAAAAAAAAAAAAAATATAAGGCCAATTCTGGTAATTTACAACGTTCTCATCTCCGGCGACAAACAATATTGTCAAACAGTTGTCAAAATATAGACAAATTAGAAGTATTTTTTGACAGATTGAGACTGAGATCAGGGGCCTAAAAAGGCCACTTTGGCAGAATCATAAAAGAATAACATTATGAATCACAATTCTCGTAATTAAAAACGTTCAAAATCTAGTCGCAGTCTCATCTCCGGCGACCAACAAATGTCAAACAGTTGTCGAAATGTAGAGAAATTAGAAGTATTTTTTAACAGATTGAGACTGAGATCAGGGGGCCTAGAAAGGCCACTTTGGCAGAATCATAAAAAGATAACATTATGAATTATAAAAGGACGAAGACAGTCTGTGTATTTATTTTTTTCGCTGCACTACGTATAAACAAAGAGATTGGGATTGGATAGGCCCGCGTGGTGGATTACGGCTCATTCCCTCTCACAAAGAGGGGAGGTCTGGATGACCGTAGGTAGAAGGGGGCCGGTGGAATGAGGTCGTGGAGTTCTTGGGCACACTCACCGAAGTACAATCTGTAGAAGACCGACAAGCAGGCAATCTTGCTGCGATGCATATCAAGCATTCGATACGATCCTTTATCAGTCCTATAATAGTTGATTATAAGTTAGTCAAACAACTTTATTTGCTGTACATATTCACATTAGACTTCGCACGTCAAGATATAGACATATTATTGTAAGTACGATGATTTGTTGATACTTCTTGTAAAATCAATCTAATAGTAACATTGAAGGGCGTTTAGCTAAGTAATACATGCTGTGGTTGGTCCGTGGATGGGTGCCCATCTTTACATATCATGAGGCACGGAGGGGATGCCTCGAAAAGCACGTTAAGCCGTTAGTCCCGACTGTTATTCGTGGATCTTTTGCAGTCGTTACGAACGTTACGTCAGAAGCTCCAAAGTCTGACAACCAGTCTTACCAAGGAGTTATCGTATTACCCAGTAACTGGGTTGTGGAGGTCAGATAGGCAGTCGCTTCATGGAAAATACTGGTATACAGCTGCATCCGGTTAGACTGGAAGCCGACCCCAACATAGTTTTGAAAAGGCTAGGCAGATGGCTATCTGACCTCCACAACCTTACTGGTAATACGATAACCCCTTAGTAAGACTGGTTGTCAGACTTTCGGGCTTCTGAATACCCGTAACGACTGTCAAAGATCCACGAATGACAGCCGGGACCAACGGCTTATCAAATAGACGTAAACAAGGTCAGGGCAAATTTGCTTGCATGTTGCTAACGAATCTATCAAAAATAGAGTGTTCTAATTTTACATTCCACGCGTGCGTACGCAATCGAATAGGTACGTCATAAGATGCACGTGGTGTAGATGAAAAGTCAGGGTCATATTTGACAGTTTTTTTTTTGAGACCACGTGTAAAATCCATCCATACTAATATTATAAATACGAAAGTGTGTCTGTCTGTCGGTATCTAACCTCTTCACGCTTAAATCGCTGAACTGATTTAGATGAAATTTGATATAGAGATAGTTTGAGTCCCGGGAAAGGACAGAGGACAGTTTTTATCCCGATATTCCGGAACCCTTATAGACGAACCTATAAGGGTTTCGTTTTTTGCCATTTGGCTACGGAACCCTAACAAGAGCATTATAGCATATAGCATTATCTGTCTACGTGCAATGTAATAAAAAGAGACAGAAAGATTGTAACGTAGCAGCTTGCTATCTCTCTCTTGTATCTATACTCTGTACTTGTCAAGATGGACGGATAAATTGCTCCGTAAGAAAAAGAACTACTTTTAATTGTATTGCGTATTATTTCATTACAACAGTCTTTTTTTTTTACCATTTATGTACACACATTATATAAACAGACAAGAAAAAAACAGAGCAGAAAATAAGTACAAAGGTGATGCTTATTTCATAAGAAATCTTTTCCAGCATACCTGCGATAGGACAATAAATAGAGAGATGTAGACAGCGTGCGAAAGAATAAGGAGACAAAAAAAAATACATAAAATCTAAAAACAATTCACTTAATAAAACTAAACAAGTATTATGAAAATATTATACTTACTTACATACATACAAATAAACAAACATACTTCCAAAATAAATATCACTAGAATTTTAATAAATATACCGCAATCAAAATAATGAATACCTACATATACAACTATGATAGAGTGGAAAGATAGTGTTCTTTAACTCTTCTTTTAAAAACTGCAACAGTTTGGCAGTCCCTAATTTCAGGCGGTAGTGAATTCCACAGCCGCACCGCGTGCACTGTGAAGGAATAGGAGTAGAAGTCGGTGGAGTGGGGAGGGTACTTAAGAAAGTTTTTAAGATGCGACCTGCAAGGCGCATCTGAAGGACAGGCGGGCGTAGGAAAAACGCTCCAGCAGATAGGATGGTGTTTTAGGATTGTGAAGGAGATATTCAATCTCCTAGCAAACACAATATCCGAGAGTTCCTACGAAGTCGAATGGGGAGCCACTTTAGTATCTTGCGAAAGTTGGAGACGTGATCATACTTTTAAGGTTAAAAACAAAACGAATACAGATATTTTGCAAACGCTCAAGTTTATTTAAAAGCTCCTCCGTGGCATCCAAATAACAGGCATCGGCCATAATCAATAATGGGCTGAATGAGGGTTTGAGCAAGAGAGATTTTGGTGTTCAAGGGCAAGAAGCCCTGGAGACATTTCAACAAATGGAACGTGTAGTGCACTTTACGACTGTCTGTGCTACATGAGCAGTCCACGACAAGTAAGAGTCCATGGTCACCCCCAGGTTTTTAACCGAATGAGCATATTTAATCTGAACTCCTTTCAGACAGAGTGGAGACAGCGACGCAACATCGAGCCTATTCCGCATATACCTGCTGCCGATAATTATGGCCTGGGATTTCCTAGGGTTGATTCGCAGTCCAAATGACCGCGACCACTCACTAATCAAATCCAGGTCACTGTTCATGGTCATCAGATTATTGTCCCAGACACATAACCGAACTGGAAACGAAGAGAGAAGGCCTGCGTCCCAGCAGTGGGAACATTATAGGCTAATGCATACCGATAGGAAGTTGGAAAATAACAGAGGCATAAATAAAAATCAATGAATCGAAATCGGAACTACGAGTTCAATTGGATATTAATAAAAACAATTGAAAAGCGTTTATTGTGACAGACCTGCTTATTACTAGCACGAAACCATGCTGCTATTAAGCAATTGCTACCTCATAGCATGTGTGTAGAAACATTATATAATATACAGCTTTATTTTTAGTATATGCGAAACCTGAATATAAGTAGTTTGTTCAGAATAAGTAACTGAATCGATTCCAATAATTTTTACCCCGTGTTATATTTTGTCCCTAAAATATTTTAAAAAGGTTAAACGTTGGACACCGAGCGATACTAAGTAGGTTATTCAATCTCCTCGCCAAACGGTTAGGTACCTATAAGTACTATTATCAATGAGCACAAGACGGCGCGGCGCGGGTGAGCATGTTTTTGTACGGACAAACAGGATAACTTAACAAGCTTATAACTTTGTGATTTTTCATGATACAGTTTTGAAATTTTGTACATAGATTCTTTACATAAAAATACTGGACACGTGTTTCGGGTTTCGCATAATACTAAAAATAATGTTGTATAATAATAGGTACTTATAATAAAAAAATAAATTTTTTATTCAAGTACCTAGGTATAAAGTAAAGTAAAAATAGGATTTACATTAATTTCAATCGAGGAAAATTAAATTCTAACTGTAATGTAGACTTGCCTGATCTAGGTTTATGGAAAACCTGTGTTTCAGGCCATCCATTTACCTATACCAAACATTTAAAAAGAAGACAACAATAAATGTCTAAGAAGCTAAATTGAAAAGAAGGTATAATATTTACAATGTCTTAAAGAGTTACTATTTGGTTATATTATTTTAAAACTAGAATCTGTAAGATAATTATTATGTCTAAATAAATTAACGAATAATATTAAAGTAGAAACTATTATTAATTAGGTAAATGACGAGACTTATATTAGAGTAGGTATATGTATAGATTTTATTTTAAAATTTCTAGTAGTTTTTCCGTGTCTGCATAATTGAGTTTTGCCAAATATTCCTGTACTATTAAATTACACCTATTATAACTTAAACTAAAATCTTTAGCACTCTGTTAAACTGGTTATACAAATAAATAAAATCGGTTAGCAACATCGCTAGATACTAATGAGGTTCTTATTTTGAACATGCTCAAAGACGTATTCCAGGTGCATTCACTCAGGTGCCATTTAAGGCCTACGCAGACCGGGACGGCATGGCAAGGGATTTAAATTTTTATTAATGGACATTCAAACGGAATGGATATAGAAATACGACATAAATTGCTATGCTTTAAAATGATGCCGTGGCATCGAAAGGGATTTCATTGCACGGCATTGAAAGACGCGCCACGGTATCCTGCGGCGGGATGTCGTGGCGTCCTGCGGTGGGCAACAGCATGCCAAGGACTCCGGCGCTCGTTGCGACATACCGCGGGGTGAGGCGGCGGGGTTAGAGAAGCAGGGAAGCCGCTGGAAGGCCGCGGTATCTAAGCGGCTAGTGTGCGTTGACTGATGGCAAAATCCCTTGCCAAGCCGTCCCGGATCCCACCGCAGTATGAGGGACGAATGTGTTGACGAACACGTCCAACGGTACTAAGCGTCGCCGTAACACCATTGGATAATAAGATTTAATGACTCGAAACGTCGGCGTTACACCTTTGGTTAAGTTGCCACTTGTGTTCGACGAAGTGTGCGATATTAATTAGGGCTTCAAATATTTTGGATGTTTTACATAATACCTTCCTCTTTAAATCGATTTCATATCATAATATTTGATTGGTGTACACTTGAAGCTTGAGGGGTGCGGGTGCCCAATGTGGAATACGTGTCTGCTCAAAATCAACAGTCGTTTTATTTTCGAGCATGCTACCTGAGATGGGGGTGGAAGGGGGAGTGCTCTGAGCGTGTCTCGCATACGCTTGTTTAGGTGTAGGTATGCTTTAAATTCATCATCATCAGCCTTTTAATGTTCTCACTGCTGGGACACAGGCCTCCTCTCTGTGAGAGGGAGTGGGCCGTAATCCACCACGCGGGCCCAGTGCGGATTGGTAGATGTCACATGTCTTCGAATTTTTGGATCTAGGAGATGCCAAAAAATAAAAATAAAAAAAAAATAAAAAATTAGCATGCTTATCTCTACTCTAGCAAATGTGAACAGCTACAGAGTATAAGTGTAAGAAAATTATAAAGTTCGTAATTTTTTGGAATTCCAAACTGCCCTATAGGGGGATTGGGGGTGTCAAATTTAGTATGGAAGAATTTTAATAAAAATAAAATAAAATATCTGTAATTCAGACATATTTTGCCCATAATATTGTTAGTAGGTGGTACAACTTATAAACAATGTTAAGTACATTAAAAAAGAATAAAAGAAAAATTAAAAGAAAAATTAATTTAAGTATAAAATATACAGGGTTATTGGTAAAACATTAACAACCTCTTAAGATGTCATTGTACTCATCATTATGAACAACATTTACTATGGGACCAAACATGAAATCGCGAAAAAAAAATCAGCTGTTCCCTACATTTTGACGAGTTCTACGAACATAAATGTAGGTGACAGCTGATTTATTTTTTGTTCTAATGGTAGGTCACTGATCAAAGGAACTGTCAAATTTTTTGCAGATTACCGCGTAAGTCAGTACCTAATTCATTTTTCATTATGTACGAGATTACCATTCTATGCCATTTCTTTCAATGGAGTGTCAGTAGTTGACCATTGAAAAGTCATAATATTAGTAGATTACCAAACTTGTCAAAATCAACAATTATGAAATCAATGATAGGCCATTCTGACACTATTGTAATAGCAGACTTGAGGCCCTGTTCCTCATATCTCTATAATGGTGACCCCGACGTGATCAAATATAAAATAATCAACAAATCGAAACATCTAAGAGTCTATAGGGATGATGAATAGGTACAGAAATCTAGAATTTCCTTATTTATGGTATTTGCTGAACTATGTACGTCAACCAGTGATAACCAGTTTAAATTGCTGATAAGCATGTTAACTAGTATTAAGATATTTACTTCAGAGTATTATTTGCATAATTTAAAGGCGACAGTGGCAAAAATATTATTTATTTTTAATGTGGTTAGGTTCCTTACATTTTCATTTTAATTTAACTCTAGACTAGAAAGAAGGAAAAATGCGTTTACAGCAAAATAAATACACCTTATGAGCATTTACGACGTACGGCATTTCATGCAAACTTTCAAGCCCTTATTTTACGAAATTAATGAACCGATTTTAATGAAACTTCTTAGGCAGGATACAAAGGTCTAAAAAGTTAGTGGAGAACATTTTCGAGAAATAGTACTTTCAGCCGAAAGACGTCCACTGCTGGACATAGTCCTCACCCAAAAGGGGGGTTTGCCATAATCGCCATGCTTGGCAGGCGGATGGGCGATCGCGCAGTATGGTGGTCGAGAAATAGTGTTAAACCCAAATTAGACCGACCAAAGAAACAGAGATTTCCAGTTATCCTTTTTAAAATAAGACATTTCGATCGAATAAGAAGTTTTTATGAAATGCCGTACTGCGTAAACACTCTTAAAACTATGAAAACGTAGATTATATTGCCAAAAGGGCCTCAGCTCAGCATAATGTCAGATGACATAGTACGCTAGAATAACAAACACATAGGGAAGTGTTTTAATATACTGTATTATAATAAACTAGCTTCGCCCCGCGGTTTCACCCGCATAAATCTCCTTCCTGTGATTTCTAATATAATTCAATCATGATTCGAAAGCCACGTGGCGCCATCTATTATCATAATAACGTTATTGTTGTTTTTCTCGCGAACAGCACCTTTTTTCGGGATGTACAATATGGCCGTTTATGTACACTTGACAACGTATATTATTATGCAAAATTTCAGGATGATCAGTTCAGTGGTTAAGGCGTGAAAATGTAACAAACAATTAATATACTTTCGCATTTATAATATTATAGTGCGAATTAATTAAATAAAATGTTGTGTCATAAAGTCTATTCGTATGTTTCAAATTGATGTTATTTCAAATTAAAGACGATACGACTTACTGTATTTATAGGTTTACTAGCTGCGCCCCGCGGTTTCACCCGCACAAGTTTCGATCCCGTGAGAATATCGGGATAAAAAGTAGCCTATATGTTAATCCAGGGTGTCAGCTACCTTCATACCAAATTTTATCAAAATTGGTCCAGCCGTTTGAGCGTGAAGAAGTAACAAACATATAAACACACACACACTCACACACACACTCACAAACTTTCGCCTTTATAATATTAGTGTGATTTTTTAATGTAGGTAATTCCACAGAATAATTAATAGTACTAACGTGTATACATATAATACGCACATAATGGTTATTTATTTTAGTGTTTCATTCATCACAATACAACACACACACATGTAACCTGCATTTCCGTTTTATTTGCCAAAAATGTAAACAAATATGAGTTTATGGAAAAATAACTTTACCTCCTACACAATACAGTTCAGTTTACGCTACAACTTCAAACGTTTTTCTAACTTTTTCAATAGTGCTAGTTACTCTGAAATCAACATAATTACCATTAAAATAAGGTTCATATTGCTATGAACCTTATTTTAAATATGAACATATTCACTCTATGCACTCTGAAATCAACATAATTACCATTAAAATAAGGTTACAGGCCTAACGTGCTTTCCGAAGCACGGCTGGTCACCCATCCGAAAGACTACCGTGGCAAGCGTAGCTTAGCCTTCGATCGACAGAGTCAGTGCGAGCATGAGCTCTAAAAACAATACTATAAAATAAAAAGAGTTGTTTATTACCTTGCCTTTTTCGTACGGAACCCTAAAAATTCTTTACGAGTTCCGTTCCCCAACAAAAGTCGAAAATACCATTTAAATGAAAAGCAAATAACGTATTTGATAAATAATAATTATCACTTTTGAAATCCTATTTAAGATGTAGGTACATTTGTTTTTTTAGTTATAAGCCTAATGTTAAGGAATACCGAATCAGTTACATTCCAGAGTTTGATTCAATTGGTAAAATAGACTAGGTCAAGTTTCTATATAGTTAACTTCGGTTGTGTTTTAACAAATAAAAGTTTGTTTCAAATAAGTAGAATCAAGTAAGTTTTTAATATAATAATTATAATAAAATCTTTATTTTTCAGTTTAACAATTTACATTTACCACTTGATTTATTCATTAAAGAAAGGAATCTAAAATGGCGGTGCTTGGGTTCTTCTATCTGGCAGAATATTGATGCTCCGAAATTTATTTGGCATAACACACTTGGCATAATCTTCTTTAAACGAATATTTTTAAGGCATAAAAATTATTTAACATAATTATTGTTTGGCCGAATGTTTATAATGTCCGAATTTACAATGGCATACTTTTAACATGGCAGGATTTTATTTGGCGTAATTTCACTTGGGATACTATGAAGATAACAGCAGAATTATTTTTTAACGAATATTGTTTGTTCGGTGTATTTTTCCTTGGTATTATGAATGAACTATAAAAATAATGGTTTCTATAAGCGGTCTCGGGACTTAGGGCACCCCGACTTGGGTTAGGTTAGGTTCCTTTAAACCCTGTAGACATGAATAGGAGCCCCGCGAAGCGTGGCTCCGTCGACTACCTCTTATTTATTTTATTGCTTCAACCGACCAACTTTATAAAAAAATGGTTAGGTTAAAACTGTGACCCCTTCGCAAGAACTCACGTATGCCAAAAGACGATTCTGACTGTGAACTTTCTGCGATATGATGGTTTCACTTTTTAATTATTATGGATATAAAATTTATGCCTCAAGATGATTCTGACTTACAAAATTATGAGTTTTGAATGTATGATAAACTATTTTCTGCATAATGAAGTTTCTGCTATACGCTGTTATGCAAAATAATATTATGACATAAAAAGTTCTGCTATAAAGGGGGCACCGCGGTGCTTATCATGTTTTCTCGCTTGCACACAAGTGCCATCTATACTCACTCTCGCGCGTACCGTAGGCAGATAAAAAATCAGTCTTGATTTGCTTTCACGCTGTCTTGACGCGCTGAGTAATCTTTTTTACGAATTCCTTGTTATAGTTTTTTGTTATTTTTCCGTTGTTACCTGTTTGTTATTTTTGACCTTTCATCCCAAAAAAAGTAAATACGGTTTCCGATGAATACAACAATAACGATCTTATTTAGATGGCGCCACGTGTCTTTCAAATTTTCAACTTTAAGAGCGTTTACGCCGTACGGCATTTCATACAAACTTTCAAGCCCTTATTTTTCGAAATGAATGAACCGATTTTAATGAAACTTCATACGCATAAGCAGGGTACAAAGGTCTAAAAAGTTAGTAGAGAACATTTTCGAAAAATAGTGTTACAGCCAAATTAGACCGATTTTTAATTTTCCATAGAAACAGAGATTGCCCGTTATCTTTTTTTAAATAAGACATTTCGAAAATGTTCTCTGCTAACTTTTTAGACCTTTGTATCCTGCTTATGTGTATGAAGTTTCATTAAAAACGGTTCATTAATTTCGAAAAATAAGGGCTTGAAAGTTTGCATGAAATGCCGTACGGCGTAAACGCTCTTAACGCCCGCGAAGCCGCTGGCAGAAGTTGGTTTGAAATAAATACGGCCCGGACATGTTTTTATTATTTTTAATTTGAAAAATGTTCGACTTGAAATATATGCTAACTGTTCTATCTGTCGACGCAAATTCAAGCCGCCATTTAAGATTCCTTTCTTTAATGCATCGGCTTATACTATTATATCGTCTTATAAATGTATTGTAGGTATAAACAGAGTTATAAACCTCTTGACACCCAAGTTAAGATTGAGCTTGTGTTATACCTCGTAGACGCTTCGGCCACAGACTTTTTTTTTGTGGATGGGAAATCATCAAAGTCAAAACATTTGTTTCAAATAGGCACATAAAAGGCACTTTTGAACGTCAAAAATTACGATAAAATAGAATTGATTCTAGTCGCCCGTTTCAAAGGGTAGTTTTCGCATGGAGAAGAATGGGCAAGAAACTCCACCGTTACTCTTTTAAAGTGTTTTACAATATTTTGCATACATGAATCATATAATAATATGTGAAGACGATGCACCTAAAATAAAATTACTATACCACAGTAGGTAAAAGAATTAAAAATGAAAACATTACATAAATTAATTATCTGATAGATACATGGTGCTCACATATTTACAAACATGGTAAAAGTAAACGATTTTCATTTAAATAAAAATTACAAGTAATAAGTCAGGGTGTGAGTTTAAGTAATTACAGAATGTAAATCAACGTCAAAAAAAAAAAAAGAAGAAAGAATCAATTTTACAAAAACCCACTATCAATTTTACTAAAACCCACCCGTGTTCCTTCCCTTTATGTTCCGGGCCAGCGGTAACCCTTTCGGACAATCCCGCTGACGGTAGGTTCGGCCACAGGCTGAAGTGGAAAGGAAGGAAACGCCTCCGTACTCTGTCATAAGACGTATTCCACATTGGGCACCCGCTTAAATGGCACCTGAGTGAATGTGCCGCTGTGTGTCAGGTAGAGTGTAATTAGAACATTTATAAAAGCGTGTTTTTCTAGTGTTTTTTAAACTATTAATTTATTATTTATAGTGGCAATAGAAGTATACACTCTGTGAAAATTTTAACTGTCCACTTTTTACGGTGGTCAGACGGACAGCTAGTAAGAGGGTCCCGTTGGCACCATTTGGGTACGGAGCCCTAAGAACTAAAATTCAATCCAAAAAATTACATATTTTGTCAAAAACCCTTTCGGACAATCCCGCTGACCGAGGTTCGGCCACAGGCTGAAGTGGAAAGGAAGGAAACACCTCCGTACTCTGTCATAAGACGTATTCCACATTGGGCACCCGCTTAAATGGCAGCTGAGTGAATGTGCCGCTGTGTGTCAGGTGCATTCACTCAGGTGCCATTTAAGCGGGTGCCCAGTGTAGAACATTATCATTTTCAGCTATTAGGTTTTATGGAAATAAAAAATTATTTATAGAATATACAAACTATTTACACTAGAATACTAAATTAAATGACTAACTTACTATACAAATAAATACAAAAACAAAGGACACGTAGGCGTCGAAGTACTCGTCCGCATCGCTCTCATCCGGAAACGTGCCCAGAAGACTGGCAGCATTGCCACATTGAATGGCAATGCTAATTCTTTGGCCAAAGAACGACCCAGCCCTCTGGTCACGTGAAGTGTCGACCAGCCGGTGAGAAATTTCCTTAAAAAGGAGACGCGCACTCGGGCCCCATGACCCGAGCGTTAGGTTTTACAACAGACGTATTCCACATTGGGCACCCGCTTAAGAGCCTATACTACCTCAGCTAAAATTCGCTCTTTATCTCGCTCGCACGATACTGCTCGCGGACTGTGTGAGAGCGAGACAAAGTGCGGAGCTGGGCGGAAGGCAGCGCCAATAGTTTAGGTATTTGATTTTCACGGTGAAAATAAAGATAATTCAAAAAAACTAAATAACATAAGACATGCTTTATAGTTAGTTCAGTTAGTATGCAAAGTTTCATGATCTAATTTGAAGTATTTTTTGAATACCAGCGGTTTATTGTTCGGTTTGGAGGTAACTTTGGATTTTTTTTCTATCGAGAAAATTTTATGGAATCGTGTTTTCGTCTAACATAGTACCTAACATTAATCCTCAACTTTAGCATATATTTATTTCAAAATTAATGCTGCGGTATTTTCGACATAACGGAGGATCATGCTAAGCCATTTGAGGTAGTATAGGCTCTTAAATGGCACCTGAGAGAATGTGCCGCTGTGTGTCAGGTGCATTCACTCAGGTGCCATTTAAACAGGTGCCCAATGTGGAATACGTCTGTTGTAAAACTTAATAGCTGAAAATGATAATTTCTTACTGACAAATTATTTAGTTTTTTGGATTGAATTTTAGTTCTTAGGGCTCCGTAGCCAAATGGTGCCAACGGAACCCTCTTACTAGCTGTCCGTCTGACCATACCGTAAAAAGTGAACAGTTAAAATTTTCACAGAGTGTATACTTCTATTGCCACTATAAATAATAAATTAATAGTTTAAAAAACACTAGAAAAACACGCTTTTATAATGTTCTATTTACACTCTCCATTTACAGGTCTATATACATTTTATACAGGCACCCATGTCAATATTTACACTATTCAATTTAAATTATAGGTTTCTTATAACCTTGAAACCTGATCGTGTTCAAAGTCCATTACGTGGCCTTTCTCACAAGTGCAAAGACGAGTATGATACGATATTCTATCATGGAATGCCAGTGCCTATCTTTCGGCTTCATCATAAGACCTTGAAACCTAATCGTGGTCAAAGTTCATTACAAAACTTTTCAAAGAAATCCAAAACAGCTATGAAACGAATTTCCATCATGAAGTTCCAGTTCATATCTTCCGGCTCCATCATCAGATCAGTTCGACAGTACCATATTATTGTATTGTCATCAGAACTACATACAGCTGCCAATTTTCATTACTCTACGACCCTTGGAAGATGGTTACATTAGTTACCTTAGATTTCATTACATAGTTAGTTACATACAGGTCGACCTAATAAAAGCGTGTTAAAAAATATATAAATAATAAAAATCAAATTAAGTAATAAATGAAAGGGGTCTCTATACAAAAAGTGTTTGTTTAGGCGGTTATTGCCTTGTGGTACGAAAACTCAAATTATACTTATGTCATATCCATATGTATTTTACTGTGTGTACATAAATTATAAAATAAATAAATAAAACCTTCGTGTGCGAGTGCGACTCGCACTTGGCCGCTTTTTTTGTTACTTTTTAGGGTTCCGTACCCCAAGGGTAAAAACAGCCGCTTGATTCTGTAAAAGTCTAACCGTGAAAATTTAGGTGAAGTGAGTTTGTTTTTGCTAGGAATTGACACTATTGACAGCTCACTCCACGCTCACTTCACCTAAGTTTTCACGGTGAGATTCTTACAGAATAGCACCGCAGGACCCTATTACTAAGACTCTACTGTCCGTCAGTCTGTCTCTCTGTCACCAGGCTGTATCTCACGAACCGTGATAGCTAGACAGCTGAAATTTTCACAGATAATGTATTTCTGTTGCCACTATAATGTAACGAATGTTAAAAACAGAATAAAATAAATATTTGAAGGCCCCCTCCCATTCAACAAACGTGTTTTTTTTCGGTGTTTTTGCCTTGTGGTTCGAAAACCTTCGCTTTTTTGTCACTTTTTTATGTTATTAGCCAGTTTTTTTAATTATGTTTTTTTTTTAAATTAAATCTCGTTGTCCTCAGCCCAGAGCTCTCCACTTGAAGTCTCAGGACTCAGAAACCACGTCAAGAAAAGTGTCTTTTAAGGCCAAGACGTTGTTCGAGAATGGAATCACATGAGAAGAACGTGTTCACGGTGGGGACCAACGACCTGGACCCTACTAGAACTGATATTATGGAAATGAAGACCGGAGGTGAGTGACTCTTTGGTGTACCATCTTTTTACCGACTTCAAAAAAAAGGAGGTTATCAATTCGACACGTATGTATGTATTGCATTATATTCACATAATTATGACAATCTATTACGGCTTCCAAACAAATATATCAAATTTTATAGACGTATGTATGTATGTTTGTTTGTCCACGTATTTCTCCGCAACTATTAATCGGATCGTGACCATTTTTTTTATTAGCTTACATTTACTTCCAAAAAACTAAAACTATAAAATATATAAATAATAAATAAATCAGCTGTTCCCTACATTTATGTTCACATAACTCGTCAAAATGTAGGGAACAGCTGATTTTTTTTTTCACGACTTCAAGTTTGGTCCCATGGTAAAAGTTGTTCATAATGATGAGTATAATGACCTCTTTTTTTTTGCGGATGGGCAATCATCAAATGACTCCTCCCGCTCTGGGTGGAACGGAAGGGAGTGTCAGACTCTTACTGACTAAAACCCACCCGTGTTCCTTCCTTAGCCCTTTATGTTCCGGGCCAGCGGTAACCCTTTCGAACAATCCCGCGGATCCGGCAGGCTTCGGCCCCAAGGGGAGGCCTTTCCTCGATGCTGACATCTCTTTGAGGCGCGCGTGGAACATTTACTCTCCGCCCGCAGGCCCGCGCCTACGGTGGCCGGGAGTCGTCACGCGGCTCCCGACGCCCGGGGGTACAATGACCTCTTAAGAGGTTGTTAATGTTTTACCAATAACCCTGTATACATACAAATTCAAGGGAGAGAGGTGTTGAGATGACCCTACGCTATTTCTAGAGAACTCTTAGTTTGTTATCGGTGATTTTAACCTTCCTAACATTGACTGGTTTGACCTTGGGAATCATGCAATCGCACAAGTTTCGAACACAATCGGACGAATATTATTTAATTTCATTTATATAAGGTGTAAAAAAATTAACCTTACAAACTTTAAGAGGTGCTTTAGACCATTGGACTGAACAACTTTCACTATGGGACCAACTCTGAAATCACGAAAAAAAAATCCGCTGTTTCCTACATTTTGATCAAGTAGGTAATGAACTTTTGTATTAAACAGTGGATTTTTTTTCGTGATTTCAGAGTTGGTCTCATAGTGAAAGTTGTTCAGTCCAATGGTCTAAAGCACCTCTTAAAGTTTGTAAGGTTAATTTTTTTACACCTTATATAATTTTGGTGGCACACAATTTTCAATACCTACTACAAAAAACAAATTAGGTCGAATACAAGACCTGTTTATCTTAAATGTTGACTGCCAGTCCGTATCATGCAATGCTCAGCTGAGCATTGCATGATAAAACTGGATGATGACCATCGGGGTCAAGCTTGACCCCGATGGTCATCATCCAGTTTTATCATCCAATGATCCAATTTTTACCATCGTCCTTATTTTGGTGGTCTGAATGATTCGTAAAAGTTTGTCCACCTATTTTAATGGGACCTTATATATTACAAGTATAAGTAGTAGTTAGTAAGTGTGTTACCTCAGTACCTACGCGGCCGTCATTTATAAACCGATTTGGAAAAATCTTTTTTATTTAAAAGGATATACTTACTACCAGATTGGTCCCATTTTTATAAAAATCCAGTTCTGATGATGGGATCCATGAGGAATTGAGGGAACTCCTCAAATATTATAGGCACAGATAATGCCTAATTTATTTATTTATTTGGTTCACTGTGTGTGTGTTTATATGTTTGTTACTTCTTCACGCTCAAACGGCTGGACTGATTTCGCTAAAATGTTGTAAGGAGGTAGCTGACACCCTGGATTAACATATAGGCTAGCTTTTTATGCCGTTATTCCCACGGGACACCTATGCGGGTGAAATCGCGGGTCACTGCTAGTTAGATCTAAAATACAGTCGCGCCAGTGACGCGAGGAAGAAAAATACTTCTCTATTAGTCGGTATCTCAATAGGCATGTAGACAAAGAAAGAAGTAATTTAAAAAAATAAACCGACTTCAAAAAGAAATTAACTCAAAATTATGAAATAACTTTAATTTCGGAAGTCGGTGTCTTTGTTATCTGTATTAGTTTTTTTCCAGTGACTTCCGATTTTAAAGTTATTTAATAATTTTGAGTTAATATCTTTTTGAAGTCGGTTTAATTTTTTTATTTCGTGATTTTTAGTTTTTGCACTAGAATTTGACCAAGGTTTTGAGATGTTTTCCCTTTGACACTACACCCGTAGCTCGTATCAATAAGCCGACACACTTACACGCATCAGTCCATATCTTGAAAATTACTGAATCGATTTTGATGAAACTTGCACTGTTCCCTAAGTTGAAGTAAATGTAATTCAATAAAAAAAAACCGGGCAAGAGCGAGTCGGACTCGCGCACCGAGGGTTCCGTAACATCCGGGTTTATGCATAAGGTTTATGTTTATGAAATTAAATGTTTATTTTTATTTTTAAGTTGATTGAATGAATGGTAAATTGCGGTTTACGATTTATGATGTATTAAAAAATCTCTGGCTGAAGTGGAAGGGAGTGTCAGACTCTTACTGACTAAAACCCACCCGTGTTCCTTCCCTAGCCCTTTATGTTCCGGGCCAGCGTAACCCTTTCGGACAATCCCGCTGACCCGGCAGGCTTCAGCCCTAGGGCCCCTCCTCGATGCTGACATCTCTTTGAGGCGCGCGTGGAACATTTACTCTCCGCCCGCAGGCCCGCGCCTACGGTGGCCGGGAGTCGTCACGCGGCTCCCGACGCCCGGGGGTACAATGACCTCTTAAGAGGTTGTTAATGTTTTACCAATAACCCTGTATCTGTATACATACAAATTCTAGGGAGAGAGGTGTTGAGATGACCCTACGCTATTTCTAGAGAACTCTTAGTTTGTTATCGGTGATTTTAACCTTCCTAACATTGACTGGTTTGACCTTGGGAATCATACAATCGCACAAGTTTCGAACACAATCGGACGAATATTATTGAATCACACTAATCACACTAATATTATAAAGGCGAAAGTTTGTGAGTGTGTGTGTGTGTGTTTATATGTTTGTTACTTCTTCACGCTCAAACGGCTGGACCAATTTGGATAAAATTTGGTATGGAGGTATCTGACAACCTGGATTAACATATAGGCTACTTTTTATCCCGATATTCCCACGGGATCGACATTTAAGCGGGTGAAACCGCGGGGCGCAGCTAGTTTCATTAATATATTTGGTGGCGCACAACTCAATATTACAAAAAACAAATTAGGTCGAATACTAGACCTGTTTATTTATCTTAAATGTTGACTGCCAGTCCGTATCATGCAATGCTCAGCTTGACCCCGATGGTCATCATCCAGTATTCTCTGTATTAGATATGAGCGCCGCGCCGGCGCGCCGCCGTTGCCGTGAGTCCATGTCGATGCGCCGTCGCCGAGTGCAGCACGCGGCGCGCCGTCATGACGAGTTGCAACTTGCTTTCTCGCTCGCACGCGCGGCTCGCTCGACCGCATTAGTTCGCCTAGTCGCTTCGCAAGTCGCAACACTCGTCGCTCACGCAGTCGAGTCGAATATTTTACCGAGTAAACGTGTATTGTTCAGCATTATAAAAAAACTCTTAGTCTCTCTTCAACTCAAAATACTGAAATGATTATTTTTCAGTAAACGTGATCTCCAATTATTATTTAGAAGACTGTAAAATTGTAATTAACAAATACGTTCCTTTTTAACGTGTTTTTTGGTAAGACCATATTGGTTTTCTTTATTTATTTTTAAGAAATTCCTCCCTGAAAAAAAAACTAAGGCCATCGGCGCTCATATCTACACTGTATTGACTTGTCTGAGTACGCATGACACTCCACTAAAACCACAAAATACAGATAGTACAGAAGGCAATCAAATGTTTGTACTTCACTTTTCATACCTACGCTCGGCGGTCGCGCTAGGCTTGTCAACTTTTACTCATGCACAAAAAAATATCGAGGTAGTGGCACTCGTGTCTAGTTGTTTGGTTTATTGTTGAGCTTCTTCTACAATATTAAAACAAAACAATATACATAGTATTACAATACAAAAAGTTTACACGACAAAAACGTATAAAATTTTACATTTTTCAATTTTTACTATCGAAAATCCCTAATAACTTAAAAACGGATTACCCTATTTACACAATTTATTTTGCCCTATCCGTTTTAGACCTAAACCTATCAAATGACACGAAAAACAACACAATATCTACACAAACAAAAAATCATGTTTTCAACTTACGTAATAGTTGGTGGCGTGAATTTACCTTACAAAAAAATTACTTCGTTTATACTGATTCAAAATAGGAAACTAATATAAATCGACCTTAGATAGCCATTTTTTTTATTGTTCCATTTTTGCACTTCACAGACGCATGTCTCAAGCGGATGGCACCCGCGCTCGCACTACTCCCAACCCGTCCGTGAGCGGTGTCTATGTGTGCGTTGCTCGAGCGCACTTTCTATGTAGAATGCCTTCTGTACTATCTGTATTTTGTGCTAGAACACCGCTCGGTCCGTAGACATAACTTTCATAAAGCTAATTACGATAACTCACCTTGACTTTTGAAGAATTTTGTTAGTAGAATCGGCCCCCAGCTGATCGAGCTGTCAACTCCTTCTAAGAGAAATTATATAACGGTATTATAATGGAATGTGTGAATGATGATATGGTTAGAAAGGGGGTGACTACCGAGATGACGACTAATAGAGAAGTATGGAAGAAAAACACATGTTGCGCCGACCCCATATAAATTGGGATAAAGGCAGGAGAATGATGAATGATGATATAACGGTATTATCAAGTCATATGTTTCGCTTACTAGAATAAGAAACTCAAGTTTTCCTGTCTGGTTTACAGGGTGTAAACCAGACAGGAAAACTTGAGTTTCTTATTCTCTCTCTTATTCTTATTCTGAGTTTCTTATTCTCTCTTAAGAATCTTTAAAACAAAAGAACGGGCTTGGATAAGATGGAAGAAGTAGAATAATCAATCCGAATACTTTAAATTTTCTAACTCTCGCAAGCTTTTCCACGGAGAGTCATTTAAATGTTATCGGAAGTACATTGATTCGATCGAAGACAGCTTTCCTAAGAACATAAATAATTTCTGGTCCTACATCTTATCTAGAAAAGGAAAAGCTAACTATCCGGCTAATACTCTAGCCGATACTTACGTATTTCAGAAATGTGATGACCCCATACACATTTGCAATCTATTTTCATATTTCTTTTCTTCTGTCTACGAACCCTCTACTTCAGTTCGTAATCACACTCGGTGCGATCCGTACACGTCTTTTGTTAATTAGTGGAAAACAAAAAACCGGGTTATCTATCGGCTTTCGCTCGCGCAGGCTAGTATCGCGTCGCGTGTGCTCTTAGGCAATTATGAACTTTATGTTTAGTGGTTAGTGATCAAATTCGCGGTGAGAATTATGACGTAAACAGAAATACTGCTATATTAGATGACCAAACACAATTCAATAACGAAACAGAAATGGATACAACAATAATATCAGTGGGGAAACGACAAAGACTCGAGGATAATGAAGAAGGTTGGCAAACTAGCGAAGAATGTTTAGAAGAAGGCAAAACCTAACAAGGCTGTGTTTGTTGAGCCACCAATACAAGTTACCGTAACCTCTAAGGATTCCCAAACAATTTGCACTTGCAAAATTATTAAATCAAAATGAGATGGTGGACGTTGACTGAATAAAATATATAAATCCATACAAATTGCTGGTTACGTTTAGTAACCAAAGCAGCGCAGATTTTATTTATTGACCGGTATTTTGTGAACTTGGTTGGCGTATACAAAAAACTTGCGAGGTTGGTATATCGTACGGCATTATTAGAGATATCGAATTAGGATTAACCGAAGAAGAACTTGTAGAATATATCTACTCTGAAAAGGAAGTTATAACAGCCAAACGACTCAATAAAAAAGATGGCTGAGAATGGGTTCAAAGTGAAACTTTCAGAATTGGTTTTAATGGTTCTTCTTTACCCACACACATAACTGAAAATATGAACTGAAAATAAGAGGAGGATCTTATACGTTTCCTGTGACACAGTGTTCTAAGTGCTGGAGATTTGGGCATGTAGCTAAAATGTGCCCGGCAAGTAAAGCATTATGCCCATAGTGTTGTAGCTACCATGATACTTGTGATAGAGCTGAATTCAAATGTGCTAATTGCTCAGGCAATGACGAGGCTAAGTCGAATCTTTGAGCTGTTTATAAGAAAGAAAAGCGCATTAGAGAATTGATGTCAGAACACAATTGCACGTATCAAACAGCCCTTTCAAAATATTTTGATTCTCCCTTACTCCTCACACAAGAAGTTTAACTATCTCCAAGCTCGATCTTTATGATCATCACAGATTCACAAATAACTTTAGTCAAACTTAATAAAAGCATTAAATCCAAAGATTCTTGTATAATACATTTCTTTCCTTAGGTATAGTACCGAATCAATGGTGAAAATTGGTGTAATTCCTATTTCTAAGTCCGGAAGAGACAATAATATGGTATCATCGCTTAGACCCATTTCACTCATTTCGTGTCTATGTAAAATCTTCCATTCAATTATCCAAAAGAGATTAGAGTTGTATTTTGAAAGTAAATGTTTGTTTGCCGATACCACTTTAGGTTTTAGAAAGTGTAGATCTTGTCTCGATAATATAAGTATATTAGTTACTAGGATACAAAAAGGTTTTTGTACCTATTGTGTCTCGGTCGGCTGTTTCATAGACATCGATAACGCCTACAATAATGTTGATATAACTCAGCTATTGCTCACATTAGACGAGCTGGGCGTAGGAAATAAGATTTGTTTATACCTTTGGGAGTTTCTTCGTGAGAGACATTTAAATATTAAAGTAAACGATTTATGTATGGTAAGAACTACGAGAAGGGGTTTAGCACAAGGCGATCCTCTATCACCGCTATTGTTTAATGAAGCAACTATAGATTTATGTAAAAAAATCAGTTCCGATCATGTCCATGTTTCACAATATGCTGTTGACTTCGTTGTTTACTCCGTTGAAAATAGTGTGGATTAGGCTAGTTATTATTTACAGAACTCACTGAACTTACTTGCCAAACTCCATGCTGCGATTGGTTTAGAGATTTCAACAACTAAAACTAAAACAATCATGTATTTTTTAAAAAAAGGTAAAATTAATAAAGTAGGCGTTCTTAAAATCAACAACTCAATCGTGCAGGTGGTGGAAAACAAGGCTCGGAACCGGTTTAAAAAATACCGGTTAATACCGGTTTATTTCGGTTTTCCTCCGAACTTTTCTTAAGAACGTGAACGTTTTAAGAACTTTATTTTAACCTAAATTAACCGGTTTATTCGACGAACGGCATGTCGGTAAACGCCTAGCAACTTATGACTACTTTTAAGGATCCCGCGCATAGCGGCGCGGTAAGTACGATATTTCTTTCATTCGATTCGTTCGTGTGACTTCGTGGTTAGACGTCTGCTGCGCATTGGATTTATGGTTATAGTTAACATGATGGATAATTATTAGGTCAGTTTTTTTCCGCCGAAATATTTTATCATAACATGTAGGTATAGTTAACATTGTTGTGATCTAAGTAATTATATTCAGGTTGTTTTTGTATTTGTACATTTTATTTATTGGTATGTATAGCTATAGTCCGCGCGGAACTAGTTGGCCGCGCCTTAAAAAAAAAATAAAAAATAAAAAAAAAATTGAACGGTGGGCGGAGGCGCGCTACGTAGGTACGTGCATTGCAACCCGCAGCCTCACCCCTGCTGTCTCCACCTAAGCAGCCAACTAGTTTCGCGCGGACTATAATAACATTAACATTGGGCGACCAGTTAGTACGACATAAATAGAACAAATTGTGACCTTTTTGTCCATTATGTGCTTATTATGTAGTATATGCTAAAGGTACATTCAATACGCTACCTAAAGATATAGATTTTTTCATGTCATTATTAAGTGAAAGATTTTTTTTAAGTACATACAATTTTGTTTTAGGGAAATCATGGTGCTAATTTATTGAGACATTTCTACACACAACACAGGCGGCTGCATGACCAAATCCTTCAAGACAATAATTAAAATAAAGAAAATGTACCACCGGAAAGACATGATAACCATATAAAAGTAATGAAGCATTGTTCTGGGTTAGTTACGATTCATGGTCGGCCTTTTTCGATTTTAGAGGATAACGCTTTTAAAAACTTAATATCATTAATACCAAATTCAAATCCACTATCTTTGAATATTAAAACAATGATTCAAGAAAATGCTTATGATAGGTATACGCAAGACTGTCCATGATGAGTTAAAGGACCAACTTATATCGTTAAAAATTGATGTAGCTTCGGTAAAATCTAGAAGATTTCTCGGTATAAACATTCAGTATATCGGAAATGGTAAAATTGTGCTTAGAAACCTTACTGTCATGAATTACATGAGAGAAACACTGCCGATTTCCTAAAAGAAACTACCAGATGATAGTCCTAAGTCGCTTCGGTATTGAGCTTAAACAATTATATTCCGTAACCTCTGATAATGGAGCTAATATGATTCGAATGTCAAAGCAGTTGGAGGAAGAGATGCAAGAGAATACATCTGAGGAATATGACTACTTTGATGACGAAGACTCTGAGCATGAGACCGGATATGAGATGTGGCTCGCCGAAGAAGGTAACTTAAATCTCAATATTGATAACCAAGGCAAAAACAAATTGACTACAGTGCGTTGTGCCGCGCATAGGTTGCAGTTCGCTATAAGAGATGCTTGTAGCGAGCTTCGTGTTCTGTTAGAACAATGTCGCCAAATAGCTCGTCTACTCCGCTCACCAAATAATGCTCTTCAGTTAAGAGTTCAGGGCTTACCACAAGCGATCATCGATTGTCCTACGAGATGGGATTCTACAGCAGACATGGTAGAGCGCATATTGTTATTCAAGGATTTCTTGAGTGGACGCAGAGAATCAGTGTTTCAGACATTTGCTATAGAAGATACATGGCAGAAACTTAATGAAACTCTTGATGTTTTAAAATTATGCCGTGTTCTGTCGAAAACTATACAACATGAACAATTGACGTTAGGAGACTTCTATCTTGCCTGGCTTAAATGTATCCTTGAAATAGAAAATATGAACACGGTTCTTGCCATATTTTTAGTCATTTGTATGAGGGAAAGAGAGAAAGCCCTTCTTGAAAATGAATGTTTTCTGGGTGCAATTTATCTAGATCCGAGAGTAAATTCGATGTTATCAATTCAACAGCTGGAATCAGCTCGTGCCCATTTAGTCCAAACTTATCAAAGATATCTAAGGTTGAATTCGAACGTTGATGTAAGAGAAACAGAAAATGAAACTCCAGGTGATCCCATGCCATCAACATCATTCTCCATGTAGTAGTCTCCAAGTAGATCCTATACGTACTTCTCTACTTTGTGATATTAAAAGGTGAGTTCAACTTTTTTGTCTCAGTAGTTCAACCGTCAAAAGGAATTGTACCAAATTGACTATAAACTGGAAAAAAATGTCTCACTTGTTCAACGATTGAACTTTTGAACTAGTAGTATAGTAGATATGACTATTTTTTTGAAGTGAAACTTCTTTACGCACGCTTGACTTGGGGAGTAAGCTGGCGAACGCGTGACGTAAGCGTTACGAAGGCGAACGGAAGTTAAGTGGGGGATATAAGCAAGAGACAGCAGTGCGCGCGCACATTTTCTTTCTCTCTTCCTCTCTTCTTATTAAAGAAGTTTCACTTCAGTCGTGTGGTCATAAGCACACTCGTTTTTTTTTTAAATTAAGACACCTAATTGTACCTAATATATGTAAACAAAGAGACTGATTAAATAACTGATATATATTAAAACGCATTTAATTTTTCTTTTTCCAAATATTTGTAAAAATGTCAAATTAACCGTGAGAAAGAATGTATATATTTGTGCAGATTAATTGATTCCTGAATTTAAAATAAAACTTATCTCCTATTTTCCTTTATTTATTTTTTATTGGTAACATTTGAGTACAAACGATCACATTGATATTTCGCAAGTTCGTCCAGGCACGTATTATTTATTTGTTTGATTTCTCACGGTGTTGATGTTCTAAAGCATCTATATACTTTAAAATATTGATATATGCTTCAGAGCGCATACATGGCGGCATAAATTGTAATTCACCTATTAGCAAATTTCCAAAATAATAGTTTCGTTTATATCGAGGTCCATATCAAATATACATAAAACACATTGTTTGACATCCGAAGTAGTTTCTTCTCCTGGTTTTGCACTGATATCTTCGCCTGATTTGTTTTCGTTACTATCAGAACAGAACTATTTTCTGCATCCTCTTTAACAATTTGGGTGTTTATTTTGTACGTGTTAGATGCGTTGATGATACGTTTTTTAGGAGCTAGCAATGATTGGGATTGATCTTCAACATCAGAATATTCCTTTCTTCTTTTTCGTGATTCACCTGTTACAAAGTAATAACACATTATTTTAAATAAACACTGAAATAGTTTTTCTTTACCACATAGACACACAAACAGATGACCAGTTTCACTGGTCGTTAAATACCACCATGTCAGTGAAAACTGGGCCTAAGATCACCTACATATCTTTGTGTTGTGGCCAGATCTTACAATTGATCATTTCATGAAGTGTGTGTGTGGGGGGGGGGGGGGGGGGGGGGGGGGTGTTTCATTTCATGAAATAGTTGTATATGGAATTACGGCCGAGTTGCTGAAGGCCGGCGGAAAACCCGTTCTGAAGGCCATTCAGAAGCTGTTTGACTGTATGGTGATACTTTTCTTTAAGAAGGGCGATAATGCCCTCCTTAAGAATTATAGGCCCATCTCACTCCTGAGCCATGTCTACAAGATGTTTTCGAGAGTCATCACGAACCATCTGGCGCGCAGGTTTGACGACTTCCAGCCTCCCGAACAAGCCGGATTCCGTAAAGGCTTTAGCACCGTAGACCACATACATACGCTGCGACAGGTTATACAGAAGACCGAAGAGTATAACCTGCCTCTCTGCTTAGCGTTTGTGGACTACGAGAAAGCCTTTGATTCGATCGAGACATGGGCTGTGCTGCAGTCTCTTCAACGGTGCCAGATCGACTATCGGTACATCGAAGTGCTGAAGTGTCTATACGAAAACGCCGCTATGTCAGTCAGACTCCAGGATCGGGCCTCGAAACCTATCCTTCTGCAGCGAGGTGTGAGACAGGGAGACGTTATCTCTCCGAAACTGTTCATCGCTGCACTGGAGGATGTCTTCAAGGTTCTGGACTGGAAAGGGGCTGGCATCAACATCAATGGCGAGTACATAACTCACCTTCGGTTTTCCGACGACATCGTAGTCATGGCTGAGACTATGGAGGACCTCAGTACAATGCTCGATGACCTCAGTAGAGCCTCCGAAAGAGTGGGTCTTAAAATTAATATGGACAAAACGAAGGTCATGTCAAATGCCCATGTAATACCCACTCTCATAAAAATCGGAGATGCTACACTCGAAGTCGTGGACGAGTACGTTTACCTAGCACAAACTGTCCAGTTAGGTTAGGTCTAACTTCGAGAAAGAGGTCAATCGACGAATCCGACTCGGCTGGGCAGCGTTCGGGAAGCTACGCAATATCTTCTCGTCCCACATACCGCCGTGTCTCAAGACGAAAGTCTTTGACCAGTGTGTGTTGCCAGTGATGACTTATGGAACTGAAACGTGGTCGCTCACAATGGGCCTTATAAGAAGGCTAAAAGTCACCCAAAGGGCAATGGAGAGGGCTATGCTTGGAGTTTTCCTGCGTGATCGAATCAGGAATGAGGAGATCCGCAGGAGAACCAAGGTAACCGACATAACCCGAAGAATTGCCAAACTTAAGTGGCAGTGGGCAGGGCACATTGCTCGCAGAACAGATGGCCGATGGGGCCGAAAGGTTCTGGAGTGGCGACCGCGTACCGGAAGACGTAGCGTTGGAAGGGCTCCTACAAGGTGGACCGATGACCTTGTGAAGGCCGCAGGAACCCGTTGGATGCGGGAAGCACAGGACCGGTCGAAGTGGAGGTGCTTGGGGGAGGCCTATGTCCAGCAGTGGACGTTTTTAGGCTGAAATGATGACCTGCTAGATGGTTTTTAGGGTTCCGTACCGAAATGGTAAAAACAGAACCCTTGTGGTGAGACTCAGTTGTCTGTCTGTCTGTCTGTCTGTCACAGCTGGATATCTCAAGAACTACTAATGCTATCAGAAGTTCTTACCGTCTATGAACTATAAGTGCTTCCAATCAAAGGTTCCTTACGTGCAGCTATTGAAACGGTATGGCGTACTGGATTTAGGATCTAGGCGACTGTTACTTGATGTCATGACATTGCACGGCATCTACCAATTTGATTGTATTGACCTAACAGACAAATTGTGTTACAAGGTACCCAGAAGTGTTATTCGAAAGGGGGTGCGCGTCCCTCAACAATTCCATATAGACATATGCAGGACTAACGCTGGGGAACGTGCACCTCTTCGTCGCCTCGTTGATTCTTACAACACGCATTTTATGGAAATGCATATACATATTTTGTCTATCTAAGCAATCATTTAAGAAAATGGCTGTGGATATTTTGTTTAGCGAGTATTTAAAGTTAGACAAAGCTAAGCTAAGTAACAGCAATATTATTGCGGCAGCGACTATTGTTTTACTTTTCTCTTTCTTTTTAGGGTTCTGTAGCCAAATGGCAAAAAACGGAACCCTTATGGATTCGTCATGTCTGTCTGTCTGTCCGTCCGTATGTCACAGCCACTTTTTTCCGAAACTATAAGAACTATACTATTGAAACTTGGGTAAGTAGATAGAGAAAATAGAGAAGTAGAAAAAAATGATATTGAGGTTTCTAATATCATTTTTTTCTAAACTGAATAGTTTGCGCGAGAGACACTTCCAAAGTGGTAAAATGTGTGTCCCCCCTGTAACTTCTAAAATAAGAGAATGATAAAACTAAAAAAAACATATGATGTAAATAATAATGTAAACTACCACCGAAAATTGGTTTGAACGAGATCTAGTAAGTAGTTTTTTTTTTTAATTCGTTATAAATCATAAACCGAAATTTACCTTTCATTCAATCAACTCAAATATAAAAATAAACATTTGATTTCATAAACATAAACCTAATGCATAAACCCGGATGTTACGGAACCCTCGGTGCGCGAGTACGACTCGCTCTTGCCCGGTTTTTAATGTCTTTAGCACTTCTAACCTTTAGTTAAAACGTGGACAATGGTGTGGTTTACATGTTTGTTAATCTTATTTTAGTGTTTTTCTGTATTTTGTATCAAGTAACTGTTTTTTGTCCCTAATAAATAAATAAAACATATTTTCTCAGCTCGTACCCACTTCAAGTACCAGCGGTCATTGACCCCATTTTTTTTTTTCGTTTTGTCACGTCTGCAGAGTTTTGCTACCTAATTTAATTTGACCCCGTATTTTAACTTCTATATTCTTTGACAGCAAACGGTCTCGAAGCAGCCGCACCTGCCCAACCGAAGCACCAGCTGAAAGACTTGGACGACCTCCTGCCCTACGTAGGGGACTTCGGCTGGTACCAACGTATCCTGTTCCTTCTGATGATCCCCTATTCTTTCTTCTTCGCTTTCGTGTACTTCGGGCAGATCTTCATGACTGTGGTGCCTGAGGAGCACTGGTGTTATGTGCCGGAGTTGGGGAATTTGAGTGTGGAGGAGAGGTGAGGATGCCTACTGTTTTCATATTATAACAGCCCGGAATTTGGAAGATGGCGGTGTGAATCCCCCGTGCCTCGGAAAGCACGTTAAGCCGTTGGTCCTGCGTCTGATCTCTCTCCGGTCGTGTCGGATTGCCGTCCCATCAGGCTACGAGAGTGAGGGAACAGACCTGCGTCAAAAGAGTAAGTATCTAAGGACCTGGTTTCGATCTCCAAGTTGTGTAGTATTATAGACAATTTCTGCAGCTCGTTATCTGCATTTCAGCCCAGTTGATGGCAATAGGATTTGCTGATATAAACAAAACTAAAGTTTCATTTAAGTCAAGTCATTGTTGTTTCCATCATCCCATCACAATACCTTCCAGGCTTTCAGAAAACCCTTTTTATTAGTGTAATTATACATTTTCGTCCTTCCTTTCCACAGACGCCACCTCTCAATCCCATTCATAGACAACAAGTACGACAAATGCTCCGTCTACGACGTGAACTGGACATCTGTACTACAGAACGGGACCCTGGAGCCCAACCCTCAGTGGACGGTCAAGAAGTGTGAGCACCAGTGGGAGTTCAACTACAGCGATGTGCCATATGAGACTATTGCTTCACAGGTAAACATCTAGCATCTTCATCATCATCCATCTTTGGTAGCATCATCATCATCATTTCAGCCGAAAGACGTCCACTGCTGGACATAGGCCTTCCCCAAGTTGGGGGGGTTTGCCATAATCGCCACGCTTGGCAGGCGGGTTGGCGATTGCAGTTGTAATAACTTGATTTAAAAGAGTGTCCATGGAGTTTCTTGCCCGTTCTTCTCCATAGAGATCTACGTTTTGGAATGGGCAACTAGTTTCAACTTTCTGACTAACTGACAGACTATTTAATTTTGACAATTCAAAAGTGCCTGTACAAGGTTTAATTGAAATAAATGCTTTGAGTTTGAGTTTGAGCAGTATAGTATGGTGGTGGAATGCATAGAGAACGCTGCTGCTCATTCTCAGGTACGACCCTTAGTCGCATTTTACGACACCCACGGGAAGTATGGGGTGGTGTTATTCTTTAAGTCCGGCACCACACAGACAAACATCTAGCATAATATAGCATAATCAGCCTATAATGTTCCCACTGCTGGGACACAAGCCTCCTTTCGGGGAGAGGGAGTGGGCCGTAATCCACCACGCGGACCCAGTGCGGGTTGGTAGATGTCACATGTCTTCGAATTTTTGAAGTGAAAACTTCTTTAGGCGCGTCATTTTTTGAGATGGGAAAAAACCATTGAATTCGCGACACCGTTACCGTAACCGACACCGCACGTGTGCTGTTTATAAGACGATTAAAAAACCGGCCAAGTGCGTGTCGGGCCACGCACAGTGTAGGGTTCCGTAGTAGCCCGTTATCACAATGTAATACGATTCTGTTGTTCTTTATTCTGAAAATAAAATACGATTTTGTTGTTCTTTGTTCTTTATTGAATATAAAAAACACATACTTTATTTTTCAATGCAAGTCTTTACCCGTTATAAACAAGCAACTACTTCATCTTAGTCACTTTAAAAGATTAATGCTAAGGATTTTGTATTTGGTACAAAATTATCCAACACCCAAGTTCAACGAATATTACTGCTAAACTTATTAAGTTATCTTAACCGCTATACTTTTCCTTTAAAGTTCATGAAATGCACTATCATCGTGAATTTTTCCAGATTTTTCAAGCCAACAGCTTAGGTTTTAGAGGGGGGGGGGACGCCCTACTGGAACAAAAAATTGCACTTTATAGTTTAATATGTCGTAAATGGAGCATTAAATCTAAAAATAATTTTAGCAACCCCCAAGTCATTTTAGAAGACCTATTCAACGATACCCCACACGATGGGGTAGACGATGAAAAAAATATTCATCCCCACTTCACGTGTAGGGGAGCTACCCTATAAAAAAATATTTTCAAAAGGTCAGGGTAGGAGTAGGGTAAGGGGTAGGACACCACGCGAACGTAGTAGTAATTTATATGGCAAAACAACGTTTGCCGGGTCAGCTAGTATTATAATAAAGAGGTAGGTACCTAATGTTTGTGAGGTTGTATTGTAGGGGGTAATCTCTGGATCTACTGAACCGATTTAAAAAATTCTTTCACCAATAGCAAGCCACATTATTTGTCGTCTTAAGCTATATTATTATTATTTATATAATATAATAATAATATGTACAAGTATATAAAAAGGAGGGGAAATAATCAAAGGGCATCAAAAAATTCGTCCGCATCGCTGTCAACAGAAAACGTGCCCGAAAGGCTAGCAGCATTGCCACGTTGTATGGCAATGCTGATTCTTTGGCCAAAAAATAGGCCCGCCCTCTGGTCACGTGAAGAGTCGACCAACCGCGTAAGCCTCCTCTACACGTAGACAGATTCATCAGCAGATGGCCATCTGCGAATGCCTCCGCCGACGTGTAGACGGGGTAATTTGCTAATCTGTGGTAGGTATTTAACGTCAGCAGAGGCTATATACCTACCACAGACTAGCAAATTAAGCCCGTCTACACGTCGGCGGAGGCATTTGCAAATGGCCATCTGCTGATGAATCTGTCGACGTGTAGAGGAGGCTTTAGAAGACATCAGAGATTTAAAAAGTGGAGTCGGAGCGGCTGGCGGGGCGGCTGGTGAGGCAGTACGATGTTCAGCTATATTAAATAACCAAATAACTGCGACCAACTTGTATGTAGCGCTTGTCAGCCGCTACCGCGGCCGTGGCAACGCTCGCTACGCTTGCTCAACTCGCTCAGCTCGCGCGCGTTTAGTCACTGTTCTAACCTAACCTAACCTAACCCGTTTGGTCGGGGTACCCTAGCTCAGTTACTTGTATTTGCATTGATTCTATAACCGTTTCTTTCTCTCCTCACAGCAAAGCTGGGTGTGCGAGAGAGACAACTATCCCGCGACTGCTCAGGCTGTATTCTTTTGCGGTGGAATAGCTGGAGGGTTTATATTTGGATGGGTTGCAGATAAATATGGAAGGATTCCAGCTTTGATTGGTAAGTTCATTACAATATTTTTTACTAAATATACAAAATTTTATAGACGTATGTATGTATGTTTGTCCACGCATTTCTCCGCAACTATTAATCGGATCGTGACCATTTTTTTTTATTGGCTTACATGTAGGTACTTTAACTTAGGGAACAGTGCAAGTTTCATCAAAATCGATTCAGTAATGCATAGAGAACGCTGCCGCCCATTCTCCGGTAAAACTTACAGAAAATCATTTTATCATAAGAAAACAGGTTTTCTCAACTCCATACTTCAAGTAGCAACACTAACGGATTTTTTTTTCGAGGATATGAAATCTTCAAATGACCCCTCCCGCTCTGGGTGGAGCGGAAGGGAGTGTCAGACTCTTACTGACTAAAACCCACCCGTGTTCCTTCCTTAGCCCTTTAGGTTCCGGGGCAGCGGTAACCCTTTCGGACAATCACGCTGACCCGGCAGGCTAACGGGCCCCTTCATTGCTGCGACACTAACGGCTGAGGGACAATTCTCCTAATTTTAAGAACGTTCACATTCTGGGGCCCTAAAAAGGCGACTTTGGCAGAATCATAAAATGAAAATATAATGGACAGCTAACTGTTAAATCAATCGTATCAAATCCCATTGGTGAAGCATTTATCAATCCCAATCTCTTTGATTGTACCTACGTAGTGCAGCGAAAAAAAAAAAAACACGGACTGTCTTCGCCATATTACGATTCATAATGTTATCCTTTTATGATTCTCCAAAGTGGCCTTTTTAGGCCCCCTGATCTCAGTCACAATCTGTCAAAAAACCCCTAATTCCGCTACGTTTTTGTCAAATTTTTGACATTGCTCGTCGCTGAGATGAGATAATATAATATCGCGACTAAATGATAAATGATTTATTTTCTGTAAGTAGGTTTTTACAAACACTTTTACACGTCATCATATTTTTTAAACTAGATGTGGTCGGCGTTTCCTATCTGACTACTCTGAGAAGAAAGGCCGAAACAAACTCAGAGGTCACAGTCTCTTTTAAAGTCCAGACAAAATCTTGGTCAGATCGTGTGAAGACCATGTAGATTGATGTCTGAAATGGTCTTTTGAGGAAAGAACCACACAGATTGAGCGGACCTGTCCAATCAGTGCACGCATTTGTCAAAAATCGTGCAGTTCAACTCAGAAATTGAGGAGCTCAACGATTCGACGAACAATACCAAAGAAAGGACATTTGGGTAGGCCGCGTAGACTTAGACACTAGAACTTAGACTTAGACTTAGACACTTGAACGTTTTCATTTTCTATTTTAAACGTGTTTAGATATCGATTAGACAATTTAAAATAACCCTGTATGGAACTCTTTTGCAAAATTTCATAATCAGGGTTGCGTTGTCCGGGTCAGCGGGATTGTCCAAAAGGGTTACCGCTGGCCCGGAACATAAAGGGCTAAGGGCTAACCCACCCATGTTCCTTCATGGGTGGGTTTTAGTCAGTAATCTGACACTCCCTTCCGCTCCAGCCAGAGCAGGAGGGGTCATTTGATGACTTCCCATCCTCAAAAAATAAAAGGGGTTGCGTTGTCTATCAGTGAATGACTTCAAGATTTTTACGCAGCAGATGCTACTCTACAAAGTTACAGTCAATTCCCATAAGTACTTATTCTCCCTAAGACCTCAATAATAACTTTATGACAAATTGTTTCAGGTGCCAACCTAGCTGGTTTCGTGGGAGGTCTTGGCTCAGTGTTCACGAACTCATTCTGGTCATTCTGTGTGTGCCGCTTCATCGTAGGACTGGCGTATGATAACTGTTTTGTTATCATGTATATAGTTGGTAAGTTTCTATTAATCTCTATTCTCTATAATTTTCTCTTCAACGATTCGGTACGAGGTATGCGAAAATAGCTCACATTGGATTAAAGACATTAGTAACGAGGAAGCCCGAAGAATCGCCAAACTGAAGTGGCAGTCAGCAGGGCATATTGCTCGCAGAACAGATGGCCGATGGGGCCGAAAGGTTCTGGAGTGGCGACCGCGTACCGGAAGACGTAGCGTTGGAAGGCCTCCCACAAGGTGGCTCGACGACCTTGTGAAACCCGTTGGTTGCGAGAAGCACAGAACCGGTCGAAGTGGAGGTGCTTGGGGGAGGCCTATGTCCAGCAGTGGACGTCTTTCGGCTGAAATGATGATGATGATGGTAACGAGGTAATTTCCCGACCATGCAATTACCCCTTGCTTACTTTACAGATTATCTTCGAGACAAGGAAGCTACGATTTACATACCTAACACTTTCACATACCACAACTAATATTTTAAAAAGAACTTTTTTAGGGTTCCGTAGGAAGGAACCCTTATAGTTTCGTCATGTCCGTCTGTTTGTCTGTCTGTCTGTCCGAGGCTTTGCTAAAAGACCGTTAGTACTAGAAAGCTGTAATTTTGTAGGAGTGCGTATATCAATTACGCCGACAAAGTGGTAAAATAAAATTTTTGAAAATATTTTTTTTAGGGTAGCTCCCCTACATGTGAAGTGGGGATGAATATTTTTTTCGTCGTCTACCCCATCGTGTAGGGTATCGTTGAATAGGTCTTCTAAAATTACTTGGGGGTTGCTAAAATTATTTTTCGATTTAATGCTCCATTTACGAAATATTAAACGTTAAAGTGCAAATTTTTGTTCCAGTAAAACCTAAACTGCGGGCTTGATAAATCTGGAAAAATTCACGATGATAGTGCATTTCATGAACTTTAAAGGAAAAGTATAGCGGTTAAGACAACTTTATTAGTTTAGCGGTAATAGTCGTTGAACTTGGGTGTTGAATAATTTTGTACCAAAATTATTAGCATTAATCCTTTAAAGTGACTAAGATGAAGAAGTTGCTTGTTTATAACGGGTAAAGACTTACATTGAAAAACGATATATGATTTTTTTTTTTAATTCTGTATAAAGAACAACAGAATCGTACCACATTGTGATAACGGGCTACTACGGAACCCTACACTGTGTGTGGCCCGACACGCGCTTGGCCGGTTTTTTTTTTTAATTTTAGTTGCGGTATGTTCAATCAATCAACTCAGCCTATCGCAGTCCACTGCTGGACATAGGCCTCTCCCATACTGCGCCACAGCACCCTGTCCTCCGGCTTCCGCACCCAGTCTACCCCAGCCACCTTCTTTAGGTCGTCCGTCCATCTAGCTGGGGGGCGTCCCACACTACGCTTGCCGATACGCGGTCTCCACTCCAGGACTCGTCTGCTCCACCGACCATCGGTCCCTCGACGAACATAGCCAGCCCACTGCCACTTCAGTTTATTTACTCTGCAAGCTATGTCGGTAACTCCGGTTCTTTTCCGGATAATTTCATTCCTGATTTATCCTTCAAAGAGACTCCGCATAGCGCATAAAAAAGTTCGTTGTTAAAAAAATAATATGATGACCGTTCGTTCAACAGTTCCAAGTAAATTCCTGACGATATTTATACCTCCACCATAATTATTATTGACTAAATAATTTAAAACTCATCGTCAGGGCGGCTGATCTAAAATCATATATGTATACACATCACACACATGTCTTCATATATTTCAATAAACACGCAGCCAGCAAGTGGGGTGATCAAATTATTTTCTGTATGAAAAGAAAACAGTGGCTCTCCAGGAGTGCAGCCGACAGAAGTGAAAACTTAAAAAACCGGACAAGAGCGAGTCGGACTCGCGCACCGAGGGTACCGTAACATCCGGGTTTATGTTTATGAAATTCAATGTTTTTTTTATTTTAGAGTTGATTGAATGAATGGTAAATTGTGGTTTACGATTTATGACGTATTAAAAAAAAACTACTTACTAGATCTCGTTCAAACCAATTTTCGGTGGTAGTTTACATGGTAATGTACATCATATATTTTTTTTAGTTTTATCATTCTCTTATTTTAGAAGTTACGGGGGGGGGGGGGAAAATCTGTGTCCCCCCCACACAGATTTTACCACTTTGGAAATGTCTCTCGCGCAAACTATTCAGTTTAGAAAAAAAATATATTAGAAACCTCAATATCATTTTTGAAGACCTACCCACAGATACCCCACACGTATGGGTATGATGAAAAAAAAAATTTGTGTTTCGGTTCTAAGTATGGGGAACCCTAAAATTTATTGTTTTTTTTCTATTTTTGTGTGAAAATCTTAATGCGGTTCACAGAATACATATACTTACCAAGTTTCAACAGTATAGTTCTTATAGTTTCGGAGAAAAGTGGGTGTGACATACGGACGGACAGACAGACAGACATAACGAATCTATAAGGGTTCCGTTTTTGCCATTTGGCTTCGGAACCCTAAAAAGCATAGTAATTTTATAAATATGTTTGATGGTCATTCTTCCCAAAGAAAATGTACCGCACGTTGATGCCTTAATAATGGCCAAAACTTAAAACAGAGGTGTCGTTACGGTAACAGTGTCGCGAGTTCAATGGTCACATTTTCATTTCAAGAATACCTTTTCTTTGCCCTGCATTAATAATTTTGCCCACAATTAATGCCTGGTACATGGTAGGTATATCGTATATCAAGTAGCAGAACTAGTAGAGTCAAGATCCTTCTAGAAATTTCGATGCTAGAACTTTCTAGAACTTTCTGGAACTATCGACATCTGGTCAGTTGGGGCCGGTATGTACTCGAACATTCTAGATGTTTCTACAATAGAAGGTTCTAGAACTATCTGAGGCACTATTTATGGCCGCGAAGAGCCACGACTGCAGTCGGTGTTGGATAAGCGATACAAGCGAATACATCGAAAGCGATCTTCAAGTGCGACTTAGAGCGATCAGGGGGCCTAAAAGGCCACTTTGGAGAATCATAAAAGGATAACATTATGAATTATAATATGGCGAAGACAGTCCGTGTTTTTCTTTTTTCGCTGCACTGCGTAGGTATAATCAAAGAGATTGGGATTGCATATGGATTGGAGAGATTGGTATTTTAGCACAGACAAAAAAAAAAAATAACTGAAAAATGCTTGACCAATGGGATTTGATACGATCAACTTAACAGTTAACTGTCCATTATGTTATCCTTGTATGATTCTGCCAAAGTGGCCTTTTTTGGCCCCGAGTAGTGCAATTATGTTTTATAATAAAATTAGTGTTGTTGATTAAAGTGTCATTTTTTGGTTATCTAATCGGCAGTTTTAATTGTCACGAACCCGAAGCTCGTAACAATAACCTAATGCCTATTTTAATTTTATTTTATTTCCAGTTCTCGAATACGTCGGCCTGAAATGGCGTACCTTCGTCGCCAACATGTCGATAGCAGTCTACTTCACGTTCGCTGCCTGCCTCCTTCCTTGGATAGCGTTATGGGTAGCCGACTGGAAGATATACACGTTAATCATCAGCGTTCCATTAGCATTAGCTGTGCTGACTCCCTGTGTTGTACCGGAAAGTGCCAGGTATGTGGGAGGCAGTCACCTCCTTCTGCGAAGCAGTCATGCTAGCGAAGGAGGTGGCGGGACGGCTCTGGGAGAGAGCCTTCCGTCCCAGCCGCCGCGGGAGACGCTCCGGGCATCGGGAGCCGCGTGACGACTCCCGGCCACCGTCGGCGCAGGCCTGCGGGCGGAGAGTAATGGGTAGCTCACCGTCCGATCAGGACCAGGCCCGTGCCGGGGGGCGCGTACGTGTTCCACGCGCGCCTCAAAGAGATGTCAGCATCGAGGAGAGGCCCCCTTAGGAAGGAACACGGGTGGGTTTTAGTCAGTAAGAGATTCATTTAACGATTTCCCATCCGCAAAAAAAAAAAAGTGCCAGGTAAGTTGTGGAGTCCTGCTCCACTCCTCTAAGTTTTGGGTTGAAGATAATGGATAAGATAATCTTCTGGGCACACTCGTTCCGTCGTAGACCTCATCCATCACTTCCCATCAGGCGTGATCGAGGTTAAGAGCAGGACCAACCGCAAGTGGCTTACACGACCTAAACACAAAAAAAGCGAGTTTTAGAAACAATAAAAGTATATGATCGACTACAGAAAACAAAATCACAAAAATATATGATAATCTTCAGGATATATGCTAGGTAGATAGTGTGTTGAAAACATAATACATCTAATTTGATACGATAGAAAAAAATCTTGAAGATACCTCTATAAACTTTTTTTTTACAATACAAACCATACTACATAAACCATACTATATAAGTAGGTACATACAATCATTAAAATTTTGTGTCAGATTATTCTGCAAGCAACATACTATAATACTAGCGTTTTAATTTTTTTAGTCCAAACAATAGATTTTTGTAAATAAATAATTGCTTCATAATTATTTTGTAATATATTACCAGCGCCTATGTCAGCGCTTATGTGTCATAGCGCTTCTCTTTCTTTTCTATGCAGTCAGATAGTGACAGCGCTTTAGGTCAAGAATTTCGTTCCAAAAACTTCCTGTTTTAGGGTTCCGTACCCAAAGGGTAAAAACGGGACCCTATTATTAAGACTCCACTGTCCGTCTGTCTGTCTGTCTATCACCAGGCTGTATCTCAAGAACCGTGATAGCTAGACAGTTGAAATTTTCACAGATGATGTATTTCTGTTGCCGCTATAACAACAAATACTAAAAACAGAACAAAATAAATATTTAAGGGTGGCTCCCATACAACAAACATGTTTTTTTCGGCGTTTTTGCCTTGTCGTACGGAACCCTTCGTGTGCGAGTCCGACTCGCACTTGGCCAGTTTTTTATCCTGGCAATAATAAACAAACCCTATTGAAATTTCAGATGGCTAATTGCTCAAGGCCGTATAGAGGAAGCGATCAAGATTATGCAAAAATGTGAACGTATTAACAAGAAGAAGATTCCTGATGCTGTCATTGATGAATTTAGGGTAAGGGGTAGTTTTAAATGAAATATAAGAGATTTAAGATACTAGATTTAGGAAAACCAATTTCCGTATTTAAAAACTTTCAAAATCTAGTCACAATCTCATCTCTACTACAATCGTTGTCAATAACGTAGTAAACGTTCATAAAATTACTAGAATTGCCAATAATATTACTATAGAGAGGCTGTGCGGAGTGACATGTCTCAGTGACGTCATCTAGCATAATATAGCAAAATTAGAATCATTACACTTTGGCCCACCGAGCCGCCCCACTGGTGGGGCAAAGTGGAATGCCCTAAAATTTTGCAGTGGAATCTGCCCCACAAATTCGATTTGGTGAGGCAGATTCTACTACTCTAAAATCTTGTTGGATTCTGCTTCACTGGGGTTGGCACCTTAGTACAATTTTTTATTTTGCAAGTTCTTATTTCCTATTAATTGTTTCTGGAAGGAAACGGGTTGTAAATCACAGATTAATTACATCTGTGATTTTAAAGGTTTAGTGTAGTTATATTTTATAACTACACTAAACCGAAAAAAAAATCAGTTTCCTTCCAGAAACAAATAGGAAACAAAAATTCGCATAAAAGAATATGTACTTGTATGTGTATGTACTTTTTTTCTAAGGTGCCAGCCCTAGTGGGGCAGATTTTAGTAGTGGAATCTGCCCCACCAAACAGAAGTAGTGGGGCAGATTCCACTGCAAAATTTTGGGCATTCCACTTTGCCCCACCAGTGGGGCGGCTCGGTGGGGCAAAGTGAAATGATTCCAAAGTTGGAGCGGCATGACGTATAAGTCTCGATTCCTGGCTTACTCTGTCAAGGGGTTACGTACGAGTCCCAGCTGAACTTAAAAAATATTAAAATTTTAACCATTCTTCCAAAGGAAACTGCCACAGAAATAGCCCGGGCCGAACAGGAGTTCAAGAACTACAGCGTCCTAGATCTCCTCAGGACCCCTCGTCTCCGTCGCCACAGCATCCTGCTGGTGGTCATCTGGATGTCCATCGCTATGGTGTTCGATGGTCACGTCAGAAATGTTGGGTCTTTAGGCCTGGACATGTTCAAGACCTTCACAGTGGCGACCTTCACGGAGTTCCCTGCTGATATCCTGTTGATTCTGATCTTAGATGTGTGAGTTTTTAGTTTTTGTTTTTATTCGAAGCGCCATCGTCATCTGCTTAGCCTTTCCCCAACTTAGTTTGGGGTCGGCTTCCACTCCAAACAGATGCAGCTGAATATCACTATTTTGCATGGAGCGACTGCCTCTCTGACCTCCATAACCCAGTTACTAGATAACACGAAACCCCTTATTAAGACGAAGAAGTTGTCTGATTTTTGGTGTTCTGACTACCCGCGGATTCCAGTCTAACTGGATACAGTCTGTTGAATACCAGTATTTTTTTATGGAGTGACTTCCTATTTGACCCTCACAACCCAGTTATTAGATAATACGATTCCCCTTGGTAAGACTGATTGTCAGACTTTCGGGCTTTTGACTACTCGTAACGACTGTCAAAGATCTACGAATGGCAGCTGGGACCAGATTAAGGTGCTTTCTGAAGCACGGCCTCTTCCTGGTTACTCCTACTGGTGATCATATGGATGTCCATTGCCATGGTCTTTGATGGACACGTTAGAACATGTTCAAAGTGGTGGTGGAGGTCGATAGTGGGCTGAGTCGAGCCTTTTAGCCTCTATGCACTGTGCAATAATAGTCTAACAACTGTTGGGCAGTGTCTGTGGTAATATACACTTACGAGCTCTTTAGAGTAAGCACGACCATTTAACATTTATTTTCTCAAACATGCTTTGAAATTTGAGCATTATTTTGACAAACTTCTTCGAGATAAATCGAAAATTTGAGTTGCGGATTATCTCATGCACACTATGTGATGTCGATAGTAGAAGATTCTTCAGTTCTGGGGAAATAAATGCGAGCAGGTGGCCGGCCATAAAATATAGCCATTCCTTTTTAACACACTTTTGTTAGGTCGACCTGTATTTAACTAACTATGTAATGGAATCTAAGGTAACTAATTTAACCATCTTCCAAGGGTCGTATCGTAATGAAAATTGGCAGCTGTATGTAGTTCTGATGACAATACAATAATATGGTACTGTCAAACTGATCTGATAATGGAGCCGGAAGATATGAACTGGAACTTCATGATGGAAAGTCGTATCATAGCTGTTTTGACTTTCTTAGAAAACTTTGACCACGATTAAATTTCAAGGTTTGATGATGAAGCCAGAAGATAGGCACTGGCATTCCGTGATAGAATATCGTATCATAGTCGTGTTTGCACTCGTGAGAAAGGCCACGTAATGGACTTTTTTTGTTTTTACGTGCATTGATAAAAGCGTGTTTTTCTAGTGTTTTTAAACTATTAATTATTATCGTCTACGTGAATTATTTTTCTAATTTTGCTTTTGTTTTGTTCACAGTCTCGGTCGTCGCTGGCTTGCATTTGGTACGATGGTCATCAGCGGAGTATTCAGTCTACTAGCCACCACTGCACCCATTGGTAAGTCATCATCTGCCTTCTGCCTTCGCAATTTATTTGCCGAAAATGTAAACAAATATGAATTAATGGAAAAATAACTTTAAATCCTACGCAATAAAGTTCAGTTTACGCTACAACTTCAAACATTTTTATAACTTTTTCAATAGTGCTAGTCACTCTGAAATCAACTTAATTGACATTGAAATAAAGTTGATATTTGTTTAACTTGAAATAGGTCCTTTAGGCGCTTTACTTTGTGTAAATAATTTTATCACCGCTGCTCTCAAAACGGTGAAGGAAAACATCGTGAGGAAACCGGCATGTCCTAGAACCAAAAATTCGAAGACATGTGACATCTACCAACCCGTACTGGGCCGCCTGGTGGATTACGGCCCACTCCCTCTCACAGAGTGGAAGCCTGTGTCTCAGCAGTGTGAAAATTATAGGCTACGATTTTTCTTACTTCTTTCTTTCACATGTCTTCGAATTTTTTTTTCGCGACACTGTTACCGTAACCGACACCGCGCGTGTGTTGTTTATAAGACGATTAAAAAAATACACACGTAATTGTTCAAGTTTTCACTTCTGTCGGCACTCCCGGAGTGCCACTGTTTTTTTTGGTTCTAGGACATGTCGGTTTCCTCACGATGTTTTCCTTCACCGTTCTGAGAGCAGTGGTGATGAAATTATTTACACAAACTCAGGAACATAATAATTCTATAAATTTTTGCAAACCATTTTGAATTGATTTTTCAAACCGATTCACGACCATTTTTGCATCAAGAATTGGGCTATCAAATACAAAAACAATTTTTCAAATCCGACTGGCAGTTCCTGAGATAAGCGCGGTCAAACAAACAAACAACAAACTCTTCAGCTTTATTATTAGTACCAGCTGCGCCCCGCGGTTGCACCCGCATAAGTTTCGATCCCGTGGTAATATCAGGATAAAAAGTAGCTTAAATGTCTGTGAGGGTGTCATCTTCCTCCATACCAAATTTTATCAAAATTGGTACAGCCGTTTGAGCGTGAAGAAGTAACAAACATATAAACACACACACACTCAAACTTTCGCCTTTATAATATTTATTTATATCCATTTATTTCAGGCATCAAGGGCCATATAAAACACATACAATACAATATTAATAACTTAAAAATACTATAAATAGGTACCAACATTATAATTAAGTACACTAAAAAACTAACGAACACGAAGTGTCTGCGTCGTGTTTCGCTGACTGGTGTCATGTATCCGGCCACGAAACCGGCGGTACATAACACCCTTCGGCTAGAACTCTCCCTTGAGAAACTTCCCGAGATGATGTGTCGGAACACGCACCATGAACGACTTGAAGTTCGTGTTGTGACGCGACTCCAACTTCTCGACCCTCAAAGTCCAGTTGGTCTTCACACGCATGTACTCCACGATCTCCTCAACCTTCGTGGAGTGGTGCAGTCTGGACACGTACAGCTGCGTCGTCGGGATTGCTGGATTTATTAGTGTGATAGATAAATATAGAAGAAGATACTCAATACTCGTATTTATTGCTTTCACAGTCATGTGAACTTAGGTGGTAGGTTTTACAGAATATGATAATTGTGGATAGATAGATTATTTTTCTCACCTCTCTCTTTTTCTCCCCCAGGAATCGCTTCAGCCTCTCTAGCCATAGTTGGCCGCTTCGCCGTCAACATATCTTACAACATTGGTATGCAATATGCTGCAGAATTACTACCAACTGTGGTCAGGGCTCAAGGCATTGCACTGATCCACATAAGTGGCTATGTGGCTACTATACTGACACCGTACATCGTTTATATGGTGAGTAGTAGGTGGTGGTAAATGGTGGTGCAGTAGCGGCCCTAGGGCGGTGCGAGCGGTGCTACGGCACCGGGCGCCCTATTGGGGGGGCGCTGATAGCACCAGTCAACGAATAGTTACTAATCGAGGACCAATGATAGTAACTTACTATAAAGCGCGGTGCGCGGCGCGGTATTGTCTGTGTGGTGCCGGACTTAAAGAATAACACCACCCTATACTTCCCGTGGGTGTCGTAAAAGGCGACTAAGGGGCGTACCGGAGAATGGGCAGCAGCTTTCTCTATGCATTCCACCACCATACCATACTGCGATCGCCAACCCGCCTGCCAAGCGTGGCGATTATGGCAAACCCCCCCCCCCCCTTTTGGGGGAGGCCTATGTCCAGCAGTGGACGTCTTGATGATAAAGCGCGGACACGGAGTATCGACCGAGTTGCGACGATGATTTGGGGGCGCAAACCATCGTGTGACGCCGAAAGGTCCATATTGGAAAAGCTTGTGCTGATTTGCAAATCAGTTTGACAGGGGCACCATATTAAGATTTAGCACCACCTAAAAAAAAACTAGGGCCGCCGCTGTGGTGGTAGAAGATGGTGATGGTATACAGGCCGTCAGGAGTCAAGAACAGTGACGCGCAAACTCAACATCTGTCTAGCCTTTTTCCAACTATGTTGGGGTCGGCTTCCAGTCTAACCGGGTGCAGCTGAGTACCAGTACTTTACATGGAGCGACTGCCCATCTGACCTCCACAACTTACTGGGTAATACGCGCCCCCTCGGTCGTTGCGCCCTAGCCTTGAGCCTATAGTTAGCCTGTGGGTAAATCAGGCCCTGCGGACACCCCCTTGGTAAGACGTTGTCAGACTTTCGGGCTTCTGACGACCCGCAACGACTGTCAAAGATCCACGAATGACAGCCAGGACCAACTGCTTATGCTCTCGGTATGTAAAGATGATCAACCATTCTTCGCTTGCCGCGGTCTGTGGATGGGTGACCATCTTTACATACCGAGACCCCTCCGTGCCTCGGAAAGCACGTTAAGCCGTTGGTCCCGTCTGACATTCGTGGATATTTGACAGTCGTTGCGGTCAGTCAGAAGCCCGTAAGTCTGACCAGTCTTACCAAGGGGTTTCGTATTACCCAGTAACTACGCTGTGAAGGTCAGATAGGCAATCGCTTCGTGTAAAATACTGGTATTCAGCTGCATCCGGTTAGACTGGAAGCCGTTGGGGTCGGCTTAGTTGGGAAAAGGCTAGACAGATGATGAGTTGCAATGCAGAATGGTGACATCTTAAGAAGATTAGTAAAGGCCGATGGTACCTACTGATAACAAAGTGTGTCTGGTACCTACGTCTATGTGATAGTAGATCAAGATATTTGAAAGTAGTAGTAGTTTGTGATATTTCCTAGTGGTAGAAGATAGTGATATCAAATCAAAATCTTTTATTTGCATATAATTTAGTAGGTACAAAAGATGATATACAACATTATTTTTAGTATATGCGAAACCCGAAACACGTGTCTAGTATTTTTATGTAAAGAATCTCAAAACTGTATCATGAAAAATCACAAAGTTATAAGCTTGTTAAGTTACCTGTTTGTCCGTACAAAAACATGCTCAACCGCGCTGCGCCGTCTTGCGCTCATTGATAATAGTACCTAGGTACCTAACCGTTCGGCGCGGAGATTGGATAACCTACTTAGTGTCGCTCGGTGTCCAACTTTTAACCTCTTTTAAATATTTTTGGGACAAAATATAACATGGGGTAAAAATTATTGGAATCGATTCAGTTACTTGTTCTGAACAAATTATAATCTGGGGGCACGGGAGTGCCCCCGCCAAGACCAGCCAAGCGAAGCGCAAGGGCACTACCTACCTTTTCTCGAAGCACTTCGTCGTATTTTTGAACCCTCTTAACTTGGGTTTGGATTATACCAGATAAACAAAATTTTCGGAATATGATGCCAGTGGTTGACTTATTAAACCTATACAGTTTCAATTGCATAGTTCTTATACTTTAGATTTTATTGATATCTAAAATACCCCGATTTCGTCACTGACTCACTGACTGATGATCATCAAAATTCTTAAGGTACTTCCTGAAGTCCTAGAAAGCTGAAATTTGGTATATAAGCTAGTAATAGTACATAAACAACAAAAAAATATTAAAACTTGAAACTTTTACCACCCCAAAAAAAAAAAAAATCCGTAAATTTTGATGCTAAAGGTCTGAAAATTTATATAGGGGGTCCTTGTTATAAATAAACCCCAAAAAAAGAAAGAAAAAATGAACAACAGCAAAAATACTCGTATAAATATCATAAGCAACTTACAAAAAGAAATGAAATCCCACAAAAACATTTCATGTTAAATGTTGCCAAGACGAGACCATGTAGCTCGCACTGTCAAAAAGTAATCAGATCTCATGTAGAGCCAAGCTTCTAACTCTACACGCCCTAACTCTACAAGGCCTGACTTCGCAAACTCTACACCTTAGTCAAAATAATATGGCTTGGCCATTTCGCTACATTCACATGAGCGTAAGGTGAAAAACTCTCATACTGTTAATGGTTCTTGTAGTAACGAAACGGCCAAACCAGATATTTTGACTAAGGTGTAGAGTTTGCGAAGTCAGGCCTTGTAGAGTCAGGGCGTGTAGAGTTAGAAGCTTGGCTCTACATGAGATCTGATTACTTTTTGACAGTGCGAGCTACATGGTCTCGTCTTGGCAACATTTAACATGAAATGTTTTTGTGGGATCAGGTTTCGCATATACTAAAAATAACGTTGTATAAAATTGCAGTGCAAAGACACATTCGGCCATGTAATGATGACATGCAAATATTTAATACATGAAGTAGGTATGTAGTAACAACATACACTAATATACTAATAACATAGTTAAGTACCTAAATCAAGTACTTAGATAATGATAGAAAATAGAGACAGCAGATTGTAATATTTGTCAGTGGCAGTAGTTGACGATAGCTGATTTTGATCGTTGATTTTAACAGTAAAAACCGGGAAATAGCGAGTCGGACTCGCGCACTGAGGGCTCCGTAACATCCGGGTTTATGCATAAGGTTTATGTTTATGAAATTAAATGTTTTTTTTATATTTGAGTTGATTGAATGAAAGGTAAATTGCTGTTTACGATTTATGTCGAATAAAAAAAAACTACTGACAGGTCTCGTTTAAACCAATTAGAAGTTTACATAGTACATCATATATTTTTTTTAGCTTTATCATTCTCTTATTTTAGAAGTTACAAGGGGGGGACACACATTTTACCACTTTGGAAGTATCTCTCGCGCAAACTATTTAGTTTAGAAAAAAATGATATTAGAAACCTCAATATCATTTTAGAAGACCTGTCCATAGATACCCCACACGTATGGGTTTGATGAAAAAAAAATGTTGAGGTTCGGTTCTAAGTATGGGGAACTCCCAAAATGTATTGTTTTTGTGTGAAAATCTTAATACGGTTTACAGAATACTCTATCTATAACTTACCAAGTTTCAACAGTACAGTTCTTATATTTTCGGAAAAAAGTGGCTGTGACATACGGACGGACATGACGAATCCATTAGGATTCCGTTTTTTGCTATTTGGCTACGGAACCCTAAAAATTAGATGTTGATAGGAGACAAAATAATATTTTTTATTTGTTTATTTATTTATAAAAGGTACACCAACAGCTTCTGTATACAAGATATCAATTAACAATAGGTAATAGTCATGTGCTTATACAGTTGCCAATAACAGGTGAACCAACATTCACGAATACATTGATAACCTAAGGAAAAAACGAAATGTGTAAAAATTAAGTGAAAAAACTAACTACAACTAAACAGAAATATAAAATGGAAAAAGTTAAAAGTAAAATATAAGTTACAGATGGTTACAGAGATTGTAAGAAAACCTACATACTAATACAACGAATCTTATCTTTAGATTGTGTGGGTTGCGTGCTTTGTGGCCTTAAAATTTGGGTTTTAAAGTTTTTTAAGGAGTCATGGTATATATCAACATCGGGAGTGGATTTTATATAAGAATTCATCTCTCGGCTGAGCCTATTGAGAGGTGAGTTTACTCCTATATTTGTTTTGGATGCTTTAGTGCAGAACAAATGGGTAATGGGATATCTGGGTAAATTATAGGGGACTTTTAGTCCAATTTGTTCAGTTAATTTATCGCAGTCCATTCTATTGTTAACCAATTTGAAAAAGAACATGAGATCTTGTACCAGTCGACGGTCGCGCAGAGTAAACATTTTGTAGCATTGGGTACGCTGTTCGTATGGACACCGAGGAGATATATCACCGAAGGCATATGCTAGGTGTTTTGTAAAGGCCCTTTGGATGCTTTCTACTCTTTGTGAGTGTACTGCATAGTGCGGACTCCACACCACGCTGGCAAATTCAAGGTGGCTCCGAACTAAGGCGTTATATAGCACAATTTTTGTTCTTACCAGCTTAAATCCTTTAGTACTTCTTTTAAGAAATCCTAGTAGCCGTGCCGATTTCGTAACAATATTATCAATATGGCTCCTGAAGTTGACTTTACTGTCCATGATGATGCCAAGATCACGAACCTCATTTACAGTTTCCAATAATGATCCTTTTATATTATATGAGACAGAACTGGACTGTTTTTTCCTCGTGAATCTTATATGGCTACATTTTTGTACATTAAGTTTCATGTGATTAAGACTGCACCAATGCTCAATTCTGTCCAAATCCTCCTGAATTAGGGCAGCATCTTCATTTGAAGTTATAGTTCTATAAATTTTAAGATCGTCGGCAAACAGTAGATATTTACAGTGATGGATTTGGACAGTAATATCGTTAATGAAGAGTAAAAATAGAACCGGTGCAAGGTGAGAACCTTGAGGAACTCCTGAGTCGGCATAGTATGGGTAAGATTCATAGCCATTAACAACAAGAATTTGCGATCGATGGAATAAATAAGATGTGAACCAGTTTAAAAGTGAGCCATGTATACCATTATATTCTAATTTGGACAGCAACAGAGAATGGTCAACTTTATCAAACGCACTGCTGAAGTCCGTGTATACGGCATCTACTTCTAGTCTTATGTCAAGAGCTAGGGACACATCCGACACAAATTCGACAAGGTTTGTTTCTACGCTGCGTCCAGCTTTGAAGCCATGCTGACTTGGTGAAATAATTCTATCAATGTGGCGAGTAATGATTGGACAGACAAGAGACTCAAAGATCTTTGAAAAACATGATAATATTGAAATAGGGCGGTAATTTTTAACATTAGCAGGATCTCCTTTTTTAAAAACCGGGACAATTCTTGCGCTTTTCCATACATCAGGGAAGATACCCTCAGCAATAGAAGAATTAAAAATAATCCACAGCGGTGAGGCAAGTTCATAATACAAATATTTTGATTTCCTTTTCAGGCCACCATAGCAAGAGAAATCCCTCTACTAATACTCGGAGCTCTGGGCATCTTCGGAGGTTGTCTATGCCTGTTCCTACCCGAGTCTATGGGCAAAGAAATGCCACAAACAATCCAAGATGGCGAAGAATATGGACTGGACCAGAAGTTCTGGGATTTCCCATGTTGCAATAGGTAAGTTGAAGAATTTTAAGCCGTACGTTATCAGGCTTGTGGCGGCATTTACTTCGCCAGATACGAACTACGCAACACTGACTTCACGCAAAATCCTGCATCGCGCAAGCAAAGATTACCGCGCGACTAGCATATCACTTGCTTCTGTCCGCAACTTCATCCGCGTGCAATTTCACCCTCCGGATTCACCCTCTTAGGGGTGGAATTTCGAAAAATCCTTTCTTACTGGATACCTACTCTTCACAAAGAACACACCTTCTAAATTTCATGTCTCTAGGACCAGCGGTTTAGGCTGTGCGATGATATAGCAGTCAGTCGGGACTTTGAATTTTATATATACAGATACATCGTCCGAATATCAACCGTCAGGCGGTTACCCACCAGACACAACACCCGTCTGGTCGGAGGATCCTCCCTTTTTAGGGTCTGTACCCAAAGGGTAAAAACGGGACCCTATTACTAAGACTCCACTGTCCGTCTGTCACCAGGCTGTATCTCATGAACCGTGATAGCTAGACAGTTGAAATTTTCACAGATGATGTATTTCTGTTGCCGCTATAAGAACAAATACTAACAACAGAATAAAATAAATATTTAAGAGGGGCTCCCATACAACAGACGTGTTTTTTTCTGCGATTATGCCTTGTGCCCTTGAACCTTTCGTGTGCGAGTCCGACTCGCACTTGACCAGTTTTTATAGTAGTACCTAGTTAATATTATGTTTCATTTTTGTTCACAGGAATAAGGACACAATGACAAAGGCGGAAACGCGATTCTGAAGAAATAGTTTTTTTTTTCAATGAGGGTTTTGTTCAATGATGATTGTATTTTCCTTCCACTTTTCATAAATAAACCATTGAAAATTATGAGCTTTTTTATTTACTTCCTTGTTTTTGAACCGTTACATTTATATCTATTGATAGTCTATTAATTACGTTGTTTAGGTAGGCCTAAACAACGGCAATAGGTTGCCCTAAACAACCTATAATGGCTTAGGAAAAAACATCTTACATTTTGGTACTGAGCGCTCATCTTTTTTAGGATTCCGTAGTTCCTACAAGGAACCCTTATTCATGTCCGTCCGTTTGTCTGTCTGTCCGAGGTTTTGCTAAAAGACCGTTAGTACACCGTTACACTGTGCGTGGCCCGACACGCACTTGGCCAGTTTTTTTCATGAGTTTCTTGCCCGTTCTTCTCCATAGGTGTACCTACGCTTTGGAACGGGCAACTAACTTCATCTTTCTGACTGACCGACCCCTTGACAATTCAAAAGTGCCTGTAATTGGTTTAATTGAAATAAATGCTTTGAGTTTGAGTTCCCGAGGCACGAAGGGGCCTCAATACGAAATGGATGATCACCCATCCACGAACCAACCTCAGCAAGCGTAGCTTAACCTTAGATCGAGCCGAGTGGCTGTTATTATCTAGCCACGAGCCCCTATTCGTCGGGAACAACGGTTCAACGTGTTTTCTGAGGCACGGAGGGGTCTCGATAATGTATGTTTACCCATCCACGTACCGACCTCGGCAAGTTTAGCTTAACCTTAGATCGACCCGTGCCGCTATTGTTATACGAGCCCCTCGTAAAACGTTTATCTCAACAAATAAGGATAAAACTGTGAATAGCCGTAAACATTACCATTTGTTTATAAAGAAATGAATAAAAAATGTGAACTTGAATATCCGAACTCGATACGACGGTAAACGTAAATATTGTGGTTTTGAGAACTAGGGCGGGCAAAAGTTTGTCGATAATTCTGAATTAAAGTATCGATAGAATAGAATAGAATCAAAGTCAAAAGTCATTTATTCAAATTAGGCTGAGAATTGGCATTTTTCGAACGTCAAAATTACCTATGACATTCCCCCAAAACGCCCGCGCTTCACCAACTCCTAGTGCTTTCGCTTGGGAGAAGAAGTGGCGAAACAAACTCCCCAGCAGCATAGAATAGAACACTCTTTATTATGTCAACCATAAATATTACAGATATAAATGTAGAAATTTTATAAGGCGCAGCTACGCGCCGCGATTTCACCCGCGTAAATGTCGATCCCGTGGGAATATCGTAATAAAAAGTAGCCTAAATGTTAATCCAGGGTGTCAGCTACCTCTATACAAAATTTTATCAAATTTGGTCCAGCCGCTTGAGCGTGAAAAAGTAACAAACATATAAACACACACACACACACTCACAAACTTTCGCCTTTATAATATGGGTAGTATTTAAACGCAAATCAAAAAATATCCTTTTTCTATGCAATAAGATTCCGAATTCCCATCAAAATAACTGATTGCACAGCAAAATATTCAACTCAAAATATCACTAAACACACTACAATTTTTTTTCGCAGCGTACAGCGATTTTTCCTAAAGCAAAAGCTTTTTCATCAATGTACAGCTAATAATCTTAATGCACATTATACATGTTAACTCTTTTTCTTTTAAATATAGCTTCTATTTTTATATTATTTACAGCAGTTTTTCTAAATAAAACAGCATTTTATTAGTCACAGTCTTCTTATTATTTATTAATTACCACATAATGAGATCAGCAAAAAAAATATAAAATTAGATACAAAATTGTAAATTATTGAATTATTAAAGCGGGTCTTGCTTTCGCTTCGCTTTTTTGATTTGCGTTTAAATACTACCCTTTTTTTTCTATATAATCTAGTCGTTTCTGGCACTCGCCGGCCGCTGCCGCGGCACCGCTCGCTTCGCTCGCTCGGCTCGTGCGTAGGAGGTCACAGTTTTACCCTAACCTAACCTAAGCATTTTTTTAAAATAATTAACCGCGTCTAACTAATTTGATTCTCGATAGCCTGCTAAAAATAATCTCTTTTTTTCCATATTTTTTTCTATATAATCTAGTCGTTTCTGGCACTCGCCGGCCGCTGCCGCGGCACCGCTCGCTTCATTCGCTCGGCTCGTGCGTAGGAGGTCACAGTTTTAACCTAACCTAACCTAAGCATTTTTTTTTTAAATAATTAACCTCGTCTAACTAATTTGGTTCTTGATAGCCTGCTAAAAATAATCTCTTTTTCCATATTTTTTTTCTATATAATCTGGTCGTTTCACGCCCGCCGGAAAAAAAAAGAAAAAAAATGGATAAAGACGACAGAATTAATCGAATTCTGCAACACAATTATTCTGAATTCTCCGAAATAAAATTGCTAATGTCCATTGCAAAAAATTTTACATTGTGAGTTACAAATATTTTGTATTAAATAAATTATTATTTTAAAATAAAATTGCATTTATTGATTTTTTTTCAGTTAATTTGTTCTGCTTTTAGAAATATTGCAATGTAAAAGGATTTTTTTGTTATAATAATCATTAAATTTGCCAAGCATGGCTTCTTGAAAATTAAGACAAATATGATGACAGGTTTTGTTGTACTTACTGGTTAATATGCGACTGGGATAGTTATTTTGCTATGAAATATGGAAAATTTGCTGTGCAGTCAGTATTTATGCTATGTATGTAGTATTTTTGTACAAAAATAAATTTAACTGTATTGCATTATGAGGAAAAAAGTAATGTCATATTGATGTATAATTTCGAATTATCTGCAGTTTGAGTTTTGTTAAACATTTAGTTTATTTGTAGTGAAGTAAGTTATCTGATGTAAAAAAGAATATAAATGATGAGTATGTATTGATAGGCGATTATTTATTTGATATGCAATTTATAATATCCCTTATAATATTAGTGTGACTAGCTGCGCCCCGCGGTTTCACCCGCGTAAATGTCGATCCCGTGGGAATATCGGGATAAAAAGTAGCCAATATGTTAATCCAGGGTGTCGGCTACCTCTATACCAAATTTTATCGTAATTGGTCCAGACGCTTGAGCGTGAAAAGGTAACAAACATATAAACACACACACACAAACTTTCGCCTTTATAATGACCTCGCCTTTCGCCTTTTTGTGATAAACGTAGAAATTTTACAAGGCGTGACACAATAGGCGGTCTTATCACTAAAAGCGATCTTTTAAAGAAAACTTTGAATGGGTTTAGAGAGAAAGGAGAGACAATACTACAGGTAGTCTTTGTCCATTTACATATAATACATACATAAAACATAAACGTATCTATATAAGTGCTTATATACAATAATAATCATAAACAAGTGCAAGGAACTTAAAAACTGACGTAAAAAGAGAGATAGTGCTTTTTTAACATAATTTTATAGCGAAACTTTTTATTTTTCGGTGCTTTTGTAAAAATTATATAGGTACATATCCGTAGAAGCTTTTAGCTAAATAATAACAGCAACGAAAGGAGAAGATGGGTGACCATTTTTACATACCTTTTCGTCCCTCTGAAAGCACTTAGGCTTCTGCCTCGAATCTTGCGGGCAGCGGGGCGGCGGCGGCGGCGCAGGCAACGCAGATGTTCTCGTTAACAGCGGGCAGATCGCGCGGCGCGTGTTGTGTTCGTGGTTGTGTGTCGAGATATTTGTTTTTATTCGCGAACAAAATGTCTGAACAACGGCGACAACATCTTTTTGATTCAATTTTACATTCGACATTTCGTCACGTCACAATAATAAATTGCACAACACTGCAATGCAGACGCTCGGGCCGTCACCGCTTGACTGGAGTGCACCGCTCGTTGCCTGCGCCCGCGCCGCTGCCCGCAAGATTCGAGGCAGAGCAGAGGCCTTAAAGCCGTCGGTCCCGGCTGTCGTTCGTAGATCTTTAGGTAGTCAGAAGCCCAAAATTACAAGTATTTTATTTTGAACAAAATTGCCATGACATCATGTGATTTCAATGAATATCTTAGGAGATATCATAGTTTTAAAATAACTCTGCAAGGCGGCCGGTCATGAGGTATCAGCTTTATAATATTAGTATACCAGACCCACATTTTATAAGACCCTAGTACTTTTACCCTGCGTTCCTTTATTATTCCTGTTTCCGTGACATTTTTTACTATAGGTTCACTCTTACTGATCATAGCGTGATGTACCTAGGTACCTAAAATAGCTTCACACTTTCACAGACGCCAGCACATCGAGTTAACCGAAACTGTCAATTAATTTTAGTTTAGTTAAAAAAAAAATTGACAGATTGTAGTAGCTTGATGTGCTGGCGTCTTCTGTACTAAGTAATAATCTTAAGTAATATTCATGTAGTAATGGTATATACATATTTTAGTAGGTTTTTCCTCAATTTCATCATCATCATCATTTCAGCCGAAAGGCGTCCGCTGCTGGACATAGGCCGCAGTATAGTATGGTGGTGGAATACATAGAGAACGCTGCTGCCCATTCTCCGGTACGACCCTTAGTCGCCTTTTATGACACCCACGGGAAGTATGGGGTGGTGCTATTCTTTAAGTCCGGCACCACACAGACAAACATCATGCGACAGGTTGGATCGGGAGAGCAAGAAATTTCGCGTGCTGACGCTAGTTTATAATATGATGGCAAAGCCATTTCTAATTAAGTAAACCAAACACTAACTCTAAATAGAAATACTCACCAAACTTTATCGATATCCCTTATCGATTACAATCAGCACAAGTCACCGCACTAAACCGGTGGAAATTTACAAACAAAACCGCTCGAATTTTACTGAAAACACATAAGTGGAATTCTTTTCATTGACCAACCAGTTCCAGACAAGCTATGTCACGACTATGTTGACCAAAATTTTAACACTGATCGTGCTGAGCAGAGCTGTTCGGGGCAACACCTTGGAAGGCCAATTAAAGTATCAGAAACCGAAGTTGGAACGGAACAACGTCATCAACAAAGGAGTTTGGGTTCGAAGTAAGCTGCAAGATAGCTTGTTCGACAAGACAAGGATTGGGAACTTCATTTTTAAGGAGAACTCTCTGGATGTGGAAAATTTATTGCAGAATAATTTCAACCCGTTCGGCGCGAACTATATGGAAGATGCTCCAACTGTCTCCAATTACATTAAAAGGGCCAAAAGGGCGATATTAAGTAAGTTATTTTTATTTTTTTATTTATCGCTAGCTGCGCCCTTTGGTTTTACCCGCGTAAATGTCGATTCCGTGGGAATATCGGGATAAAAAGTAGCCTATATGTTAATCCAGGGTGGCAGCTACCTCCATACAAAATTTTATCAAAATTAGTATAGCCGTTTGAGCGTGAAGAAGTAACAAACATATAAACACACATACACAAACTTTCGCCTTTATAATATTAGTGTGACTATAGCGGCCCGCCCCGACTTCGCACGCGTGCAATATGTTTTTCGAATTTTCTAAATTTTCTTTCATTTAAACCTTTACCGAACACAACAAAAAAAAAATATCCAATTTGGCGCAGTCATTCGGAAGTTATGCGCGTAGAGACATTTTGGCGACTTTATGTAACTAACTATGTAATGGAATCTAAGGTAAATAATTTAACCATCTTCCAAGGGTCGTAGCGTTATGAAAATTGGCAGCTGTATGTAGTTCTAATGACAATACAATAATATGGTACTGTCGAACTGATCTGATGATGGAGCCGGAAGATATGAACTGGAACTTCATGATGGAAAATCGTATCATAGCTGTTTTGGATTTCTTAGAAAAGTCTTGTAATGAACTTTGACCACGATTAGGTTTCAAGGTCTGATGATGAAGCCGTTCCATGATAGAATAGTCACTTGCACTTGCACTTAGTTTGCACTTGTGAGAAAGGCCAAGCGTGTTTTTCTAGTGTTTTTTAAACTAATAATTATATACTATGTAAAGATGAGGATTAGTTTCTGTCAACACCCCAACCATATCACGACCCCTCCGTGCCTCGGAAAGCACGTTAGGCCATAGGTCCCGGCTGTCATTCATGAACCTTTGACAGTTGTTACGGGTAGTCAGGAGCCCGAAAGTATTATCTGGAACACTACGAAAAGTGCGTGTTTATGCTGTGAAAGGCGTCTGTGCGACCTGTCGTGCCCTGATCCAGCAAAGTCGAACCTTCTGCCGGCCGACGTGGAGGATTGATGGTGAATCTACAGGTCAGTGGTGTTGTATTTTCCTGCCAAATTCCTTTGTCCATGTACAATTTTCGTCGTCCTAATTCGTGTCGTATTTTGCAAGGTCAGACCTACCCACGTACTTTTCACCCCCGCATTATACAGTCCACTATTTAATTGAACCAGCTCCCTGCGTCTGGGATAAACGCAAACAATTTTATATTTCCGCCCAAGTATTTGGTGTTAGGCGCCACCATTTATTTTTGGTTTACCATTTATTCAGTCTTACCAAGGGGTACCATGTTACCCAGTATATAGTTTATGTAGGTCAGATAGGCAGTCACTCCATGTGAATTACTAGTATTGGTTGGCCGGTTTGGTATTCAGCTGCATCTGGTTAGACTGGAAACCGACTCAACATAGTTGGGAAAAGGCAGGCAGATGATGATGATCGCTAGCTTTTGTCCGAGGTTGCGCCCACGTGGATGTCGGAAAAGACAAAAAGTAGCCGATGTCCTTTCCCAGGATGCCATCTACAAGTATCTCCTTGCCAAATTTTATCGAAATCCGTGCAGCAGTTAAGGCGAGAAAAGGTAAGGTTTTAGTTTTTTTACGCGGAACCCTTTTTCTTTTATTTCTAAAATAAAGCCTAAGTTACTCCTTATAACATCAGCTAAGTACACACATCAAAAGTGTCTAGGGATCAAGCATTTTTATGCGGATTTCTTGAGATTGAGATGTGGCTTTGTAATAAATTTATGATTTTATAAATTTATATGGATCCTTTTTGGTGCTTTTCATAATTTGAATCAGGAACTGTGAATCAAATTCGAGTAAAAGATGAAAATCAGCTGTCAATATTTTCCCTATAAAAACATACAACGCATTGAAGACATTATTAGTGCTACTGTTTCCCTACTACTGATTAAAACCAACGTTATTATGGAGCGGCGACGTCATTTAAGCAGGGGGAATGATAGAAGCTGGTTCCCGGCAACGTACTGTGGCTTTAGCTCTGAATACAAGTCAGAGTGTTATCAGTCGACTTTGGACACGTTACCGAAGCACTGGTACCGTGGCTGAGCGCCATGGAGGACGGTATCGCTGCACCACACGGAGACAAGACCGATACATTCAAATCTTAACTCGAAGAGCTCCAACAATAACCGCCATGATGTTAGCCGTGAGGCTTCATCACTCTTCAGGGAACTTAATTAGCGACCAAACAGTCAGAAACCGCTTGCATGAAGTGAACCTTCATTCCCGAAGACCGCTACGGGTACCACCTATAGCAATGCACAATCGTAGGATTCGATATCAATGGGCTCTTGAACACAGAAATTGGGCAGAAGAACAATGGCGTTTCGTGTGCTTTTCTGATGAGTCTCGTTTTGGTATGAGACCGGATACAAGACGTATACGACACTGGAGAACCCCTGGACGCCAACAGCGATTAAAATCCTGCCAGGAAGTCCATCCTTATAGTGGTGGAACCATCATGGTATGGGCGGGTATTTGGATCGGCGGAAGAACTGAGTTGATTTGGATCAGAGGCAACCTCAACGCTCAAATTTATGCTGAGACGATTGTATCAGACGTCATCGTTCCTCTACAAGTGCAAATCGGTCCCTTATTTCAGTTAATGCATGATAATGCACGACCGCACACCGCAAGAGTTGTAAGACAGACTCTCGCCGCAGCTAACATCAATGTCCTGCCCTGGCCTGCTCAGTCGCCAGACTTGAACCCGATTGAGCATGCATGGGATATGCTACAGAGAAGAGCTCTGCCGAATATGGAGGGTATCCAGTCGCAAGAAGACCTTTTTTTGTTGTTGCAACGAACATGGGCGGCCATTCCACAGCGTGATTTGGATGAACTCATTTTGAGTATGCCAAACCGATGTTCTTGTGTTGTTAGTGTTCGCGGTAGAAACACGGATTATTAATTGTTTAAGTTACCCAATAAAATTTTAAAGAAAACTGTTATTTCAGTCTTTTTTTCGAACTTTTGTGTTAGTGGTTCAAATGTCAAAAATCCCTTTATTAGGAAAATGGCAAATTTCTTTATTAATGCAAAGGTGACTTGGTTTATCGTTACTGTGACAAACGAAAACACTTTATTTGATGAATCCTTAAAGAAAATTTTAATTAATATCAATCAGGAGAAAAGTTATTGCAAAAATATATGTTGATCCCTAGACACTTTTGATGTGTGTATCTGCCAGTGAAAGTATTGTTAAAATCTGTTTAGCCGTTTCGGAGATTAGCCGGAACAGACAAAAATTTTAATAATTATTTTTTTTTGTCAATAATTGCATTTAGTAAAAGCTGTTGTGTTGACATTACAAACAGACACTTATATTTTATAAATTCTGTGAGTTTGTATGTTTGTTAAGGCTACGCCGACCGCCTAGTGGCGCCCTCATCGTTTGTTTGGTTATTTCTTTTATTTTAGAATGAAAATGCAGAAAATAAGCACGTTAAGTTGTGCTCCACAAGATTATACGTTAATATTATTATAAACGGTGGTTTTACATTGTTTAGTTTTATTATAATCCGGTGAATGGGTAGTTGAGACCGCGAAATTCAAATATTCTTACGTTTTTTGCAATTTGCAGGTCAGTATCAGGTTGTATCTTGATCAAAATATGATTCGCGACAATAACAGGTACATATTTAGAGAATTATAATCATTAGAATAATTAATTAATACATCTTTCTAAGTTAGATTTCTACCACTAACACTTTTCTATAAGAGATTGGCCGTTGGTGGTAGAAATCTAACATAGAAAGATCTAATAATGATTCTAATTATTATAATTCTCTAAATATGTACCTGTTATTGTCGCGAATCATATTTTGATCAAGATACAATCTGACACTGACATGCAAATTGCAAAAAACGTAAGAAAATTTGAATTTCGCGGTCTACCACTATCAATTCACTTTAAAACGGAAAATAGTGGCCACTATTTTCCGCGGCGGTCGGCGTTGCCTTAATTAAACCGCAACATGAATTATTTTGCAAAACCGACTGTTGAAAAACAAGTGAAAGAAGTTGTTTGGAGCATGCCACGAGTTACCGCGACAAACGAAAACAAAAGACTCGCGCGCGTGTCGCTTGACGCAAGTCGTATCGGTTATGGTCTTGAACGAAGCCTTAATGGCTACACAAAATTTTATGAGCACACGCTTGGGTATTTGGGAAGACCATAACCTGGATTAGAACATAGAATACTTTTATCCCGGTGATACTTTCCTGTAGGATAATTTCCGAACTCCACCGAAAGCGAATACTAAATAAATGTTATTGTTACAGGCATACGAGAACAGCGACTTAGAAAGAGCTTAAAGAATTGTATCGGTAAAGGATGCAAAACATTTATCATTGAAGAGAAAGAAGAAGTAGGAAAGGACCCCGTTAAACTAGGTGACAAGGATAGACCCACCTCAGTGTTCAACGACTACCCTTACGAAGTCGCCATCTTGCTAAACAATAACAAAAGAGAGTTAAATACACCTCAAAATAATACAACAACCCTCGACAATGACATTAATGAGAACAGAAATAATTTAAGCAAATCTAACGACAACACTCAAAAGCCTGAACTGTCTGTGGAAACAGATTTCAAAGAAAATAACGATACAATTGCTACAAATATAACCTCACCAAAAAGAAGTAAGAAATATGATTTGGAAAGTGAAGTAATCAAAAAATTTGAATTCGATGAAGATATGAATAAGACTCAGGAAAATAATGAGCACAGTGAAGCTAAAGTAATAAATAGAAATATATTTGATAAAGACACCACTGTTTGGCATCAAAATGCTCCGATTCCTGATGTCAATGTCTATAAAGTGGTTCCTAAAGAACCTCAAAAGAGTAAAGCAGTTACTGAACGAGGACTTATTAAAGTAATCTCAATGCTGACAAAAACTTTCAAGAAGATAATAAAACAACACAACGAAATTAAAGATATTCATGAACGAATAAACGATGTGAACGATCAATTTGTCAAAAACGCAGGTGCGATCACAACCAAATTCCAAGATTTCGATGTTAAATATTTATATCTGTTGAAATTTTATGAAAAATTGAAAAATTTTGACGCGAAACTGGCCAACAAACAGGAATATTTCAAAATCAAAGAAAGGGAAATGGCCAATAATTTCAGAGAATTCGAAAATCAGCAAAATAAATTCCTACAACAGCAACAGCAGTTCTATAATATACAGAAGTTGATGCTTGCACAAAATGAGAAGATAAACGCCAAGCAAAACGTAATAGCAAAGACTCAGAGCGAAATATCTCACAGACAGAACAACTTCGCTAGAATACTGAAGAAGGCTAAGCAACTTTACTTAGAAAGCAGAAACCCGACAGCCAAACTAAGTTCGAATGTAATAAAACCATTCCACAATCCCAAACCAGCGGTGCCCAAACCACAGATAAGTACTACGACCCCGTCAACTGAATCAGTTAAAATAAACCTCTTTTCAATACCAACCTCCAATAAAATTGAAAACCAAGACGATATGATAATAAAAGAGAAAGACGATCAAACTATAGACGATTTAGTTTACAAATACTACTTCAATAACACATTCATTGATAATGTTATGAAGAACAATGTTCTGACTAGTCTAATGGGTGGCTCTCATAATCCTGGCGTACCTCGGAATGTGAAAAATAAAAGGAATGAATTGGAAACTACTATTTTATTCCCGATTTATGTGAACAATGATCCAGAAGCGATTGAGAGTAAGAATAGGAAGAGAAGATGGATCAATCATCATTCCAGACATAGGGGTAAGCGGCGGGAACGTGGCAAAGGAGGAGTAGCAAATATAATGAACGCTACAGATGCTAAAGTTAATAAAAATAAAGTAATAAATTATATCCCAGTAGTCGATGCAATTCCTAAAGTAAAGGATGAAGGAGATATAAAAACCCAGAACGACCCTTTTTTAAATATGGCGACGAATTTTTGCAATGAAATTCGTCAAAATGCAAACTCGCAAATGTTAAGATGGTGTGTCGAGAAGGCTTTGAGGAGACTGCAGTTTCTTGGTGAGTGTTTTTTTTTTAATTTATATATTTAGTTCTTCAAGGACACAAACATTTGCATTTCATTTCTATGATTATCGTATCTATCTTGTTATTAGAAATGTTGATATCATTCTGTTTCAATCTCAAACTTGGCTTGAGAACAGTTGTAAAATAATATTTCACTTATTCGGATAATTAACAAAATCTTTTTAACAATCATGACTTTTATGTTTGTGAAAACAATTCAAAACGAGACTATGACAGTCACAGCAGTTGGCAGTAAAGTGCCACATTTTTATTAGTCGATAATTCGGACGATATATGTCATGCGAGGACTCCTGCAAGCGGGGTGACTAATGAAAGTCACAATTCGATAACGCGGTCGGTACACTCCACCGTCTTGAATTTCATCGGTCGGTAAAAAGCGTTCGGAGACTCACACCCAATGAAAATGCAAGGAAAATGAGCCTTCAAAGAAATGGCTAAACGTACGGTGCATGTTCTCCGTATACCGCAATCGTTCTCTATCTACTAATGAAAACGGTTACCCGAATGCGGGCCATATGGCATCCGTTACAGAAATGTTCAGCGATAAGGGCACTTGGGCCTGCCGGGTCAGCGGGATTGTCCGAAAGGGTTACCGTTGGCCCAGAACATAGGAAGGAACATGGCTGGGCTTTAGTCAGTAAGAGTCTGACACTCCCTTCCGCTCCACCCAGAGCAGGTCATTTGATGATGATTTCCCATCCCCAAAAAAAAGACACTTGGGCATATATGCGGATATAGGATAATTAAGGCAACTGACATGAAATTAGAAAAGCTTTTAATAGTTCTAGTTGATATCCTCCTATAGTGCCTCTGGCACTCAAGGCATAGACAAGTAATGAGGTTACGTCTGGCGCAGATTAAAAAAATAATTTATTTTATTATCTATTTGCTAATATTTTACATAATTATTTATTTCTGTTTCTGTAACTGCCCGTGACATCACAGCGGGCCCTATCAGAATACCAGCGCTGTGACATTTATTTTTAAATGTCGCAGCATCATGCTGAGATAGGAGCCTTTTGGCGTCGTATAGGACTTTCTGTTTTATTTTCCTTTTGTTACTCGTTCTTTTTTTTTTATATATTACTTGGATTTTTATTTGACTGTGTTTAGTTTAGTTTGTGATCTTCCTGTACGAGTCGCAATAAATACTTTTTCTTTCTTTCTTTCTTTCTATATCATTTTAATGATGATGATGACACAATTTTCTCATCGATGCTCCAAACCAATTCTCTTTTATGCTTGTAACATAACTATATCCACATTTCAGATATGAACAATGTACCAGCGCTATCAAACGAAGCTCCAACGACCACAGCTCCAAAGACCACACTATCACTAAAACCGCGTAAAGCACATAAACACAAGGAGCATACTAAATTAAAACCAAAAGAAAATACTCTATTACAACCGTTGATCACCAAATTATATACTAAAGCGGCTAACGGGCTGAATGCAGTTAAAACGGTTCCTACTACTGCTAGCACTGCAACGGTTCCCGTCACGGCGACTACAGTTACTGGTGAGAAAACTTTGGTTATTTCATTTCTTCCAAAAAACTTCTAGCTAGGATACAGATAGTCTAGGAGCAAGGCCAATTACAAAATATACATACAGGGTTAATGGTAAAACATTAACAACCTCTTAAGAGGTCATTGTATCATCATGAGTAACGTTTACTATGAGACAAATTCAGAAATCGCGAAAAAAAAATCTGCTGTTCATTTCAAATCATTTTGACGAGTAATACGAACAAAAATGTAGGGAACAGTTGATTTTATTCGCGATTTCAGTTTTGGTCCCACAGTAAAAGTTGTTCATAATGATGAGTACAATTACCTCTTATGAGGTTGTTAATGTTTTACCAATAACCCTGTATACATGTTTGTCACATGTCTTCGAATTTTTGGTTCTAGGACACCGGTTTCTTCACAATGTTTTCCTTCACCGTTACACAACGGGACAATAATAGGCTGGTATAATTATAATTTAACTAACAGAAAATCGTTGTTCTTAGCTTCCCCAAGTACGAAAGCGCCATCATCAACCCCTCTCGCAACTACGAAGCTGGTCCCAGTGACACCAACTGAAAATGCGACGAACTTATTGGACGCTATGGCATTTTTCCCAGGTATGTTACGTAATGCCGGTGCCTCACATTACATTGTACCCAATTATTGTTCCGTTTATGTCCAATATCTGTCCAAGACCGATATACAGATTGGTGTATTGGATCCAAGACTACAACTTGTAGCCAATACACCCAATGTGAGGCGCCACCATTAGATTATGATTTTAGTCCAAGCTTGGCTTCAAATTGAATGGTCAATTATTGTACCCAAGATATGCGGCCACACATTCGCTACATATTGCAGCGAATATGCAGCATATGCATATGTAGTGCATATGTGTGTGTGTGCCTTTTGGCAAACATACTAGCCAAAAGCACTAGAAAGTTGCGAGTTCTTTTAGCGAGCAGCAGTCATGTCGGATGGGCAACGTTTCACTCTGGATACTTACGTCCACGCATTGAGCACATATTATTATTATTTAATCAACCAAGTTCGCCTGCAGTTAGGAAAAAGAAGCTAAGGAAAAGGCGATTCTGGATGATAAAAATGCACGCTGATCGAATAAAGTAATTTACAAAATATTATTTTGCGTTTAAGAACGTGTATATGTGAACTATTAACAGAGCGCGTACTGATGCAAACAATGTGTGGATCGAGAAGCGACGTTAACCAAGTTGCCCGTCTACACTCCTTCACTGCCCTCGCCTGTAATCGTGCACAAAAAACCGACACGGCAAGTTGACATTGGTTATTGGACGCAATGTTCCGTTTATGTCCAATATCTGTCCAAGACCGATCTACACATTGGTGTATTGGATCCGAGACTACAACTTGTAGCCATTATACCCAATGTGAGGCACAAACAGAACCCATGGGTTGCCTTATTTTCAATGGTCTAAGTGTCCTCGTTGGTCTAACGGTCGCAAGCACTATTGCTGATTATAAGGTCCTGGGTCCGATTCCCTGGGCGTGCAATGTGTTATTGGTTTTTACCATCTGGGGTTTCTCAGTGGCAGCCCGGAGTCTGAATTTGAGCCTGGTTGATGGCAATAGGAGGCCTATGTCCAACAGTGGACGTTTTTCGGCTGAAATGTTGATGCTGGCAATAAACTCGTCCCCTGTTTCTTATGGGACGGGCATAATTGGCGAAATGTGTCTGTACCAGTGCACCCTTCCCCTAAGCCTTCGGGCAATCCAGGCGTGACGTTGTGTATACAGGGTTATTGGTAAAACATTAACAACCTCTTAAGAGGTCATCGTACTCATCATTATGAACAACTTTTCCAATGGGACCAAACCTGAAATCGCGAAAAAAAATCAGCGGTTTCGTACATTTATCTATACATATAAAATTCAAAGTCCTGACTGACTGACTGATATATCAACGCACAGCCTAAACCACTGGTCCTAGAGACATGAAATTTGGAGTGTGTGTTCTTTGTGAAGAGTAGGTATCCACTAAGAAAGGCTTTTTCGAAATTCCACCCCTAAAAGGGTGAATGGGGGGAGGGTTAAATTTCACGCGGACGAAGTCGCGGGCAGAAGCTTTGTTCGTATAACTCGTCAAAATGTAGGGAACAGCTGATTTTTTTTCGCGATTTCAGGTTTGGTCCCATAGTAAAAGTTGTTCATAATGATGAGTACAATGACCTCTTAAGAGGTTGTTAATATTTTACCAATAACCATGTATGTGTAAGTTACAAAACTGTAAATGTGTCACTCTACAAAGAACAGTGTCTTACCAAGTAGGATCTACAGATCTGTCAGAAAAAGTGTACGCTTCGATAATCATCGTTTATAATAAATGAGCAGAGCAAACACACTAACAGTAGGCTCTCAATGGGTATCATTTTGACAGTGCAACAACATTTATTTGCGCCGATTCTGTTTTTTCACAAACTAAACTAAATTTAAGTTCAGGCATCTTTTTCTTTCTATTTCATTAAGAAAAGGACAGAAGATAAATCTAAGTTTAGTCCTGTCAAATTAGTCAGCGCCTGACGTAAATTGATGTAGTTTTAAATACTTAACCAATTTTTTAATCTCGTCTAAGTTGTCTATGGAGTATTTTAATTTGACAGGACTAAACTAATATTTATCTCCTGTCCTTTTCTTAATGAAATAGAAAGAAAAAGATGCATGAACTTAAATTTAGTTTAGTTTGTGCACAACAGAATCGGCGCCATTGCGTTATTTACGTTATTGAGCAGACACATTTTTCGAACATATGAAGCAATGGATTAGAAATATCCTTCAAAGTGCTTCAGATTGTGATTGATAGCGTGTTACGCAAGAGCACTGGGGGCCTAAAAAGGCCACTTTGGAGAATCATAAAAGAATAACATTATGAATCGTAATATAGCGTAGACAGTCAGTGTTTTTCTTTTTTTCGCTGCACTACGTATAATCAAAGAGATTGGGATTGGATTTCGATCGGATTGATTGGTATTTTAGCACAGACAAAAAAAAATAACTGAAAAATGCTTCACCAATGGGATTTATACGATTAATTTAACGGTTAACTGTCCATTATGTTATCCTTTTATGATTCTGCCAAAGTGGCCTTTTTAGGCTCCTTGGTATTATTTCTCTATTGCTTACTTAACATATATTTTTCTTTATTCAGATAATGAACAGCTCGAATCAAATTTAAAACAATATGGTAAGTCTTATTTACTCAAAATTTTATAAAAATAAGTTAGTTTTTCGAGACATCGCCAAGCGGTTGGTCGAGCCTTGACGTGACCAGAGGGCTCGCCTATTTTTTATTGCCCAAAGAATCAGCAATGCCATAACGTGGAAATGCTGCCATCCTTAAGCCTGGGATACACTAGGGAATATTTTGTCCCGCAACATGACGCACAACACTCAATATACGTGACGCTGCAACGTTGCATAATGTCCAGCAACATGCCCCGCAACATTGTACTTGACGCGGGGCATGTTGCTTGCTCCCGCCTCGAGAGCGAGCGCACGTGTCCCGCGTCAGTATCGCGCCATTTCTCACCGAGTGTAGTCGCGTGCGCAACGTGCCTCAAAATATGACTGTAGTGCGGGGAAATGATACCGTGCTGTCACTTCTGGAGCTTTACGAAAGTCATGGATTGTTGAGGGATACTTCACACCGTGATTATCGAAATAAAATAAAGAAAAATGACGCGTGGGAGGATATAGCCAAGGCGCCTGAATTACAAGGAAGCATAAGAATCTCCAGTCGACAAGTACTTTAATATAATGGTAAGTCTGATATGAGGACTAATAGCGTTCCGTAGTATTGTATCCTGTTTGGCTATGGAAGGTCCGATCATTTGCAATAAAGTTTCAAAATCAGATGATGACATTCGAGTAAAATCCACAGACGATCCGTCAGGCATTCGGAGATCACTTAGAATATTAACTCTTCTTTCTCGTTGTAGTAAGAAATTCCGCATCCACCACCTTCTCTTTCTCTTACGTTTCAACGCACTCGATATAATTACTATGTACGCAGCACTAATAGCCACAACCTCCTCGGGCGACATTTCTATGATCACTGACTAGTGTGGCCTGCAAAATGTTCTGCGACAATTGTCTCTAAACAATTCACGTAGTTGTTGAAGGACATGTTCCGCAACATGTTTCTTCATTTGCCCGTTAGTGTATCCCAGGCTTTATGGGCACTTTTCCTATTGAGAACGATGCGGACGAATCTTTTGATGTTAATTAATTGTTTCTCCTGCTTTTTATATACTTCTATATTATTATTGTTTTAGGACTGTGAGCTTTTTAAATTATGTAAATATGTTGTAAATAAATAATTAATGTAAAAAAAAAATCGAGTGTGCTTATGACCACACGACTGAAGTGAAACTTAAAGAGAGAAAGAAAATGTGCGCGCGCACTGCTGTCTCTTGCTTATATCCCCCACTTAACTTCCGTTCGCCTTGCCCGATCACACTTTTCGTAACGCTTACGTCACGCGTTCGCCAGCTTACTCCCCAAGTCAAGCGTGCGTAAAGAAGTTTCACTTCAAAAATATGGCTGAATATCGGGATGTTAAAAAAATACTTTCTTTGACAGTTATAAAGCCCGATCCTGAAGGAACCGTGTACTTCGAAGGGAGTATTCATGCCAGCGATATACGTAAGATTTTAATACTTTTATGTAAATCATTTTTTGATCGACTGTCAATATTTTTTTTCTTACAACAACCTGTCTTACCAAGATGTATCGTGTTAACCAGTAATTGGGTTGTGGAGGTCAGATAGGCAGTCGCTCCATATAAAATACTGGTATTCAGCTGCAGCAGCCGACCCCAACATAGTTGGGAAATGGCTAGATATGATCTTGTTACTAATTTTTGTCAATAATCTAACCCGTTATTACCCGATTTCTATGTCTTACGTACCGTTGTATATAACACTTGTAACCTAACCACCTATTCATTACACGTAGAAACCAATAAACGAAAGATTCGTTGTATAATACCTAGTAACCAATAACTTAACGATTCGTTTGAAACCAATGAACTAATGACTCGTTATTTACAAAAAAGTCGTTATTTCTAAAAAAAACTTATCGTTATTTAAAAAAGATGCGTTCTTTAAAAAAATAACTCGATATTTTTTTTTTTCAAGAAAATTCATTCTAAAGCTAGTACCTAAAAAAAGCCTCGAGGCATAAAGGGCGCGCTCACTTACAGGGTAGAATAGCATAGGATCCGGGTACGCACCCACCCTGTTAAAAAAGTCAATTACAACGATACGTAATAGGAACCGGGTAAAAAAAGAGATTAATTGTTTTCCACAGTTGACAGCGATAATGATAGCCAAAGTATAGACGATATAATGCCAGGCCTTGAAAGTAACTCTCGCGTTGACATGGACCCCCTTGCGATTGACCTTCAGGCCCAAAGAAGGGCGATTGTGAGGAAGTAAGTATGCTATTACGCTTTTTTTAAAAAACAGGGTGAGTTTGGGTCTATTGAGGTATGAGGAGCAAGGTGTAAAGTTCACATGTCGGGCCGTTGTATCTATGCTAGTTGCGCGGTAAACTCTGCTTGCGCGATGCAGGATTTTGCGTGACGTCAGTGTGATGCGTAGTTCGAATGTGGCGTTGTAGATGGCGCCACACTTTAAGTAGTTTTAAAGATTATTTTTACCCCAATCACCCAGAAGGAAGGTAACGTTTTTTGAGTGTATGTGTTTGATGTTTTATACTAATTGTTTTGTAAGATTTCCATTGTGCGCTGTTAAGGTCTCTGTACACAGCCGGCGTGGCGCGGCGTGGCGGGGCGGCGACGCGGCGCTGGCGCGACGGCATCGTTCACACTGCGGGCGCGATCACGTCCCGTCCCGCCGCGGCCATAAACAGTGTTTTTATACTGCCTAGGGCCCAAATCGTACAAACATACGTGAGCACGAACACATTCGATTAGTTTTTCGACATCCATTTTTGTAAAACAATACAAAATCTCATTCATGCTCCGTCTCGTCCGACGCGACGTGTTCACGGCCCGCCCCGCCGCTTCTGACTTGTATTCCCGCTCGGCGCGGCGGCGGCGTGGCGCGACGGTTACCGTCGCGCCGAGCTGGACGGCTCTGTGTGGCGTCGTCAGTAATATCTAGTACATTACAACTGCTCAGCGTCGCGTCGCCGTCCCGTCCCGCAGCGCCGTGCCCGCTGTGTGCAGACAGAGACCTTTATAATTTGTTACGTGACGAGATTATCGTGAACGTCCTCGTCCACGTCACGGTATCACGTTATCACAGGTAAGTAAAATGTATTGAAATACATCGTCACGTTAGAAATTATAAAAGCCCAGCTATGTTATAGGGTTTTTCTATTGAGGGTTTTACAGCATTATCTCATTGTCTTGATTTGTGCCCGGTTGATGCTTGCCCACATTTTTCTGCGCACGAGCAGTGGTGTTCACGATGACTTGTGTCCAATTGCTGGTGAACTTGCGCCTCGCCTTTTTGCCGCTTCGCCGATGTGGCCGAAAGGTTCTGGGGTGACGACCGCGTTCCGGAAGACGTAGCGTTTGGAAGGCCTTCCACAAGGTGGACCGAGAACCTTGTGAAGACCGCAGGAACCCGTTGGATGCGAGAAGCACAGAACCGGTCGAAGTAGAGGTGCTTGGGGGAGGCCTATTTTTAAACTTATATTTTGAATTGTTTCTTCATTTGTCTTTTTTTTTACATTGTTCTCACATATAGAAGCAACAAGAATAATGTACCCAGGATTTTGTAATAACTTGATTTAAAAGAGTGTCCATGGAGTTTCTTGCCCGTTCTTCTCCATAGAGATCTACGTTTTGGAATGGGCAACTAGCTTCAACTTTCTGACTAACTGACAGACTATTTAATTTTGACAATTCAAAAGTGCCTGTACAAGGTTTAATTGAAATAAATGCTTTGAGTTTGAGTTTGAGTTTGCCTGTGTCCAGCAGTGGACGTCTTTCGGGTGAAATGATGATGATGAAACGTGTGTGTACTTCGCACACTGCCTGCTCCTTGATTCTGCCCCGTTGGTCTCGTGGTCACAAGTGCGACCACTGAGCGTGGGGTCCCCAGGACCCCACGCTCAGCGATCGCACTGGTTCTATTCCCAGATCGGGAAAAGTGTTAGTGGATTGTTCCATTAGCAAATTTAGTTGGCGGTGTGACACCCCGTGGCTCGGCAAGCACGTTCAGCCATTGGTACTGCACCTTTTTTTTTAAATTTGATATGGGTTTGCTCTTGACTCTAGTCTAGGTCAGAGGTGAGAGAGACAAAGTCGACGATGGAGTGAGCTCACCCAGAAGAAGCTTGTTCACTCTTACTTTGCACCTGATCCCTCTCCGGTTGTGTCGGATTACTTGCCGTCCCATCGGACTGTGAGAGCAAGGAAAGAGAGAGTACATATGTGTCTGTGTCTGCAAAAAAAAATCAGCTGTTTCATACATTTTGGTCAAGTAGGTATTGAAGTTTTGTATGAAACAGCAGATTTTTTTTTCGTGATTTCAGAGTTGGTCCCATAGTGAAAGTTGTTTATATTCATGGGTAGAACACCATGAAAAAAATTGGATGGTCTTTGAAAAGTAACCCTGTATATCCATTTCTTTCATTATATGGATTTTGACATAGCACTGAAATTAGACACACGTTCAACAAGTGCTTAAGTTTTTATAGTAAGACCCCTACTTTGTCTCTTGTTACAGGTTGAACGAGAAAATTAAAATGTCACTGGGTTAAATAACAAGCCTTTAAAATACAAAACTAATTTGAAAAAGTTAATACTACAAGAAGCATATTTTAATTTAAAATAATGAAGTCTTAAATTAATTATAATTTTTTTACCTAATATGTAAGGTAGTGATAATTATGATAGAACTCAAACAACTCTTGAAAGAAGATATAATTGCCGCGTTTCTGTAGTACCTCGAGCATGTTCGCACCCATGACTTTTGTGCCATGATGAGACTAAAGACAGAGTCACTTTTGCATAGGGCGCGGTCGGGCTCAAATGGCATTAAGTAGTATGTTAACAAATAAACTTTACTCACCTTTTCTGCATACTGGTGAAGCAAGAAGAATGATAAGTTTTTATTATTCAATTCTTTGTGTGTTTTACTAACATAGTTTATAAGAGTTTTGTAACTAACTCATGGACCTCTGATGAATGAATTATTATTATGTAATGGCCACCAATGAGAGGTTTTTCTTTTGAGTATTAAAAAAAAACATAGTTTCCAAGAACCCTGAAGATGGCGTTGAACTGACTACGTTACTAGGTGCCAAAGTCAAAACGCTTGGAAAAAAAAACATTGCGTCACGTCATATACGCTCATTGAGTGATAGTTTCGTTTGCTTTCGTTTTACGACCTCAAAATTACATCCAAGTGAATTAATTAAAAAATTATGTGACGTTCCGTTCCTTGTAGTAACATACCAAGTTCAGCGCCATCTATCCAGTGACTAGGGAAGCGTTAAAAAAAAGAAAAAGAAAACGCCGTCCCCGACGAATAAAATGGTAATGCACTATTACGATAGTTTTAACTTTATTGCATATTCGATATTTAGAGGTCCGATTACACCTTGTCAATTTTTTTCAAACGTTTCCTACGGTTATCTCAGAAGATACAAGATTTTTATCTGTATTGTAATTACTTTAACAATATTATTTATATGTATGCTTAATAGACTTATGGCAACGAATAAAATTGTTAGAGAGTATTACAATACTTTCGATACGTTACATTTCCAGTAAGATGCTCTTACCATTATATTCGCGGGAAAAATATTCGACATAATTTGCGTAAAGCTTAATACAATTTTATTCTGTAACAGACAATTTTATTTTAGAATCGTTAAGTTTTTTACGATATATTTCATTAAAAATTGAAGAAAGTAAATATTTATTACTGTATCCTTTCACTACAATTTTTTCTGTAATCGATTTAACGATTTATGCTGTGATAATTCTGCCTTACACTGAGGAAATAATGGTAGCATTATTTCCTCAGTTCTGCCTTACAAACCACAACATTACGAAATTTTAATAACAACGTAAACTAACTGAGCTCTAAAGATAACTGGTCACTAAAACCGCCTTGGTCTAGTGGTAAGAATGCTACCTTCTCGATCTGGAGGTCGCGGGTTCGATTCCCGCGGGGAACAGCAACTTCAAGTGCTGTTTCTAGTTGGGCTACGACCTAGCAGGCTGATCACCTGACTCATCATCATCATCATCATTTCAGCCGAAAGACGTCCACTGCTGGACATAGGCCTCCCCCAAGCACCGCCACTTCGACCGGTCCTGTGCTTCCCGCATCCAACGGGTTCCTGCGGCCTTCACAAGGTCATCGGTCCACCTTGTGGGAGGCCTTCCAACGCTACGTCTTCCGGTACGCGGTCGCCACTCCAGAACCTTTCGGCCCCATCGGCCATCTGTTCTGCGAGCAATGTGCCCTGCCCACTGCCACTTAAGTTTGGCAATTCTTCGGGCTATGTCGGTTACCTTGGTTCTCCTGCGGATCTCCTCATTCCTGATTCGATCACGTAGGGAAACTCCAAGCATAGCCCTCTCCATTGCCCTTTGGGTGACTTTTAGCCTTCTTATAAGGCCCATTGTGAGCGACCACGTTTCCGTTCCATAAGTCATCACTGGCAACACACACTGGTCAAAGACTTTCGTCTTGAGACACTGCGGTATGTGGGGCGAGAAGATATTGCGTAGCTTCCCGAACGCTGCCCAGCCGAGTCGGATTCGTCGATTGACCTCTTTCTCGAAGTTAGACCTACCTAACTGGACAGTTTGTCCTAGGTAAACATACTCGTCCACGACTTCGAGTGTAGCGTCTCCGACTTTTATGAGAGTGGGTGTTACATGGGCATTTGACATGACCTTCGTTTTGTCCATATTCATTTTAAGACCCACTCTTTCGGAGGCTCTACTGAGGTCATCGAGCACTGTACTGAGGTCCTCCATAGTCTCAGCCATGACTACGATGTCGTCGGCAAACCGAAGGTGAGTTATGTACTCGCCATTGATGTTGATGCCAGCCCCTTTCCAGTCCAGAAACTTGAAGACATCCTCCAGTGCAGCGGTGAACAGTTTCGGAGAGATAACGTCTCCCTGTCTCACACCTCGCTGCAGAAGGATAGGTTTCGAGGCCTGATCCTGGAGTCTGACTGACATAGTGGCGTTTTCGTACAGACACTTCAGCACTTCGATGTATCGATAGTCGATCTGGCACCGTTGAAGAGACTGCAGCACAGCATGTCTCGATCGAATCAAAGGCTTTCTCGCAGTCCACAAACGCTAAGCAGAGAGGCAGGTTATACTCTTCGGTCTTCTGTATAACCTGTCGCAGCGTATGGATGTGGTCTACGGTGCTAAAGTCTTTACGGAATCCGGCTTGTTCGGGAGGCTGGAAGTCGTCAAACCTGCGCGCGAGATGGTTCGTGATGACTCTCGAAAACAGCTTGTAGACATAGCTCAGGAGTGAGATGGGCCTATAATTCTTAAGGAGGGCATTATCGCCCTTCTTAAAGAAAAGTATCACCACACCTCTGTTCCATGCCTGTGGTGTTTTGCCCTCGAGTATGACGGAACCAAACAGCTTCTGAAGGGCCTTCAGAACGGGTCCTGACTGTCCGACATAAAAGATGATCCGTGCTATCGATGCCGGAGGAGCACGTAAATTAGTCCGTCCTGCACCTGATCTCTCGCCGGTCGTGCCGGTCTACCGTCCCATCTTGTAATGGGAGTGTTGGAATAGTGAGTACCTACACTTGTGTATTATTAAGAAGCAGTTACCCTGGGTAGCTAAACTTCTCGTCGTCTACATGTTCAGAGACTTTAGAGTCTGAAAGTTCGCTCGGGTTAGCCTCACAGCTCGTGAGGGTCATTAAACGCATGGTAGTGTTGTGGGATTGCTGATTCAGTTTCTGTTGCAATTGAGGCTGTCGGTCTTCGTCCTCGCCTGGGTCTAGTTATTTGCAACTCCCTTTCTAGTTCCAAATACTCTTCTTCGAAGTTATACTTGAATTGAAGAGTTAAATTGGACACCCTCACTTCCATTATTTAATTTTGTTTCCTTCAGTGTCTTTTAGCCAGTTTTTCCCACAAAATAGGCTTGTGTCACAAAATAGTCTGTGTGGTGCCGGACTTAAAGAATACCACCACCCCATACTTCTCGTGGGTGTCGTAAAAGGCGACTAAGGGTCTAACCGGAGAATGGGCAGCAGCGTTCTCTATGCATTCCACCACCATACCATACTGCGATCGCCAACCCGCCTGCCAAGCGTGGCGATTATGGCAAACCCTCCCCATTTTGGGAGAGGCATATGTCCAGCAGTGGACGTCTTTCGGCTGAAATGATGATGATGATGACCATGCGTTTAATGACCCCCTCACGGGCTGTGAGGCTAACCCGAGCGAACTTTCAGACTCTGAAGTCTCTGAACATGTAGATGACGAGAAGTAGAGCTACCCAGGGTAACTCTTCATAATAATAAAGAATTAAGTATTCAATTTAAGTTGATAGTTCCTAATTTGTTGATTTTTACAAACAGTTGTTATTAATTATGTATAAATAAAAAATAATTAGGCAGATTCCTTTTATTTCTTCGCACATTACCTTGTACACGTACAAAATATTTATTCAGTATTTGATACTTGCCTCCAGTTACTATTATACAATTTCCATGGAATACACACGTAAGTTGCTATTACTGTAACCTGTAATTGATTGTTTGTCAGCGAATAAAATGGTAATAGTTCATTACGATATGGGTTCCTATCACAATTTATCAGACAATAACATAGCAATCCATTATTTACGGTAACGTATTACATGAGATTTTACGCGAATCATATCGTAATGTCGCTTTACAGTTAAGTTTGTGCCTTTAATTCATGGTAAATTGAATTTAATTAATAACTCATTTCTATAAAAGTTCTAATTATTTATTAAAGTAAACAATTACTTTGTTAAAAATCACCTTTCTTTTGGTATTTAAACAATCCCGATACGTATGTTAGTTATTGAGATATTCACGAAAAACTGTTTTTTATTTTTCCTGTAAAATTTAGTTTTTACGATTACCACTTTATTCGCCGGGGACGGCGATTATTTAAATATCTCATTAAATCATAGGTTATGTTAGAGAATGAAAGAAATGGAGAAGAAATAGAATAGAAAAAAACAGTGACACTCCGGGACTACCGACAGAAGTGAAGACAAAACACAAACAGAATACTTTGCCATCACTCACTGACATATCGAATATACCTACATTAAAACCGAGTACATCCCGAGGACAGCCGAACATCAAAAATGTGTGTGATGTCAGGAATGAAGTTCCTAATGCGATATTCGGACGCTCACACACTCGTATGTAATAGAAACTGACAGAGAGAGATATACATATAAGTTTTTAGAAGCTCTCTTAAAGTTGTCGCCATTTTGGAAATTAATTTTGACCCTGCTATCAGGTTTAGCACCTTCAAAAACCATGAAAACGAGATCCATGCCGATTTTTTTTTAAATTTCGTATCCGCTCTTTTGGATTTTCATTTTGGCACTATTGGCTTCAGCAACCTTTGGTGCAAAAATTTTAAAATGTACGCAGCCCTCAAACTTAAGTGGCAGTGGGCAGAACACATTGCTCACAGAACAGATGGCCGATGAGGCCTACAGGTTCTGGAGTGGCGACCGCGCTGGAAGGCCTCCCACATGGATGACCGATGACCTAGTGGGTGTAGGCCTATGTTCAACAGTGGACGTCTTTCGGCTAAAATAAAGATCATGATCACCAAGCATTCTAGCAATAGGATGACGAGGGTGACTTCAAGTTTTAACAAATACGTGTGATCAACAAAATGGTCTTGTGTCCCGAGCTGGACTCCACAGCTCGGGACATGATATCCAGGCTTGGGCAATCTAATAACACTGCTACAAGGAACTTTTGGCGCTCGACTGATGTTAACAGGTGCTGTTGGTACACATTTGTGCATTATGGAAGGCCGTTCAAAGCTAATGAGAGGTTTTTCTTTTGAGTATTAAAAAAAAACATAGTTTCCAAGAACCCTGAAGATGCCGTTGAACTGACTACGTTACCAGGTGCCAAAGTCAAAACGCTTGAAAAAAAAAACATTGCGTCACGTCATATACGCTCGTTGAGTGACAGTTTCGTTTGCTTTCGTTTTACGATCTCAAAATTACATCCAAGTGGATTAATAAAAAAATTATGTGACTTCCGTTACTTGCAGTAACTTACCAAGTTCAGCGCCATCTATCCAGCGACTAGGGAAGCGTTAAAAAAAAAAAGAAAAAGAAAATCCCTCATTGTAGACGGCGTGATCATAGCTGTATTTGAATTAAGAATTTAAGATATTTTTCAAGTTATGGAACAACCAACTGAATGTCATAACAAAGTTCAAATTCCATTGCAACCAAAAACTTAGGACCGTTTTGTTAAAACTGGTCACTCAAAAATCAACTTAAAATACATTTCACTAAAATAGATAACTGATTGAGTGGCGATGGAATGTAAATTATCTGAGATTATGAATCGACAACCTACAATAAATTTGACATTTCGAGTTTGGTTTCGTTATTTTCGGTGATTTCAATGTTTTAAATCAAGTATTTAATATTCATGGAAAGTGTCCGAATTTTAAGCCTTAGGTATGTCCTCGTAGTCACTTTCTTCAAAATGTTTCCGACATAACCTCGAATCCTGTTTTTTTTAATCTCTTTGAATAGCTTTAAGTCACAATCTATTTTAGGCTCTTTCGGGAAATGGTAGAGTCCTATTTCGGAGTATTTAGAAACAAAACAATGCGCCATTTTCGCATATAAAATAAAACCACCTCACGCCGTTTATGAAACTAGCTACGATAGCGCCATTTTGACAGTTACCTTCCATTTTTTGTGCAATGAATTGAAAAACAAGATGGCGCCGTTAGTTCCGATTTTCGACGCGTCACAAGATCCTTGTACTACTACAGACTGCCATTTACAGTTATTTTACGTCTTACAGCAGCAGCCTAACAGCAACCTTATTGTGACGAGAATAAAGATCAATGATTTTGACAGACTTTCAATGGCAGCAATCCAACAGCGACCTTATTAGAATGAGAATAAAGATCACAGTGATTTGGACAGTGCTGAAAAGTCAGAGGTAAAATATCTGTGAACGGACTTTATGTATAGTGTAATTAATGTAAATGTAAATAACTGTTTGACGTTTTAATTTATTTATAGAATAAAAATGTGTAATAAAAAAAGTATTATCTATGAAAAGAGTATTTTATATAGGTACAGAAGAGAAAATGCATTTTTTTTATAATTATGTAAGATAATGCAACTTGAAGGACTAGAATAAGCTGGATATTTTGTGCGAATTGTAACTTATTTAGGTACGTCATTTAAGAGCGTTTACGCCGAACGGCATTTCATACAAACTTTCAAGCCCTTGTTTTTCGAAGTGAATGAACCGATTTTAATGTAACTTCATACGCATAAGCAGGATACAAAGGTATAAAAAGTTAGTAGAGAACATTTTCGAAAAATAGTGTTACAGCCAAATTAGACCGATTTTAAACTTTCTATAGAAACAGAGATTTCCATTTATCTTTATTTAAATAAGACATTTCGAAAATGTTTTCTACTAACTTTTTAGACCTTTGTATCCTGCTTATGCGGAGGAAGTTTCATTAAAATCGGTTCATTAATTTCGAAAAACAAGGGCTTGAAAGTTTGTATGAAATGCCGTACGGCGTAAGCGCTCTTAAAAAAATACTTTTTTTTACGATTCTTTGGTCAAAGATTCGTAAAAAAGCATGGAATAAGTATGTTCTGCAATTTTTTTTACAAAAAACTTATTTTCAATGTGTACTTAGTTAATTCTAGTACCTAGTGAACAAAAAATGCAATTTTATTATTTTGTAATATTAACATCAAAAATTATTGTCGCTTAATAAAATACGTCGTGCATAATAATTTGGTGTGCTTCATTTGTATTTTCCTTTTCTACTGAAGAACACTGGTATTTTCGTCTTAGGGCTGATTTTCCAACGCCTTAATTTTATCAGGGAATAATTTTGAATTTTTGACAGTTCTTCCTTATAAAAACTGTCAGACGTCAATTTACGACTAAAAACCACGACTAAAAATTTTCGTCGATTGAAAAATCAGCCCTAAGACACATGGTTATAATAAGACATAACAACATCAAGCTTGTGTTGCCTGGGTTCAGCAGAGGCGTACAGACGCCACCACATCAAGCTACCCGAACCTGTCAAATCCCAATCAACATTGAACCTTATGCTTTAGCGATAAAGTCTTACTTATATAATAATAATAATATGTACAAGTATATAAAAAGTAGGGGAAATAATCAAAGGGCATCAAAAAATTCGTCCGTATCGCTGTCAACAGGAAACGTGCCCAAAAGGCTGGCAGCATTGCCACGTTGTATGGCAATGCTGATTCTTTGGCCAAAAATAGGCCAGGTCTCTTGTCACGTGAAGAGCCGACCAACCACTTGGCCATGTCTCGAAATACTAAGTGGACACTCGGGCCCCATGGCCCTAGTGTTTCAACCCCAGACGGCTCAAACATAGAAGTTCCAAAGAGATTGGAGTATTTACGCCGTTTGAGGTTTTCCGCACCTACAGCAGCCGCCCCAGCACAGCTCACCGTGCTTGTAAGATGGGATGTCGCAAGGGTGTCGACACACGTTGCTTCCCACACCAAAGGCCTACCCAAGGCATTATGGTCATTCCGTTTGGATAAAATTGAAAATCTATTAAAGAAAGACAGATTGTAGTATCTTGATGTGCCTATAATAATAATCCTATCTATCCTATATATCCTATGTTATCCTTGGGTGCACTTGCATAGTGCATACAGGGATAATCGTCGGTTGGTGCCGCATTTCATTAAAATTTCCTAAGGGGCCTCTGCGAGTTGGCTTCGGCCCTTCGTACGCCTTCCAAAAGACCGGGACCCCATGGTCCCGAGATACCTATATAAAATGATAATAATAATAATAATGAACTATACCTACAAGTAACATTATCGGCGTCGTGTTTCGCTGCGTGGTGTCGCGGAAACGTCGATATACGACACCTTTCGGCCAAAAGTCCTCTTTCAGACAGGTCTGTAGATGTTGGGTTGGAAATCGTACCACGAATGACTTAAAGTTGATGTTGTGGCGCGATTCCAACCTTTCGACCCTCAGAGTCTAGTTGGCCTTCACCTTCAAATACTGCACGACTTCCTCAGTTGTCGTGGAGTGATGCAGACGCGAAAGGTACAGCTGCGTCGTAGGCACAGCAGGGCGCAGCAGCATGTTGGGTCCACTCAGTGCGGTGCCACACAGGTTACGAGAACAGGGCTTGTTCTTCTTTCTTTCTACTTTCGTGTAATCCTCCTCATCAACTTACCTGGCTCTTGGCCAAGAGCAACAGACCGCAGTCAGGGCAGGTTGAGCACCCTTTACCAGGTGCCTATAGTACACCTACATCCAGTTTGTTTAAGCCCCATGTAATAGGGGGCTATTGCCATTAACGGTGTACAAATCTAGGCCCCGGGCTGCTAGTCAGCGGGATTGTCCGAAAGGGTGACCGCTGGCTCGGAACGTAAAGGGCTAAGGAAGGAACATGGGTGGGTTTTAGTCAGTAAGAGTCTGACACTCCCTTCCGCTCCACCCAGAGCGGGAGGAGTCATTTCCCATCCGCAAAAAAAAAAAACAAAAAAAAAGCTGCTAAGAAAAATCCTAACAACAGCAGTAGCGCTTGCCACCTTAGACCAACTAGGCAGTCAAAATAGTTGAAATGTAGTTTAAGAAGAAAGTCTCTCCGACCGCAGAGACTTTTTGAAGAAACCTAAGTAAAAAATCATAACTCGAGGTTTGGCTCTCGCCTATTTTCTGCTCCAATATTAGACCAATTCAAAAGATATTTCGTGAACAGAATAAGAAGGATATATACTGTGTCCCTATGTTTTTCATTTTTTCAAATTTGTGCACTGGGCCTCTGTTGACTGCGGCAATTTTTGAGGGTTCTGGTGCTTATAAAAATAATGGATCATCCAAAAAAAAATACTTAGGGACACAGTATATTATATCCTTCTTATTCTGTTTCAGTATTTATTTATTTATTTAAACTTTTCGCACAAAAAAGTACAAAGGCGGACTTAATGCCTTAGGCATTTTCTACCAGTCAACCAAGGGTGGTGAAGAGATTGGATGGCAGGTACTTTGGTTGAGAGGAACAACGATAAAAAAAAAAACAACTATTAAAACTAGGTATACGAATACATAAATAGGTTACATAGATAAATAGGTAAAAAAAATCTGCTGTTTCATACAAAACTTCAATACCTACTTGACCAAAATGTATGAAACAGCAGATTTTTTTTTCGTGATTTCAGAGTTGGCCCCATAGTGAAAATTGTTTATATTCATGGGTAGACCACCATGTAAAAATTTGGAAGTTCTTTGAAAAGTAACCCCGTATGTAGTAACTAACTGACGATCTACTTAATCTACTAAAAATTTGAGCCTGCCTAGCCTTTTCCCAACTTTTTTGGGGTCGGGTAACCGGATGCAGCTAAGTATTTTACATGAAGCGACTGCCTATCTGACCTCATCAAACTATTTAGGTACTGGGTGCGATGCCCCTTTGTAAGACTGGTTGTCAGACTTTTAGGCTTCTGGCTACCCGTAACGGCTGTCAAAGATCTACGAATGACAGACGGGACTAACGGGCGGAAGTAACCAAAATAGCCTAACTTTAATATGATTTTTCATGAAATTGATAAGACTTAGGTATGAAATAAATATAACACGAGTAACTACATGATATTTCCATACTTAGTGTGCAAAAGAAACACAAAATATGAAAATCTTCTCGATAAAAAAATCATCACGAAGTTACGTCCAATTTTCACGACTTTTCGATTTGTTTGGGAGGCACGGAGTGTTCTCGATATGTATTGAGAGCGACTGCCTATCTGACCTCCACAACCCAGTTACTGGGTAATACGATACCCCTTGGTAAGACTGGTTGTCAGACTTTCGGGCTTCCGACTAACGACTGTCAAAGATCCATGAATGATAGCCGGGACCAACGGCTTAACGTGCTTTCTGAGGCACGGAGGGGTCACGGTATGTAAAGATGGTCACCCATCCACAGACCAACCGCGGCAAGCGAAGCTTAATCTGATCGATCGACCTGTGCGCCTGTTATTATTTAGCCACGGGCCCCCTGCCACATACCCTTGCTTGAGGGGTATTCAAACCAAAATTGAGAATTAGTGACTGCATCAAAATCAAGGCAATAATGTTATCGCTCGGAAAATTTGTCCTTTTACGAGATGGGAGGGCAAAAAAGATGAAAAAAATAGAACGAACGATAAGACGATTGTTTACCAAATGTTTTCCACTGCAGACCTAACCGCTGGCCGTCGTGCACGCTCTCCAATGTAAGCAATTTTTTTTAATACCTTAGTTTTTTTAGGGGTTTGTAATAAACAAACAGCCGCACGCGTCCATCGATCAGGTTAAGCTATGCTTGCCACGATTGACCCGTGGATGGGTGACCATCTTTACATAAAAAACCCCTCCGTGCCTCGGAAAGCACGTTAAGCCGTTGGTCCCGGCTGTCATTCTTGGATCTTTGGCAGTCGTTACGGGTCGTCTGAAGCCCAAAGTCTGACAACCAACCAAGGGGTTTCGTATTACCCAGTAACTGGGTTGTGGAGGTCACATAGGCAGTCGCTCTCAATACATATCGAGAACACTCCGTGCCTCCCAAACAAATCAAAAAGTCGTGAAAATTGGACGTAACTTCGTGATGTTTTTTTAAGGGGTATCGTATTATCCAGTAACAGGGTTGTGGAGTTCAGATAGGCAGTCGCTCCATGTAAAATACTGGTATTCAGCTGCATCCGGTGAGACTGGAAGCCGACCCCAACGTAGTTGGGAAAGGGCTAGGCAGATGAGATGATGCCTTTTTTTAGGGTTCTATAGTAAAACAAGCAATCGGAAATTTTATTGCAACCAGCTTGCGGGAGAAGTAGGTAAACTTGTAGATTTGATTTGATTTGATTTGATTTTATTTTTTGTAAGTAGGTTTGTACAAACACTTTTACACGTCAATCATGTTTTTTTTTAAACTAGATGAGGTCGGCGTTTCCTATCTGACTACTCTGAGAAGAAAGGCCGAAACAAACTCAGAGGTCACAGTCTCTTTTAAAGTCCAGACATAATCTTGGTCAGGTTATATGAAGACCATGTAGATCGATGTCTGAGATGGTCTTTTGAGGAAAGAACCACACAGATTGAGAGGACCTGTCCAGTCAGTGCACGCATTTGTCAGAAATCGTGCAGCTCAACTCAAGACTTAAGGAGCTCAACGATTCGACGAACAATACCAAAGAAAGGACATTTGGGTAGGCCACATAAATTACTCAAACTGCCAGACCATGAGAGAAAAAAAAAAAAAAAAAAAAATGACCCACATCGTCTTCACATTCACAAATCACAATGTAAAAAAAAAAAAAATTATAAATATATAATACTTTACAAAGTAAGTACATGTCATTGTTTATAAAAAAAAAAATCATTAATGTCAATGTGTATATAAAAAAAAAAAAAAGTCATTCAAAATGCAGAAATTTGAAGCAGCTCAATCCCAAGCCTTTTTGTCCTCAATATAATCTTTAACGGTATAAAAGGCTTTCTGGCACAACTTACGTTTAATGAATGATTTGAATTTATTGAGGCTTAGATCTTGAACGTGGCTTGGTAGCTTATTATAAAAGCGTATACATTGGCATCTGAACGAGCCACCTATTTTTTTGAGCCTTGTTATAGGTACAACAAATTTGTGTTTATTTCTAGTATTTATATTATGGATATCACTGTATTTTTTAAACAATTTTATGTTTTTATGGGCATATAAAAGATTTTCATAAATATACTGAGAAGGCACAGTCATTACATTAATCTCTTTAAATTTGTCTCTGAGAGAGTGTCTCGGACTTAATTTATAAATTGATCGAACAGCTCGCTTCTGTAAAACAAAGATAGTCTGAATATCGGCGGCATTTCCCCACAATAGAATACCGTACGACATTACACTATGAAAATAGCTAAAGTACACTAAACGGGCAGTCTCTATATCAGTTAAATTACGAATTTTTCTAACAGCATATGCTGCGGAACTTAGCTTTTTTGACAATTTATCTATATGTGGACCCCACTGAAGCTTAGCATCCAAAGTTATGCCCAAGAATACTGTGTTGTCTTCAGGATTCAATTCCTCGCCCTTTATCAACACATTAGTTTTCACCTGCCTAACGTGGGGTAGCGTAAACTTAATGCATTTGGTTTTTTTCTCGTTTAAAAGCAAATTATTAACATTGAACCAGTGGACTACTTTCGAGATCGCGCTATTTACATCGTCAGTAACCAACTGCTGACGTTTAAGTTTAAACAAAAGAGAAGTGTCATCTGCAAACAACACTATATCATGATTATCCTTTATGAGGTACGGCAAGTCATTAATATAAATAAGAAACAAGAAAGGACCAAGAATTGAGCCCTGTGGGACTCCCATTGTTACTATAGATCCGGGTGATCTTTTTCCATTAACGTCAACGCTCTGAATCCTTTTACTCAAGTATGAAGTAAGAAGATCCAGAGCAGTGTTTCGGATCCCGTAGTGGCGGAGTTTCCTGATTAACGTTTCGTGAAGAACGCAATCGAATGCCTTGGACAAATCACAAAAGATGCCCAAGGCATCGCATTTATCTTCCCATGCATTATAAATATGTCCTAAAAGTTCAACACCGGCATCAGTAGTTGAACGACCCCTTGTAAAACCGAACTGTTTGCTATGTAATAATTTATGTTTATTAAAAAATCTTTGCATTTGGTCTAAAATTAATTTCTCAAAAATTTTACTAAAGGTAGGTAGGTAGTACAGAAATAGGTCTATAATTTGTGGGGTCTGATGTACTACCTGATTTAAACAAAGGTATTATTTTACTATTTTTCATAAGGTCAGGAAACTCCCCATTGTCAATACAACTATTAAAGATAAGAGCTAGAGTAGGTGCCACAATGTCAATAATAGACTTAGCTACTTCTACAGAATTACCCCACAGATCTGCAGTCTTTTTTACATTTAAAGTGTGAAAGGTTTTAATTATATCTCTACAGGTAATATATTCAAAATTAAATTCCGAATCGCAACCATTAACATTGTCCTTAAGCAAAGACTCAGCAACAGAAGGTGATGAGTTTAGTGATTTAGTAGTTGAAACGGGAATATCTGAAAAGAAATTTTCAAATGCCTCGGCGACTTGTGAGTCTGATTTTATTATGTTGTCATTAATAGACAGGCTGTAGTCAGTATTTCGGTTACTAGATCTTCCCGTTTCACTATTAATAATATTCCAAGTCGTTTTAATTACATTACTGCTGTTTTTAATCTTTGAACCCAAATAGCGTGACTTGGCCATATAACAAACTTTTTTAAATAATTTTGAATAATTTCTAACATACAAATTAAATTCATCAGTGTTAATATAAGTCCTTTCATTGTACAATTCATAAAGCCGTGATCTACTTTTATGAATACCAATGGTAGCCCAATCACTGAACGATGCATTGCTATTAACTGAGATAGTCTTGGGAATAAAGGTGGAATCAAATTGTTTACAGTATACATTAAAAAAATTATCATAAAGTTGATTAGGATCAGCATGATTAGATAAAACTGGTAGCTTATTAATGAGTTTACCTTTAAAAGCCTCCAAGCGACTTGCAGTTTTGGGGTTAACAGTGATATCCTTTTTAGCCACTTTTTTGTTTAGGTTTTGAATAGTTATCCTTTGCCCGCAATGATCAGAATCTAGTAAAGTTATAATTTCTTTGTGGCTTGGTATAATGTCTGTATAAATATTATCTAGGCATGTGGCACTAGTAGGGGTTATTCTTGTTGGCTCCAAACTCTTCAGAACTCTTCATCGATTTTTTATTATATATTTTTTTTAGAAAGAGACAGAGATAGAGATAGTTTTCATAGCTTTCGAGGGTGCTGAAGTCGATAGTAAAGTCATAATGAAAATCCAAGATGGCGTCTGCAAAAATTTTCAAATTATTCGTCATGAATGTCCTTTTCATGGTTTTCGAGGGTGCTGAAGTCGATAATGAGATCACAATGAAAATTCAAGATGGCGGCTGCGAATATTTTTCGTCATTTTAACAGTTTCGCAGCCGCTAACTTGGATTTTCATTTTATACTTCGTTCCTGCTAAGGGTCCCCCGATCCCACACGTTTTTTTTTTGTGATGGAGGAACTCTTATCCACTCAACTGATTATTATCCACTCAGACTTTTAAATGTGTTTAGTGCGTCCGTTAGTCCGTCCATCTGTCCGTCCATCCGTCCGTCCGACCGTCCGTCCCTCTGTCTATCAGCGGGCAACATTTCAGCAACCGTTATAGGTAGACAGTTGAAATTCACACAGTGTGTATTTCTATTGCCGCTATTATACAATTAATAAAAATAAAATAATTTAATTTTCAATTTTCAACTTTAAAATTTTTAACCCAACAAGAAAAGTGTTTTTTTCGGTGTTTTTTGCCTTGTGGTATGGTACCCTTCATGTAATAGGGTCACGTTAGCACCTTTTGGGTACAGAACCCTAAAAACAAGGATGGCGGCATTAGTTCCGATTTTGTCAACGCGCCAAAAGACCTGTACAAAATATAATAATATATTTATTCATTAGGCAACAATTTTGGTCCGCCATAGGTGTTAGATTAATTTACAGTGCGGCCAACGAGAGAATGCATTCTTGATACCTGTCAGTTTCAAACAAACGAATACGATTTTTGCGAATTTGATCTTTATTAACTACTACATAGAATTGTCGCGCTGACAGGTGTCAGAAACGGGATCCCGTCTTTTCGCATACTGTTCTTTTTCCTAAAATACCTCGGCATCACTATTTTGGTATAATTTGTTTTGCCATAATAATACTTTGCCATATTTTTTTGGCATACAGTTTATGTTGGCATAATAATCTTGAAGGCTTATTTGTTTTGGCATAAATTAAATTCGCATAATACTAAACTAAAGTTATTAAAATTAAGTATAAGTATTGTCGTAAAAATTCAATATGTTGTGCTACTAGGCGACGTAGGATGCAAGAGCGAGCGAAGGGCACCCCACCCAAGGTTCGGTTTTGTTAGGTTCCTTTAAACCCTGTAGACAGAAATAGGAGCCCCGCGCAGCGGGGCTCCGTCTAGGTATATGACGTCGTTAGAAATAAAACATGCAGCATGCTAAATTTATGCTTTAGAATGTTATGCTTAATCATCATTATGATTAGAGAAATTATGCTTAAAAAAATTATGCGTAAATAATGTTATGCGAAAATATAATTAGGAGAAACAAAAGTACGTCAAGTTAAATTAGGTCTTAAAATTTTATGCAAATGGATAGGGAACCATAAGGAACACGTTCTCTAGGCGGCCGGACTGTAGGTATCACTGATCTGTATTATACAAGTACAATACGAACGACGTAACTTGGCGGGCCTGAGTATAGCCTTTGCGAACTGTCACGCATGTTCTCTCACTCACACTGGCCTCATGTCACCGTTTGATTCCTAAAAAATTTTAATGCGCAGCCACCTGCGCGAAGTTTAGGCCCGTCAAGTTACGTCGGTCGTATTGTACGCTGGACTGCATACTCTGCATCAATAACAGAATGAAGACATTTGATTTTCGCCATTTTGGCGCTCATAGCAACGTGAAGGTACCGTGGAACTAATATTAGAGATGGGATAAATCCTTCGATAAAAAAATGCTTTTAACATTGGAAATGTTTTTTCGATCGCGTTGGTAGGGGGCCGTATTCAGCGAAAGTGCGACATCGCTCTGGCGTCGTCAATTTTGGGTATACGCAGGTCAATGGGGTATCAAAAGACGTGGCTTGATGAGATCTACAAGATGGTGTAATTTTTTTTTGAAAAAGTGCACAAATGTCGAAAAACTACGTGATTATTTTGCGACCCCTCAACTTGAATCGACGATATCTCGAAAACGAAAAAATTAAAAAATGTCTCAATATCTCGATATCGAAAAAATTAAAAAAAAACGCTCGGGGTATTGAGTTGGGCTACAGTTTGCAAAAAACGGAACCTCGCTATCTGTAATGGAGTTGGAGAAAGCTTTACCTTTATGCGGCGGAGTTTTCGCGACGCGCGGCGCGCGTGTGTACTAGTGAGTTTCGTGTACTACTAGTATGTTTAAGATTTTTTTTATTTAAGTTGTAAACCTTTTTAGAACACATTAATAATCTTTATGATAAAATTTTATTTTATTCATTTTTAGGGTTCCGTACCCAAAGGGTAAAAACGGGACCCTATTACTAAGACTTCGCTGTCTGTCCGTCTGTCCGTCTGTCCGTCTGTCCGTCTGTCCGTCTGTCCGTCTGTCCGTCTGTCTGTCACCAGGCTGTATCTCAAGGACCGCGACAGCTAGACAGTTGAAATTTTCACACATGATGTATTTCTGTTGCCGCTTTAACAACAAATACTAAAAACAAAATAAAATAAATATTTAAGGGGGGCTCCCATACAACAAACGCGATTTTTTTGCCCTTTTTTGCTCGATATCAAAAATGGCAACAGGTAGGCACTTGAAATATTCACAAAATACTCAGTTGTATTTTAACTTTAATAATAAATAATAAAATTAAAATAAAATAAATATTTAAGGGGGGCTCCCATACAACAAACATGTTTTTTTCGGCGTTTTTGCCTTGTGGTACGGAACCCTTCGTGTGCGAGTCCGACTCGCACTTGGCCAGTTTTGTTTTATTTGTGATTGTTGGCATAGTTTGCCCTATCTAAGTGCATTTCCAACTACAAATTTACCAGAAGGTCGTGAAAGGCACGAGATCTGTGAATTTTAAGAACTTTATCGATCGTTATAACCACAGAGAGTAATTTACATTACTTATGAGAAAAATATTTTGTATGACAGAGGTCAGTGGTAGGTAGGTTTGGAGCGTGGGACACAGCGCAGGGTGCGTTTCACAGCCTAAAATATCGTTAGTCGGAGAATTGTCCCCGATTCCAACAAACAAGGTACATACATTACAGAGAAACATTAACAATGGCGTTGTACAGTCAACAAAACAGATAAGTATGCAGGATCGTCGGATATAGTTGAAGTTTAGTAAGAAACCGATGGATGTTGTCGACTGAAGTTTAATTTGATAAGTGAGCTGTTTGTTTTCTATTAATACAATTAAATTTTATTCGAGAACATCCATCGGTTTCTTACTAAACTTCAACTATATCCGACGATCCTGCATACTTATCTCTTTTGTTGACTGTACTTACATACGATTTCCTGCAAAAAAAAATAGGCAACTTAGGAAACTTAAGAACAGCTGTTGTTTGCGTATTGTGTGTGAACTTTTGAAGTATACAGGGTTACTTTTACGAAAAGAAAATCAGCTGTTTCATACAAAACTTCAATACCTAGGTACTTGACCAAAATGTATGAAACAGCTGATTTTTTCTTCGTGATTTCAGAGTTGGTCCCATAGTGAAAGTTGTTTATATTCATGGGTAGAACACCATGTAAAAATTTGGATGGTCTTTGAAAAGTAACCCTGTATTAGCCATAGAATTTACCCGTGAAGGTATCGAGTTGAAATTAAAACCATATTATTATACCTACTCAGGTCTACAGTCCTTTGAAGCTGGAAAAAATCAAAATTGTAAGTTAACGTAAAAAAAAAAATACGGCCGTTTAAGCCGCAAAAAATGTATATTTCGACACTCTCATGGGAATCAAAATTTATAAGGTACTTCCCATTGACCTGGATTTATGGAATTTGGCAAGAAGCAATGACATGTGGCACAAGTAAAGGAAACAATCCGAAAACCGTTTTGTACCTACAAAGTACGGAACCCTCGGTGTGCGAGCCCCATTCGCACTTTTTTATATAATATTTCAATTACAATGTTACTATTTTACGATTGAACACTAAAATATACATATTACGAGTATATAGTATATACAAGTATAGGTACATAAAAAAAAGGTAAAGAAAAAGACTGGAGCTCATTGGGCATCAAAAAATTCGTCCGCATCGCTGTCAATGGCATAAGTGCCCAAAAGGCTGGCAGCATTACCACGTTGGATGGCAATGCTTATTCTTTGGGCTAAAAATAGGCCAGCCCTCTAGTCACGTGAAGAGTCAACCAACCGCTTGGCGATGTCCCGAAATACTCGATGAGCACTCGGACCCCAAGGCCCTAGTGTTTCAACCCCAAACGGCTCAAACATATAGCTCCCAATAAGGTTGTTATATTTGCGCTGTTTGAGGTTTTCTGCTCCTGCAGCAGCTGCCCCAGCACAGCCCACATTCGCACTTGAACGGTTTTCTTCTTTAATTTCCAGCAAAATAAAAAAGCAACACCCCATATGACACGATGCGACTACGACGCGATGTTCTACAGGGTGTTCTGCATCACACTTCTGGGTATAGCCTTCACATTTACTGTTATACTCACCAATGTCTTCGTGGACATCGATGGATTGCTCGCTAGTAAGAAAGGTAAGTTGGAACTCCCACGCATCGGTGAAACACAGCAGGCTGCTTGACGCCGGTTTCCGGTGGGACCGGTCGCAAACCAGGCGGGCGTTAGCCCTACCACCGCAAGGGAAGAATTGGCCAGTCAAATAAAGTGTTGGGTGTGACTGTCCGAGCGCGAGCGTTCAGTTGAGTAACTGGCGGAACAAACTGCGCTACACGAGGAGGCTTTTTCATGCATCTCAAAAAGCTTCGCTAGTCGCCAAGGGTGTATAGAAGGATGTTTTTTTTTTTTTGTTTTGTCAGGAGTGGGAAATCCTCATGGACACCCAGACTGTCTCACTTGTGAGGCAGTCTGGGTAGTGCCGGTCTCTTACCGGCTAAAACTACACTCCTGCCCATGCTCAGTGACCCTCTGACATTATCAGAGCCATTTCGTACGAATTTTTCTTAAAATTCTTTTTTTTTTTTGTTTTGCAACACTGACTATCACATACTCGACAGACAACATAGACTTATTTCTGAAACTTAATAACAGAGCCTTAAAGTATAGATCTAACTGTCTAGATCCTTTTATATATTTATTTATAGCCTTCTTTTTTTCCTTTTTTGGTTTTAGACTATTGTTTTTTTTTTTTCTTTTTTATCTTATTTTATTAGGTACTTAAACTATATATACTATTATATATGTAAGTATCCTATTTTCCTATGCTATCTTATTTCTATTATTTACCATCAAAACTATTCTACCACAATACTCTAAAAAATTTTCTCTGTTCCTACCGCTTATCAAACTAGGTAAACCATCCACGCTTAATTATATAGAAGGATGTTAAGTCAATAGGCTTTAGGCGCTAAGCAAGCAGCCAGCCGGTGCGTGCGTAGTACTATATGGATTACTAGCCGCGCCCCACGGTTTCACCCGCATAAGTGTCGATCCCATGGGAATATCGGGATAAAAACTATCCTATGTCCTTCCCCGGGTTGCAATCTATCTCTTTACCAAATTTTATCGCAATCCGTTCAGTGGTTCAGGCGTGAAAAGGTAACATACAGACAGACAGAGTTGCTTTCGAATTTATAATATTAGTATGGATTGATACAGCTGTAGTTTGCATTAATGCCACGATAGCGGCTTGACTCGGTGGAACGCAGAGCTAAGAGGCTCATTGGCGACGTAGAACTGGTGGATGCCAAGCTTCTTAGCTTGGCTCATCGCCGCAAGGTTGCCTGCTTGTCGGTCTTCTACAGGTTGTACTTCGGTGAGTGTGCCCAAGAACTCCACAACCTCATTCCACCGGCCCCCTTCTACCTTCGATCATCCAGACGCACTGCGCGTTTTCAAATGTCTTTTATAATGCGCACATCAAAAGAGTGGAACTCTTTACCTGCGTCTGTATTTCCAAGCGCATACAACCCGAATCTCTTCAAAGTAAGAGTGAACAGGCTTCTTTTGGGTAAGCTCACTCCATCGTCGACTTTGTCTCTGTCACCTCTGACCTAGACTAGAGTCAAGAGCAAACCCATTTCAAATAAAAAAAAAGAAAAAAAAAAGCGGCAAGTAAAGAATTGGCTCGCCCCTATTACACGGGATTTTTATGAGATTTATATGTGGGTGTCCTATGAATCTCTGTCCTTCGAGGAATATAGACACGATGGTATATTACCTACTTATTATTTTTCAGAAAAACTCAATGATAATATAATTCGTAACGAGTTCACAACCGAAGCTTCAGACAATGACGAAATGAACTACGGTGAAATTGATGATTCTTACAGAACAAAACGATCCATAGGTGAGACTGTTATATACCTAGTAACTGTAGAAATGATGGTATTACACCATGGTCCTTCGAGCCGGATCATTGAATGGGCTCAATCAGACTTTTAATAAAAGAAGTAGTCCGTAGTTAATAAATACAGTCCGTATTAAAATAGGTGTAATACCATAATATACAATATCAACTTATAGAAAATAATAGAAGAAATGTCCGTAGTGGAGCGCGTCTGTGAGCTGACTGTAGGGCGCGCAGCGGCCATTGTTCCCGATTCAGTACCCCGACGCCCGGCGCCCCGTGCCTTCCCTTCGGTCAATCACGCGCACATGTGACGCGCCGAGAAGCCTTCTTGTGCAGGCACTGCTTCTGTTTCAACCTTTTCCCGCCATTTGTGGTGACAGTTGACATTAGTGACAGCTACGTCACTACTTGTGTGTATGCGATAGTACCTACATAGCTTTCAAATAGGTAGATACTCTACGTTTTTGTAAGAAAAATACCGTCAAAAAACTTGGAACTTTGGTAATCAATATCTAAATAATAATAGGAAATATAATATTTGAACTTATTTCCAGAAACCCAAAGCTTCCTGTTCCACATAAAAAACCCCAAAGTAAAAAACATATTAGCGAATCGTCTATCAACATTACTAGAAGAATTAGAGGCCGAAGAAACTGCAGACATAAAACCGCTGGAAAAGAAGACTGTTGAAGATATTCCTAAGGTAGTTGAAAAGCTTAAATTGGCAGAAGATGAGAAGAAAGATAAAATGCTTCATCTAAGTATGCATAATATTCTGCTGGATGGAATTGAAAGACATATGGATTTGAATGAAGTTTATAAGAGAATGTATTCGTTGATGTCTAATTTCAACAAGTTTCAGGATAGAAAAGGTATTTTTTATTTATTGTAAAATTTATATGATTATTTTCATTAGTTAATTAAACAGGGTTATTGATAAAACTAGCAGGACTGGATTACTAACATCATGAACAACAACTTTTGTACATAATACATTTACCAAAAACAAATCTTTAAGATTACGTTGTTCTATCTAATCACCGCTCCCCTCCGTTAAATTTTGTACTAGAAACGCCAGTTTGTTTACCTAACTAGCGCTTTATTTTGCTTCGCGTATAGTTCGTAACAGAAAATCGAATATTTAAATTCGTTGAATTCAACAAATTTAAATATTCGATGAAACAACAATAAATACCTAGATTCCTAGATCAATTAGTTTAATTAAACCAATATAACGATTCCAGACGGGCCACAACTTAAACCAAATGATGTTGGGAAGGAAGGAGATGATCCGAAGTTGCAGAAACCAATAGAAGACAAGTTTTTTGACGAAATTCTTAACTGCAATGAACTGCAGGATCAGATAGTGCAAACTACGACTGTTAAACCTGTTAAAGGTATTTTATCAAACGATTTTCAACTTGATATAATTTGGTTTAGCATCTTTTACAGCATGGGACATGGGAATCCACCCAAAATTATGTATTTTGCCATACTGGTTGAGCCCTTGTTGAGCCAAAGTAAATCAAATCTTATTTTGTGGCAATAAGACTCAATTTAAAATACATAAAATAATGCGATCAACACGATTTTCTTAATAAAAACAGCTTTACAAAAAATAGTTTTGATTTTTGTATTATGCTTGTTATTATTAGGGTTCCGTACCCAAAGGGTAAAAACGGGACCCTATTACTAAGACTTCGCTGTCTGTCCGTCTGTCCGTCTGTCCGTCTGTCCGTCTGTCCGTCTGTCCGTCTGTCCGTCTGTCTGTCACCAGGCTGTATCTCAAGATCCGCGATAGCTAGACAGTTGAAATTTTCACAGATGATGTATTTCTGTTGCCGCTATAACAACAAATACTAAAAACAAAATAAAATAAATATTTAAGGGGGGCTCCCATACAACAAACGCGATTTTTTTGCTCTTTTTTGCTCGATATCAAAAATGGCAACAGGTAGGCACTTGAAATATTCACAAAATACTCAATTGTATGTTAACTTTAATAATAAATAATAAAATTAAAATAAAATAAATATTTAAGGGGGGCTACCATACAACAAACATGTTTTTTTCGGCGTTTTTGCCTTGTGGTACGGAACCCTTCGTGTGCGAGTCCGACACGCACTTGGCCAGTTTTAGTGTAATTTAATTTTTATAGGAGTTCGTGGCTATGTAATAACAGCCGCGATCAGGTTAAGCTACTCTTGCCGCTATCGGTCCGTGAATGGGTGGTCATTTTTAGGGTTCCGTACCCAAAGGGTAAAACCGGGACCCTATTACTAAGACTCCACTGTCAGTCTGTTCGTCTGTCACCAGGCTGTATCTCATGAACCGTGATAGCTAGAAAGTTGACATTTTCACATATGATGTATTTCTGTTGCCGCTATAACAACAAATACTAAAAACAGAATAAAATAAATATTTAAGGGGGGTTTAACCAGTCTTACCAAGGGATATCGTATTACCCAGTAACTGGGTTGTGGAGGTCAGATAGGCAGTCGCTCCATGTAAAATACTGGTATTCAGCTGAATCCGGTTAGACTGGAAGCCGACCCCAACATAGTTGGGAAAAAGGCTAGGCAGATGATGATGATGATTTAAGGGGGGCTCCCATACAACAAAAGCGTTTTTTTCGGCATTTTTGCCTTGTGGTACGGAACCCTTCGTGTGCGAGTCCGACTCGCACTTGGCCAGTTTTGTACATACCGAGACCCCTCCGTGCCTCGGAAAGCACGTTAAGCCGTTGGTTCCGGCTGTCATTGTTAGATCTTTGACAGTGATTACGAGTAATCAGAAGCCCGAAAGTCTGACAACCAGTCTTATCAAGAGGTGTCGTGTTGCCCAGTTACTGGGTGATGGAATTCAGCTGCATCCGGTTAGACTGGAAGCCGACTCCACCATAGTAGGGAAAAAAGCGCGGCAGATTCATTGTATATAGTTTTTCGTGTTATTTTTGCTATCGACACGCTATGAAGAAGATTAGACTCACTGCCATATACAGAAATGTCATTTAAGGGGCTTACAGGACCTTTTGGAGCCAACAAGAATAACCCCTAGTAGTGCCACATGCCTAGATAATATTTATACAGACATTATACCAAGCCACAAAGAAATTATAACTTTACTAGATTCTGATCATTGCGGGCAAAGGATAACTATTCAAAACCTAAACAAAAAAGTGGCTAAAAAGGATATCACTGTTAACCCCAAAACTGCAAGTCGCTTGGAGGCTTTTAAAGGTAAACTCATTAATAAACTACCAGTTTTATCTAATCATGCTGATCCTAATCAACTTTATGATAATTTTTTTAATGTATACTGTAAACAATTTGATTCCACCTTTATTCCCAAGACTATCTCAGTTAATAGCAATGCATCGTTCAGTGATTGGGCTACCATTGGTATTCATAAAAGTAGAACACGGCTTTATGAATTGTACAATGAAAGGACTTATATTAACACTGATGAATTTAATTTGTATGTTAGAAATTATTCAAAATTATTTAAAAAAGTTTGTTATATGGCCAAGTCACGCTATTTGGGTTCAAAGATTAAAAACAGCAGTAATGTAATTAAAACGACTTGGAATATTATTAATAGTGAAACGGGAAGATCTAGTAACCGAAATACTGACTACAGCCTGTCTATTAATGACAACATAATAAAATCAGACTCACAAGTCGCCGAGGCATTTGAAAATTTCTTTTCAGATATTCTCGTTTCAACTACTAAATCACTAAACTCATCACCTTCTGTTGCTGAGTCTTTGCTTAAGGACAATGTTAATGGTTGCGATTCGGAATTTAATTTTGAATATATTACCTGTAGAGATATAATTAAAACCTTTCACACTTTAAATGTAAAAAAGACTGCAGATCTGTGGGGTAATTCTGTAGAAGTAGCTAAGTCTATTATTGACATTGTGGCACCTACTCTAGCTCTTATCTTTAATAGTTGTATTGACAATGGGGAGTTTCCTGACCTTATGAAAAATAGTAAAATAATACCTTTGTTTAAATCAGGTAGTACATCAGACCCCACAAATTATAGACCTATTTCTGTACTACCTACCTTTAGTAAAATTTTTGAGAAATTAATTTTAGACCAAATGCAAAGATTTTTTAATAAACATAAATTATTACATAGCAAACAGTTCGGTTTTACAAGGGGTCGTTCAACTACTGATGCCGGTGTTGAACTTTTAGGACATATTTATAATGCATGGGAAGATAAATGCGATGCCTTGGGCATCTTTTGTGATTTGTCCAAGGCATTCGATTGCGTTCTTCACGAAATGTTAATCAGGAAACTCCGCCACTACGGGATCCGAAACACTGCTCTGGATCTTCTTACTTCATACTTGAGTAAAAGGATTCAGAGCGTTGACGTTAATGGAAAAAGATCACCCGGATCTATAGTAACAATGGGAGTCCCACAGGGCTCAATTCTTGGTCCTTTCTTGTTTCTTATTTATATTAATGACTTGCCGTACCTCATAAAGGATAATCATGATATAGTGTTGTTTGCAGATGACACTTCTCTTTTGTTTAAACTTAAACGTCAGCAGTTGGTTACTGACGATGTAAATAGCGCGATCTCGAAAGTAGTCCACTGGTTCAATGTTAATAATTTGCTTTTAAACGAGAAAAAAACCAAATGCATTAAGTTTACGCTACCCCACGTTAGGCAGGTGAAAACTAATGTGTTGATAAAGGGCGAGGAATTGAATCCTGAAGACAACACAGTATTCTTGGGCATAACTTTGGATGCTAAGCTTCAGTGGGGTCCACATATAGATAAATTGTCAAAAAAGCTAAGTTCCGCAGCATATGCTGTTAGAAAAATTCGTAATTTATCTGATATAGAGACTGCCCGTTTAGTGTACTTTAGCTATTTTCATAGTGTAATGTCGTACGGTATTCTATTGTGGGGAAATGCCGCCGATATTCAGACTATCTTTGTTTTACAGAAGCGAGCTGTTCGATCAATTTATAAATTAAGTCCGAGACACTCTCTCAGAGACAAATTTAAAGAGATTAATGTAATGACTGTGTCTTCTCAGTATATTTATGAAAATCTTTTATATGCCCATAAAAACATAAAATTGTTTAAAAAATACAGTGATATCCATAATATAAATACTAGAAATAAACACAAATTTGTTGTACCTACAACAAGGCTCAAAAAAATAGGTGGCTCGTTCAGATGCCAATGTATACGCTTTTATAATAAGCTACCAAGCCACGTTCAAGATCTAAGCCTCAATAAATTCAAATCATTCATTAAACGTAAGTTGTGCCAGAAAGCCTTTTATACCGTTAAAGATTATATTGAGGACAAAAAGGCTTGGGATTGAGCTGCTTCAAATTTCTGCATTTTGAATGACTTTTTTTTTTTTTATATACACATTGACATTAATGATTTTTTTTTATAAACAATGACATTTACTTACTTTGTAAAGTATTATATATATAATTTTTTTTTTTTACATTGTGATTAGGTATATATTATATTCATAGTTTTAATAGGTATATGCGTATCTTTATATTTAAAATATTTATTCCTCAATGTTCTTGATTGCACCTACCACTGTTTGTCTCTGCATCACCCAAAGGTTGACTGGTAGAAAATGCCTATGGCATTAAGTCCGCCTCTGTACATTTATGTGCTTGAAGTATTAAAATAAATAAATAAATAAATAAATTTGTGAATGTGAAGACGATGTGGGTCATTTTATTAATTTTTTATGTTTTATTTTTCTCTCTGTTCTATTACTTGTTTTTTTTTTTTTTTCTCTCATGGTCTGGCAGTTTGAGTAATTTATGTGGCCTACCCAAATGTCCTTTCTTTGGTATTGTTCGTCGAATCGTTGAGCTCCTTAAGTCTTGAGTTGAGCTGCACGATTTCTGACAAATGCGTGCACTGACTGGACAGGTCCTCTCAATCTGTGTGGTTCTTTCCTCAAAAGACCATCTCAGACATCGATCTACATGGTCTTCATATAACCTGACCAAGATTATGTCTGGACTTTAAAAGAGACTGTGACCTCTGAGTTTGTTTCGGCCTTTCTTCTCAGAGTAGTCAGATAGGAAACGCCGACCTCATCTAGTTTAAAAAAAACATGATTGACGTGTAAAAGTGTTTGTACAAACCTACTTACAAAAATAAAATCATTTATCATTATCATTTATCATTTATCATTTAAACATAAAATGCAAGTTTTAGAAACAATAAAAGTATATGATCGACTACAGTAAACAAAATCAGAAAAATATATGATATTCTTCTGGATATATGCTAGGTAGATAGTGTGTTGAAAACATATTACAACTAATTTGAAACGATAGAAAAAAATCATAAAGATACCTCCAAAAACTTTCTTTTCACAATAAAAACCATATTATTCTACAAGCAACATACTAACATACTAGTGTTTTACTTTTTTATTCCAAACTATAGATTTTTTATTACGCTTCATATTTAGCAATAAATTACCAGCGTTGTGTCATCGCGCTTCTCTTTCTTTTCTATGCAGTCCGACAGTGACCGCGCTTTAGGCCATGTAAGACCCATAAAATAAATAATTGAAGAACTGTAATTGATGAAAGCCTGTTTATTTCAGCTCCTCCAAAAGTTATGATCAAAACTGTTATAGATATCACATCTATAGGCAATGATAAACTCAAAGAAAATGATACCAAGTAAGTGAATTTCCTTTCGTACACAAATCTCTATAGCAACATTCATTGCGTTGTTCACGTTGTTGAGCAAACGAATATTTTGTACACATGAAGCAATTCAGGGCCGTCTTAACCCTTAGTCTGCCGGAACGTAGATCTACTCGGGACACAATGGCTTTTTAATTGTGTCTGTAATTATGGCACACAAGCGGTTAACCATATTGGGCGCCGAGGTGCGAAAATCAGCCTGCGCCCCCCTTATAACAAAAGAAAAACCTTATTTACCCAGCACCGCCTCGGAAAATATCCACCCGCTTGTCGCCAACGAGCTGTCAGCAAGACGACCGTTCGCTGCTGGCACGCCAACCGGTGAGGAAACAGCTTGTTGTTCAGATGCCGCTTACTAGTTAGTAGCCCAAACGGGTGGATTTTTTCCGAGGCGGTGCCGGGCCGTTACTGCATATCTAATCATCATTTCAGCCGAAAGACGTCCACTGCTGGACATAGGCCTCCCCCAAATTCGGGGGGGGTTTGCCATAATCGCCACGCTTGGCAGGCGGGTTGGCGATCGCAGTATGGTATGATGGTGTAATGCATAGAGAACGCTGCTGCCCATTCTCCGGTCCTCTCCCTTAGTCGCCTTTTGCAACACCCACTAGAAGTATGGGGTGGTGCTATTCTTTAAGTCCAAACAGACAGACAGACTACATATCTAATAATAAAGTATTTATTTCACAAAAACATAGCACTTTGCACAGTATAGGTACATTGTGTGAAAATGATACCTATATTTTAAAACTTTATTTATTTACATAATCTATGCTAATATTTAAAATAATAACAATAATATGTACATTTATATGAAAAAATAAGTAAAACAATCATAGGGCATCAAAAAATTCGTCCGCATCGCTGTCAACAGGAACAGTGCCCAAAAGGCTGGCAGCATTGCCAGGTTGAACGGCAATGCTAATTCTTTGGCCAAGAAATAGGCCAGCCCTCTGGTCACGTGAAGAGTCGACTAACCGCTTGGCGATATCTCGAAAAACCAAGTGGGCACTCGGACCCCATGGCCCTAGTGTTTCAACCCCAAACGGCTCGAACATATAACTCCCAATCAGGTTAGAATATTTTCGCCGTTTGAGGTTTTCTGCACCTGCAGCAGCCGCCCCAGCACAGCCCACCGTGCTAGGAAGATGTGATGGCGCAAAGGTGTCGACACATGTTGCATCCCACACTAAAGGTCTAACTTCCAGGGCATTATGGTCATCCCATCTGGTCTCTTCCCATCGTCGCGTGCCAGGCCGTTGGGTTCTAAAACAGCTGGCACCCCGGCGGTGACAAGAGCAAAGATTATATCTATATTATTATGCAATTTATAATAATATAGAATTGCTACTTAGCCCTCTTCCTCTCTCCTAATTTTGCTGTGCCCGACAGGGTCCATATTCATCATTTACTTTGTAATACCATCTATGTCATACATATGGAATGCAATAAAGAATTGAGTATTGAGTACTGCGCTGGAGCGGTGCCGTTATAATGAGTGATGACCTGACCGGCTTGCGCCCCCTAAGACCCTGCGCCAGGGTACCTCGCACCCCTCGCACCCCCGGGTAAATACGTCCCTGAAGCAATGGATTAACAATATCCTTCCAAATTATTTAGATTGTGATTGAAAGGTAATGTCACAAAATACAGATAGTACAGAAGTCAATCACATGTATCTACATCACTTTTCATACCTACGCTCGGCGGTCGCGCTAGGGTTGTCAACTTTGGCTTATGCACAAAAACTATCGTGGTACCACTACCACGATAGTTTTTGTGCATAAGCACTCGTATCTAGTTGTTTGACTCTGGACTGCTATTGAGAAGTTCCTGAGGGAATAAATTAATAGTTTAAAAAACACTAGAAAAACACGCTTTTATAAAAGCACGTACGATATTCTATCATGGAATGCCAGTGCCTATCTTCCAGCTTCATCACCAGACCTTGAAACCTAATCGTGGTCAAAGTTAGAGCTATGATACGATTTTCCATCATGAAGTTCCAGTTCATATCTTCCGGCTCCATCATCAGATCAGTTCGACAGTACCATATTATTGTATTGTCATCAGAACTACATACAGCTGCCAATTTTCATTACGCTACGACCCTTGGAAGATGGTTAAATTAGTTACCTTAGATTTCATTACATAGTTAGTTACATACAGGTCGACCTAATAAAAGCGTGTTAAGAACCCAATGACACTTTGCCCGAAATGCGAATCGAAACCAGGACCTCATGATAAGCGGTAGCGTTTGCGACCTCAACACCAAAGAGGCGGACCGATGTTTGAAAAAGAATTTAGATCTCTAAACAATATTGTTTTTCTTAAAAAATTCTAAATGCTGGCTAAGTAATAACAGCACGGGTCGATCGATAAGGTTAAGCTACGCTTGCCACGGTTAGTCCGTGGATGGGTGACCATCTTTACATACCATGACCCCTTCGTGCCTCGGAAAACACGTTAAGCCGATGGTCCCGGCTGTCATTCGTGGATCTTTGACAGTCGTTACGGGTCGTTAGAATCCCGAAAATCTGACAACCAGTCAGATAAGCAGCCGCTCCATGTAAAATACTGGTATTCAGCTGCATCCGGTTAGACTGGAAGCCGACCCCAACATAGGTACATAGTTGGGAAACGGCTAGGCAGATGATGATGATGATCAAAATTATTTTTCTATTGACTATTGAGAAATGGACGAAAACCACACTCCGTAAAGAAATATGTACTAAAATTATAAAAAAAAACCTTAACATACTAGCGGAATTTTTGATGTTTAAGAGCGTTTACGCCGAAAGGCATTTCATACAAAATTTCAAGCCCTTGTTTTTCGAAGTGAATGAACCGATTTTAATAAAACTTCATACGCATAAGCAGGATACAAATGTCTAAAAAGTTAGTAGAAAACATTTTCGAAAAATAATGTTACAGCCAAATTAGACCGATTTTAAACTTTCCTTAGAAACAGAGATTTCCAGATGTCTTTATTTAAATAAGACATTTCGAAAATGTTTTCTACTAACTTTTTAGACCTTTGTATCCTGCTTATGCGTATGAAGTTTCATTAAAATCGGTTCATTAATTTCGAAAAACAAAGGCTTGAAAGTTTGTATGAAATGCCGTACGGCGTAAACGCTCTTAATAAGTTATTAAATGATATGAAGTGCAATACTTTCGCTGACAACTTAATGTGGAAAAACATTCATGATACCAGCTGTTTAAATTTTAAATATATAATAAGATACCTCCCCTGACTTTTTTATTGTCTGGACAAAAACAGGGAAAAGGTGAACGGAGGCTATGGAACAGAAATTTCTTTTATTTTTTACAATAAAAACGAATAAATCTTCAAATAATATAAAAATCAACTTAGAGGCTCCCCTTCCCTACACGCGGAAATTATCATTGAATTCGTAGTAACATTCAAACCTTTGATTGAAGCTATCGGCCCGCTTCAATTAAATGTAAATAAAATAGTTTTCTTTTTGTGTAAAATAAAAGTAATTTCTTTGCCATAGACAGAAATTTCTTTGCCTGTTTTTGTCCAGCCGGTCAAAAAGTCAGTCGGTATATATTTTAATTTATTTTATTAATATATATATATATATTGTGTTTACCTACATAGTTTGAATTTGAGCAAGAACTCAAATCTCGGTTTTTATTTTATTTATTAAGAGATAATGAACAACTACTGGTTCTCCCTCATATTCAAATGAATAAATCGCAATAATTTAACACAGACTTTGTGTCCTCTAGGAATTAATCTTTTGCTTGTCTTTATTCCAGAACCGCAATCGAAAACATTCAGGGTGACATTGAACTTGTGTACAATGGTAAAGTAATAAAGTTCACTCCCTCAGACGCAAAAATGGCACAACTGACACCACAGAAAAAAACACCCGACTCTTTTAAGCCAAAGATAGCTACAATTGAAACAACCACAACAGAACCAAATGACTACAATATGATACCGAAATCATACATGAACAAATTCGTCGAAGAGTATTTCAAAAATTTTCCACATGACTCTAAAGATACGAACAACGAAATAAACCGACATTTCCAAACGAAACGCTTGAAACGTCACGTCAGAATCAAGTATGAAAACGACGATCCTGGAAAACCAAAGAAAGCCGATAGAAAGAACACAGAAGAAGACGAACTTTTCGTTGAAATCGAAACACATTTTGACAGTAAAGGCATGAAGGGAGAAAAGAAAAAGAAACTCATCAAGAACTTAATTGATAAGATACGTAAAGCTATACACTCCGATGTGACAAGCAAACTAACAGCCACAGGCAAAAACAGCACAAAACAACGTAAGAGTATACATTTTAGGAAACGTATACAGAATCCTTTGGAACATAGCATCAACCATGTTTTGCTAAATAAATACAGTCTTCCTGTAACACATTTCGTTCAAAGACAACTACATCCTATTAGTAAAACAGTTGCTATGCAAGAACAAATATCACCTTCCATAGGTACTAAATCAGGCGAAGACTGGAAAAAAACAAACGTTGGCCCTGGATTCTTAGCAAACACCAAAGCGATAAACTCCGCTGAATTGAGTGAAGTAAATGTGGACTACAGCAAAATACTAGAAATAAATGGAATACCTCAAAGACTGCAGCAGCCTTTAAATACCGAATTGAGTGAAGAAACTATTAAAACAAATTCGTATTACGATATGGGAAAAAATAAGTTTGTGATTAAAGACATCGATGGGTCTGGTTTCTCAATTGGATTTAGCCAGTATGTTGATGAGCCCCCTGATAAGGAGTATATGCGACTGTTCTCAGGTCTAGAAAATGTTATTAAATCATACCATCAGACCTATGATCCTGCGCCAGAGCCAGTATCTACTACAGAAGCTGAAATATATTCAGAAGAAAGACCTATGGAAACTCCTAGCAATGAACATACAATAGCACGGCGTTCTATAAATAATAAGCATGACTACCACTCAAATGAATACAAAATTATATTCAATAACGATTTCCTAAAATATAAAGATTATCGTGACATTTATAAAACTAAAAAGAAGCCGAAAGTTCGTCCAAGTCAAGACAAAAAGTCTCCATTAATCGTGGACGAGAATATATTTGAGAAAAACTTGAATCCTTCAGAAATATTTAGCTTAGCGAATCTTTTTCAACGGAAGAAAAGGGCGATAAACGTTCAAAGGATAAATGATTTGAGGACCAGACTCAAATTCAATAGATTCCTGAACACAAATGCTATGTCAAAGACAATATTTTTAAATACAAAGAGGAATAAGAGACAAATTAATAAAATAAGAATCATCGCGTCAGATCTGCCGCCTATGTCGAAACAATCTGATGAAAACGTGTTTGTTGTGTCCGATGAAAATGTATTTGCTGATAGAGCATTAGTTAAGGAAGTAGAAACTAAAGATGATCATGAGAAGCAAGAAGAATATCCTTACCAAAACAATGAACCCGGAACTTACATCACTAAAGTATTTGACGGAATATCCAGACACAACCCTTTAATGTCGAAGTACCCACACATATTTATGGAAGAAGTACCAAGATCTCGGGAAGAGTATATACCGAATAATGCTTTACTATTCGGTAAATTGCCTGGACTTCGTAAAACGAATACTGACGTAGTAGATAATAACGATGACAATATTGATATAGAACAGTTTTTGGCATCATCAAATGATACTGAACAACAAAACCAATTGAAAGATCAGGAAATAGTTAACGTTTTAACAGGATCTCCTGATAACAAGGCTAATTACAAGGTGACCGTGAAAATTATGCCAAAAAATCAAACAGCTGGCTTAAACTCAGGATTCAAAGAAATACACACCAGTATTAACAAAAGCTTTAATAAGAACGGACTTCTATATTCTTCTTTAGTAAACGTTTCAGAAATATCAAAAGTTATTAAACTAAATAGGACTCTAGATGACGGAGTAAAGGATGATAAAGTATATACAAGGAAAGAAGAAACATCGCTGACAAAGAAGATCCAGGATCAACAAGAGAAAATGCAATTTTTACTAAAACAACACGCTCAGCATATAAACGAGCAGCTAAACCGTTTGAATGAAGAGAAGGTGAATTTAGAATCTATGCTAAACGGTGAAAATACTGATAATAACAGTGATATAGATAGCAATGCAGTGAGTGCATCTATAAGACCTTTAAAATTGGACAGTAAAGAGTTAGTGGGCACAACGGCAGGAGTGGCCCCAATAAAAGTACAAACAACAACAGTATATGTTAAACCACGCGAAGAGTTAACTCAAAATACGACACCACAAGCGCCCCCTACACAACTACAAGGTTTCTCAGAGAAAGTAAAAAGCAACAACATTTTAAGGACAATAGAAAGAAACGGGAATCTAACGGATCAGATTCTGCAAAAGATTGACAGAAACACGGAGATACTGCAAATGTTTTTAAAGAAGTTGTCAGAGAGGATCGAAGTAGTCCCCACAACTAGTCTGAAGCCAAAGAAAGTAATACAAGAGGATAATACATCTCCAGCGGAATTGAGAAATCAAGTGATGCCATTTACCCAAAACATGGTAATCAGAAAGAATGATTCTCATATCTCCATACCATTTACATACGCATACCAACCGCCAACCTCTCCTTCTCTTCAGAGCAAAACTCAGGTTGCTAGCGTAGTTTACCACGGACATATAAGAAATGCGGTACGTCGTAAAGATATCCCACATGCTGGCGAGAACCAGATTCAAAAAATCCCTGAAGCTAACAACCAGTCCAGGTTTTTTATAGACGAACTAGAGAATGAATATAAGATAATTCAAATGGGGGACCGAAAAAAAAATCGAGATTACAATATGGTTGGCAAAAATGATACGTTGTAATAGTTTTTTAATGTAATTAGTCTATTTATTTATGTTTTTCATTAAATAAAGGATTTTTCATTTTTTAGGGATTGGTTTTTGTTGGTTCCCTATCCATTTGCATAAAATTTTAAGACCTAATATAACTTAGCATAATTTTGTTTGGCACAATTATGTTTTCGCATAATATAATTACGCATAACGGCTTACGCATAATTTTTTTAAGCATAATATCTCTAACCATAATAATGATTAAGCATAATATTCTAAAGCATAAATTTATTAAGCATAAATTTCTAAAACATAACTTTTTTAAGCATAATATCCTAAAGCATAAATTTGCCCGAAGAGGATATACCAATTTATTTCGACGATTGGAAAAAAGCCATTTCTCCTGAATCAGGTAATATATAACATATTAATATAATATAACGTTTTGAACAATTTTGTGGGTTTTTTTTTCGCTGTAGGAAGCATGAAGCAAGCAAGCATACAGCATGCAAGCAAGCATACAGCATGCAAGCAAGCATGCAGCAAACAAGCAAGCATGCAGCATGCAAGCAAGCATGCAGCATGCAAGCAAGCATGCAGCATGCAGCATTCAAGCGAGCATGCAACATGCAGCAGGCAGGGTTTCTGTCACGGCTCCGGCGCTGCGGGCCTCCGGCGGCCCCACGCGTGCTAATCGTCGCAGACGGCTTTCGCTCACCACCGCAGCTTCGGATTGTTGGCCGGCTTCGCCGGCCAGCCTCAGCCGCGGCGGATCGCTCGCGGCCGCCTGCTCCTCAGCCCGCGGGCCTCCTCGCCCCTACGCGCCTACGCGATTTTAAATTACACTCTAGGGGTAGGACAAACAAGACTACGTAGAGTCGGTTTTGCAGCAATTCGGTTCTGTCACTAACTTTTGTTGCACAGCATATTACATTTAATTAATTGTATGTCTAAATATTATTATGCTAATAGTCATTAGGCCTACTAACGTTATGCGAATCAAATTTATGCCAAAACAAATTAGTCTTTAAGATGATTATGCCAACATAAAATGTATGCCTAAAAAAATTATGCCGAAGTATTATAATGCCAAAACAAATTGTGCCAAAATCGTTATGCCGAAGTATATTAGGACAAAGAACATTATGCGAAAAGAAGGGATCCCGTTTTTGTTTGCTATTTTAAAGCCTGCACGTTGGCTTTAGTGGGCTCATTATAGAACGAATAGCCAAAGGAGTGGCGACCGCATACTAATAATGCGCAACATGGTCGGACAAAAGTAATGTCATAATTTTAGGGTTCCGTACCCAAAGGGTAAAAACGGGACCCTATTACTAAGACTCCACTGTCCGTCTGCCTGTCTGTCTGTATCTCATGAACCGTGATAGCTAAGACAGTTGAAATTTTCACAGATGATGTATTTGTGTTGCCTAAAATGTTCCCACTGCTGGGAGACAGGCCTCCTATCTGTGAGAGAGAGTGGGCTGTAATCCACCACGCGGACCCAGTGCGGGTTGGTAGGATGTCACATGTCTTCGAATTCTTGGTTCTAAGACATGCACAAAATGGTTGAGCTGGATGGTGCTGATCCACGCGTCATGTTCGTGAACGGGTGCCGTCGGTTGAGACTGGTCATCTCTTAACTGCCAAGGCTTATTTTTAATCTTATATTTTGAATTCTTTCTTCATTTGCCTTTTTTTTACATTGTTCTCACATATAGAAGCAACAAGAATAATGTACCCAGGATTTTGTAATAACTTGATTTAAAAGAGTGTCCATGGAGTTTCTTGCCCGTTCTTCTCCATAGAGATCTACTTTTTGGAATGGGCAACTAGCTTCAACTTTCTGACTAACTAACAGACTATTTAATTTTGACAATTCAAAAGTGCCTGTACAAGGTTTAATTGAAATAAATGCTTTGAGTTTGAGTTTGAGTTTGCCGGTTTCATCACGATGTTTTCCTTCACCGTTTTGTGAGCCGTGGTGATAGATAATTTCCACAAAGTAAAGCGCCTGACTGGGTTCGAACCTACGACCTACAACTCGTGAGTCGCGGTCGTTACCACTGTGCTACCACTGCTTTGCCACTACTGTTGCGCATTTGCTGCTAACGATCGTCATTTATTATTCGCAACACGACTCATTAAACAATTGAATATGACATAGAAAACGAGTTTACAAAAAGTAGTTAATATTTCTAACAGTATCTAATTATTTTATTAATTACTTTGTTCATTAAGTAACAGTAAGTCCTATTAATACATCGTACATACTTATAGGTAATATGAAGCTAAAACTATTCAAATGTAAACATATCGACGGTTATGAGGAAATAGGCCCATAAGCGACAAAAAGAGAAATGTTCAGGAGAGCCGTTCAAAGTTTTTAAATGTTAGAAAAACTGACATGAAAATTATTTCTGCTAGGGCATAAACTCCAAAAAAAAGTCATCGTAGAGTCATGGGAGTAAGCGCATTCGAAAGAGCGGAAAATTTTACGTAGGATGGCATATATAACTCATTTTAGACCAAAATGTAGCTTACTTCCTTTTTACCGTCGATATAGGCATGTGAATAGTTTCGGCGAGTAGGAGTATGTGGCAAAGAATCATCATCATCATCTGCCTAGCCTTTTCCCAACTATGTTGGGGTCGGCTTCCAGTCTAACCGGATGCAACTGAATACCAGTATTTTACATGGAGCGACTGCCTAACTGACCTCCACAACCCACTTACTGGGTAACACCCCTTTATAAGACTGGTTGTCAGACTTTCGGGCTTCTGACTACCCGTAACGACTGTCAAAGATCCACGAATGACAGCAGGGACCAACGCCGAGGCACGGAGGGGTCACGGTATGTAAAGATGGTCACCCATCCAAGAACCAACCGCGGCAAGCGTAGCTTAACCTGATCGATCGACCTGTGCGGCTGTTAATATTTAGCCACGGGCATCATCATCATCATCATCAACCCCTATTTCAGAACCAGGACCCGAATATCGTAAAACAATATCTATCAGAATCTCAATAATTTTGATGGATATTACAAATCCATTGCTTCATATGCTTGAATAATTAATAGTTTAAAAAACACTACAAAAACTCGCTTTAATAAATGCACGTAAAAACAAAAACTAATCGTGGTCAAAGTTCATTACAAGACTTTTCTAAGAAATCCAAAACGGCTATGATACGATTTTCTATCATGAAGTTCCAGTTCTTCGGGCTCCATCATCAGTACCATATTATTATATTGTCATCAGGACTACATACAGCTGCCAATTTTCATTACGCTACGACCCTTGGAACATGATTAAATTAGTTACCTTAGATTCCATTACATAGTTAGTTACATACAGGTCGACCTAATAAAAGCGTGTTAAAAATATGTCTGCAAAATGAAAGCCATTCCTACTATTTGTGTGTTACCCCACACAGGGTATTCTCGGAGATTCTCGTATTTTTATAAACGTTCGCATTATCTTAATTACAATCTGTCAAAAATACCTACTTACCTCTAATTTTCATGAATAGCGTTCAATCGGGATAAAGTGTTTCGGGATAGCGTCTATTCGGAATAGCGTGATTCGGGATAGCGTTCATTCGGGATAGAGTAATTCGGGATAGCGTTCATTCGGAATAAAGTCATTCGGGAGAGCGTTAATTCGGGATAGAGTGATTCGGGATAGCGTTAATTCGGGATAGCGTCTCTTCGGAATAGCGTGATTCAAGATAGCGTTAGTTCGGAATAGAGTGAGTCGGGATAGCGTTCATTCGGGATAAAGTGCCATCAGTGCAGAAAAGAGCCATCAGAGCCATATATAACCTCTGCAGGCGTGATTCTCTAAGGGAACTGTTTAAGGAAATTACCATCATGACGGTACCTTGTCAATATATCTACGAAAACATCATGTATGTAAGAAAAAACTTAAATCTTTTTGGTAAAAGAGGTGAAAGACATAATTATAGTACTAGGAATAGGGACCTATTAGTTCAACCAGGTTTCAGACTGGCTAAAGTAGACTCATCTTTTATGGGGTACTGTTTAAAATGTTATAATAAAATACCTCCCCACATTCTTCAACTGAATGAGACAAAATTCAAGTCTTGTATAAAACGCACACTATGCAGTCAGGCATATTATAAGTTAGGGGATTACATCGCTGATAAAAATGCCTGGCTCAATGTTGGTCCTGCTCCACAACCACAACTAATTGATTAACACTTGAAAATACTGTTGGAGCTGCTGAAGATTGTAAGATTATCTTTGCATTGTATAAACTCAATTTCCTTTGCATTGTATAATTGCATAGCACAGATGTGAGTTCTATGTAAGTATACCTTCTTTACCATTTACCGGGTAATATGTCTTTCATTGACTTGAATGTGCCATGGCGGCTGATAGTATGTCATGCTCACACAAATGTCTCGCTGACGGTGGCGTGTGTATTGGATCATTTAGCTCCCTTCAAAATGGTTGAGCTGAATGGTGCTGATCTATGCGTCATGTTCGTGAACGGGCGCCGTCAGTTGGGGCTGGTTATCACTCAGCTGCCTAGGCTTATTTTTAATTATTTTATTTTTGGATTGTTGTCTTCTTACTATTTGCTGTACTCTGGACGCTCTTAACGCGTACGTATTGCTTTTACATCGTTCTCACATATAATTGTAAATTCAACATTAATGATGTAACTAATATTTTTGTAAAAATACAATTTAAAAGAGTGTCCATGGAGTTTCTTGCCCGTTCTTCTCCATAGGTACCTACGCTTTGGAATGGGCAACTAGCTTCATATTTTCTGACTGACCGACTTCTTGACAATTCAAAAGTGCCTGTAAATGGTTTAATTGAAATAAATGGTTTGAGTTTGAGTTTGAGTTGAGTGATTCGGGATAGCTTTCATTCGGAATAGCGTGATTCGGGATAGCGTTCATTCGGGATAAAGTCATTCTGGATTTCGAGTTTCGGCCTAACGATAGCAACTGTCACCCAAACCTCAAATATGGGAAATTAATCAGACATCTAGATAAGATAAAATACCTATTAATTAACTACTATATAAATGATTGATGAGCAAGAAATTATGCCATTAAGTTCTGTGAAGTGTCAACATGAAGTATCTGTTGGTAAGGCCGTTTTATTTTATTTTAACGTAACTTAACAACACCAGCGTTCCAAAACGAGTATTTATAATAGACGTAGTTTTTAACGTAACTTAACAAAGTTCGAGAACACCATGCTGCGTTCCAAAACGAGTATTTTATAATAGATGTAGGCAAGATGGGTCACATCAGCCGCATACACGATGACCGCCGGGCAAAAGTCTCCACACAATGGGTGCCTGAATATGGACGGCGCCGCAAAGGTCGGCCCAGAAAGAGTGGCGAGATGACCTGGACACGTACGTGTCCAGGTCATCTCGCCACTCTCAGTACCACGAGGGCTGGTTCAAGGTGGCGCGGGAAAAGAGTTCCTGGAAGGACTTGGAGGAGGCCTTTGCCCAGCAGTGAGACAGATAACCACCCTGAACATACACCCACCCAGTATTCCCTGAAGGGTTGGGCAAAGGTGGTACCTACCTAAAGTACCCTCACAGATATAGACAGACCCAGATAACGCAAGTATCACGATCTGTATGAAAACCAAGTGTGTCATTTTTTGACTACCTACTATGACGTCACAAGCACTATTTAGTGATGGGAAAATCAAATCGATTCAAAGACGCCGCCGCGTGCGGCACCCGTCTCGCCCCACCCCCGGGGCCTAGCGCCAGCGCTCACGCTCACCCAGCCAGTAGTACACAGGACTGAGCGCGAAAGTGGCGGCTTACGATTTTTGTACGTAAGCTGGTGCGATTTTTGGCACGCGAAGTAATTGCTCTTGCGTTTATCATCATCATCATTTGAGCCGAAAGACGTCCACTGCTGGACATAGGCCTCCCCCAAGCACCTCCACCTCGACCGGTTCTGTGCTTCTCCCATTAAAACGGGTTCCTGCGGCCTTCACAAGGTCGTCGGTCCACCTTGTGGGAGGCCTTCCAACGCTACGTCTTCCGGTACGCGGTCGCCACTCCAGAACCTTTCGGCCCCATCGGCCATCTGTTTCGCGAGCAATGTGCCCTTCCCACTGCCACTTAAGTTTGGCATTCTTCGGGCTATGTCGGTTACCTTGGTTCTCCTGCGGATGTCCTCATTCCTGATTCGATCACGCAGGCAAACTCCAAGCATAGCCCTCTCCATTGCCCTTTGAGTGACTTTTAGCCTTCTTAAAAGGCCTATTGTGAGCGACCAAGCGCTCTTGCGTTATCTAGGTGTATTCTATATCTGTGGAACACCCACATTTCGCCAGTTGTGTTTAAGCCCCATGTTATGGGGGCTAGGGGCAAGCCTATTGCGGTCAACCGGGTGCAAGTCGGGCAGTCAATGTCCCTACAAAACACCAATTATGGTTGCAGGCAGAAATAGATAAACCAATTAAGGTTGTGGCCAAAACACACACAAACTCTTTCACAATTATTCTTTCGACTTCTACAGTCAGTGTCATAAAAGATGATTAAAAATACTGTCGTAATGTCTGAAGCAATTAGTGGTCATTCCAATTGCAGTTATTATTGGTTCCAAATTATTATAGGAGATATTCATTTCACTTAGATATTTTTTACACTCTCATAGAGCATCTATGTAGTAATGTATACCTAGTGTTTAAAGTTATATGGTCACTCTAGATATCTTTGAGTCAATTTTAGATTTCCAAGCTAAAAAAAAAGTTATTTAAAAAAATAAAAAACCCGACTGCGGTAAAAAAAACTGAAAAGTTAAAAACAAGCCCATTTTAAATTAAATAAAAGTTGGGAGCAGGCGGGATCCATTTGTTTTTGAAAATATGTATAGTAAAAATGGTATGGGTAAATAAAAACAGCCGCACAGGTCGACCGATCAGGTTAAGCTACGCTTGCCGCGGTTGGTCTGTGGATGGGTGACCATCTCTACATACCGTGACACCTCCGTGCCTCGGAAAGCGCGTTAAGCCGTTGGTCCCGGCTGTCATTCGTGGATCTTTGACAGACGTTACGGGTAGTCAAAAGCCCGAATTACCCAGTAACTGGGTTGTGGAGGTCAGATAGGCAGTCCCTCCATGTAAAATAGTGATATTCAGCTGCATCCGGTTAGACTGGAAGCCGACCCCAACATAGTTGGGAAGAGGCTAGGCAGATGATGATGACTCTATTTGATATATTTGGTAGAATTTTTGTTTGCAAACTGGGAACATCATCACTTTCATCTCCACTTTGTGTTAATATTGCAATCATTTGTTTTTTTTAACACGCTTTTATTAGGTCGACCTTTAAGTAACTATGTAATGGAATCTAAGGTAACTAATTTAACCATCTTCCAAGGGTCGTAGCGTAAAAAAAATTGGCAGCTGTATGTAGTTCTGATGACAATACAATAATATGGTACTGTCGAACTGATCTGACGATGGAGCCGGAAGATATGAACTGGAACTTCATGATGGAAAATCGTATCATAGCTGTTTTGGATTTCTTAGAAAAGTCTTGTAATGAACTTAGACCATGATTAGGTTTCAAGGTTTTACATGCATTTATAAAAGCGTTTTTTTTTCTAGTTTTTTTTTTAACTATTAATTTATTTTTACAGTTGAGCATATCTGTACTTTGGCTGGGGGTGCCCTGGTGTTCTGGACATTCTCTATCGAAAATAGAAGTAAGTAATACACGAACTATCCTTCCTTTCTATTACTGCAAACTCAACACAAAAAAGCTACACTATTTCCGAAGTGCCCCAATTCTGCGAGTTAAAAAGGTTTCAAAAATATTATACAACACACTTCTGTGCACGCCTTCGTTCACGTGGAATTTCTTGTTTATCCTATGACACTCAGCAATACTGTAGCTTCCTATTAGTGAAAGAATTTTCGGAATCGGATCAGGAGTTCCTAAGATTTACCTCTACATGCAAACTCACAAATTTGACCTCTTCGACAAAGTACTACACTGAACAAAATGATGGCACTAGAGTAGCGATAAGAAAGAAAGAAAACTTTTTACAAAAAAAACAACTGACTTCCATAAAAAAAACACTACCTACAAATTGAAAATAAACTTTAATTTCGGAAGTCGGTGTCTTTGGTTCCGCATTTTCGTTTATTGACGACTTCCGAAATTAAAGTAAATTTTCAATTAGTAGTGTTTTTTTTTTGGAAGTCGGTTGTTTTTTTTTTTTTGTAAAAAGTTTTTATTTTTCACTTTTTAGTGGGTCAGTTTGTAATTTATCTAATTTACAATAGCCTAATGTCAACTGCTCATCACATGTTACAAAATATTGCTTTTCCCGATGTTGGGACGTTAATTGTTGAGGAGTTCTCCTGGTAAGAACCAGGAGAACTCCTCTGTGAAATATTTGTCATTGAGTAATTCCGATGGCCATCTGTGGTGTTCATCATCAGCTCCACTTTGCCAAATGATGATTTCCGAGAGCAAAATAATGCTCAAGTTACTTTAAAAAAATAAAAAACCCGACTGCGGTAAAAAACTGAAAGCAGACGGGACCCATATAATCATTTTTATTATATTTTCAAATTCAAATGGGTCCCGCCTGCTTCCAACTTTTATTTAATTTAAAATGGGCTTGTTTTTAACTTTTCAGTTTTTTACCGCAGTCGGGTTTTTTTTATTTTTTTGAATAACTCTTTTTTATTTCCAGCTTTTTAGTTTACAAAATAAATGTGAAAGATTTCGTAGACGATTTAGCTCTTGGTACGTGTTTTTTTACGATTTGTCACTTCAAATTACTTTTTACCGACTTCACAAAAAGGAGGAGGTACTATGTTCGGATGTTTGTATGTTTTTTTTTTTTTTTAATTTTTTTTTTTTGTATGATTGTCATCGATTACTCCGCCAATTGTCGACGGATTTTCAAAATTCTTTTTTTAACCATATAAGTTGTATATATTTTTGTAATCACCTTTAAAAACCCTTTATTTTGATACCCCACTCGATAGGTTTCGAGAAAAATAAATTTTTTTGAAGACATAATATTGCGCCAAAAATCGGCCATTTTATATTTTTTCAATTTTGATATACCCAGTGACACTCGCGCCACCAAGACAAATCTAAAGACGTATAAATTTATCAAAATCCGTTCATTCGTTTAGAAGTTACGAGGGAACAAAGAAACGGACATACATACATACATACATACAGGTCAAACACATAACCCTCCTTTTGGGCTTCGCCGCAGTCGGGTAAAAATACCCAAATCACTATAACTTTGCCTATAAAATTTGAGGGTTTCCCTCGATTTCCATGGGATCCTCTCATCAGATTCCAACTTAATGATAATGGGACCACCTCGAGAGTATACCCTTTCAAACAAAAAAATATTTTTGGAATCGGTCCAGCTGTCTTCGAGTAATCGGTGACCAGACAAAAAAAAATCCTACTTTATAAAGTTGAACATATAATATAATAATATAATATATAATAATAATAACTTTATTTCAGACCAGGGTCCATAGAAAATAAGAATTACAAATTTAATTAATAAAATTAAAATTAAAACAAAATTAAATCAAAATTAAAACAAAATTAAATCAAAATTAAATCAAAATTAAAATTAAATCAAAATTAAATCAAAATTAAATCAAAATTAAATACAAATTGAATCAAAATTAAATTAAAACATTCCAAATTAAAATCAATTAAAATAATTCAAACAATCAATCTACGTAACTGGATGACGCACGATGTGTCGTCATCCAGTGCCACATTATTGGGCTGTCCATCCTGCCGGCTATCGTGGACACTAGGCTGTTGTACATATAACCTCCTCCTTTTTGGAAGTAAACCATGTGCGCTTAGCTTAAATAATAATAATCAATTTTCTATTCTTCTGTTTCTAGCTTAAAACCCCAACAGACCTGGTGTACAAAGTGACAGAAGATAAAGATGGAAAATCTTTGACGATTTCGAGCCCAAATCTGAAGAAACCGTCTCTAAGAGAGATCATCTACTATCATATCATTGAGAAGCCGTTTGGGAAGACTGAAGAATCCAGCGATGAGGTAAAGTTTCACCATTTTTAATTTTTTAAGGAGTGTTAAGGCCTACGCAGACCGGGACGGCATTGCAAGGGATTTTGCCGTCAGTCAGCGCACACTAGCTGCTTAGATACCGCGGCATTCCAGCGGCTTCCTCGCTTCTCAACCCTCGCCGCCTCACCCCGCGGTATGTCACAACGAGCGCCAGAGTCCTTGGCATGCCGTTGCCTACCGCAGGAATCACGGCATCCCGCCGCGGGAGCCCGTGGCGCGTCTTTCAATGCCGTGCAATGAAATCCCTTTCGATGCCGCACGGCATCATTTTAAAGCATAGCAATTTATGTCGTATTTCTATATCGATACGTTTGAATGTCCATTAGTAAAAATTTAAATCCCTTGCCATGCCGTCCCGGTCTGTGTAGGCCTTTATCTGTGAGTTGAGTAGTCCATTATTACACGGCGTGAAATTCCCTACACGCCATCTCAGTTATAAGCTGAAAATCACTGTAGTTAAATTAGGTTGTTCCAGAAAAATAAAACTCAAACAAAAAATTGATAGGAGATACTGATACAAAATGTAAAGTTCGTATTCGTATTTTGCAAAAAACCTTCTTAAAAATCCTACATTTTTGAAGGAACCTCCTGCTGATGAGGGTCCTGCAGATTCCGATGGTTCTCACCGTACCTTCACCAACGGACAGGGCTTCCAATTTCTACACGAAGACGATGAAAATGTAAGAATTTATGTCATTCTTCATCTTCATCATCATTTTCATTCATTCTTTTTCGCGCGCGTCGGCACAAGCTCTAAGTCAAAGTCAAAGTCAAATCATTTATTTCAAATAGGCACATTAAAGGCACTTTTGAATGTCAAAAATTATAACTAAATAGAATTGATTCTAGTCGCCCATTCCAAAAGGTAGTTTTTATAGCGAAGAATGGGCAAGAAATTCCACCGTTACTCTTTTAAAATGTTTAACGGAATAATATGTAAGGGAATATATCATGTCAGCAAAGTTGGAAGCGGGGTTTCCACTTCAAACTAGGGTGTTTCCAATTCTTTCGACAGTTTTCACTATGCTTCTTCTTATTATGAATACCAAAGAGAATTCAACTAAACATAGAGGTAAAAAAAACAAATTAAAATGTAAAACTTCTGCAATGACATGTATGGCTGAATGTGATGTATTTTTGTTTTCTTTTTATATAATACTAGCTTCCGCATGTCGATAAAAACTAACCTGTGTCTCCACCGGTATGCAATCTATCTCTCTGCCAAATTTAATCGAAATCCGTTCAGTGGTTTAGGCATGAAAAGGTAACATACAGACAGACAGACACACAGACAGAAAGACAGTTACTTTCGAATTTATAATATTATTAAGGATGAATAACAAAACTGGTGACTACATCACAAATTCAATAAAACAGTTACACAATATTTCTGATTGATATCTACTAGATGTGAATTTAGCATGAATATTTTATGTAAAACACTTTTTCATTTTTTTTTTAAAGTTAAAAAACTTCCAAAATGTGTAGTTTTCCTTATGTAGGTAATGAAAAAGTTTTGCGAAAGGAAAATTAAAATAATAAAATTATTAAGAGTAGGTAAGTTTAGTCCGAACTGAGGGCTACAGAACCAGCAAAGACATCTATTCCACCAAAAATGGAGTTGGCACGAGAAAGTATGCGCCAAATCGTCCGCAATCCGGTGCGACCGATCCCTGAGTAAAATAGTGCATAGTTGGTAGTTTTTAGGGTTCCGTACCCAAAGGGTAAAAACGGAACCCTATTACTAAGACTTCGCTGTCTGTCCGTCCGTCTGTCTGTCACCAGGCTGTATCTCAAGAACCGCGATAGCTAGACAGTTAGAATTTTCACAAATTATGCATTTCTGTTGCCGCTCTAACAACAAATACTAAAAACAAAATAAAATAAATATTTAAGGGGGGCTCCCATACAACAAACGCGATTTTTTTGCTCTTTTTTGCTCGATATCAAAAATGGCAACAGGTAGCCACTTGAAATATTCACAAAATACTCAGTTGTATTTTTACTTTAATAATAAAATTAAATAAATATTTAAGGGGGGCTCCCATACAACAAACGTGTTTTTTTCGGCGTTTTAGCCTTGTGGTACGGAATCCTTCGTGTGCGAGTCCGACTCGCACTTATGTGTATCTAACAGAAGCTTCTCGCCATCAAACTCGAAAGTTTGGCGAGTAAAATTGTAAAAACACCAAAAAAAAAATAATAAGAAAAAAAAAAAGTTGAAAAATTACCTAATTATTTCGACAATGAGGAAGGGCGAAAAAAAATATTAAGGAAATCCATATAATAATAATAAATACTTAAGAAACACCTACCATTTTTAAATATATCAGCAAACCCCTCTATACTACAGGGGCGACATCTAACCTTACCCTTATTCCATCATTTGTTGCGTAGGCTAGTGATCATAAATTGTTGCTTATTCGTCACAGAATCGCATGAAGATCTCTGAGACGGAAATTCACTATAGCTACAGGTTCTTCGGAAGCTGAGTGCAAAGCTATTTGACACCATTTTGATCCATACAAAGGCCTACGCAGACCGGGACAGAATGGCAAGGGATTTTGCCGTTAGTCAACGCACACTAGCCACTTAGATACCGCGGCCTTCCAGCGGCTTCCTCGCTTCTCTACCCCCGCCGCCTCACCAGGCGGTATGTCACAACGAGCGCCGGAGTCCTTGGCATGCCGTTGCCTACCGCAGGACGCCACGGCATCCCGCCGCGGGAGCCCGTGGCGCGTCTTTCAATGCCGTGCAATGAAGTCCCTTTCGATGCCACGGCATCATTTTAAAGCATAGCAATTTATGTCGTATTTCTACATATATCGATACGTTTGAATGTCCATTAGTAAAAATTTAAATCCCTTGCCATGCCGTCCCGGTCTGCGTAGGCCTTTATACGAAGTATGTTTTTTTTTTATTTTTAACTACAAACATTTATTCAAAAATAACATACCAACTTTAACTGTGAAAAACCTTCCAAACATCCTATATATCTTATCTTCTAAATAAATTATATTAGTCAAGTTATTTTTTTTAAATTGCACATTACTAATTTGTAAGTGGGTACCGTAAACGCGGGGGTTACTTTAGCAAATTTTTTTTTTTTTAGAAAACTTTTGATAGTAGGGATTATGTTGGATTTCTTTGCGTTTTAATGGATTTGTTTTACAGGTAAGGATAGTAGCTAATTAGTAATAATGTTATTTTCCCCAAAATGTGTGTGAAAATATTTTAATTATTTTTTTTACTTACTTTTGAGTCAATGTTGTTCTTTGAACACGGTTACTTTCACCTGCAGATTTTGTCGACCCAAAAACAATATTATGACAGCATCAATGCTGTCTTAATATTGTTTTTGGGTCGACAAAATCTGCAGGTGAAACAACAATAGAAAACAGAAAACCCTTTTTTGCATTGAGCCAAAGTTCCCCCCATGAGCTAAAGTAACCCGTGTTTACCGTAGCTATTATAATATGTATGTATGTGTATGTATATGTATGTATATGTATGTATGTATGTGTATGTCCATTCTAAAATCCATGTTACAGGGCTTGTCTGTCCAGATTACCCCTGTAACACGGATTTTGCCTAGCATGGGGGTCATTGATCATTTATTTTGTACCAGGCTACTCGCATTCTATTCTTATTATTCTTAAGTGGCAGTGGGTAGGGCACATTGCTCGCAAACCAGGTTACCGATGGGGCCGAAAGGTTCTAGAGCGGCGACCGCGTATCGGAAGACGTAGCGCTGGAAGGCCTGGCACAAGGTGGACCGACGACCTTGTGAAGGCCGCAGGAACTCGTTGGATGAGAACTGGTCGAAGTGGAGGTGCTTGGGGGAGGCCTATGTCCAGCAGTGGACGTCTTTCGGCTGAAATGATGATGGTGATGATGAGGGTATTCGCACGCTTAAATTAAGTGTCACTCTGTGTCTGCGTACTTTTTTTACAACCAGTCTTACCAAGGGATATCGTATTACCATGTAACTGGGCTGTGGAGATCAGGGGGTCTAAAAAGGCCACTTTGCCAGAATCATAAAAGGATAACAGAATGGACAGTTAACTGTTAAGTTAATCGTATCAAATCGCATTGGTGATGCATTCTGCAGTTGTTTTTTTTTGTCTGTGCTAAAATACCAATCAATCCAATCCAAATCCAATCCCAATATCTTTGATTGTACACCTATGTAGTGCAGCGAAAAAAAGAAAAACACGGACTGTCTTCGCCATTTTATAATTCGTAATGTTATCCTTTTATGATTCTCCAAAGTGGCCTTTTTAGGCCATTATTATTCAGGTATTCAGCTGCATTTGGTTAGACTGGAAGCCGACCCCAACTTAGTTGGGAAAAGGCTAGGCAGATGATGAAAGAATAAAGATCGTTGTTAAATATTAACCAAATTATTCTCTATTACAGGATCCAGCAGAAATCACTACTGATGATCCTGAGGGATCAGTAGACAAGGTAAGGATTTATTCCTGTAGGGGGTCATTCAAGTATTACGTAAGCACTACAGGGGGGCGGGGGGGTCTTTGCTTTGCTTATTTTTGATGACATGGGGGATGGGGGGGTCTGGATGGTGATTACGTCAGCAGTGTTAATTTTTATACTTTTTTGAATTTTCTACTAAAAGTCGATTTTGGTTTGAACACCTATGCAACCCTACTTGTCTATGCTTGAAAACGAAACGCAAATAACTGCTGCTCATGAATCAATAAAGAAACCAGAACACACTAGAACACATTGAAAAATGCATGTAAGTACCAATGTTTACGTAAGCATGGGAGGGGGGGGTAAGTGCTTTGCTTATTTTGCTGACGAGGGGAGGGGGCGGTTAATAATTGCAAAAAAATCTGCTTACGTAATACTTGAACGGCCTCTAGGTACAGAAAGATTAAAATCAAAAACTTTTCAATTTTCAGTTTTTTTTTTTAAACTATTTGTCTTAAAATATTGACTGGCCATAATTAACTAATTCAGCCTATAATGTTCCCACTAATGGGATACAGGCCTCCACTCTGCGAGATGGAGTGGGCCGTAATCTACAACGCGGGCCCAGTGCGGGCTGGTAGATGTCACATGTCTTTGAATTTTTTGGTTCGCTTTGAGAGCACAAAGTAAAGCGCCTGTCTGGGTTCGAACCTATGACCTACGACTACGACTCGTAAGTCGCGGAGTCGTAAGTCTTAACGAGCAGTGGTGTCCCAGTAGGTTACCACTGGACTACAATTTCTCCTTGTGGGGGAAGCACTAATTTTCTTACGATTTTTGCAATTTGCAGCTCAGTGTCTGGGTGTACCTACGTTGATTAAAATATGATTCGCTACTGTAGGTAACAAATATGTATTTACAGAATTATAATCATTAGGATCAGATAGAACAACTTGATAAGTTAGTACCTATACGTAATCCTAAATGTCAAGATTTCATGAAATAGTCATTTAATAGGATTACTTGGTCTTAGAGAGTTGTGTTGATGACTTTAATGATTATAATTCTGTAAATACATATTTGTTACGTTCGCGAATCATATTTTAATCAACGTATAACTTAATACTGACCAGCAAATTGCAAAAAACGTAAGAAAATTTGAATTTTGCGGGCTACCCTGGTGCTTTCGCCGTAAGATAAGCTTGAGTCTTAGCACTAGTCGACGGCCCGAAGTCGTTGGTTCAAACCTATGACCTACCCAGTCGACGGCTCGAACTTGTTGGTTCAAACCTACGACCTACAACTCCGTCCGCGGCTCTTACCACTATGCCATCACAGCTCCTGAGCTATATTTACAGGGTTATTGGTAAAACATTAACAACCTCTTAAGGGGTCATTGTACCCCCGGGCGCCGGGTGCCAGGATCACCCAGAGGACACGGTGGAGCACACGGTGGAGGTCTGCCCCGCTTGGGCGGAGCACCGCCGTGTCCTCGTAGAGGCGATCGGCAGCGACGGCGACGGCGCGTACGTGTTCCACGCGCGCCTCAAAGAGATGTCAGCATCGAGGAGGGGCCCCTTAGGGCCGAAGCCTGCCGGGTCAGCGGGATTGTCCGAAAGGGTTACCGCTGGCCCGGAACATAAAGGGCTAAGGAAGGAACACGGGTGGGTTTTAGTCAGTAAGAGTCTGACACTCCCTTCCGCTCCACCCAGAGCGGGAGGAGTCATTTGATGATTTCCCATCCGCAAAAAAAAAAAAAAAGAGGGGTCATTGTACTCATCACTATGTACCGTTTTTACTATGGGACCAAAGCTGAAATCGCGAAAAAAAATCAGCTGTTCCTTACCTGACGAGCTATACGAACATACGTGTAGGGAACAACTGATTTTTTTTCGCGATTTCAGGTTTGGTCCCATAGTAAAAGTTGTTCATAATGATGAGTACAATGACCTCTTAAGAGGTTGTTAATGTTTTACCAATAACCCTGTATAATGCCATATTTACTAACTAGAAATTGTTTTATGGTTTCAGGATGTTTCAGAAAATGCACCTGTAAATAGAAGCAAAAGAGAAATTGCTGATAAAGATAAGGTGAGTCTGTAATACTTTTTAAAATTTTATTTCATGAAAATAACTTACTTATCGAACTTACCTAATATTTTCCTGGTCAGGGTTCCGTACTCAAAGGGAGCCCTATTACTAAGCCTCCGCTGTCCGTCGGTCCGTCTGTCTGTCAGCGAGCTGTATCTCATGAACAGGTAGACAATTGGAATTTTCACAGAGTGTGCATTTCTTTTGCCGCATTAACAATTTGCACAATAAACGTGTGTTTTTTTGCCTTGTGGTACGGAACCCTTCGTGTGCGAGTCCGACTCACACTTAGTCGGTTTTTTTTAAATTGTGAATTCTGACAATACTTTGCGGTATTCTTTTACTAAATCTATTTATTTTCCACAGAAACCAAGTCAGGAATTGAAACAGGTCAAAACGCGGTCTCACCATGGGGTAAAGTTTTTTTAAATATACAAATGATATTTTTTTTTACTTTTAATTAATCTACATCACACTAATATTTTAAAGGCGATAGTGTTTGAGTGTGTGTGTATGTTTATATGTTTGTTACTTCTTCACGCTCAAACGGCTGGACCAATTTTCATAAAATTTCGTATGGAGGTAGCTGACACGCTAGATTAACATATAGGCTACTTTTTATCCCAATATTCCCACGGGATCGAAACTTATGCGGGTGAAACCGCGAGGTCCAGCTAGTACCTATATAAAATTCTAAATCTTGACTGACTGATATATCAACGCACAGCCTAAACCGCTGGTTCTGGAGACATACAATTTGGAGGGTGTGTTCTTTGTGAAGAGTAGGTATCCACTAAGAAAGGTTTTTCGAAATTCCACCCCTAAGAGGGTGAAATTTCACGCGGCCGAAGTCACGGGAAGAAGCTAGTCGCTTATATATCAAAATTTTATCCTCTATAGGGGTTAAAGGTTAAATAATAAAAATAAAAAAATCTATATTATATAAAAGAAAGTCGTGTTAGTTACACTATTTATAACTCAAGAACGGCTGAACCGATTTTGCTGAAAATTGGTGGGGAGGTAGCTTAGAACCTGGAGACGGACATAGAATAGGACATCCGGTGTTTTTATTTTATTTTATTTGTTTGGAGTAGGGTGGGTAGGAGTAGGTTAGGAGTAAGGTAGGAGTAGGGTGGGTAGGACACCACGCGAACGAAGTAGCGCTGGGCAGCTAGAAATAATTTATATGGCAAAACATCGTTTGCCCGGTCCGCTAATAAATAATAAAATCTTTATTGAAATAAATAAGGCTTACAAAAACCTATGAAGCCTCTGAAACCCAATCTAGGTAAAAACCTGTGTGTCAGATTTCAACGCCTTCTCCCAAATCGTTAAAAAGGTTAAAAAGAAGGTCGAACTTTGTACGGTCGTTCTTCATTTTTACCAATGGGAAAATACATAGAGTAGGTACCTACACGATTTGTCGTCAATAATTTTTCATCGTGTAAATATTTTGTTTACAGAGACATAACCCTCGCCCGCATGGACCATCGCGTCGGAAGCATAAGCTACCGAAATACGTAAATAAACTGATATCATCTACGACACCGAAGCCTGACAATGAAACTACCGTAAATGTAAGTATTTTATGATCAAAAGTTATATAGGGTTATTGGTAAAACATTAACAACCTCTTAAGAGGTCATTGTACTCATCATTATGGACAACTTTTACTATGGGACCAAACCTGAAATAGCGAAAAAAAAATCAGCTGTTCCCTACATTTTGACGAGTTGTACGAACATAAATGTAGGGAACAGCTGATTTTTTTTTCGATTAGGTATGGAAGCTACATTTGTGAAGTGGGGATGAATATTTTTTTCATCATCTACCCCATCGTGTGGGGTATCGTTGAATAGGTCTTCTAAAATGGCTTAGGGGTTACTAAAATTATTTTTCGATTAAATGCTCCATTTACGAAATATTAAAGTTTAGTACAAATTTTTGTTCCAGTAGGGCGTCCCCCCCCCCCTCTAAAAGCTAAACTACTAGCTTGAAAAATCTGGAAAAATTCTCGATGAAAGTGTATTTCATGAACTTTAAAGGAAAAGTATAGCGGTTAAGATAACTTTATTAGTTTAGCAGTAATAGTCGTTGAACTTGGGTGTTGGATAACTTTGTACCAAATACAAAATCCTTAGCATTAATCCTTTAAAGTGACTAAGATGAAGTAGTTGCTTGTTTATAATGGGTAAAGACTTGTATTGAAAATCAAAATATGTTTTTTTTTTTTTACCTATTCAGAATAATGAACAAAAGAATCGTACTACATTGTGATAACGGGCTACTACGGAACCCTACACTGTGCGTGGCCCGACACGCACTTGGCCGGTTTTTATTCATTTTATCTCGTAAAACAATGTTTGGAATAATTTTTTTTTTTTTTGGAGAATTTCGATTCCTGGCTAGAAATATTGAATGATGCAGTTTTATAGTTTTCATCAAAATCGAGCCCGCGACTCCTTTGAGTACTTTTCGCTATTCCTCATAGTTTCGGATTAGGCCATCCACGCCCACTTGGAAAATTCACCCTGTATATGCAATGCTGGGTTAAGTTCACATAGTTTTAAAGCCTAGTAGAATACAGCTTCACATTGTTCCGTCGATGATGATTAGGAATCTGTTTATCTGTCTCATTCTAAAACTGACAACAGCCGGTCGATTGTGTAAAAATCTCACCGTGAAAACTTAGGTGAAGTGAGTATGTTTTAGCTAGGAATTGAAACTATTGACAGCTCACTCCACGCTCACTTCACCTAAGTTTTCACGGTGGGATTTTTACAGAATAGCACCGCTGGTAATCTGAGAAGCTGAGCCTTCTACGAGTTGACCGGCTCAAATTTTAATAACAGTTTTTTGCTTTCAGGCTCCAGGAGATACTAAGTTAACTTCTTTCGAGGATACAGTACCACATAATGAATTAACAGCAGGCAGTGGACTCAAAGCGTATGGCATGGAACTGAAACGGAGTGGCGGCACTGTGTGGAATGTAAGTATGCTTCCAGATTGTCGTTATGGGTGATGACTTGATGAATTATGCTGTTTTCTACAAGTTTCCATTATCAGGAATCTGCGGTGCTATTCTGTAAAAACATCACCGTGATCATCATCATTTCAGCCGAAAGACGTCCACTGCTGGACATAAGCCTCCCCCAAGCACCTCCACTTCGACCGGTTCTGTGCTTCCCGCATCCAACGGTCATCACTGGCAACACACACTGGTCAAAGACTTTCGTCTTGAGACACTGCGGTATGTGGGACGAGAAGATATTGCGTAGCTTCCCGAACGCTGCCCAGTCGAGTCGGATTCGTCGATTGACCTCTTTCTCGAAGTTAGACCAACCTAACTGGACAGTTTGTCCTAGGTAAACATACTCGTCCACGACTTCGAGTGTAGCTTCTCCGATCTTTATGAGAGTGGGTGTTACATGGGCATTTGACATGACCTTAGTTTTCTCCATGTTCATTTTAAGATCCACTCTTTTGGAGGCTCTACTGAGGTCATTGAGCATCGTAATGAGGTCCTCCATATTCTCAGCCATGACTACGATATCGTCGGCAAACCGAAGGTGAGTTATGTACTCGCCATTGATGTTGATGCCAGCCCCTTTCTAGTCCAGAACCTTGAGGACATCCTCCAGTGCAGCGGTGAACAGTTTCGGAGAGATAACGTCTCCCTGTCTCACACCTCGCTGCAGAAGCATAGGTTTACAGGTCTGATCCTGGAGTCGGACTGACATAGTGGCATTTTCGTACAGACACTTCAACACCTCGATGTACCGATAGTCGATCTGGCACCGTTGAAGAGACTGCAGCACAGCCTATGTCTCGACCGAATCAAAGGCTTTCTCGTAGTCCACGAACGCTAAGCAGAGAGGCAGGTTATATTCTTCGATAATCCATCTGATGCTAGAGATTGAAACTAATGCCAGCTCACTTTAAGCTCACTTCAGCCAAATTATCACGGTGAGATTTTTACAGAATCGACATGCTGTCATTCCACCTGATTCTAGGGATTGACACCATTGACAACTCACTTCACCTAAGTTTCCACGGTGAGATTTTTACAGAATAGCATTACAGCGGTGCTATTCTGTAAAAATCTCACCGTGAAAACTTAGGTGAAGTGAGCGTGGAGTGAGCTGTCAGTAGTGTCAATTCCTAGCAAAAACAAACTCACTTCACCTAAGTTTTCACGGTGAGATTTTTACAGAATAGCATTACAGCGGTGCTATTCTGTAAAAATCTCACCGTGAAAACTTAGGTGAAGTGAGCGTGGAGTGAGCTGTCAGTAGTGTCAATTCCTAGCAAAAACAAACTCACTTCACCTAAGTTTTCACGGTGAGATTTTTACAGAATCGACCGGCTGGTTATCAGGGAAGACAATTGTGTAACCAGTAAGATGGAAAATTGTAATTTACAGTTCTTTAGACTTACATGAATTAACACACTAACTAAAAGCGTGTTGTCGCCGGCTACAGTTGACTCTGCCGTGTTGACGAGTGCTGCTCGTGTATATTTAATTGCTGAAAAAAAAGGAAATGACAAGGACGTGTGACCAGACCTTGATTTTTTGAAAAAAAAAATGCTCTAGTCTAGAGGCATTATTCAGGAAGAAAAAAAGGGAATACATTTGTATGGAGAATCGCACGCCCTGTTCCCTCTTAGGTCACACTTAGGCTGCCCGCCCACGTCAGTCTTTTTGTAGCACCGATAATCGGGCCGATTCTTATGACCGATTTTGTGACCCACTCAACGTACACGTCCGTCACTTTGTATTCAACACAAGCACGTGCATATGGCCGACTATCGGTGAGTAGTGTGCGTTAACGCATACATTTCCCAACGTTCCATTTTTCACCGATAATCGGATCGGTTGAGATGCGCCGATTTTATTTCTGACCTACTTTTTGTAGGACGTGTGCGTTGCACTATTGCTATCAGTGTGTTCTATTTTTCTCCTGCAAAAAATCGGTCACCGATTGTCGGACGTGGGCGAGCGGCCTTGTCGTAATGTACGGTGGGCTGCATCAATTGGGTACCCCAGTTGCATTAAAATTTTCATACAACTGGGATACCCAATTGATGCAGCCCACTGTACTATTAGAAATCATAAGAAATTGCGGTAAATACAATGAAAAAAAAATATACCAGGGTAATTACCTTCTTTGTTTGTTTGCAGAACCTTTACAACCCCCACGTTACCTACCACGTTGGCTATGGTTACAGCAATGAGGACAGTAATGAGGTAAGTAATTAAAATATAATTTGATTACATGAGACATCGCCAAGTAGTTGGTCGACTCTTCACGTAACCTGAAGGCTGACCTATTTTATGGCCAAAGAATCAGCATCGCCATACAACGTGGCAATGCTGCTAGCCTTTTGAGCATTTTTCCTTTTGACAGCGATGCGGACGAATTTTTTGATGCCCTATGATTGTTTTCCTCTTTTTTTATATACATGCACATAATATTAATATTATTTTGAAGCTATTATCTTATATGTTACGTAAATATTATAGTCCTTTTAAATAAAACAATAAAAAAAAATTATTACTACTTAATTTCGGATTCCTGCGGCCTTCAGAAGGCGGACCGACGACCTTGTGAAGGCCGCAGAAACCCGTTGGATGCGGGAAGCACAGAACCGGTCGAAGTGGAGGTGCTTGGGGGAGGCCTTTGTCCAGCAGTAGACGTCTTTCGGCTGAAATGATGATGATGATGAATTTTTAATCAAAATCAACTTCCTTTTTATAATATTTTCATAACTTTATTTGCGACGATTCTCGATGTCTATACAATCAGCCATTATTTTAAGATGCGATTAACACTCAAATGTTGTTTCCAGTCTAACGGTGACAGTGGCAGCGACGAAAACTTTTCATTATTCAGTAATGAATTAACGTCTGATTCCGAACAATCAGATTCCGTCTCTATCGAATCAAATTCTGCCACAAAGGATTCAGTTTCCGAGTCTGCTAGTGAAGAATCACCTGAAACCTCAACAAGTGGTGATGGAAGTCGGGGCGCATCTGGTGAAGGTGATGTAGCCAGTGGTTCCGATGAGAACAGTGGCTCTGATGAAAATGGTAGCACTTCTAATTCAGAGAACAGTGGAGATGACAGAGGTTCTGCAGCCGATGTAAACAGTGGGTCTGGGGAAAATAATAATTGGTTTGGAGAGGGTAATAGTGGGTCTGGAGAAGATAATAGTATTTCTGGCGAAAACGGTAGTGTTTCTGGAGTAAACAGTGGAGAGTCTGGCACCTACCAAGGCTGGCTGGGAAGTGGGTTTGACCTAAGTAACAGCGGGTCTGCAGAGAGTAGCGGTGATTTTAGAGAAAGCGGGTCTCAGGAAAAGTATGGTAACAATAGCAATGAAGACAAAAAAACCGGGAATAACGTCGCAGCTGATGATATAATTAAGAAATTCAGTCAAATATTAACTGACTTACATGACATATTTGTAAAAGGAAACGCTACTATTGTTTTTCCGAAGCCGGATAAAGATACAGTTAATAATATCGATATACCTGGTATGCTAGACCACATATTAAGTGACGTCACGGATGACTCGGAAATTCTTCGACCTGGTGTTCAAATTGAGAATGGAGATCCAAACAATCCGAATATGGTGAATGTTTTAGAAGGTCTGTTTACAAAAATAATTAAAAACAAAATTGTTATCAACAATAAGGTGCCAGATGGTTCTAACCAACCCGTCGGAATAAATGGCAAAAAAGATAAAACAGAAGATTCTAAAAATGATACGGCTGTAACGTCTGAAAAAGATCAAAAGGTAACTACTGAAAAATCTAATATCAATTCAAACATACCTTCTGTGACAAATCCGGGCATAGACAATAATGAAGAAACAACAAATCCGAGCATCGATGATAAAACTCAGGCTACTAAAAGTCCCGAAGAAGATAGAAATTCTCATGGTGGAATTGAAACCCCTGACGTCAATACATCTGATGAGATTTCCCCTAACAAAAAAAAAGAAAAAAATCCTAATGAAAATGCAACATCGTCACCAGATGAACCTAAGAACAATGATGGTTTAGGGAGTCACATCGACGATCATGGAAGCTTAGGTAAGGAAGGTAAAAACCCTGATGACAACGAACCTACTATTAATACAGAGAATCCTGACAGACCTAATGAAACTGATGACCATGTACCTACTATTGATACAAAGAATCCTGACAGACTTAATGAATCTGGTGACCATGAACCTACTATTGAAACAGAGAATCCTGACAGACCTAATGAAACTGGTGACATCGAGCCTACTATTGGAACTGAAGAGCCTGACAGATCTCATGAAACTGATCGCCACAAAACAGAGAAGCCTTATGAAATTCCTGGCAGTGGAGAAGTGGGTCAATTACCAGTGGAAGATCATACAGAGGTACCAAACAAAGTCACAACTACACCTGTTATAGAACCGAACGAGCAGAAATGTCCTGTTCAAAATAATAAGGTAAATATCACAATGTTTTTGCTTATAATTTGTTAAATGATAAATGATTTATTTTCTGTAAGTAGGTTTTTACAAACACTTTTACACGTCATCATATTTTTTTAAACTAGATGTGGTCGGCGTTTCCTATCTGACTACTCTGAGAAGAAAGGCCGAAACAAACTCAGAGGTCACAGTCTCTTTTAAAGTCCAAACAAAATCTTGGTCAGATCGTGTGAAGACCATGTAGATTGATGTCTGAAATGGTCTTTTGAGGAAAGAACCACACAGATTGAGCGGACCTGTCCAATCAGTGCACGCATTTGTCAAAAATCGTGCAGATCGACTCAGAAATGAGGAGCTCAACGATTCGACGAACAATACCAAAGAAAGGACATTTGGGTAGGCCGCGTAAATTACTCAAACTGCCAGATCATGATTAAAACTAAGAAGGAAAACAGAAAAAAAAATGACCCACATAGTCCTCACATTCACAATAATTAAATGAAAAGAAAAAAAAAAAATACTTTACAAAGTAAATATTCATGTCTTTGTCTAAATAAAATTCATCAATGTCAATGTGTATATAAAAATCCGGACATAATCTTTGAGGACCATGTAGATTAGTGTCTGAAAAGATCTTTTGAGGAAAGAACCACACAGATTGAGTGGACCTGTCCAGTCAGTCAGTTAAATTAAAACAATAGAGCATTTCTACATAAATGTATATCATTGTCGACTTTTGAGATAATGAAGGAATCTCCTGACGCAAACCGGTATTTTCAAAATTCGCAGTCGATCTGCCCAGCCTTTTTTCCAACTAAGTTGGGGTCGGCTTCCAGTCAGTCAGATGTAGCCAACCGCGGTTACTGTCCAAAATGAAGACAAAGCTAAATCACTTTTAGACACAAACCAAAAAGAACATAAAAAACGAATCAAACTAATTATAAAAAATTCTAGATGCAGCTGAATACCAGAATTTTACATAGAGCGACTACATCCCAGTTACTGGGCAATACGATACCCTTGGTAAGGCTGGTTGTCAGGCTTTCGAGTTTTTGTTTCTGTTCTGTTTTTGACGTCATTTGTGGATCTAAGCCATTGGCATTGACTTATATATTACTAGCGTAGCCGTTGGGCTTAACGTGCTTTCCGAGGCACGGAGGGGTCTTGGTATGTAAAGATGGTACCTATCCGCGGCCCAACTGCGGCAAACGTATCTTAACCTGATCAAGCGACTGTGCGGTTGTTATTACACGGGATTCTAAATAATATAATTATTAAAACTATTACTACTTTAGCAATAATAGGCCTGTCCTATCCTTTGATGATAGATCATGTCGAATCCTATTTAATTTCTTAAATTATATTTAACCTGCATTTTTGTTTAGGACAACACTGAAGCCGAGAAGAATACCAAAGTGGATTATATGCTGGATTTGATAAATAATGTAAGTGAACGTCTGTGAAAAATAAAAACCATAAAAATATACACAAACAAACTAACCTAAACTCAAAATTTTGTGCCGAATGCAATAGTGTCACTTTCAGCATCAAATCGCTTTACCATCTTAAACATACCATACTCTCATGCTTTATAAAAACTTTACTACGAATGTACAAGAACGTAAACTTTCTTAATAAAACATGTTACTTTTTGCAGGAGAAATTCTGGTCCTTCATGGGTGACTTGGGTGCTAAATACATAGCATCGTTGTCAGAGGTAAGAACATTTTAAAATATGCCCTTACAGCTGCCATAATATGGCAGAAACTTATTGAACGACTTATGTTACCATTTAATAAAACTTATACAGGGTGTTTGGTGCATCGTTTGCCAAATGGAATCGGCCGAAACGAGAGGTAATTTGCTATCTCTTAAGGGCCAGTAACTCATTCCTTGTTACACCGGTTTTTTTATTATGACTTTTTAATTTTTATTTAGAAAAATACAAGAACTCTGCATTTAAGCTCAAATTTTAAAAAAGTTATGAGTATAGGGCTTCAAATTTTATTCTTAATTATTTTTAATTCTTATGTTGGAGGACAATTTGAACAAAATTTATAATTAAGCACTTATTAAATAAAAGTTTACTTTTTATTTCAAGTTCAATGAAAGTTAGAACCCTAGAAAGAGATAAGAGACTACGTAACAGTGAGATAACACTATACACCTACTTAACGAATGTTATTTATGTGAAAACTAGTGTTCTTACCGTAATATCGAATATCAGCCTGATGTATCTCGATTACACATTTAGCGAATTACTGAAGTTATTAAAATGTTTTTTAGGTATAGTGCACACCGTTGGAAAGGGGACAAACTAGAGAACTTTTTGAAAGAAGTCGAAGATCCCGATCTCTTTCAGTTTTTTTTTTACAGCAATTTAAAGTCGAGTGTTAAGTGTATTCTTCCTTTTTTCAAAAACTTTGTGAGTTATTAAAAAGGAACTAGACGTTATTAACAAGTAATTTTGAATTTAATAGAACCACACAAAAGAATTAAAATAAAATTTGAAGCCTATACTCATAACTTTTTTTTTTATTTGAGCTTAAATGCAGAGTTCTTGTATTTTTCTAAATAAAAATTAAAAAGTCATAATAAAAAAACCGGTGTAACTAGGAATGATTTACTGGACCTTAAGAGATAGAAAATGACCTCTCCTTTCGGTCAATTCCATTTGGCAAACGATGCACCACCCTGTATATCTTCGATTTCAAAAAGCATTAAAATATTAATAAAAGTAAATATTTTATGGTTATTTTACTATATAAATGTGGATTATTTATTACAGCGCACCACAAAATTCATCAAAGACGAGGTTGCAGCACAAGTAAGCAAATATTTCGAAGAGCATCCTATAATTAATAAGGAACCAACTATAAATGCTGGAAAGGATCCGGCAGTAGATAAAAACCAGGGACACAAAAATGATAAATCCGATGTCGAAAATAAAACGATAACTGAACCTAACAGCGAGAACGTTGGAAATAAACCTACTAGTGGTGTGAATGTAAAACCTAACAGTCACGAAGAGAGTAGATATGTATCTAATAGTCAAGAAAAGGGAGTCGATAAACCTACAAATGAAGAAACCAATGAAAACAAACCTACTACTGACGACACTATCGATAGAAAACACGATAAAATCGTTACCACCGAAAAGCCGAAGAAAGACACACCATCAGTACATGTAAAAGCCAACACAGTTTACGGGAACACTGTAGGCAATGACAAAGTTACAAACGTCTACATTTTCTATGCCAGCAAGAATATGGATGACATCATGAAAAATATTAAAAACCTTGTCAATGGAAACAATAGTACTAACATCTTTACATTCGGACCTCACAGCCCTATACCTGGTCATGTAGGATTCCACAAAAATAATACAGGTAAAAAACCACATGTTAATGACAAAGGTAAACCTACAGAATTACCTAAAGTGACTGAAGGAGTAACTGAACCAAGTGTCAGTAATGATGTCACAGCAGAAACAAATACTGAATCTGGGAATCAAGCTATTGAAAGCAATACTGAATCAAATGTGCATGGAAATGACATAACAAGTCCTACGGTTGAAGAGCCCGATAGAAATGACAACAGAGACAATTCTGGTGAAGGATACAGTACGGAAACTAACAAAGGAAATAATAGTGAAAAGCCTACTGATACTACAGAGAGTAATACATATTCGACGCCGACAAATGAAGTTACAGAAGCTAAAAAAGATATAGCTAACACTGAAAATCCTGACACGGTCACTGATAACACCGGCAATGAGCCCAAAGAGAACTCTGGTGAACCCAAAGACAACTCTGGAGAGAAAAACAAATCTAGTGAGCCCAAAGATAACTCTGGGGAACCCAAAGACAATTCTGGAGAGCCCAAAGACAACTCTGGAGAGCCCAAAGACAACTCTGGAGAGAAGAGCAACTCTGGTCAGCCCAAAGATAACTCTGAGGAACCGAAAGACAATTCTGGAGAGCCCAAAGACAACTCTGGTGGGCCTAAAGAAAACTCTGGAGAACCCAAAGACAACTCTGGTGAGCCCAAGAACAACTCTAGGGAACCCAAAGATAATTCTGGAGAGCCCAAAGACAACTCTGAGGAACCCAAAGACAATTCTCGAGAGCTTAAACACAACTCTGAGGAACCCAAAGACAACTCTGGTGAGCCCAAAAACAACTCTGGGGAGCCCAAAGACAACTCTGGAGTGAAAAACAACTCTGGTGAGCCCAAAGATAACACTGGGGAACCCAAAGATAATTCTGGAGAGCCCAAAGACAACTCTGGAGAGAAAAACAACTCCGGTGAGCTCAAAGATAATGCTGGGGCACCCAAATATGGAGAGCCCAAAGACAACTCCGGTGGAAGCAAAGACAACTCTGGGGAACCCAAAAACCACTCTGGGGAACCCAAAGACAACCCTGGTGAGCCTAAAGACAACTCTGGTGAGCCCAAAGACAACTCTGGGGAACGCAAAGATACTTCTGGAGAGCCCAAAGACAACTCTGGTGGAACCAAAGACAACTCTGGTGAGCCCAAGGACAATTCTGGAGAGCCTAAAGACAATCCTGGAGAGAAAAGCAACACTGGTGGACCCAAAGACAACTCTGGAGAACCCAAAGACCACTCAGGGGAACCCAAAGACAACTCTGGTGAGCCCAAAGACAGCTCTGGTGAGCCCAAGGACAATTCTGGAGAGCCTAAAGACAACCCTGGAGAGAAAAGCAACTCTGGTGAGCCCAATAACAACTCTGGGGAACCTATAGACAACTCTGGTGAGCCCAAAGGCGACTCTGGTGAGCACAAGGACAACTTAGAAGAGCCCAAAGTCATTATTGGTGAGAAAGACACCTCTAGTGAGCCCAAGGCAAATTCTGGGGAACCCAAAGACAACTCTGGAGAGCCCAAAGACCACTCTGGTGAGCCCAAAGACAATTCTGGAGAGCCCAAAAACAGCTCTGATGAGCCCAAAGACAACTCTAAGGACAAGGACAACTCTAGTGAGCCCAAATACAACTCTGGGGCACTCAAAGACAACTCTGGAGAGAAAAACAATTCTGGTGAACCCAACGACAACTCTAGTGAGCCCAAGATCAACTCTGGGGAACCCATAGACAACTCTGGTGAGCCTAAAGACAATTCTGGAGAGCCCAAAGACATCTCTGGAGAGAAAATAAACTTTGGTGAGCCTAAGAACAACTCTGGAGAACCCAAACACAACTCTGGTGAGCCGAAAGACAACTCTGGTGAGCCCAAACACAACTCTGGGGAACTCAAAGACAACTCTGGAGAGAAAAACAAACCAAAAGACAACTCTGGTGAGGTCAAAGACAATTCAGAAGAGCCCAAAGACATCTCTGAAGAGCCCATAGACCACTCTGGTGAGCCCAAAGACAACTCTGGAGAGAAAAACAACTCTAGTGAGCCCAAGAACAACTCTGGGGAACCCATAGACAACTCTGGTGAGCTTAAAGACAACCATGGCGAGAAAAACAACTCTGGTGAGCCCAAAGATAAATCTGGGGAACCCAAAGACAGCTCTGGTGAGCCCAAAGACAACTCTAAGGACAAGGACAACTCTAGTGAGCTTAAAAACAACTCTGGGGCACTCAAAGACAACTCTAGAGAGAAAAACAATTCTGGTGAACCCAACGACAACTCTAGTGAGCCCAAGATCAACTCTGGGGAACCCATAGACAACTCTGGTGAGCCTAAAGACAATTCTGGAGAGCCCAAAGACATCTCTGGAGAGAAAAGCAACTCTGGTAAGCCCAAGAACAACTCTGGGGAACCAAAAGACAACTCTGGTGAGCCTAAAGACAATTCTGGAGAGCTTAAAGACAGCTCTGGTGAGAAAGATACCTCTAGTGAGCCCAAAAAAAATCCTGGGGAACCCAAAGACAGCTCTAGTGAGCCCAAAGACCATTCTGGTAAGCCCAAAGACAACTCTGGAGAGAAAAGCAACTCTGGTGAGCCCAAGAACAGTTCTGCGGAACCTATAAACATCTCTGGTGAGCCTAAAGACATCTCTGGAGAGCTCAAAGACAACTCTGGTGAGCCCAAAGGCAATTCTGAAGAGCCCAAAAACCACTCTGGTGAACCCAAAGGCAATTCTGGAGAGCCCAAAAACATCTCTGGTGAACACAAAGACAACTCTGGTGAGCCCAAAGACAACTCTAGTGAACCCAAAGAGAACTCTGGTGAGACTAATGACAATTCTGGTGAGTCCAAAGACAATTCTGGTAAGCCCAAAAACAATTCTGGAGAGAAAAACAGCGCTGGAGAGCTCAAGAACCATTCTGGTGAGCCCAAAGACAATTCTGGAGAGCCCAAAGACAACTCTGGAGAGAAAAACATCGCTGGTGAGCTCAAGAACAACTCTGGGGAACCCAAAGATAATTCTGGAGATATAAACATCTCTGGTGAGCCCAATAACAACTCTGATGAGCCCAAAGACAACTCTGGTGAGAAAGATATCTCTGGTAAACCCAAAGACGATACTGGAGAGCCCAAACATAGCTCGGGTGAGAAAGACTCTTCTGGTGAGTCCAAAGATAACTCTGGGGAACCCAAAGACCACTCTACCAAGAAGGACGCCTCTAGCGAGAAGGACACCTCTGGCGAAAAGGACGTCTTTGGTGAGAAAAACGCCTCTGGCCAAAAGGGCGCCTCTGCTGAAAAGAAAAACGACTCTGGCGAAAAACACGCCTCATCTGAAAACATAGACGGTGCCGCTGATAAAGACGCCTCAAGCGAGAAAGATGCCTCTACCGATAATGACGTTTCCACTGGAAAAAAATCTACTGAGACGAAAGACGCCTCTGTAGAAAAAACTGCTGACAACAAATAAGTAGAAATTCGTATGGGATAGAAGGCACTGACTTTGGAAGATGCATTTAAAGTGGTATTGAAAGAAAACGTTATGTAAATAGGACTTAATCCTAAACTGAATTCGAAGAATGACAGAGAGTGATAAATTCAGTGCTTCAAAATATTGCTCTTCTGCTCCACCGACCATCGATCCTTCGACAAACATAGCCAGCCCACTGCCACTACAACATGTTCTGCAAGCCTTGTCATTAACTCTGGTTCTTTTCTGGATAATTTCATTTTTGATCTTATCCTTCAAAGAAACTCCGACCATAACCCACTCCAAAGCGCGTTGAGCGACCTTGAATTAGGTTCTAATATTAAAATTTAACCACTAAACACCTCTCACACGGTCGACCTATTTGATTTCAGAAGCCATTAATAAACAGGTTTCTTAATTTTGTAAATAGTTACCTTTAAGTTTCTTTTAAGTTATGAATAAGTGAAATAAAAAGTTATATCCAAAATAATCTTTTTTTTAGCCGCATATAGGCGCGCCGTACATTCTGAATTTGAGTGTCAACTAACAAAATGGCCGCTCTTTACTCTTGTCTGTAATGGCCTGCGCATAGGAATATAACTTAACAGTATGACATTAAAATTGCAATGATAATCATCGTAAGTACAAAAACAAAGCTGCGGCATGCGTAGTCAGGCAGCGTTCGGAATGCCGCGGCATCCGTCGGAATGCTTCGGCAGCCTTCGATACCGTTAAGACGCATATTGACTAATACGCATTATGACCAATGATGGTTACCGTCATGAATACGCGAAATGACCAATCGCTGAATGACCACTACGCTAAATCACCCACACGTGAAATGACAGGCGAATCAACCAACTAATGTGTAGGACATCGAGGCAAGGCAGTGTAGGTAATGAACGCGCGAGCGCGTTATCGCGTCGGTACGCTTCGGCGTGCCTATAAGGACGACGCGGCATTCCTAAAGACGACGCGGCATGCCTAAGGACACCGCGGCATTGTTGCCATCAGCATGAGCTTGCATGTAGTGATTCCGAGGATGCCCTGCAATGCCACCAGTAGGCGAAGAGTAGGGGAAGAAACTATAGATAGACTATGTGAAAGATGATATGGCTGGAAAGAGGATGACGAGTGACGACTATTAGAGAAGTATGAAAAAAAAAGACATGTTGCGTCGACCCTAAATAAATTGGGTGATGCATCTGCCAAATCTGTCTAACCTCTTCCCAACCAGCGGAGAGCTTCCAGTCTAACCGCAGATGCAGCTGAATACCAGTATTTTACATAACACGACCGCCTATCTGACCTCCACAACCCTGTTACACTACACCCCTTTTTAAGACTGATTGCAGGACTTTTTGAGCTTCTGATTATGCGTAACGACTCTCAAAGGTCTACGAATGTCAGCCGGGAACAATGGATAAGTGCGCTTTGTGAGGCACGGAAGGTCTCGATATGTAATCGATGGTCACCCATCCACGGACCAACCGCGGCAAGCGTAGCTTTTCCTTTGAACGACTCGTGCGGCAGTTAGACCCTGCCTTAGATTAAAATGGGTGATACATCATCATCTCCCAACATAGGTGGGAAAAGGCTTTGGGGTCGGCTTTCACTCTAACCGGATGGAGCGACTGCCTATGTGACCTCCACAAACCAGTTACTGGGTAATACGAAACCCCTTGGTAAGACTGGCTGTCAGACTTTCGGGCTTCTGACGACCCGTAACGACTGTCAAAGATCCACGAATGACAGCCGGGACCAACGGTTTATCGTACTTTCCGCTGCACGGACGGGGCTTGGTACGGTGTCACTGACTCTGGCAGAGCCACCATCAGGGGTTTTAATTTTGAGAACACAAAAAATTTGTCGCTAGTTAGTCGAAATTTGTCACCAAATATCAGAATTTGTCGGTCACTGTTAATACCTCAAAAACTAAGGCACCTAGCGAAGATCTGTAAGGTCTCCTTAGCGATAAATTTTTTGTGTTATCAAAATTAAAATGCCTGATGGTGGCTCTGCCAGAGTCAGTGACACCTTGGTATGCAAAGATGGTCACCCATCCACGGACCAACCGCGGCAAGCGTACCTTAACCTGATCGATCGAACCGTGCGGCTGTTATTAATTAGCCACAAGCCCCTCAAATTGGGTGATACATACAGGTGATAAATAAAATCAAAAAATATATTTTAAAACATTTTTTTATTATGACTAAATAACAAATAATTTTATGATCTTATGGCACAAAAGAGATGGAAATATATCGCTTCAGACTTATTATAAGACTAAAATCGTATAAACGCCATGTCAGTCATTTTATTAAGATTCGATTACAACGAAAATTTTATTTATTTGGCGAAACTTCACAATTATATTTGCCCATAAAATAATACAAATAAATATGAGCTCATCACAAGGAATACAATCTGCATTGGTCGGCTTCCAGTCAAACCGGATGCAGCTAAATACCAGAGGGCCTAAAAAGGGCACTTTGGCAGAATCATACCAGGATAACATTATGAATCATAATGGGCAGTTAACTTTGACGGCACGGTTGGCGCAGTGGTGAAGCGATTGACTGCTGCGCTGCGTGTCGCGGGTTCGATTCCCGCAAGGAACAAATATTTGTATGACCTACAAGTAGTTGTTCCGGGTCTGGCTGTTTGTGTATGTGAGTTTATATGTTTGTAAACGTACCCACAGTACAGGAGAAATTCCTTGTATGGGGCAATATTTTTAAAAAACAAACAGAAATAAAAAACAACTGTTAAGATAATCGAATCAAATCCCATTGGTGAAGGATTTTTCAGTTATTTTTTTTGATCTGTGCTAAAATACCAATCAATCCAATCCAAATTCAATCCCAATCTCATCATTTCAGCCGAAAGACGTCCACTGATGGACATAGGCCTCCCCCATAAGAGGGGGGTTTGTTTGAACCTACGTAGTGCCGCGAAAAAAAGAAAAACACGGACTGTCTTCGCCATATTATGATTCATAATGTTATCCTTTTATGATTCTGCCAAAGTGGCCTTTTTAGGACCCCAGTATTTTACATGGAGCGACTGCCTATCTGTCCTCCACAATCCAGTTACTTAGTAACACGATACCCCGACACCCCACGGTACCGATAGCTGAACGTGCTTTCTGAGGCACGGAGGGTTCTCGATATGTAATGGATGGTCACCCATCCATAAACCGACAGCCGCAAGCGTTGAGCTGATCACAAGGACAACATAAAACTTAGAAAAAAAAAATTATCTATCTTTTTTTTGCGATACTTATTATGACAAACTATTTTAATGTATAACATTTGTATTTATAATGTCTAATAGAAGAATAACCCTGCCATTTTGTTTTTACTTGTGTAACTTAATTTTTTTTTAAATTGATTCTATTTTTAACCCTCCCGGCACCTCCCTACGCCCCCCCCCCCCCGCGCTTTCGACATCGGCGCCTCGGTACCGCGCGCTTACGTCATCCGAGCGAAGTCTCAAGTTAACTCTTGCGTGTTAATCCTTTATTACTAGACTGACACAACGTTTATATTTAAATCGTAAGATGGCAGTAAGGGAAATACAAAATTTTAACTTAAATAATTCGTTATAAAAAATACAGGGTTATTGGAAAAACACCAACAACCTCTTAAGAGGTAATTGTACTCATCATTATGAACAACTTTTACTATGGGACCAAACCTGAAATCGCGAAAAAGAAATCAGCTGTTCCCTAAATTTTGTTCATAATGATGAGTACAATGACCTCTTAAGAGGTTGCTGGTGTTTTTCCAATAACCCTGTATTACTTAATCTATGCTATTATGGGGCCAGTTTCTCGAACGAAAATTATCGCGGCGCGTGAACAGCTGCGAATGTGCGTTTTTATAATTTCGAACGCGACGATATTATCGTGGACGTCCACGGCATCACGATAACAAGAAAGTAAAATGTATGGAAATATATGAAGGCAATTTAAAATTTCCGTCCACGATAACGTTATCGTCATCCTCCTGCACTTATCCCAATTTATTTCTGGTCGGCGCAACATGTCCTTTTCTTCAAAATTAGAGCCAGCCTGCACTACCTAAGGTTGACTTTACCGTACAACCTTTACAGTACTTATTAAATGTCCAAGAGTCACGTTTCCTGTATCAATACCTTAGTTCACTCGAAAGTATAATTCTCACTCATCCGGCTCGAAGGACGACATACGTAAATAAATACGTCATCATAATTATCCTGCCCTAATACCAATTTATTTGTGGTCGGGGCAACATGTCTTCTTCCTCCATACTTCTCTATTAGTCGTCATCTCGGTAGTCACCCACTTTCTAACCATATCATCATTCACACAGTCCATTCATCGTTTCTTTGGTCTTCCCCTACTCTTATAGCCATCGACATTCATACTCAAAACTTTCCTCGGGAAATTTTCCTCATTCCTCGATAGCATTATAACGTGTACATATTTTCATACATTTTATACACGTGGACTTGTACGTCCATGAAAATTTCGTTGCGTTTGAAATTATGAATGTGCTCACATGCGCTTAACAATTTGTCACAATTTTCGGTCGAGATTCTGGCTGAAGTTTTCTTACATACCGTATTTTTTATTTTATTCAGTTTTTAAGGGAGTATTAAAATCGCCTCTGATGATGATGAGTGGCTATACTTAAGAGCGTTTACGCCGTATGGCATTTCATAAAAACTTTCAAGCCCTTGTTTTTCGAAATGAATGAACCGATTTAATGAAACTTAATACACATAAGCAGGATACAAAGGTCTAAAAAGATACTCAATAACATTTTCGGAGGATTTGCCTAACCTGTTCCCAACGCAATAGCCCTATATTTTCGTTTAAAAAAAATGGTATGTTACAAATCATTATTAAAAGTAAATATTATTATAATATCCATACTTACTAACAAAAAAAAAATACATAAAGTAAAATTCTATATTAGAGATAAACTACATATCTTTCATAATCGATTTATTTGCACAGGTTTTTTACCTCTGACGACTAACCAACCCGCAACCCACCAGCAGCCTTATTCCGATGAGAATAAAGCTCACTTTCATTTTGGCAGTGATGCAAAATCAAGGATAACAATACTGTGAAAGGACTGCATTTTGTTTTTATACTAAAAAGCGTGAATTTTAACACCACTGGGGGCCTAAAAAGGTCACTTTGGCAGAAACATAAAAGGATAACATTATGAATCATAATGGACAGTTAATTGTTAAGTTAATCGTATCAAATCCCATTGGTGAAGGATTTTCCAGTTTTTTTTTTTGTGTGCTGATATACCAATCAATCCAATCCAAATCCAATCCCAATCTCTTTGATTATACATACGTAGTGCAGCGAACAAGAAAAAACGGACCGTATTCGCCATATTATGATTCATAATGTTATCCTTTTATGATTCTGCCAAAAGGCTGCTTTGGCAGAATCTTTTAAGCCCCCTGGTTTCTGTAAGCCTGTTTAATTCTGCTGACAAATGATCAACTTCTATGTATCAAGTTCTTCTAACTGAACTGACAGCTGTGCTGCTGGGGAGTTTGCTACACCACTTCTTCCCAGCTAGAGCCCTAGGAAGTGGTGAAGGGCGGGAGTGGCAAGCCATATAGTTTTTTAAACAACAGCCGATCGATTCCGTAAAAATCTCACCGTGAAAACTTAGGTGAAGTGAGTTTGTTTTTGCTAGGAATTGACACTATTGACAGTTCACTCCACGCTCACTTCACCTATGTTTTCACGGTGAGATTTTTACAGAATAGCATCGCAGGTAACATTAGATGTTTAATGATCAGGTTTTGATGAGGCTTTCAGAAAACTGTGGCGATTATATATTATAGTATTGCTTATAACTCTTATAAGTCACCAAGCTTTTAAAGGTTTAATAAAAAAATATATAGTAATTTTAAAAATAAAATTATATGTTTGAAACACAAAATCCATCTTAGCCAGCCTTTTTGACATAACAAAAATTGTTTTCTGTTGTTTATAGTTTTATATGTTTTTATCGATGTAACGCAAATAATCGCATTTTTCTTTCTTTCTTAAAGCAGGCAAATATTCTTGTCTTTGCACGATAAAATTTTCTATTCTGACTTTTTACTTATTCTTTAGCATCCCAGTGCTTCCGACAAATTACATTCAACGGAAAGCGAGTGCGTAAAAACTTGGGTAAAAAATATCTCGCAATAACTTCAAGACGTGGAAGTTCATAATAGTATTTTAAATAAAAATTTATGTTTAAAAAAATAAATATCTTAATTTTTAAGCTCTCGTTTTTATGCACAGTTTTGACATGAGAATAAATTTACTGCATGCAACTAACTCTTTTGTTAATATAAGATTTATTCATTTCGTTAATATTATGTTAAAGACAGACAGGGAAATTAATTGCGAATTGACAGCTACACGTCATTGTGTCGTGTCATAGCCATTTTATACAACTGTCAAAGAATGACTGCTGTGATTTAAATATACGAACCCTTGAAGTCGATAATCTGCGTTCGCGATTTAGTTTAATTATTGGAAAAATAACTTTAATTCCGACACAATAAAGTTCAGTTTACGCTACAATTTCAAACGTTTTTATAACTTTTTCAATAGTACTAGTCACTCTGAAATCAACTTAATTCTTCTGTAAGTACAGTAAAGTTGATATTTATTTAACTTGAAATAACATGAATTGGAAACATGAATTTAAATAAAGCTTAGTCAGTTTGCTTAACAATTAATTTCCATGACTTCACATATTTCTTAAATGAGCAAAATAATAATAACTAAATTAAAATAGAAACTCCATTTTATTGCTTAACCGTTAACTTCGCTACATAATATAAAATCCATATAATTAGAAGATTTATATTTAAAAACTTCTATAACTATAAAAATATTGTAATAAAAGAAATACTATGTTTTAAATAGAGTGAGTAGGAAAACTCTTTTCAAGACTATAAAAAAGTTTAGATGAAAAAAAAAAAATTTAAGATCTAGGCCTTTGTCGAAAAACTTTAAATAAAAACATAACAAACATAAAAAAAGGCAAAAAAAATAGCTTAGAAAAATTAATGTGTAGTAGCCAAATATTATCGTAAATTTTGGCAAATAAACATTTATTTAAAAAATAAAAATTAAGTATATTAAATAAATAAATTTAAATATGATTTTTTTATAAATTCCATATTATATTGTGTGGCACTAAGGGTAAAATAAACTATCTTATAAATGTAACAGGAACTTATGAAATGGAAGAACTGATATTTAAGATTTTTTATAAATAAAATAATTATTGTAGAAAAACTTCAAATAAAAGATTTTAATCCAATTCATAATAATTTATGACGCTTTTACATTCATATTTTTCAACCATCAAATATAATATTTAAAAGTATATATTTTATACAATTTACCCACCCAATTGGCGTTTTTATAATTTCTATCGTGACGATATTATGGACGTCTACGGCATCAAGATAACACAGGGAAGTAAAATCTATGGAAATATATGAAAACGCTTTTAAAATCCGTGGCATATCTACCTGTCCGGCATTTTGTTTTTTTTTTCAAAATGGCGGCCTCGCATGAAACCTGTATAGATCGATAACGTTTCAGTAATTAATATTTTAGCTTAATATCATTATAAAAATGATTATTTTAAACATTCAAAGTGATTATTTCAAATTTTACATCTTTGCCACAAGACGTACGCAAATTCAAAAAAATATGGATTTTACGTGATCAACTTTGAACGTTGATATCTCGAAAACGCGACACTTTACGGGTTATGGCCCTAATATGTTTTTGTTTGCATTAATATCAGCTATCGATTTATACAGGTTTCTTGTGTAGCCGCCATTTTGAAAAAAACCCAAAATGGCGGAAAGGTTGCCACGGATCATTAAACCCCTTTCCGTCCACGATAACGTTATAACGTGCACGTATTTCCACACTTCTGATAGACATGGACGTCCACGGTAACAACGTGACGTTAGAAAATATAAAACGCGAACAATAAATAAGATTTCATCGAAAAAAATATGTATAAGTATAGGATTTGATTTCAAAATATTTTAACATTGTATAAGTAAGTATAAATTCCATGCTAATAATATATATAATGTCGTGTTATTATAACCCGTAGAAACACTGATCGTCTAAAATTATAGATTTATTGGCTTAAACATAGAGTGTTGGTGAAACCAGAAGATGGGAGATGCAACAAATATTTTGAGGGATATCTGTAAATATTTTTTTGATTTTACTCTTTTAATTTTCGACCGTCACAGCTTTGCATTTTAGCATTTTTAAGACAACGGCAAAGCAGCATTTGTGCTAAATCATAGCATTTTCCTATCATCATCATTTTCATTTTATTACAATTACATGTCCGACATATTAAGGTTAGAATTTATGTTCACAAGTATGCAATAAATATATCTTTAAGTAGAATCCATTTTGAGACAAGATTATAAGAAATAAAGAAATGGGTCCAAAATAGACTTTTTTGTTTTTTCCTGTATCATCGATTTTGATAAACGTTGCACTTTTTCTCCGGTTACCAAATGATATGTACTACATTTCTTTATTTTAATTACACAATAATTTATATTAACTTTCAGCCATAAGCTCCTAGGAAGCTTCTGTGCTTTTGGGCGGAGCTTGGCTGGCTCTGTTAACCAGAATCCCTACGCACAACGGACCGAAAGAGAGTCCTAAGTGCGGAAAAGGGAGTCCTATAATCATCATCATCAACTTCTCATTTCACCTTCCTCAATCAAATTGCCGCTGCAAATCCTAGCCTCACCAACACAAACTAAAGAGAAAACTAAAGAGTACAAATATACTTATTTATCGCTGATCCTAAGTTCGGCCAGTTCCTGCTCCTCATCCACCTCGTCTTCGTCATCAGAACCGTGGACTGATGCGGCCGGTGTTGTACCTCCTGAAATGCCAATTGAGGAGTTAGTTTTCGTGAGGAGTACGGTATGCCGCTGTCAGTTGGAAAAAACTTCTCTACGCTAGGGCCATCTCAAGGTCAAAGTAATACCACTTCCGTATGACCTATTGTTTTTTTTTCTTTTTTTTATTGCTGAATGGGCCCGTTCTTGACCTCGATCACGCCTGATGGAAAGCGATGGATGAGGTCTATGATGGAACGAGTGTGCCCAGAAGATGCCTAAGGCACTTGAACTCCCACGCATCGCCGATTTGACGCCGGACTCCGGTGGGAGGGTGGTCGCAAACCTGGCGGGCGTTAGGCCTACCACCGCAAGGGAAGAATTGGCCAGTCAAATAAAGTATTGGATGTGGCTGTCCAGGGTGCGCCGAGCGCGAGCGTTCAGTTGAGTAACTGGTGGAACAAACTGCGCTACACGAGGAGGCTTCTTCATGCATCCCAAATATGGCTTCCAAACCGGGATGTCAATTAGTGTAAGCAAGTGAGCATAGACAAAAATCACATCGTTGTTTGATGTCAGCCGATTAAGGGAAGTTAGCCTGACGTGAGCTGTCACTTCACTTGATGCTAGTGATTGACACTGTGGTTATATCCTTAAAAATACCATTTCAGACACCAATCTACATGGTCTTCACATGACCTGACCAAGATTGTGTCTGGATTTTAAAAGAGACTGTGACCTCTGAGTTTGTTTCGGCCTTTCTTCTCAGAATGAAAAAAAAAAGAAAATTAGACGAGGTCGGCTTTTCCTATCTTGACTGAGGGGAAACGCCGACCTCATCTCGTTTAAAAAGAATATGATTGACGTGTATAAATGTTTGTACAGACAACCTACCCCAAACTGTCAAAGATTTCCCAATCAACTTTGAACCTTATGCTTTAGCAATAAGGTTGAAAATCTATTAAAGAAATTTGACAGATTGTTTAGCTTGATGTTCGTCTGTACAAACCTACTAAAGTACAGAAAATAAATCATTTATCATTTACTATTCGCCGCTCACTCCAAGTTCAGTTCACTTAAGTTTTGACAGTGAGATTTTTACGGAATAAACCGGTAGGTGAGACTGTGGTCACACGCGACCCTATACAAAATAAAAGATATACTAAAAAATAATTAATAAATTACTTTTACAGGAGTTTTAAAACCAAAATAAATGTTTGTGTAAGTTTTAATAGTTTTCGACTTATTGCAAAGTTTAACTGACTCACAAGTAACAACGAGGCTTCCCAAATCAGTTTTTGAAGTGAAAATTTATTTAGGCATAGTTTGAGCTCTTTCTGAACAGTGAATGAAACTGAACCGTCACGCTCGGGTCGGTGATGTTGAATGGCGTAAATTCTGCTTCAGTCGTAAGTTTTCTGTTTTATCGTGTAGTCATAAACACACATCGTTTTGATTGATACCATTGGTAATTGGGAAATCCCATTTCTTTCATAAATCCAAAGACAACTTGACGTTTCCGGCACCATACAACTCAACAAAAACGGTGCTTAAACTCGATCGGCCTTATTATAAAACAAGGTTTATCTTTAGACCCAGGTTTAAACCATCGAGCCATTTTTAAATTTTGATCTTTATTCCGACAACTGTAAAGTTCTTAATGCAAAATTGACAACTTAGACTCGGGATTAACGTCAGTTTTTGTAATAAGAACTTTAGCTTCGTTGGATTATAGTTCGAAATTTAAAAATGGCTGGATGGTTTAAACACGGGTCTAAAGATAAACCTTGTTTTGTAATAAGGCTGAAAGTGTGTACCTGTGCATAAATAAATCCTCAATCCTAGTGAACATAAAAAAACACGTGTCGAGTTCTCTAGTATTGCCATAACAAAAAAAAAACATGTGCCGAATTCTCTAAAATTGCCAATACAAAAAAATCTAAAACTACCACAAAAACGTTGTTTTTATGTGAAAAACCTTTCTAACGTCCCGCCGAACTGTGACCAAAAACCCGATCGTGATAAACCAAGATTCAGGGCTGCCATAGTTTCCATTTTCCCCGGATTCATTGTTGTTATTTTTATGCTGGCAACCACCACCACGCCATCTGTCAACATCGGTTATACTATTTTAAGCGCTATCGATTTGAAATAAGGACGGTATTAGAGTGTCTTTATTTCAAAGGGATGGCGCGTAATAGTTATTGACAGATGACGTTTAGAGTTGCAAGTGCAAATATATAATAGCCTCTAACGAGATAGTTTTTTTTTGTAAATAGGTTTACACTGGGTACACCTGTCGAATCACAGATGATAAATATCCATCTTATGCACATTGAAATAAAGTTGAAAATAAATAAACCAACCAGACATCCGGTATTAAAGCACGCAGAGACACGCAATGAAGTTTATTTAATTACGCGTTTCTTTCAACGTACGCAAGGTTGATATTTTCTTGCCAATTTAGACTGCGCTTCGCTAGGTGTTTGCTGGCCCATAATATGTATGCTTTATGTCAAGAAAAATAGAAGAATTTCCAATAAAAATACTAATTCATACCAAAAAATACTTCTCAATGGGTTATTTATTTCACCACAAAGGAAAGTACAGCATAATCAGCCTATAACGTTCCAACTGCTGGGAAACAGGCCTCCTCTCAGTGAGAGGGAATGGGCCGTAATCCACCACGCGGGCCCAGTACGGGTTGTTAGTTGTCACATGTCCTCAAATTTTTGGTTCTAGGACATGCCGGTTTCCTCACGATGAAATAAATTACAGAAAGCAAACCGTTTGCCTGGTTTGGAACCCACCCCAAGACCTACAAATGTGAGTGCTCACACAAAAAATCCCAAAAGTTATCTTAGGCAGCCCTGAATTAAAACCTAACCTAATTCTCAACTCCATCGGCACAGTCCTGCAACTTGGCTATCAGCTGATCAATCTGCTCCGTCACAGCCTCATTCAAAGGCTCCAAGAAGTTCTCGTTCGGCGTTCGGTAATGTTCGTGCTCCGATTCGGTAAAGTTCGGCTTTTCGAAGCTGATTTCGAGGCTCGGGTCGCCGCCATCGTCGGTAATATCGAGAATTTCCAGAGATTTTTGCAAGTTGATTAAATTTTTCTTTTGTACATCTGTAGTGTTTTCGCCTGACGTTTGACTTTGTTCGTCCTTCGTTTCTTTTTCGTTTGAGGTATGGCGTTCGCGGCGTACTGGTGGTGTTTAAGATGTTTTATTTTTTGTATATTCTAGCATGTACAACGTTATTTTTAGTATATGCGAAACCTGAATATCATCATTCATCATCATTTCAGCCGAAAGACGTCCACTGCTGGACATAGGCCTCCCCCAAAGGGGGGAGGGGGGGTTGCCATAATCGCCACGCTTGGCAGACGGGTTGGCGATCGCAGTATATGTATGGTGGTGGAATGCATAGAGAACGCTGCTGCCCATTCTCCGGTACGACCCTTAGTCGCCTTTTACGACACCCACGGGAAGTATGGGGTGGTGCTATTCTTTAAGTCCGGCACCACACAGACAGAATATAGTTTGTTCAAATTAAGTACCTAACTGAATCGATTCCAATCATTTTTACCCCATGTTATATTTTGTCCCACAAATATTTAAAAAAGGTTAAAAGTTAGACACCGAGCGACACTAAGTAGGTTATCCAATCTCCGCGCCGAACGGTTAGGTACCTAGGTGTTAAATCAATGAGCGCAAGACGGCGCGGCGCGAGCAGCGCGTGTGAGCATGTTTTTGTACGGACAAACAGGTAACTTAACAAGCTTATAAATTTGTGATTTTTCATGATACAGTTTTGAAATTTTGTACATAGATTCTCTACATAAAAATACTAGACACGTGTTTCGGGTTTCGCATATACTAAAAATAATGTTGTATAAATACTACTTTAAAAAAAAACCGTATGAATGCGTTGAAAATCGCGCTATGAGACTCGTTTCAGGGGTGTATCATTTTCGCCGAAAGACGTCCACTGCTGGACATAGGCCTCCCCCAAAAGGGGGGGGGGGGTTGCCATAATCGCCACGCTTGGCAGGCGGGTTGGCGATCGCAGTATGGTTTGGTGGTGGAATGCATAGAGAACGCTGCTGCCCATTCTCCGGTATGCCCCTTAGTCGATTTTTACGACACCCACGGGAAGTATGGGGTGGTGCTATTCTTTAAGTACGGCACCACACAGTCCAAGTCAGGGGTGTATGACACGCTCAATTTCATTGCAATACAAAGTAATACCATTGACGTTGCAATTTCACGCTCACTGTTGTATCAATGTTGTTTTATTTTGAAGTGTTAAAGCCATAGTTATGAAAAAGGAATACAATTACTGTAAAAGGATATTAAATACAATTACTGAACTGGATGGTGCTGATCCACGCGTCATGTTCGTGAACGGGCGCCTTCAGTTGAGACTGGTCATCTCTTAAATGCCAAGGCTTATTTTTAATTTTAATTGTTTCTTCATTAGTGTTTTTTTATTTACATTGTTCTCACCTATAGAAGCAACCAGAATATTGTACTGTAGTAATATCTTGATTTAAAAGAGTGTCCATGGAGTTTCTTGCCCGTTCTTCTCCATAGAGATCTACGCTTTGGAATGGGCAACTAGCTTCAACTTTCTGACTAACTGACCGACTATTTAATTTTTACAATTCAAAAGTGCCTGTACATGGTTTAATTAAAATAAATGCTTTGAGTTTGAGTTTCTGTCTAGCTCATTGTTTATCTTTCACTGAAACAATGATGGCTGTATACCTTCAAAACATCAATATGTACTCGCGGTTATAAAACGTGCGAGTAGGACATTAAGTACTTAGTACGAGATTTTTTTCTAGACTCGTCACGTCTCGCTCCCTCATTTCATAACCACGCCTGCCACGAACCATGTCGTCTAAAATTAGGGGGGCGTCTTTGGCGCCCTTGGCGATTTTGGCGATTTTGGCGAGTTTTGGACCCCCCTCCCCCCATAGTGAGATATCGTGAGATTTGGCTCGACCATCTTATCTCACGTGAGATTGTTCAAAATGTACATTTTCAGTGTAAATACGTTAAATCCATGCTTCATTGCGTTGGATTTATAAAAAGAAAAAACAATTTTATTTAAGACTAGTATTTAAGGTTCTAATATCTATGACCGCGATAAATATTATTGTGTGGAAAGCAACAATTTTTTTTATCCCTTACAAACTGTTCGTACCTATCAAAAATGGTGCGTTCAGAAATTAAATAATGTGGAGGTAATATGATTGTATAATTTGATTTATTGCGCGGGACCCTAAACGCCCCCAGACGTGATAACAAAAAACCTAATAATTGTGTCTTGTTCAGTATTTTTGAATTTAGTAATATTATAATAGAGAAACACGTTTTGCACAATTCAACCCAGTTTCTTTCCAATTTTACACTGTTTCTTGCGAAAAAAAAATTACGTGATACTTGCCAGGACCCTCCCTCTCCCCACGTGAGATTGAGTAAGAGTCGGCTTGACCCCCTCTCCCCCTAAACGCCTCACGTAATTAATGGATGTTAGAATATAAAAGTAACATCGACACAATTATGGTCCTTGCCGGCCGATTCTGTAAAAATCTCACCGCGAAAACATAGGTGGAGTTTGTTTTTGCTAGGAATTGATACTATTGACAGCTCACTCCACGCTCACTTCACCTAAGTTTTCACGGTGAGATTTTTATGGAATAGCACCGCTGGTCCTTAACGTGGAATTGCATCGTCAATATTCACATTTAGAACACTACAAATGTTTTTATACTTACTAGAATGCGTAGGACTGGGCGGCTCGGAGATCGGTCTCGGGTAGTTGAACCGCTTGCCCAGCTCTTGGTCCATGTGATCTACGTAGTCTGGATACACGATTTTTAGAGCTTCAGCGCGCGCTTGGCGGTAGTACTGTGGGGATGAAGTTGACGGTTAATAATAATAATAATTAATTTTCTCACCACAATACATGTACATCGAGCAAGTCTTTTTATATGCTAACTAGCTTCTGCCCGCGACTTCGTCCGCGTGAAATTTCACCCTCCCCCCATTCACCCTCTTAAGGGTGGAATTTCGAAAAACCCTTTCTTAGTGGATACCTACTCTTCACAAAGAACACACACTCCAAATTTCATGTCTCTAGGACCATTGGTTTAGGCTGTGCGTTGATATATCAGTCAGTCAGTGAGGACTTTGAATTTTATATGTATAGATAACAACACAATGCCACCCATCTATGTTTAGCAGTGGAAGTTTAGCATAAGGGCCTGCGCAGACGACGGACTTTTGTCCGCGGACTTTTTGTCCGCGGACATAGATCGCTTACAATTATTGTCGCGTTTGCGTTACTCGATACAGTTGTAAGCGATCTATTTTAGCGGACAAATAAGTCCGCGGACAAAAGTCCGTCGTCTGCGCAGGCCCTAAGCATCATCAGCCTAAAACGTTCCCACTGCTGGGATACAAGCCTCCTCTCTGTAAGAGGGAGTGGGCCGGAGTGGAAGTCTTCCGAGACAATGTAATAATGATGATACTCAACTTCATCATCAGCCTAGCTTTTTCCTAACTATGTTGGGGTCGGCTTCCAGTCTAACCGGATGCAGCTGAATACCAGTATTTTACATGGAGCGACTGCCTATCTGACCTCCACAACCCAGTTACTGGGTAATACGATACTCCTTGGCAAAACTGGTGTTAACCAGTCTTTACGGGTACGGCTTCTGACTGGCGTACCGACTGTCAAAGATCCACGAATTGTAAATAGAACTACTAGTAATAATAAAATCAAAATCAAAATATTTTATTTCACATAAGCCTACATGGGCACTTATGAAACGTCAGAAGCTAGGTGCACGGTTCCAACTCCACGGTTACTCTTTTTCAAAATAAATTAATAGTTTAAAAAACACTAGAAAAACACGCCTTTATAAATGCACGTAAAAACAAAAAACCAGTTCATATCTTCCGGCTCCATCATCAGATCAGTTCGACAGTACCATATTATTGTATTGTCATCAGAACTACATACAGCTGCCAATTTTCATTACGCTACGACCCTTGGAAGATGGTTAAATTAGTTACCTTAGATTCCATTACATAGTTAGTTACATACAGGTCGACCTAATAAAAGCGTGTTAATAATTGGCTTTTACAATGTTTTCAAATTACAGTAGGTATGGGAGGACAGCGTAAGCCTGTTAACAAGTACCAGGTACTTGTTACAATAGAAAAATATTTACAAATCTAGAGTCTAAAAGGCCTACAAGGTCCTCACATTTACAAAATAAATACTTACAATGCCCAAATTTCTCCAGTCTAGAAGATCGGACAATCGTTCAGTTCTGTTCCTCTGAATGATGCGCTGCCGCCGTGTGAGTCTGTAAAATGAGTTAAATAAAACGATTTAATATACGTGTATTTGCGGCAAACATCATGCAGATAGTCTCTTTCCAGGCGAGACAAGATAAAGAGGTTGCTCGACGCACCGAAAACGCCTGGAAGAGCTATTGGTCGATGAAACACCTAATGAAAGGATCACTTCCACTTTCCCTAAAAAGGAAACTCATGGACATGTGTATCCTTCCCACCCTCAACTACGGAGAGCAAACGTGGTCGTTAACGAAACGCCAAAAGTCCGCACTCGGGGTCTGCCAGCGAGCAATGGAACGAAGTATTCTTTGAGTCAAAGTCACAGACCGCATTCGGAACAGTATACTTCGTTCCAAAACACAAATTGCAGACGTGGGCAACACAGCCGCCAAACAAAAGTGGAATTGGGCAGACCACATCTGCCGCATGTCGCAACAGAATTGGGCAAAAGTAGCCACTGACTGGATTCCGAATAACAGGAACCGGCGACGCGGTAGGCCCAGAAAAAGATGGAGTGACGAATTGGACGCCTACCTAAAGGATTGGCCAGATATAGCAAGAGACAGGAAAATATGGAGAGATGGAAGGGAGGCCTTCGCCCTGCAGTGGGACATAACAGGCTTATAATAATAATAATAATCATGCAGAGAAAGAACATAAACACAGAGGGAAAATATGCGTCACATTCACGCAAAACGGCCATCGCTCAGCATAATGCTAAGACTATATGCGACCGCAGGAGACGCCCTGAGCGTCGGGAATCGAGAGCCGATTCCCGGCCACCGTAAGCGCAGGCTTACAGACGGCGAGCAATGGCAGCTCGCCGTCCGGTAAGGACCAGGCGCGGGCGACGCGACGGCGCGTTGTGTTCCACACGAGCCTCAGAGATGTCAGCACTAACTGACGGGGTCCGCTAGGGCCGATGCCCGCCAGGGTCGCGGGTCTGAAGGAACACGGATGCGTTTTGATCAGTAAAAAAGTCTGACACGCCCTCCGCTCCGCCCAGAGCGGGAGAAGTAATTTGATAATTTCCCACCCAAAAATAATAAACCAAATAATAACCTAACTTCAACCAACCCCTACAGAAGAAGTGTTTCGCGTTTAGAGAAGCGAGAAAAAAAAGTGTTTAGAAAAAAACAACATCAGACGTCACAACTGTGCCTAATTAAAGCTGAAGCCAAACGAGCGTAAATTTTTGAGTTGTGAGTTGCGTAATTTCGGTTGCGTAATTTCTGCTGCATTCGGTTTCATACAAAAGTCCTGTTTCATTCACACGGCGACGCAAAATGAGTTGTCTGCTGACTCACGCGCGTTATTTCAACCGAATTGCGCTCGGGGTGAGGGAGGGGAGTGAGGCAACCGTCAGTTAAGTTACAGAGTGCGACTGAAGTTACGTCCGTCCGTCTGGCAGTCTAACCGAATTTCAGTTGAACGTAAATTGCGATACTCAAAATGCGCGACTCACAGCTCAAAAAATTACGCTCGTTTGGCCTCAGCCTAAGGGGCTTACAGGACCTAAACACAAAAAACGCAAGTTTTAGAAACAATAAAAGTATATGTTCGACTACAGTAAACAAAATCAGAAAAATATATGATATTCTACTGGATATATGCTAGGTAGATAGTGTGTTGAAAACATAATACAACTAATTTGATACGATAGAAAAAAATCATGAAGATACCTCTCAAAACTTTATTTTTACAATAAAAACCATTCTAATATACATACAATCATTCTGATTTTTTGTTAGATTATTCTACAAGCAACATACTAAAATACTAGTGTTTTAATTTTTTAGTCCAAACAAGAGATTTTTGTAATAAAATAATCACACTAATATTATCTGTGTGGTGCCGGACTTAAAGAATACCACCACCCCTTACTTCCCGTGGGTGTCGTAAAAGGCGACTAAGGATCGTACCGGAGAATGGGCAGCAGCGTTCTTTATGTATTCCACCATCATACCATACTGCGATCGCCAACCCGTCTGCCAAGCGTGGCGATTATGGCAAACCCTCCCAAAATTGGGGGAGGCCTATGTCCAGCAGTGGACGTCTATCGGCTGGAACGACTAATATTATAAAGGCGAAAGTTTGTGAGTGTGTGTGTGTGTGTTTATATGTCTGTTACTTCTTCACGCTCAAACGGCTGGACCAATTTGGATAAAATTTGGTATGGAGGTAGCTGACAACCTGGATTAACATATAGGCTACTTTTTATCCCGAAAAAATGTAGTGTTACCGCGGGTAACACCGCGGGGCGCAGCTAGTTGCTTCATATTTTGCAATAAATTACCAGCGTTGTGTCATCGCGCTTCTCTTTCTTTTCTATGCAGTCCGACAGTGACCGCGCTTTAGGTCATATAGGTAAGCCCCTTATATCTGACTACTGCATAAATATCAGTTACTTACTTGGTAAAATCGTACATATACTGCGCTAATTGCTGTACGGAACCCTCGAGCGATATGTACCGACGATCCACCACGTAAATACCGTACGACATGGGGTCCGCTATGTGTTCCTGCATGAAACAGCCGAAACCTGGAACAACGATAATTATTAGTGTTAGTTGATGATGTCACTGATGTACGACTATTATCTGACTATCTGTCTGTGCCTTTTTTTTTTTGCGGATGGGTAATCATCAAATGACTCCTCCCGCTCTGGGTGGAGCGGAAGGAAGTGTCAGACTCTTACTGACTAAAACCCACCCGTGTTCCTTCCTTTGCCCTTTATGTTCCGGGCCAGCGGTAACTCTTTCGGACAATCCCGCTGACCCGGCAGGCTTCGGCCCTAGGGCCCCTCCTCGATGCTGACATCTCTTTGAGGCGCGCGTGGAACACGTACGCGCTCCCCGGCACGGACCTGGTCCTGATCGGACGGTGAGCTACCCATTACTCTCCTCCCGCAGACCCGCGCCTACGGTGGCCGGGAGTCGTCACGAGGCTCCCGACGCGCGGAGCGTCTTCCGCGGCGGCTGGGACGGGAGGCTCTCTCCCTGAGCCGTCCCGCCACCTCCTTCGCTAGCATGACTGCTTCGCAGAAGGAGGTGACTGCCTCCCACTCCCTCTCGCGCCGGACCATGGCTTGCACCAGGGCCGGACGCGAGAGGTCGCCGCCGCTGCCGATCGCCTCTACGAGGACACGGCGGTGCTCCACCCAAGCGGGGCAGACCTCCACCGTGTCCTCTGGGCGATCCTGGCAATGGTGACACCCGGGCGTTTCCTCCAGCCTGATGATGTGCAGGAACCTGTCTGTGCCTTTGAGCATTAAACCAACCGGAGACGCCACGAGTACAATGCAAATAAGTCTATCACTTTCATCGCGGGGGACGAGGGAACGCAATAATACACTAATGCAATTCGATCGCGTTGTTACGCACGCACACTAAACAAAAAACAAACACAAGCATAAACTATACGCACACATGTATATAACCGCTATGACCGGCGGTCTCGTACCTTTGGCAGCGGGGATCGCCTGACAATGGCGCCTCCAGTTGGTTTAATACTCAAAGGTGTGTGCTAAATAAATGTGATTTCTTTATTTAGAAAATACTCATACATTACGCCGAATATCACACTAATATTATAAAGGCGAAAGTTTGTGAGTGTGTGAGTGAGTGTGTGAGTGAGTGTGTGTGTGTGTGTGTGTTTATATGTTTGTTACTTCTTCACGCTCAAACGGCTGGACCAATTTCGACAAAATTTTGTATGGAGGTAGCTGGCACCCTGGATTAACATATAGGCTACTTTTTATCCCGATATTCCCACGGAATCGACATTTACGCGGGTGAAACCGCGGGGCGCAGCTAGTCGGTTAGATAAAGGCAATCAATGATAGCGATTTTACCATAGGTAAGAAAAAGAAAGAAAATACGTTTATTTGCAGCAAACACCATCATCTGCCTAGCCTTTTACCAACTATGTTGGGGTCGGCTTCCAGTCTAACCGGATGCAGTTGAATATCAGTATTTTACATGGAGCGACTGCCTATCTGACCTCCACAACCCAGTTACTGGGTAATACGATACCGCTTAGTGAGACTGGTTGTCAGACTTCCGGGCTTCTGACTACCCGTAACGACTGTCAAAGATCCACGAATGACAGCCGGGACCAACGGCTTAACGTGCTTTCCGAGGCACGGAGGGGTCTCGGTATGTAGAGATGGTCACCCATCCACAGACCAACCGCGGCAAGCGTAGCTTAACCTGATCGATTGACCTGTGCGGCTGTTATTAGTTAGCCACGGGACCCTCCATTTGCAGCAAACATGACGCATAAAAAAAAAAAACAATTTGGGAGAAAATATGCGTCACATCTACGCAAAACGGCTATCGCTCAGCATAATGCTAAGACCCTATACGAGACAGAGCCCCAGTGCTAGTTTTCAGCGACAACCGGCGTTGACGTGATGACGTCAGCCAGTGCAGCATACAATTAGATCAGTGGCGGACTAACAGAGGGGCGGAAGGGGCAGCTCGCCCCGGGCCTCCGGTCTTTGGGGGCCCTCAAATGCCTCCGCGTTCCCCTGATCAAAACCTAAACAAGACTTTAAAAATGTGCTTAGCACCTACTTACATATTTATTTTTTTATTAAGAAAAATAAAATAAAGGCTTGAACAGAAGCTCAACTGAGCAGCTCATTCAACCACTTACATAATTTCATCAAAATCAAAACACTACAGCCATGCCATCTAGACTTTTTACGCGGTACTAATATTCTTTTAACTTTGCTGAACACGTCCAATACGCTGGTGGAATTCCCGCCTTTGTAGCGGGTACTTCCCCAGGAATCCCTGAATGAATGAAGTGCAAATAATTCACTCTTGTACGCCTACATTTACATTCACATTCTAATTGAGGAGTTCAGTAAATTGAAGGCACGAAAACACATATACTCCCACTCACACTCCACATAAATTAAAAAACTATCTTTGATTTATTTTATATTTTTCTTATTTTGTCGATCGATTCGTATTTTATTTTCTTCACCCATACCCATTCCATATTGTAGGTATGTATGTTTATTTAGCCTAAATAATTTAATTCGAATTTAAATTTCACTTGCCAGATTTTAAAGAAATAAACATAAACATACAAATGTGAACTGATGGCACTCGTGGGTTGGAGCTGAAAATCAGCGTCAGGTAGTACATATTGTGTTGTCATCTGACATTATATTGAGCTGAGGCCCTTTTGACATTATAATCATTGTTTTCTGTTTTCTGAACAAAAAGCTTGTAAAACTACTTTTTTTTTTAAAGCTGGGGGGCCTCATTCAGCTTTGCCGCCCCGTCCTCTGACTGGCTTAGTCTGCCACTGGATTAGATATAAATAAAAACAATAATCAAAATAAGAAATAAAATATACATTACAAAAAGATGGATACAGACAGATAGACAGTTACTTTCGAATTTATAATATTAGTATGGATTTGATAATGTCCTATAGACCTATATTATATTATGTAAGTACCATTAACCATTAAAATGTCGCAGTAATTCGAGACTTATGTAACAGTTTGTCGCTAACCACCGCCTTTTATCGCCGTGTCAGTACTCACCTGACAGGTTGGTGGTGACCACAGATATAGATATACCTAGATAACGCAAGTATCACGAACTGTATGAAAACCAAGCGTGCCATTTTTTGACTACCTACTATGACGTCACAAGCTCGCGCTCTCGCTCACACTTACCCAGCCAGCAGTACAAAGGACTGAGCGCGAAAGGGGCGGCTTACGATTTGTAATCATAAGTTGGTGCAATTTTTGGCACGCGAAGTAGTTACTCTTGCGTTATCTAGGTATATCTATATCTGTGGTGGTGGCGCTGGGGATGCCCACGACGTGTCAGTACTCACCTGACAGGTTGGTGGTGAAGTTGGGGATGCCCATGACGTGTCAGTACTCACCGGACAGGCTGGTGGTGACGCTGGGGATGCCCATGACGTGTCAGACTCAGTACTCACCTGACAGGTTGGTGGTAACGCTGGGGATGCCCATAACGTGTCAGTACTCACCTAACAGTTTGGTGCTGACGCTGGGGATGCCCATGACGTGTCAGTACTCACCTGATAGGTTGGTGATGACGCTGTGGATGCCCAAGACGTGTCAGTACTCACCTGACAGGTTGGTGGTGACCCTGGGTAAGTCTATGACGTGTCAGTACTCACCTGACAGGTTGGTGGTGACGCTGTGGATGCCCATGACGTGTCAGTACTCACATGACAGGTTGGTGGTGACCCTGGGTATGCCCATGACGTGTCAGTACTCACCTGACAGGTTGGTGGTGACGCTGTGGATGCCCATGACGTGTCAGTACTCACATGACAGGTTGGTGGTGACCCTGGGTATGCCCATGACGTGTCAGTACTCACCTGACAGGTTGGTGGTGACGCTGTGGATGCCCATGACGTGTCAGTACTCACATGACAGGTTGGTGGTGACCCTGGGTATGCCCATGACGTGTCAGTACTCACCTGATAGGTTGGTGATGACGCTGTGGATGCCCAAGACGTGTCAGTACTCACCTGACAGGTTGGTGGTGACCCTGGGTAAGTCCATGACGTGTCAGTACTCACCGGACAGGTTGGTGGTGACGCTGGGGATGCCCATGACTGTGCACTCGGCGGGCGTGTAGCCCCACGGCTCGTAGTACGAGGGGAACACGCCCAGGTGGCAGCCGCGCACGAACTCCTCGTAGTCCAGACCGAACAGCGGGTTGGTGGACGTCAGGAACTCTGGGTGGAAAATTACCTGGAAAAACAAATATATTTACTAATGCGTCCGCGATTTATTTGTCAAAAATGTAAACAAATATGATTTTATGGAAAAGTTACTTTAATTCCTACACAATAAAGTTCAGTTTAGCAAAATAAAATGATAAAATGGACAAAAATGCACTAATCTGCGTTCGCAATTCAGTTTCCAAACATGAAAACAAATATAAATTTATGGAAAAATAACTTTAAATCCTACACAATAAAGTTCAGTTTACGCTACAACTTCAAACATTTTTGTAACTTTTTGCTATTTTTAGTGCTACCTGTTTTGTAATTTGCCGTTCGGAAAGTGCTGATTCTCAACTGAATTTGAATAATTGACTATTGATTTTGATTTTGCCTTCAACCGGGCACAAATTTAGGGTCCGAGTGGAACCGGGAACCTATAATCTATCTAAATATATAAAACTCAAAGGTGACTGACTGACATAGTGATCTATCAACGCACAGCCCAAACCACTGGAGGAATCGGGCTGAAATTTGGCATGCAGGTAGATGTTATGACGTAGGCATCCGCTAAGAAAGGATTTTGACAAATTCTACCCCCAAGGGGATAAAATAGGGGATGAAAGTTTGTATGAAACTTTGTCAATTTTAAACCGATCGGGCTGAGACTTCGCATGCATATAGCTACTATGACGTAGGCATCCCCTAAGAAAGGATTTTGATAAATTCGACCCCCATGGGGATAAAATAAGGGATGATGGAGGATGTAAATGTATTCGTTTTTTTAATAATACTTGCGAGCGAAGCCGCGGGTAAAAGCTAGTTTAACTATATAAATAAAACAAAGTCAGGTTAGCTACACCATTTTTAACTCAAGAAAGGCTGGATCGATTTTTATGATATTTGATTTGTAGGATTAGTCTCCGCCCCGAATAGCAGAATAACTATTAAAATGTGGGAAAAATTCTCGAAAAAAAAAAATAAGAAACATCATGAAAGAAAGAAAGAAAAAAGTTTAATTGGACACTGTTCGTGAAACACAAAATACAAAATTTTCAAAATAAAAATAATTTATTTATTTAACTATAATTGATTCTGAGGCGGTACTCGTACAAAGTTAAATGATAAATGATTTATTTTCTGTAAGTAGGGTTGTACAAACACTTTTACACGTCAATTATATTTTTTTAAACTAGATGAGGTCGGCGTTTCCTATCTGACTATTCTGAGAAGAAAGGCCGAAACAAACTCACAGGTCACAGTCTCTTTTAAAGGCCAGACAAAATCTTGGTCAGGTCGTGTGAAGACCATGTAGATTGGTGTCTGAAGTGGTCTTTTGAGGAAAGAACCACACAGATTGAGCGGACCTGTCTAATCCTACCCGTCATATCCAAAAATCTTGCAGCTCAACTCAGAAGTTGAGGAGCCAAACAATATCAAAGAAAGGACATTTGGGTAGGCCGCGTAAATTACTCAAACTGCCAGATCATGATGAAAACTAACTAAGAAGGAAAACACGTCTGTGTGGTGCCGGACTTAAAGAATAGCACCACCCCATACTTCCCGTGGGTGTCGTAAAAGGCGACTAAGGGTCTAACCGGAGAATGGGCAGCAGCGTTCTCTATGCATTCCACCACCATACCATACTGCGATCGCCAACCCGCCTGCCAAGCGTGGCGATTATGGCAAACCCTCCCCCTTTTGGGAGAGGCCTATGTCCAGCAGTGGACGTCTTTCAGCTGAAATGATGAAGGAAAACAGAAAAAAAAGATTTGACCCAGTTCGCCGGGTCAGCTAGTTCAGACTAAAAATAGGGAATGAAACATAAAAATAGAAACAAGATTCCATGAAAATGACTCACCTTAACTTTATCATTGACTGTGTTAAAAAGTTCACATCTTCTAATGGAATTCAATACGGGATCGCTCCAGTCATCAACCTGTAGAAAAGAAAAAAATATTCAATAAAATCAATCATCAACATCAACATCTGCCTAGTCTTTTCCCAACTATGTTGGGGTCGGCTTGCAGTCTAACCGGATGCAGCTGAATACCAGTATTTTACATAGAGCGACTGCCTATCTGACCTCCACAACCCAATTACTGGGTAATACGAGACCCCTTGGTAAGACTGGTTGTCAGACTTTCGGGCTTCTGACTAGCCGTAACGACTGTCAAAGATCCACGAATGACAGCCGGGACCAACGCTTAACGTGCTTTCCGAGGCACGGAGGGGTCTCGGTATGTAAAGATGGTCACCCATCCACAGACCAACCGCGGCAAGCGTAGCTTAACCAGATCAAAAAAATCAATCATAAACAAAAAAAAAAGGTGTGGGGGTCGGTGGACACCCGTCAGGGACGAAGTTCAAAATGAAATTTCAAGATGGCGGCTGCGCAAATTTTAAAATGACGACATTTTCTTTATCTTGGATTTTCAATTTGACCTCACTATCCGTTTTCGCAGTCTCGAAAATCATAAAAACGACAACCATGAAGAAAAAATTTAAATTTTTTGCAGCCTCTATCTCGTCTCTCTCTCTCTCTCCTATAACACTATCACACTAATATCATAAAGGCGAAAGTTTGTGAGCGTGTTTGTATGTTTGTTACTTCTTCACGCACAAACGGCTGAACGGATTTGGATAAAATTTGGCACACAGATAGTTTATAACCAGAATTAACATATAGGATACTTTTTAACCCAATATTCCCACGGGTTCGACACTTATGCGGGTGAACCCGCGGGGCGCAGCTAGTTATTTATAATAAAAAGTCGCATAACTTTTTCGTTACATTACAAATTTTAATATTATTGTAATTTACATAACGTTTGCTGCGTGCATTTGTGCTAGGCTCACTGTAAATGGAACTGTTACACGCAAATATATTGAAAACTGGCCAAGTGCGAGTCGGACTCGCACACGAAGGGTTCCGTACCATCACGCAAAAACGCCGAAAAAAAACACGTTTGTTGTATGGGAGCCCCCCTTAAATATGTATTTTTTTCTGTTTTTAGTATTTGTTGTTATAGCGGCAACAGAAATACATAATTTGTGAAAATTTCAACTGTCTAGCTATCGCGGTTCTTGAAGCCTGCTGGTGACAGACAGACGGACGGACAGATAGCGAAGTCTTAGTAATAGGGTCCCGTTTAACCCTTTGATAGATAGATAGATAAACCATTTATTTGGCGCACACAAAAAGACAGCACAACACACAAAAGTACAATATTAGATGATAACCAAACTACCCACATGATTATAATATAAAAACAAGGTGCCGATATAAAAACAAGATGAAAATCACATCGAAATAAAAGCGACACTATGACGTATATTTAAAAACTTACTTTGGGTACGGAACCCTAAAAAAAATTGTACTTACAACATTATGAGTGGTGATCGGAGGAAGTCCGTCTCTCTGTAGACTGTAAATACACCTCTTTAGACGCACCGTGTCCTCTTTTAGCATGAGGTCGGATGGGTCCGGTAGGTGGCCACTGTAAAAGAAAAGATTTTGTTAAATGTAATATTTTTGCTATATTATGCTAACCGCTTCAGGTGATATATTGAAAAAATGTGGTTTTTCTATTCCGTGTAACTTGTTAAGTATGTGGAATAGGGATTTAACATTTTGGCATAATATGTTTTTTGACTCTTTGGCCTAGTATCATGTAAAAGGAATACACGATTCAATGATTTTTATCTCGATACAAAAAAATTGCAAAGTTGTCAATTTTTTTTTATTTTTCCGACATTACGGCGTAACGCTAAAAGTTATTCAATGGAATTTTAAAACAGAGAATTTATTATTAAAGTTTACTCAAAGTAGTTTTAAATTTAATTCATTTATTTTGTTATACAAGTGCGTGTCGGGCCACGCACAGTGTAGGGTTCCGTAGTAGCCCGTTATCACAATGTAGTACGATTCTGTCTCTCGTTATTCTGATTTGGTAAAAAAAAAAAATTACATATTTTGCTTTTCAATGCAAGTCTTTACCCGTTATAAACAAGCAACTACTTCATCTTAGTCACTTTAAAGGATTAAAGCTAAGGATTTTGTATTTGGTACAAAATTATCCAACACCCAAGTTCAACGACTATTACTGCTAAACTAATAAAGTTATCTTAATCGCTATAATTTTCCTTTAAAGTTCATGAAATGCACTATCATCGTGAATTTTTCCAGATTTTTCAAGGCAGCAGTTTAGGTTTTAGAGGGGGGGGGGACGCCCTACTGGAACAAAAATTTGCACTTTAAAGTTTAATATTTCGTAAATGGAGCATTAAATCGAAAAAATATTTTGAGCAACCCCCAAGTCATTTTAGAAGACCTATTCAACGATACCCTACACAATGGGGTAGACGGCGAAAATAATATTCATCCCCACTTCACATGTAGGGGACCTCCCTAAAAAAAAATATTTTCCAAAATTTTATTTTACCACTTTGTCGGCGTGATTGATATGCATATTGGTACCAAATTTCAGCTTTCTAGTGCTAACGGTCACAGAGATTAAGCGAGGACGGACAGACGGACGGACAGACATGGCGAAACTATAAGGGTTCCTAGTTGACTACGGAACCCTAAAAAGGAGTAAATTCGTTTTGGCACATACGTCATTTTATTCCGAGCGCACATTATAGCCATCACCTCTTCTTTTGCGTTTAAATACTAATTGCATCACTTTCGCTCGCTTAGATAGGAGCCTTTTAGCCTCGTATAGGACTTCTGTTTTATTTTCCTTTTGTTACTTTTTCTTTTTTTTATATAACTTGGATTTTTATTTGACTGTGTTTAGTTTAGTTTGTGATCTTCCTGTACGAGTCGCAAAATACTTTTTCTTTCTTTCTTTCTTAGTAGATCAATCTCTACGATTTATTTTCGTGGAAACGCCTTAACTGAGATGTTCCCTGAGGTAGCAGCGCGGTGCGGGAGGGGTGTGGTGACGAGATGTGAGAGCTCAGTGATTCGTCACTTTGTGACAACTATCACCCCTCCCGCACCGCGCAGCTATCTCAGGCAACGTCTCAGTTAAGCCGCAAAATACAGATAGTACAGAAGGCAATCACATGTATGTACTTCACTTTTCATACCTACGCTCGGCGGTCGCGCTAGGGTCGTCAACTTTGGCTTATGCACAAAAAACGATCGTGGTAGTTAGCTTATTCTACAATATTAAAACAAAACAATAAACATATGATTACAATACAAAAAGTTTACAGAACATAACATATGAAATTTTACATTTGTCAATTTTCACTACCTATCGAAAATCCCTAATAACTTCAAAACGGATTACCCTATTTACACAATTTATTTTGCCCTATCCGTTTTAGACCTAAACCTAACAAATGACACTAAAAACACAATATCTACACAAACAAAAAATCATGTTATCAACTTACGTAATAGTTGGTGCCGTGAATTTACCTTATAAAATAGTTACTTCGTTTATACTGATTCAAAATAGGAAACTATTATATAAATCGAGCTTAGATAGGCATTTTTTGTTACTCCATTTTTGCACTTCACAGACGTGTGTCTCAATCGGATGGCACACGCGCTCGCACTACTCCCAACCAATCCGAGATAACGCGTCCGTGAGCGGTGTCTATGTGTGCGTTGCTCGAGCGCACTTTGTATGTAGATTGACTTCTGTACTATCTGTATTTTGTGGTTAAGCGGTCGGTCTATACAATGTGTTGATTTGCATCCTAGTCAAATTCAAGGACGTAATTATGCTAATGATTCTCGACCCAAATCAACAATAAAATGAGTAGGTATTTTTTTTTTTTATTTTCTTATTTAAGGAAATCCGTAAGTGTGAACCAGCCGTATTTAAACGCGGCCCGTCTGTTACTAGCCCTATAACCGCGCTTCACACACACACAAATGCAAACCATTCTAGCAACTCTCATTCGATAAATTCGTAGGTAATCAATCCCATCTCCCAATCACACTCCCGCGCCGCTCCTAGCCACGCCCCTTTTCCCCGCCGGCGCCGCGCGCCGCGGCGCCGGCGCCGACACTCCGACAGTGTGATTGAACTCGCCGATGTGTTCGCAAGTGCGCTTTGCGAATTTCCGTACATCGAGACGTAGTTACAAAGTGTGATGACGGACAATTACTCAGAGTTGGTGGAGATGGTCGCCATCAGTGGAGACAGCCTACGTGGAGCCATCCGGATGTTCGTGGAAATGTATCCCGATCGGGCACAAGACATTCACCCAGGTGATAATGCTGTGCGGGTTACATTTTGGTCGCTGGTTCCTGGAACACCAAGACGCCAACATCCTGTGGATGGACGAGTGTTTACCTAAGAGTTGAAAGTAAGTATACCACGTACTTATACTTAACTAGCACGTCTTTCCATTTCATCAAACGTAGAAAACATCATTTTTAGACTGAGTAGATCGGTACACTAACTAAGGTAGGTATTATTGCCGGCCCTAAGCCCGTTATGTAGGAAGGAAAGTTTCAAATCAACCAATTTAATCCACAAATAAAAACAAAATCATTTAATCATCTGATAACAGGTCAGTGAACTTTTCTTTGGCGCACTAGTATTACTGTCATTAGTAAGATTTCCGTATTCCAATGATGCTCAAAAATGAGTTAATTATCAAGCGAAATTTATGACAATAATGTAGGTGATTTTCGAAATAAAATTAGGTAAAATTATTGCTACCGGTCATTGCACGCGCATTGGCCCGACGGCGCGTACCATTTCGGGGAAAAACAGCTGCATGCATTGTCGCTGTGTGCGTAGTCGGGTGATTCTGTTTTATTTGTATTGAATTAAGGGTGTAATTCTGAAATACTGTTAAATTTCAACAACAAAAAAAAAAAACTGGCCAAGTGCGAGTCGGACTCGCACACGAAGGGTTCCATACCACAAGGCAAAAACGCCGAAAAAACAGGCTTGTTGTATGGGAGCCCCCCTTAAATATTTATTTTATTTTAATTTTATTATTTATTATTAAAGTTAAAATACAACTGAGTATTTTGTGAATATTTCAAGTGCCTACCTGTTGCCATTTTTGATATCGAGCAAAAAAGGGCAAAAAAATCGCATTTGTTGTATGGGAGCCCCCCTTAAATATTTATTTTATTTTGTTTTTAGTATTTGTTGTTATAGCGGCAACAGATATACATAACTTGTGAAAATTTCAACTGTCTAGCTATCGCGGTTCTTGAGATACAGCCTGGTGACAGACAGACGGACAGACGGACAGACGGACAGACGGACAGACGGCCAGACGGACAGACGGACAGACAGCGAAGTCTTAGTAATAGGGTCCCGTTTTTACCCTTTGGGTACGGAACCCTAAAAAGCAGCGCTTACTAGTTATTGCCCCATAACGTACTTTAATTGATTATTTATGTATTTTATGACAACCTCCTGAACTTTGACGAGGATGCAAATCAACACATTGTATAGAGAAATTAAAAATAAGTGGCAACATATATCCTACTAATATTATAATTGTGAAAGTTTGTGAAGATGTTTGGATGTTAGTTACACATCAAGCGTAAATCGTTGAACAGATTTAGATGAAATTTGGTATAGAGATAGTTTGAGTCCCGGGAAAGGACATAGGATAGTTTTTATCCCGATATTTCCACGGGATCGAAACTTACGCGGGTGAAACCGCCGGGCACTGCTACATAAATAGGTTATATACAAATACATACTATTTACTACATTATATACTTATAATATATATATACATATACACATAAATTTAAGAGAGGGAGGTGTTGAGATGTCTCTACGCTATTTGTTTTGAAAATAACTCTGCAATTTCCGCTTAAATGCATACCGACTGGTGTCTATCCTGATATCAAGAGGAAGCGCATTCCAAAGAAGAATGGATTAAATATGAAAGGAAGAATGAACAAAGTCACAAATATGAGAAGGACAGAGTAGGAGAAGATGGTTAGAAGAACGCAGATTCTTGGCGTGAGAAGAACAGATATTGGAAGTGAGACACGATAAAAGAAGGAGTGGGAGAGTTGAGAAGGGAGAAAAGCGTGGTCAAATCGCGCAAACTTCTTCTATGGCGACTGGACATCCATTTGAGTTCAGACCTATAGCTCGACACATGGTCATATTTCCTGAGGTTGAATATGAACCGGATACCATTGTTGAGCATGTACTAGGGACGTCAATTGATGCGTAGCGTGTCCGTGGTTTCCAGTGGACACAATCACATGCATTTTGCGTGGCCTATCCGTGCACTGCATCATCAAATGACTCCTCCCACTCTGGGTGGTGCGGGAGTGTCAAACTCTTACTGACTAAAACCCACCCGTGTTCCTTCCTTAGCCCTTTATGTTCCGGGCCAACGATAACCCTTCCGGACAATCCCGCTGACCCAGCAGGCTTCGGCCCTAAGGGGCCCCTCCTCGATGCTGACATCTCTTTGAGGCGCGCGTGGAACACGTACGCGCCCCCCGGCACGGGCCTGGTCCTGATCGGACGGTGAGCTACCCATTACTCTCCGCCCGCAGGCCCGCGCCTACGGTGGCCGGGAGTCGTCACGCAGCTCCCGACGCCCGGACCGTCTCTTTCTCAACGGACGAGAGGCTCTTTCCCTCAGCCTTCCACCGCGGTAGGCCGATATTATCGACCGATAATGACGCGCCTGTCTCAGTCTGTGTGGTGCCGGACTTAAAGAATAGCACCACCCCATACTTCCCGTGGGTGTCATAAAAAGGCGACTAAGGGGCGTACCGGAGAATGGGCAGCAGCGTTCTCTATGCATTCCACCACGATACCATACTGCGATCGCCAACCCGCCTGCCAAGCGTGGCGATTATGGCAAACCCCCCCTTTTGGGGGAGGCTTGTGTCCAGCAGTGGATGTCTTTCGGCTGAGATAATGATGATGATGATGATGAATGACGCGCCTGTGGGGGATAGTCTTTATCCAGCAGTTGGTTCTAATTTCAGCAGCTGGCCTCACTCACCTCAGACAGATGTCGTACATTCTCCTGCCTATTTTCTGCTGTATATCATTGATGGTGTCTCTCAGCGCTTTGGTGACGGCATGGCCGCGGAGGCTCTCCACGTTGAAGTTGTTCGTCTTGGCGGGGAATATCATGAAGGCTACCACTGTTGTGTCGGAGCCTGAAGCCTGGAATGAAAAGAAGGGATTTCGGTTATTTTTTTAATTAAAATATTAATTAATAGAAGTAGAGTGCCCGTGGCTAAATAATAACAGCCGCACAGTTCGATCGATCAGGTTAATCATTAAAACAGTCATTTTAAAACTTTTATAACTTGGCAATTTTTTTATCTTTTACATAAATTAAATTTGAGGTAAATTTAATAATTTGAGGAGGGTTTGTCGTAATAATGCTACATTGACATAATTTTCCTTTTTATTACAATTTATTATTCTTGTAATAATTAATCTTAAAACAATGTTATTATAGTATCCAAGAATTTATAGAAGATAAGATGTTAAAATAGAGTTAAAATATATATCTGTGTGTTAATTTTAAAATTGTATATAGTGTGTGTATATTGTGTACGTTGTATTATAATTTTAGCATTGCAAACGTAATACTACTTAATAATAATACTACTACAATATTATTAGTTTTAAGTAATCTTGCTGCGCCCTAACAGGGTCATGTACTGACTAGTTTAAGCCTAGCGTATAACTATGTATGTGTACATTATGCAATAAATAAATAATAACATTAATTCATTTATTATTTTTACATCAAACGGGTTCTAATAATTAATAATTCTCTCCTCTTCCTCTAGGAATAAATAATAATTTAGATAAAATTCCATTTCGAATTTCATTTCCATTTTTTGTAGTATTGTTTGCACTGTTTGCAAACAAATATTTTATTGAGTTTGTCGGCAGCGTTGCCGTGCGTCATTTCTCTAAGCCGATCCCGCCATCGACAAGTACGTCACTCGACTTCTCCCACCGCCCAACCGCCCCACTGCTCGACTTGTTTTGCTACCAGTATAAAGGAGGGAGCGGCGAAGCGGCGAGGGACTTGACCATTGGACAAATGGACATCGTACGGTCATGTGCTCAGAAACTGTCTCGCGTTATGTATCTGGTTGTATCGTGTACCTAATGTGTATGATTTGCTATTGTGATTAAATTGTTCATGGAATTATAATCTGATTTGAACTGCAAACCGTTTTTCTATTGCGCAATAACCAACACTACCCACTTAGTACGCCCACAGTAATTAAAATATGCCTGATAATAACGAGACACACTATATCTAGTTTATATCTATCTAGTGTAAAGAAAAAAATTGTCATCATCCCTATTATGGAATAACATTTACTTACCTTCAGATAATGGTTCAATCTCGCTAACGCTTCAATGAATATATCAGCTCCCTTGTTACCGAACTCGTAACGACCGGCGATGAAGAAGTAGAGCGTCTTGTCTAGGTCGAAATTGAAGTGACTGTGAACAAAAAGGCAAAGTTTAGTTTGTCTACACCAATAATAATAATGACCAACACCTAAGGAGGCTCTCGTTTGGGCAGCTGGATAAAGGGCTTGATTCAGAAAGCGGTACTTCTGGAGCCCTGACCGCCGCGGTAGTTTGGACCCTGGATACCGGTGGGCTACTACTTTTTATATTTTTAAATGTTTTTGTATTTTTCATATTCTAATAAAGGGTGGGCCATCTAGTGTTTAAAATTTAAATCGGCTATAAAAAAAAACTACTGATTATTTTTTCAAATTTCTGGTTTCATTGGAAAGGTTGAACTTTGTCATTTATGAATGTAATACAATATCATTCATATGACTACTAAGGCTGTCATTTGTGGATCTTTGATAGTCGTTACGGGTAGTCAGAAGCCCGAAAGTCTGACAACCTGTCTTACCAAGGGGTATCGTATACCCAGTAACTGGGTTGTGGAGGTCAGATAGGCAGTCGCTCCATGTAAAATACTGGTATTCAGCTGAATCCGGTTAGACTGGAAGCCGACCCCAACCACTAGTAGCTAGTGACAATGATTGGAAGCAGGTAGTACCGGAGGGCAATCGACAACAATTGTTAAAGAGTCACGATAGTGGCGAATTATCGCCACATTTCGGGGTGTTTAAAACCTATAAGAGACTTGCACTCCGATACTACTGGCCCAACATGTATAAAGATGTGGCTAGCTACGTTAGTAAATGTGATAAGTGCGCCGCATATAAACACTCACAATTGCCTCCTCCCGGTCTCTTAGGTGATGCGAAGGACTGTTCCAAGCCATTTGAAACCATAAGCATTGACTTGGTAGGTCCGTTGCCACGGTCTAGAGCGAGATTCACATATCTCTTAGTTGTTGTGTGCTGTTTTACGAAGTACTGTTTACTGTTTCCTTTACGTAGAGCTGTTGGTAAATCTATAGCACAGAAACTAGAAGACGGCGTTTTCCTGGTACACGGTATACCCCGTACGGTTATAGCAGACAACGGGACGCAATTTACGGGTAACGAGATTCGTTCACTACTGGAGAGGTACAAAATACCTCAAGTTCACTTCACACCTCGTTACTGCCCAAGCGTGAACACCGTGGAACGCTATAACCGTACCATAATGACCGCGGTATCAATTCTCGTGGAGGATGATCATCGATCCTGGGATGTGAACATCTCAAAGATCCAATTCGCAATGAACACCGCCACAAATGAAGTTACTCGTTTTACCCCGTTCTTCTTAGTACATGGCAGAGAGGCGGTTAGTAGTGGTGATGTCTTCGGCAATGATACCGTTGGACAGCCCACTCTAGCTTGCGCTTCCCGCAGTTCATATGCCAATAAGCTAGAGGCTTTGGGTAATATCTTCGATAAAGTAAAGGACGCGCTTATCAAGTCTCATAAACGTAGTGCACGTTATTATAATAGTAGTCGAAGGCACGCGGAGTTTGAGGTAGGCGACACTGTGTGGAAGAAAACATATCCCCAGAGTGACGCCTCCAAATTCTTTATGGCCAAATTAGCTCCTAAGTATGAGAGATGTATAGTTAGGAAAAAACTTTCACCCTTAGTGTATGAATTAGAAGGCTGTAGTTCCGGTAAAAACCTTGGCACGTGGCATATCAAGGATTTTAAATCATCATGTGGCGAGGAATAATTTTTTTTTTTTTTTGTATTTTTATATTTTACTTGAATTTAAACTAAAATTTAAATTCGCTAATAGTGATTGTTGGTCGCAGTGACATTTGAGGGCTGTATATGCCTTATGGTTGCTGGTTTTTATTTTTAGCATTGGTTGCTGTATATGCACGGTGCTAGTATACAGTGATTAAATATATTTAACACTGTTTAAGCGGTTCGTAGTGATACACAGGTTCTAACTGTGTTCACATTTGTGAACTATATTTAGGTTAAGGGAAGGCGATTATTTAAAAGTTGTTGGTAGTTTGTGGTTGTTGCAGGATTGACACCCCTGTGGGGTGTATAAACCTCCGGATTGCTGGTAAGGCAGCATAATGATAGTCCTGAGATTGGAGGCCATAATGGCGGGCGTGTAGGCTGCATTGATGGAATTCGTTTAAGATGGTATTTTTTTTTTAGGGGCTGAATAACCGTCACATTCCTTTTATTGTAGACGGTTAGCCAATTTTCACTAGTTTGTAGTTTTTAATTTCTTTTAGTGAATTTTTTTTTCTAGATCGGCATTATTAACGGCTGTCTACTCATTTAAGATGTGAAAGGTGGTGTACGATGGAGTAGGGTGGTCTCTCCTATATAAATATAGTAGGTCAGACTGGGATATTAGTTATTTACACATTTATACTCTCTTTGGAGCTTGTCTTTTACATGTTCGTAAATGGATTAGACTCGTTCCAAGAGAAATAGTATATATTACACAGGTTACATGGATAATTAAAAATAAGCCATAAAACACGGGCGGAATTGCAGACCCGACAAACAAAGCCTACTGCAATGTCGCCTAAATAGAGCGGTCTGTTACTCTATATTTGAAGTGTAACAAGAATTCTGTATTGTTTATGTATATACCTTAACTACCTTTATAGTATCATTTATTTATAAAAATAGAAATCGTACACCGGCTTCCATATTTTTTTTTTGTTTTTCTTTCTTTGTTCCTGTTTTCAGGCATTAATGTTGTAGATTTTTGTAAGCGTACTTAGTCCTTTGGAGTCTGTCTTGACGCTGGAGGGCCAGCTTCGAGATTTGCCCCAGAGGGTCAAATCTCTGGTGGTTGGGGAGGTACTGTTACGTTGTTTTTTTTATACCTATACAGCTGCGTTACTAATAAGTAAAGTAGCATTTACCTGAAAACATATTGTAGAACATTTTGAGGTTACCGAGTAATATATTTCATTGTAGTTTGACTTTGTACTGCACTTGATAGAAGAACTCATTCCTTCAATTGTATTTTGTCACTGGACTTTTTAGTTATCACTTAATCACAATAAATTACTATTCTAAAACCTATTAAATAGGTTTTCATATTGAATTAGAACAAATATTGTTTATTTACACTTCAAATGTCATTCAGTCGAACGTCAGTTTCTGACAGTTAGTGCGACATCTGGTGGTCGCCGATTAAGAGTTGTAGTCTAATCGATATTTTAACATTTTGATTTATAACCATCGAAATAATATCGTATGGAGCAATACTTCATTATTTGCAGCTTTCAGTAAAAAATCATAATAAACTAAATAACCGTAAACGGAAATAAAGTGATTTTTTCATTAGGGACTTATTTCTAGAAACTTCTTTGTCTAGGAATTTGATTTTAATCTGTGCATAGTCTTTGACATAATGTGGCCAGGTGATAGATTGGAAATTTCCCGACTAGCTATTCCGAGATAATTACCCCAAATTAAACTAGATTTAGCATTAGATATTACAAATAATTTGTTTGTTGGTCTGGATCATGAAGATTCTTATAGTTTCAGCGTTTGAACGTCACGTTGTGTAGTTATTAGTGATTTTCTAGAATTAAAGTATCATGGTGTAATGTTTATCTTCCGTGATCTTATAATCATTTTACCTGCATTACGGGAGGTTTTCGAAATGCTCCGTCGAGTTCCGGTCTGCAATCGATGACAATAATAAGGAATGATGTTAGCGTCCTCTTTCGCCCTTGACACGCAGGAGTGAAAACACTTAGCTTGTATCGTGTTTTAAAAGGTAAGGATTTTGTGGTAATAGTGTTTGGAAGTGGTCTGTGAGCCTTCCCTGGTTGTTAAAAGGATATTGTCGTGATCCCTGAATATTAATTACAGGATTCCAATTTGCGCATACGCAGACAGCATTACAGCCGGCCAAGGAACTTGCAGTCAAGTGCTTTCTCCCTAATTCAACCGTGAGTATTACATCCGCTGACTATTGATCATAGATTCCTCAGTGTTAACCACGGTATTCAATTATTGTTTGAGGGAACGAGCCCTTGTCGCGGAGTTGATGAACGCCACGTGGGTAATCCAGATTCCTAGTGTCAGAAGGCCATGTTAACCGGCTAATGTTTTAGCCTTCTAGATTTCCAAACTCGGTCACCTCAAGGAATGTTAATTAGTTTATGTTGTATATCATTGGGCCTCCGTATTGTCGTTTACAGGAGAGGCACCTCGAGAGATTCGTCTCGCCGCCAGGATCTAGCGGAACGTCTGGGGCCTGGACGCGAGACCCGTTCCTCGAGCGCGCTTGAAGCCTCCTGCGGAGACGACTGTGCGGCTGGCTGAGTCCGTCTTGCGATAGCGCAGGCGGGACGGTTTTTTTTTATTCCTAAGAATTTATTAACTAATATAATCCGGTTTCTATAAGAACCGGTTAGTTACCTTAGTCCGGTTTACTTCACTTGAAACCGGTCTTCAACCTAATTTAATTGAGGATCTTGGGTTCGACATTATTTGTTCCTCCGGATGAATATTGGACACCTTCGTCTGCTCCAGGATCCGGGACCTTTATTGTCCCTGGCGCCCATTTGCTATTTAATCTTGTTAATAACTGGAAGGTTACTTACCAATTCACTTAAATTTGTAATTAATAATATTTTATTTAAATTAACTTAGTTAAACCGAACAGTACTGGGTTTATCACCAACTCCCCACGCCCATAGCTCTTTCTGTTGAAGTTTTAGCTGGCTGGCAATAATAGGGTTACATTAAGTAAATTTAAGTAATTTCGGAACAGTACTGGGTGATAAACCCAGTACTGTTCCGATTAACTAAGTTATTTTAAATAAAATATTATTAATCTCCAAGTAAAGATTTTAAATAAGTAACCTTCCAGTTATTAATAAGATTGAATAATAAATGGGCGCCAGGGACAATAAAGGTCCCGGATCCTGGAGCCGACGAAGGTGTCCAATATTCTTCCGGAGGAACAAATAAGGTCGAACCCAAGATCCTCAATTTAAATGAGGTTGAAGACCGGTTTCCAGGGTGGAAAACCGGATTAAGGTAACTAACCGGTTCTTATAGAAGCCGTATTAAATTGATTAATAAATTCTTAGGAATAATAAAAAAAAACCGTCCCGCCTGCGCTATCGCAAGACGGACTCGGCCAGCCGCACAGTCGTCTCCGCAGGAGGCTTCAAGCGTGCTCGAGGAACGGGTCTCGCGTCCAGGCCCCAGACGTTCCGCTAGATCCTGGCGGCGAGACGAATCTCTCGAGGTGCCTCTCCTGGAAACGACAATACGGAGACCCAATGATATACAACATAAACTAATTAACATTCCTTGAGGTGACCGAGTTTGGAAATCTATTAGGCTGAAACATTAGCTGGTTAACATGGCCTTTTGACACTAGGAATCTGGATTACCCACGTGGCGTTCATCAACTCCACGACAAGGGCTCGTTCCCGTAAACAATAATTGAATACCGTGGTTAACACTGAGGAATCTATGATAAATAGTCAGCGGATGGAAATACTCACGGTTGAATTATGGAGAAAGCACTTGACTGCAAGTTCCTTGGCCGGCTGTAAAGTAGTCTGCGTATGCGCAAATTGGAATCCTGTAATTAATATTCAGGGATCACGACAATATCCTTTTAACAACCAGGGGAGGCTCACAGACCACTTCCAAACACTATTTCCACAAAATCCTTACCTTTTAAAACACGATACAATCTAAGTGTTTTCACTCCTGCGTGTCAAGGGCGAAAGGGACGCTAACATGATTCCTTATTATTGTCATCGATTGCAGACCGGAACTCGACGGAGCATTACGAAAACCTCCCGTAATGCAGGTAAAATGATTATAAGATCACGGAAGATAAACATTACACCAAGATACTTTAATTCTTGAAAATCACTAATACGGTTTTCCCAACATAGTTGGGAAAAGGCTAGGCAGATGATGATGACTACCATGACTGGCTCGGCAGTACCCCATCCGAATATGTTTGGAGGAAATCAATCGCCAACCATAGAAACGTAGCATAGCACATCTCTGATGGAAAAGCACCCTTTTTTTTGGAGGATGGGAAATCGTCAAATGACCCCCCTCTCGCTCTGGGTGGAGCGGAAGGGAGTGTCAGACTCTTACTGACTAAAACCCACCCGTGTTCCTCCCTTAGCCCTTTATGATCCGGGCCAGCGGTACCCCTTTCGGACAATCCTGCTGACAGCCGTAGAATAATAGCCCTTACGGTGTATACAGGGTTACTTTTCAAAGACCATCCAAATATTTACATGGTGCTCTACCCATGAATATAAACAAAAAAAAATCAGCTGTTTCATACATTTTGGTCAAGTAGGTATTGAAGTTTTGTATGAAACAGCTGATTTTTTTTTCGTGATTTCAGAGTTGGTCCCATAGTGAAAGTTGTTTACATTCATGGGTAGAACACCATGTAAAAATTTGGATGGTCTTTGAAAAGTAACCCTGTAGATGTAAGTTTCCTCGATAGTACATCTTTGCCTAACTAACTACTCCGGGGATTAAACGCCTGATGTTATGTTATGATCAGTGATCGGAATAGATAGAGCTATTTAGGTTCATTGACCGCAAACATTGATGTTAATATGGATATTCCACGGGATTCCGACTGATACTACGGGATTTTATTGAATTTCATTCTTTTTGTCAATATGTATAAAAATGGTTTATGTAAGCCAATAAGCGCATGAGCGACGTTGTAAATTTCACGTCAACAGCACGCTATAAAACTTTTTGCCAAGCGCGCGACGACGTTGCCGCTTTGTTGAGACGCGTAATGTCGCCGCATTATGGAAACAAAAGAAAACAATAGCGGGTGTTTCTGTCGCTAGAGTGACGCACCTGTTTTTGTCTCTTTCTGCGCCACTAGAATTCAATTCTTTACCAACAGTAACTTGTTGTCTCACTCGATTACCCGGGACTCGGGGAATATCCATATTATTCTAACCTATTCCGATCTCTGGTTATGATATTTACCCATAAAAGTGTCCTCTCGAGAACTCATTGATCTTGTCCTTGGCGAGCGCGTGGAGGTTCTGGAACTCGTGTAGAGCGGAGAACTTCTTTACGTTTAGCCCGTTTGGAGTGATGATGTCTGCCTTGCGTTTGAGGAGATGTTCAGCTTCGTAACCTGTGGAAAAAATTTAAATATTTAACCTTTTAACCGCTTGTGTCGCATTTATGCGACACATATTTCCGTGCCCCTACCGCTCGTGTCGTATTTCTGCGACAGAGAACATGCATGATTTTTTCGTTCTATTCAACGATTGCTCCTCCTTATTTGTTGTAGGTATTATTTTATCGATTTAGGTATTCAGCTGCATCCAGTTTGACTGGAAGCCGACCCCAACATGGTTGGGAAAAGGCTAGGCAGATGATGATGATTATTTTATCGATTTGTAGCCGCGCGCTAGGGGCACAGCAATTGATATTTAGCCAAGCGCTTAAAAGGTTAAATTATAGGCTGTTGTTGTTTTTATTTTAGTGTGGGAAAGAAATGGAGCAAGCATGATCAGCCTATAAATGTTCCCACTGCTGGGATAGAGGCCTCCTCTCAGTGAGAGGGAGTGGGCCATAATAAATAAATATGAGTTATATTGATATAGTATAATTGCCGGGTTTCAAACGATCAACTTATTCGAAAACGTTAAAACCCTAAGCATAATCTGCACTGCTTTCAAAACGGTGAAGGAAAACATCGTGATGAAACCGGCATGTCCAAAACCACATCAATCATACAATCCATGTAGAACCAAAAATTCGAAGACATGTGACGTCTACCAACCCGCACTGGGCCCGCGTTGTGGATTACGGCCCACTCTCTCTCACTGAGAGGAGGCCTGTGTCCCAGCAGTGAGAACCAGGGGCATAGCTACCGCCGTATCTGCCGTATTAATTATACGGGCCCCCCAACGTGCGTAAGCAAAAATTAATAAAAACTTCCCAAATTTTTTTAAATTCAGAAATGACAAAAAAAAATTGGAAAAAGTTACAGATAGATAAATATAAATAAGATGAATAAATATTTATTTTCATCATCATCATCATCATTTCAGCCGAAAGTCGTCCACTGCTGGCATAGTCCTCCCCCAATTTGGGGGGGGGGGGGTTTGCCATAATCGCCACGCTTGGCAGGCGGGTTGGCGATCGCAGTATGGTATGATGGTGTAATGCATAGAGAACGCTGCTGCCCATTCTCCGGTCTCTCTTAGTCGCCTTTTACGACACCCACGGGAAGTATGGGGTGGTGGTATTCTTTAAGTCCGGCACCACACAGACAAATATTATATTATTTATTTATATTATAATTAATATTTATTTTAATTTTATGCAAACATTTTTTTTTCTTTTGTGGGAAATCTTTACCCTTCCTACGGGTCCCAAAACAAAGTTTTATACGGGTCCCGCCAAGGCACGCTACGCTTCCGGTAGGAACATTGTAGGCTGATAATGATGATGCGATATCAAGTTAAGACTCACCAGTAATATCCGAAACGGTAGTGAAGATATGTGTCATGTGTGCGGCCGCCCGCTCCATACAGTAGCGGTGATAGATTTGTCTCTTGCCTGCTTCTTCGTCCACTGAGAACTGTTAACAAAACTACCGACTTCAAAAAAAAAAAAGCTACAAAGTGATAAATAATTTTAATTTATTTTGTTTAAGGACTTTGGAAGACTTACAGCTAAATACAATAGTGATAAATAACAGTATGATAATCTGACAGCCAATTACAGGTCTTCACGTCTAGAGCTTGTCTGGTATAAAAGTACTGTGGAACAAAATATACACACTGCAAATGTTGCCAAAAAAAATATATAAAAATAAAAATTTGCAAGTAGATCATCACCTAAAATGTGTAAAAACTAATATAATTACGGCAGGTTATTTCCCGGCAGGTTGTTTTTAATTTCCGAAGTCGGTGCCGTTGGTTCCGCATTTTCGTGTTTTGACACCGACTTCCGAAATTAAAGTTATTTATCACTTTGTACTCTGGTTTTTCTTAAGTTGGTTGTTTTTTTTTTTTTGTAAAAAAAGTTTTTATTCTTCACTTTTTAGTTGTACCTACCCCACACAAATTCAATTAACACTAGTGCATTGAAGAATTGAACACACCGATCAGAAGAATCATCAAAATTCGCATAAAAGCTGTACATTTATGCATTTAACATCGTACATAAGAATAACTACCTAACGTATTATGTACTAAAAACGTTGCTGAACGTATATAGATCACATTAATGAAAAAATATCAAAATAGGTTCATTCGTTTTTGAGAAAATCGCGGACATACAAACATACATACATACATACATACGGGTCGAATACAGAACCTCCTTCTTTGAAGTCGGTTAAAAAACATAATATATGTGTAAGTATAGTAATCTGAAAAGGTAATAAAATATGAACCTTATTATTTAATTATTATTTATACAGAGTTAGTTTTCAAAGACCAGCCAAAAGAGAATGACCAAAAGTCGTACCAAAAAGTCTCATGCATCAAGATCAAAATATTGTAGTAATTATTTACATATTTTTTTAGGGGTAGGGTAGGAGTAGGGTAGGGCCAGGGATGGCAAAACAACGTTTGCCGGGTCAGCTAGTAAATGATAAAAATGAAAAAATGAAAATGATCATTCAAGCAGTTAGATTGGTATATTACCTTATCCAAATTGTTGTAGAAATCAGTGTTACCAGCACACAGGTATCTCCCAAGAAGGGTGGCATGCGTCGTGAATACTGTTGCGACGTCGACGTGGCGGGTCCTGGGAATAAATGTAGAAATGTATCAGATTCACTTAGCCCGCACGTCCTGCTTCCAGTTTTGACGGAACCTATCCAGCTTGTCCCGCCATCTCCTACGTGACGTCTACCACGACCCCGCCTCACTGTCTCCGGGCACCAGTTCTATGCTTTTTAGGTTCACAGTTTATCCGGCATAGTGATGTGCCTAGTGGCAATATTGCTACTGCCGGCAATATTCCCAATGTTGCCACTACGGTAAAATACCAATATTGCCAGCAACATTGGCAATATTGCCAATGTTGCCTGTCAAATAATACCAATATATTTTATTATTAGCTGCGCCACGCGGTTTCACCCGCGTAATTGTCGATCCCGTGGGAATATCGGGATAAAAAGTAGCCTATATGTTAATCCAGGGTGTCAGCAATCTCCATACAAAATTTTATCAAAATTGGTCCAGCCGTTTGAGCGTGAAGAAGTAACAAACATATAAACACACACACACACACACACACACACACACACACACACACACCCACACACACTCACAAACTTTCGCCTTTATAATATTAGTGTGATTACTGCAATTGTAATCATCGTTTAGTTATATTTGTGTAGTATATCGATCATAAAATATTTGAAAAATGCACACGCGTGTCGTTCAAAAAGATTTTTCATGATTTCCATATAATTATCATTTAAAGGCCATAATCTACATTGTGTACAATAAAATATTGTTTTGGGTAAAATTGCCAATAATGCCAGCATTTTTGGCAATATTCCCGGTATTTTACCGGAAATGTTGCCCATATTGCCATACACGGTAGTGACTTTATGAAATACCACATAAATATTGACTACACCATATACTTATACCTGTATATTATATGTATATGAAAAACAAATACAATATTAAAAGAAATGTTTCAAATTTATGCCTTTTATTCAATACACAAACGATTTTCAATTCTGATCTCAATATTTATGTGTTATTTCATAAAGTCACTACCGTGTATGGCAATATGGGCAACATTGCCGGTAAAATACCGGGAATATTGCCAAAAATGCTGGCTTTATTGGCAATTTTACCCAAAACAATATTTTATTGTACACAATGTAGATTATGGCCTTTAAATGCTAATTTTAAGTATTGTACATAGTTTCCGTAGTTAATTTGACTTATAATTAAGCAATATTTCCACTCCCGGCAATATTGCTGGCAATATTGCCACCAATATTACCACTTCGGGATATATAGCCGGCAACAGCACATCTCTAGTCCGGCCATGCAGCAGACATGTCCTGCCCAGTCCCATTTAAGTAGAGCATAGGGGTGTGTAACTCTTTACGGAACCGACTCTGCACTGATCCGGATCATTGCAGTGATTCAAAAGATTGGTTCAGTAACAACGTTTCAAATGCATCATTTGGATCTGAAACATTACTTTGCTTTGCTCTGTGCTCATTCTGCGCGACGCGTCACTCTCGAGGCGACTGAGCAGTGTGCGAGCGAGAGAGGGAGACTGAGACACACTGAGTTATTTAACTATAGTGATAGTGAGCGGGCGACATAATTACAATGTATACAAGTTAGAAAGAGATACCAAATGAGATGAGTATCACTCATACTCTCACAGATTTTGATTCTGTATTTTATATCCTTTGCACCGATGATCTAAATGAGCCAAATGAAACATATCGGATTATTTCAGTAATCGAGATGCAAATGTTCCAATCGCAAAAAGTTTAAAAAACACTAGAAAAACACGCTTTTATGAATGCACGTATAAACAAAAAAATTATGTACCTACCCTTTCTCACAAGTGCAAACACGACTATGATACGATATTCTATCATGGAATGCCAGTGTCTATCTTCCGGCTTCATCGTCAGACCTTGAAACCTAATCGTGGTCAAAGTTCATCACAAGACTTTTCTAAGAAATCCAAAACAGCTATGATACGATTTCCCATCATGAAGTTCCAGTTCATATCTTCCGGCTCCATCATCAGATCAGTTCGACAGTACCATATTATTGTATTGTCATCAGAACTGCATACAGCTGCCAATTTTCATTACGCTACGACCCTTGGAAGATAGTTAAATTAGTTACCTTAGATTCCATTATATAGTTAGTTACATACAGGTCGACCTAATAAAAGCGTGTTAAAAATGATATATTTTGCCCACCTCTATTTGAGCAGCCTTTTGAGCCAGGGCAACTATCTTTGTTTTGGAGCGCAGTATTTTGTTTCGTACACGATAGATTAATGTGTGAAATTAGTATTAATAATTTACCTGAGCATAATAAGACCGATACCGGCCTGCCATTCGTGGAAGTGAGCGACGACGCGCGGCGGAGTGTCGCTGTAGCCTTCAGCTGCTTTGCGGAACTGTAACATTAAATAAAGGTAAATAATGTGAACAGTAGAACAGTGTGTTGGGTAAGGAATGCAATCCCGAGTCGAGATGGCAACTAGAGATCCCGCGTGCTAAATCTGGGGTCGAAATTGGCAATTCGATATCTTCCCGCGTGCTGAGTCTGGGGTCGAGATTGGCCATTCGAGATCTTCCAGCATGCTAAGTCTGGGGTCGAGATTGAAATTTCGAGATCTTCCCGCGTGCTAAGTCAGCAGGACTAGCATGGGCTGGGGATAAAACTTTTCTCCACCGGTTATTTCCACTGACAAGGGATAAAATTATTTTATCCACCTGCCAAAGCACGGCAACAGGGGGAAAGAGAATTATATCACTTTTTGACATTAGACGTGGATACTCACCCCCCGCTTAAAGCATGGCGACTAGTGGAAGAGAAAAATTACAGATATTTTAACATAACAAAGGGAGAAATTTGTCCTCGTCTTTAGATGGTGGGTTTAAGTATATCTCTTGGAGAAAATATAATTAATTGTACTATAAAAATGTCTCGTGCTTACTGCCACCATGAATAGTTTATCCACCCATGTCGCCGTGCTCGGAGGGTGGACAAAATTGACAGAGGGGAATAGTATTTTCTCCTCTCCCCGTGGATAAAATGTCTTCGGCCATGCTAGCCCTGCTGGGGTCAAGATTGACCATTCGAGATCTTCCCGCGTGCTAAGTCTGGGGTCGAGATTGACCTTTCGAGATCTAGCCCGGCAAAATGGCGACATCGAGATTTTGAAACTAAGATTTATTCTAAAATAATTATTTTTCTCAAAATAAAAATGCTTAGAATTCAAAAACCTTGCTTCACAGCACAGCTCCTGCTTGCCAGCACATCAAGCTACTACAATCTGTCAAATTTCTTTAATAGATTTTCAACTTTATCGCTAAAGCATAAGGTTCAAAGTTGATTGGGAAAATTTGACAGTTTCGGGTAGCGTGATGTGCTGGCGTCTGTACTACCAGCCTGGTGGCTATATTCTGGATAGAAAAAGGTTCTGGATGCCCGATAGCTCGATGACAAAAAATTTGGATGGCGACTTTTCATGATGGCGACAATTTTGATTGGGAAAATTCTTGAAGCGGAAATTTCTGGGTGAGGAAAATTATGGATGAACAAACAATCTGGATGGGAAAATTTTGAATGATGAAAAAACTGACCGCTCCAACAAACTGCGCCCTACCTCTAGGATCCTAGGACCCTAGGATCACAGCGTCGTTAGCCTCCACGTCTAGATGCGGTATGCCGATACCACACGTGCTCCACAGCTCCTGCTTGTACGAGTCCAGCTGCCACGCGCCGGAGCCGATGTCGAACAGAATGATCTGAGGGTTGCCGTCTGCTAGCCAGGTACCGTGATATTGTAGATATAGTCTTACCAAAGGGTTACCGTGGTACCCAGTAGGTGTGTTGTGGAGGTCAGATAGGCAGTTTCCTTGTGTAAAATACTGGTGTTCAGCTGCATCCGGTTAGACTGGATGTCGACCTGAATATAGTTGAGTACAGGCTAGGTAGATGACGATGATGTGTGCTGGTTAGGAAAGTTTCTAGGTGTCCAAAAATCTGGAGGGCGAAAATATGGATGGGGAAAAATCTGCATGGGGTAAAATCTGGATGGGGAAAAATCTGGATGAGGAAAAATGTGGATGGGGAAAAATCTGGATTGAAAAAATTCTAGTTTTTGAAAATTCTGGATAATGTTTTTACTGACCTCCCCAACAAACTGCGCCACCATGAACCCTAGGATCACAGCGTCGTTAGCCTCCACATCTAGATGCGGTATGCCGATGCCGCACGTGCTCCACAGCTCCTGCTTGTACGAGTCCAGCTGCCACGCGCCGGAGCCGATGTCGAACAGAATGATCTGAGGGTTGCCATCTACGAGCCAGGTACCGGTGTGGACCTGGAAATGGAGAGTTTATTAATAGAGTTGCCCATAAAAACGTTTGGTGGGAGTTTAGAAAACTCGCTGCGCCCCGCGGTTTCACCCGCATATTTTTCGATCCCGTGGGAATATCGGGATAAAAAGTAGCCTATAAGTTATTCCAGGGTGTCAGCTACCTCCATATCAAAATTCGTCCTATCAACTCTCTTTTTTTAGCAAAATGAAATGGACAAAAATGCACTAATCTGCGTTCGCTATTTAGTTTCCGAACATGTAAACAGATATGAGTTATTAGAAAAACAACTTTAACACCTACACAATAAAGTTCAATTTACGCTACCACTTCAAATTTTTTTATGACTTTTGCAACAGTGACTCGTTCTATTGAAAAAGTTATAAAAATGTTTGAAGTCGACTCCGAAATCAACTTAATTTTCACTAGAATTAAATTGATATTTGTTCAACTTGACATAACATCAATTGGAAATATGAATTTGAATGGACTCAGTTTCAGTGTCTTCCAACATTCCCGTCCCATAAACTCAGGAGACGAAGCACTACCTCTAGACTGAACTTCGCTAAACGTCTAACATATTTTTTTTTTTTTTGGTGGAAAATTACCAAATAACTTGTCCCGCTCTGGGCTGAGCGGGAGGGCGTTTCAGACTTTTACTGACTAAAACGCACCCGTGTTCGTTCAGTTGCCTGTGCCAGGGGCCACGGTATCTCTTTCGAACAGCCCGCGACCCCGGCATCGGCCCTAGCGGACCCCGTCAGTTAGTGCTGACATCTCTTTGAGGCGCGCGTGGAACACAACGCGCCGTCGCCTGGGCCTCAAGTCTGCTATTACAATAGTGTCAGAATGGTCTAACATTGATTTCATAATTGTTGATTTTGACAAGTTTGGTAATCTACTAATATAATGGCGTCATTATGACTTTCCAATGGTCAACCACCGACACTCCATTGAAAGAAATGGCATAGAATGGTAATCTCGTACATAATGAAAAATGAATTACTGACTTAGGCGGTAATCTGCTAAAATTTTGACAGTTCCTTTGATCAGTGACCTACCATCAGAACGTCATTGAGCAGTCATTGCTTTTAATTCGTTACGAGTATCGTATAATTTCTGTGCCATTGACCGACCATTGATCAACCATTATGAATTTAGCAGATTACGAACTTTTAGCAAAATGACAATTGGATCGTGTTGGAATGACGAATTTATAAAAATAGCAGACTTGGGCCCCTGGTCCTTAGCGGACGGCGAGCTGCCCATTGCTCGCCGTCCGCAAGTCCGCGCCTACGGTGGAACGTCTAACATACCTTGTAACCTTGGCTCCTCATAATATTGACGGCGGTTGTAAGTGGCGAGTTCGGTGGAAAGTCAGCCTCCTCAACCTCAGTGCGAGCACATTGTTCTTTGTAGGGTCCTGATAAAAAATAAGTACTTATTAGAAAGACATGTCATGACTAAATCACACTAATATTATAAAGGCGAAAGTTTGTGAGTGTGTGTGTGTGTGTTTATATGTTTGTTACTTCTTCACGCTCAAACGGCTGGACCAATTTGGATAAAATTTGGTATGGGCGTAGCTGACACCCTGGATTAACATATAGGCTGAGATCCAAATTCATCGACGAAAATGCTGATTTATCGTCTCAATGATCCTGAAAATGGCACTAAATTATTGTTGAACTAGCTGCGCCCCGCGGTTTCACCCGCATAAGTTTCGATCCCGTGGGAATATCGGTATAAAAAGTATCATATGTGTTAATCCTGGTTATAAACTATGTGTTTGCCAAATTTCATTCAAATCCGTTCAGTAGTTTTTGCGTGAAGAAGTAACAAACATTACAAACACACTCAGAAACTTCGCCTTTATAATATTAGTGTGATTCAACCTCGATTATATCCGTCATGTAGTTCTAGCCCAAACCGACCAATTTAAAATTAAATCGATTCGACATCAGCCAATTGACAAATTAAAACATTCAGCAAGAAGACACGATCACAAATCACACTCGTCGTCGAATCGTTGAGCTCCTCAACTTCTGAGTTGAGCTGCACGATTTTTGACAAATGCGTGCACTGATTGGACAGGTCCGCTAAATCTGTGTGGTTCTTTGCTCAAAAGACCATTTCAGACACCAATCTACATGGTCTTCACACGATCTGACTAAGATTTTGTCTGGACTTTAAAAGAGACTGTGACCTCTGAGTTTGTTTCGGCCTTTCTTCTCAGAGTAGTCAGATAGGAAACGCCGACCACATCTATTAAAAAATATCATTGACGTGTAAAAGTGTTTGTAAAAACCTACTTACAGAAAATAAATCATTTATCACGCTCAAACGGCTGGACCAAATTTGATAAAATTTTGTATGGATGTAGCTGACATCCTGGATTAAGATATAGGCTACTTTTTATCCCGATATTCCCACGGGATCGACACTTATGCGGCTGAAACCGCGGGGCGCAGCTGGTTAATAATAAAAAATACCTCACCTAACAAGCAGTAGTTTTCTCCCATTTCCTCGGTAGATACATAGGCCTTGGATCTGATCACAGTGTAGATACCGCCGACTGGAACAGAAAAATACAAGAAATTAATTTCACTCAGTTCGAGGGCCTGGGGGCCTAAAAAGGCCACTTTGCAGAATAATAAAAGGAAAACATTATGAATTATAATATGGCGAAGACAGTCCATGTTTTTCTTTTTTTCACTGTATTACGTAGATACAATCAAAGAGATTGGGTTTGGATTGATTAGTATTTTAGCAGACAAAAAAAAAATTGAAAAATGCTTCACCAATGGGATTTGATACGATTAACTTAACAGTTAACTGTCCATTATGTTATCATTTTATGATTCTGAAAAAGTGGCCTTTTTAGGCCCCCTGAAGCGTTCGCTATAAAACATATGGTGGAAAACACCACTCCACCCACTCCCACAACCCACCAATTTTTTTTTAATGGAAATTAATTCTGTACTTTTCAAAAATTTATTTAACGCAGTAGAACCGAAAAAAAAATTTAAATTTTTCTAAATAAAATCCCGTGAATCAAGTGTGAAACCTGAAAACATTGTAGCTTGCAAAAAATCAATTCATTGAGTCACTTTCTTTTTAAATAGATTCGTTTCACCCATTGGAGGAACCCATTGAAAATGGCTCTTTTATTCAAAGTAGTTTAATTATAATTAATAAATAACCCCCAAGTCATTTTAGAAGACCTATTCAACGATACCCCACACGATGAGGTAGATGTAGATGAGGTAGATCCTTGTAGGACCGTAAGTTCCTACAAGGAACCCTAAAAACTAACTACCTAAAATATCTATGGTTTTTTTATACGATCAAATGATTTTTTGATTTCCCTTTTGGATTTTCCAATTTTTTTTAAATAAAATTATAATCATAAGAATCATCAATACAACTCTCTAAGTTCATATGGGTCCTATTGAATGACTATTTCATGACATCATGACATCATCATCATTTCAGCCGAAAGACGTCCACTGCTGGACATAGGCCTCCTCCAAGTCATTCTTGGGGGGGGGGGGGGGGGGGGGGGGGGTTGCCATATTCGCCACGCTTGGCAGGCGGGTTGGCGATCGCAGTATAGTATGGTGGTGGAATGCATAGAGAACGCTGCTGTCCATTCTCCGGTACGACCCTTAGTCGCCTTTTACGACACCCACGGGAAGTAAGTATGACATCATGACATTTGAGGTCAATTCTAACGTTACCCGGAAAGCTCCGCGCGTATCAATTATACGATACAATAGAAAATCAATTGTGTCTCATTAACTGAGCTTGAGAGGTCACGGAGTTGTATTTCTGATTCGAATGATCACGAATCGTAAGAAAATTTGAATTTCGCGGGCTACCTTGTCGCATCCCATCGAATTTAAAAATTTGAATTTCGCGGGCTACCTTGTCGCATCCCATCGAATTCAAAAATTTGAATTTCGCGGGTTACCTTGTCGCATCCCATCGAATTTAAAAATTTGAATTTCGCGGGCTACCTCAGCGCATCCCATCGAATTTGAAAATTTGAATTTCGCGAGCTACCTTGTCGCATCCCATCGAATTTAAAAATTTGAATTTCGCGGGCTACCTCAACGCATCCCATCGAATTTAAAAATTTGAATTTCGCGGACTACCTTATCGCATCCCATCGAATTTAAAAATTTGAATTTCGCAGGCTACCTTAGCGCATCCCATCGAATTTAAAAATTTGAATTTTGCGGGTTACCTTAGCGCATTCTATCGAATTTAAAAATTTGAATTTCGCGGGCTACCTTACCGCATCCCATCGAATTTAAAAATTTGAATTTCGCATGTTACCTTAGCGTATCCCATCGAATTTAAAAATTTGAATTTCGCGGACTACCTTACCGCATCCCATCGAATTTAAAAATTTGAATTTCGCGGGCTACCTCAGCGCATCCCATCGAATTCAAAAATTTGAATTTCGCGGGCTACCTTAGCGCATCCCCGCGAATGTACTGATTTGTGTTGCCTGCGGCCCGTAGTCTATTGCATCTACCGTTTCCGAACCACCGCCTTTTTAACACGCTTTTATTAGGTGGACCTGTATGTAACTATGTAATGGAATCTAAGCTAACTAATTTAACCATCTTCCAAGGGTCGTAGCGTAATGAAAATTGGCAACTGTATGTAGTTCTGATGACAATACAATAATATGGTACTGTCGAACTGATCTGATGATGGAGCCGGAAGATATGAACTGGAACTTCATGATGGAAAATCGTATCATAGCTGTTTTTGATTTCTTAGAAAAGTCTTGTAATGAACTTTGACCACGATTAGGTTTCAAGGTCTGATGATGAAGCCGGAACTTAGGTACTGGCATTCCATGATAGAATATCGTATCATAGTCGTGTTTGCACTTGTGAGAAAGGCCAAGCGTGTTTTTCTAGTGTTTTTAAAACTAATAATTTATTTTGGATAAGTAGGTACATACTATATATGTATCTGTATCCTTTAGAGTTTAGACGGTTGAGTGGGTAAATAACAAGCAAGAAACAGAAGTAACTAAAATCTTAGGAAAAACTACTATTAAGTACTATATTTCATTATCCACAATGTTCCAACAACCCAGATCACCGTGGCCCACTTCAACATAGGACACAGTAACTCTAAGACAAAAAGCAAGAAACTTGTAATACAAGTATTTGCAAGGACTAAGGAGTTCACACTGGCTGGGCATAGACAATAGACGATTGGGTTACCGGTACAGACGCCGTTTATTCCAAATGTAGGAGCATTTTAGAACAAAATATTAACAGATCGTACGATCTAGAAATCGTTTGAAAATACTTTAAGTATAATTATCCTTGGTGACTATTAGTGGAATACCACTGACATGGCCCAGGGGAGAGGGGCCAGAGGGGCCCGTGGCTAAATAATAACAGCCGCAGCAGTCGATCGGTCAGCCACTGCGCCAACTGTGTCGTCGAAGTTCGCGGTAAAACATTTTCAACTTTAATAAAGTTGAAAAATGGTTAACCGCCAACTTTACATTCATTAAGTGCGTTTACGCCGTATGGCATTTCATAAAAACTTTCAAGCCCTTATTTTTCGAAATGAATGAACCGATTTTAATGAAACTTCATACGCATAAGCAGGATACAAAGGTCTAAAAAGTTAGTAGAAAACATTTTCGAAATGTCTTATTTAAAAAAAGATAACTGGAAATCTCTGTTTCTATGGAAAATTAAAAATCGGTCTAATTTGGCTGTAACACTATTTTTCGAAAATGTTTTCTACTAACTTTTTAGACCTTTGTATCCTGCTTATGCGTATGAAGTTTCATTAAAATCGGTTCATTCATTTCGAAAAATAAGGGCTTGAAAGTTTGTATGAAATGACGTTCGGCGTAAACGCTCTTAAGGAAATCTTAGGCCCGGGTTCCATTTAATGACCAGTTAAGCAAATTTTAAGACAAAGTTGGGAACAAATGGACATTGCGATGACCTGAAACGCGGTCACTGTCGGACTGTATAGAAAAGAAAGGGAAGCGCGATCACACAACGCTGGTAATTTATTGCATTTATTTAAGAACAGTGTTTCTGTGCCTGATAACTAGACGTTGTGCGTGTAGACTAGCGTCTTACTGCTCATCACTGATACTAGCTCTGTCAGACACGAAGCCAGGTGAGACAGCGTGCTTTTTGGCCATGATCACCAGTGAGTTCGAGCTCGCGACTAGTTTACTCTTAAGACCGCGTATGAAAAACGTTTTACAAAATGTTCAGTTCAGTATCTTACCTTTATTAGCGACCTCCCAAGCAGTTTCAAACGTCCATCGGTTCTCATCGCTGGCCGCCTGCCCCTTATCCATATAAGCGAGCAGGTCATGTGTAGACTCCGCCCTGTAGAACCGCTTCGATGATCTGTCGCGTGACATTGTGGCCTGTGGGGAAGAAAATAGAGTTTAGTTTGGCTTAACAAGTGCATGGTTGAATAGAGCCTTCGATGATCTGTCGCGTGACATTGTGGCCTGTGAGGTAGAGAATAGGGTTTTGTTTGGCTTGGCATGGTGGGTCCACACTATACAGACTTATGGTCTTACAGACTTATGGTTATGGTCGTACAGACTTTGAACTCTGAGTGAAAATTTTTATACGAACATCTCCACAGAATTAATGCTTTCGCAGACTGGTTATTAGTTCAGACTGATTTGAAATTGTTTATTTAGTACCGTGGCGAACCTCGGAACTCACGAGATAAGTCAGGATATTCGTTCAAGGTTTTGCAAAATAACTAAAATTAATAGTGTTTATTAATTATTTAATAATTAATTATTTGGCTCCGATAAATAAGCAAAGGGGCCCGTGGCTAAATAATAACCGCCGCATAGCTCGATCGATCAGGTTAAGCTACGCTTGCCGCGGTTGGTCTGTGGATGGGTGACCATATTTACATACCGAGACCCCTCCGTGCCTCGGAAAGCACGTTAAGCCGTTGGTGCCGGCTGTCATTCGTGGATCTTTGACAGTCGTTACAGGTTGTCAGAAGCCTGAAAGTCTGACAACCAGTCTTACCAAGGGGTATCGTATTACCCAGTAAATGGGTTGTGGAGGTCAGATAGGCAGTCGCTCCATGTAAAATACTGATATTCATCTGCATCCGGTTAGACTGGAAGCCGACCCCAACATAGTTGGGAAAAGGCAGGCAGATGAAATACGCAGACAAAAAATATATGCAGACTTTAGACTTTACTGATACACCGACATTTGTCTGTACTGCTTTGTTGCGCAGACAAAACTCTATAGAAGTTGATGAAAGTCTGTATCGTGTGGACCCACCTTTAGGTTCAACACAGACAACGCATCAAACTACTCGAGCCCGTTCCTTGCTGTCAAGTTTGGGGTGAAAACCGCGACCACGATAGAACACACACCACAGGGAATCATACATATCTTGCACGCTAATTTGAACTCGCTCTTAGGCTGATCGATCATACACTACAAGTCTACAACGCGCCACGCAACGGGTCGCAGATAACGCCCCCACGCGTTTGATTTTTACATACAAATTCAATAAAAACGCGATTCAAGAATTTACCTTTGTTTTCTGCGTCCGCGTTCTAGTGTGTGATCCGGCGAAGTTGTGATTTAGTCCATCAAATTAACGATAAGAAATACTTTAGCATTTTGTCTGCGTATACCTACGCTCTCATCCCATGCGAAAAACGATACATTTTCCGATGCGTCATTACGATAAGTGTTGTAAGAAAAATCGTCTACCCGTCACAAACTCAATTTAACGACAATGTGCAGACACAAACCACGTTCAGCTCATTAAAATGCTAACAAACGTAGGTACGTAGGTAGGTACTGACGTGTGCTCAGCTCACATTAAAATAAATTGCAAATGTATGCGCGCAAGACTCGTAGTTGACATAACCAGACGCCGCGGCCGTTTAAAAGACGATTATTTTAATAATAAATGGGGATTGAGAACATGTTGTGTTAATTATTTTGATGATATTATAATACCTATTTGGTTTAATACGAACGAGTTCTGGGCCGGCCAAATAAATATTAACACAGTAGACGGCTCCGGTGCCACGGCACCGGAGCCGTCATAGGAGAGGCGCTGAAATCAACCGAAATGCGACCACCAGGCATCAGTCAACGAATAGTTACCATCAGTAACTATTCGTTGGTGCCTGGATGTGCGTGTGGTGTGAGGGCCACTTTGTTAAAACTCTTAGAAAATGTGCTTAGGATTTAGTGAACATTCCCAAAGAATTGTGAAAGTTGGTATCAGATTTTGTGAAAGTCTAATAACCGAGTTATAGACTGTAAAGTTGGGCCCTCAGTTCTCACATAGAGGATTGAGGGCCCACCTGAAACTGATAAACTATGGACACTACAGAAAAAGTCTTTATGCCAAAATCTAAGCTAATGCCAAACAAAATTTGTGAAAACAAGATATTATCGCAAAACACTGTCCTACTTTGTATATCTTCGTACAAAATGGGCCCTCAATTCTCATACACGTAAAAGTTTATTACGCAAATATAATGAAATCATTAACTTACAGCTACTGTTTGAAATCCTATATGCTACTAAATAAATTGTGAAAATTTATAAAAGCAAGAACAGGTCACCACTTTTTGTTGTTTGAAAGTTATCCCTCAGTCCTCCATTTCTTTTGTTTTCGATTTATTACGCTTATCGTATGAAAGATAAGACAAATACAAAATTGTCTCTTTTTAAGTCAAAATTGTGCAACAAATTAGATACCAGAAAGAAATTAAAAGACCCTTTACTATATAAGAAAATCGAGTTTTATTTTTATTCTCTGTATTAGGAAATAGGGTGACCACAATTTCTTTTAGATTGCAGTAAAAATTAGTAAATGTAGAGTATAGGTTTTAATAAACTTTCTTCGATTTTTCGCTTACTATCGTCATAGCATTTGTACTCAAGTTTAGTGATAAAAAAAAATATTTCGGAAATTGAACGATCACACAGAAAAATACAGTTACCCAAATCAATTTTGCTTGAAAAATCGTTCGTTCTGAAATAACTAATGACAATAATCAAATAATTTATTTATTAATTTTATAAAGGCTTTTGCCCAGCCATGGGACAATGTAGGCTAAATATAATCCTAACTAATATTATAAATAAAACTAATATTATATTAAAAATATTATTACATGTATTATATAATTATTGTTTACATATATGCACAATAGTTGTAATATTTAGTGTAGTTACTAAACAATAGTTTATGATAGTGCAGCGGAAGTTGTAGGTAATAAAGCATTAAAGCGAGTTGTATGAAACAGTTGTAGTGAAGAATAAAAATAATAATATTTTTTTAATACGGAAACACATCTTCGGTCAAGACACTCGATCATCTTCGGTCAAGATATCAAACATTCAAGGTAAGTTTGTTTTGATACATAATTTTATAAGTTCATAATATTTTACTAAATAGTACTTAGATAGTCACTCTAAGAATTGTTTAATTCAATTTCACCTATTTATAAATTGTAAAGTTTTTAAAGTAAAATATAATTATTTCATACTCCAGAAAACATCTTTGTTATTGTGCAAGTAAAGTTTGTTTTGATACATAGGTACTCATAATTTTATAAGTTCGTAATATTTTACTAAATAGTACTTAGATAGTCACTCTATGAATTGTTTAATTCAATTTCACCTATTTATAAATTGTAAAGTTTTTAAAGTAAAATATAATTATTTCATACTCCAGAAAACATCTTTGTTATAGTGCAAGTACCTACCTACGAATAAAAAAAACATCCAGGAACGCACTGCTTTATTAGGTACTAGCTTCTGCCCGCGACTTCGTCCGCGTGAAATTCGAAAGTCACATGGCTCCATCTATTATCATAATAACGTTATTGTTGTTTTCCTCGGGAACAGCACTTTTTTCGGGATGAAAGGTTCAGAGGTTTAGGCGTGAAAAGCTAACAAACAAACTTACTTTCGCATTTATAATATTCGTTAGGATTATATTTAGCCTACATTGTCCCATTGCTGGGCAAAAGCCTTTATAAAAATAATAAATAAATTATTTGATTATTGTCATTAGTTTTTTCGGAACGAACGATTTTTCAAGCAAAAATGATTTGGGTAACAGTATTTTTCTATGTGATCGTTCAATTTCCGAAATAATTTTTTTTTTAACACGAAACTTGAGTACAAATTCTATGACGATAATAAGCGAAAAATCGAAGAAAGTTTTTTAAAACCTATGACTCTACATTTACTAATCGTTACTGCAATCTAAAAGAAATTGTGGTCACCCTATTTCCTAATACAGAGAATAAAAATTAAACTCAATTTACTTATACAATAAACGGTCTTTTAATTTCTTTCTGGTATCGCATTTGTTGCACAATTTTTTTCACAAAAAGAGACAATTTTGTATTTGTCTTATCTTTCATACGATAAACGTAATAAATCGAAAACAAAATAAAATGGAGGACTGAGGGCCCGAATTTTATCAAGGTCATAACTTTTAAACAACAAAAAGTGGTGACCTCTTCTTGCTTTCATAATTTTTCACAATTTATTTAGTAGCATATAGGATTTCAAACAGTAGCTGTAAGTTAATGATTTCATTATAATTGCGTAATAAACTTTTACGTGTATGAGAATTGAGGGCCCATTTTGTACGAAGATATACAAAGTAGGACAGTGTTTTGCGATAATATCTTGTTTTCACAAATTTTGTTTGGCATTAGCTTAGATTTTGGCATAAAGACTTTTTCTGTAATGTCCATAGTTTATCAGTTTCAGGTGGGCCCTCAATCCTCTATGTGAGAACTGAGGGCCCAACTTTACAGTCTATAACTCGGTTATTAGACTTTCACAAAATCTGATACCAACTTTCACAATTCTTTGGGAATGTTCACTAAATCCTAAGCACATTTTCAAAGAGTTTTAACAAAGTGGCCCTCACACCACACGCACATGTGCCTGGTGGTGGGCGGTGCCTGGTGGTTGACCGATGATAGTAACCACTATAAAGCGCGGACGCGGAGTATCGACCGAGTCGCGATGAACATTTATTTGGACGCGCAAACGGAGCGGGCGGCGCGGAAAGGTCCATATTGGAAAAAGCTTGTGCAGATTTGCAAATCAGTTTGACAGGGGCGACACATTAAGATTTAGCACCACCTAAAAAAAAATCTAGGGCCGCCGCTGTATCAACATTGTACACCACAGACTACCCACAGCATTGTCTCTCCATCCCCCTTTTAATTCATCGAAAGGTTGTCTTTAAAAGATCGCTCTTAGAGATAAGACCGCCCATTGTGTCACCCTTTGTAAAATTTCTTAAATTTTTTGACCAAAGCCCTTTACGAAGTCTCTTATTTTGGACTGCAAAGCCCTTCACGAAGTCATCATTGCGTCTCTTAGCATCAAGGGCTGAGGACCAAAGCCCTTCACGAAGTCACTTATTTTAGGCTGCAAAGCCTTTACGAAGTCATCATTGCGTGTCTTAGCATCAACGGCTGAGGACCAAAGCCCTTTACGAAGTCACTTCTTTTAGACTGCAAAGCCGTTCACGAAGTCAATTATTTTAGACTGCAAAACCGTTCACGAAGTCTAAATTATTGTGATTCTTCGTCCAAAAAATAGTTCAGCCCTCTGGTCACGTGAAGAGTCGACCAACCGCTTGGCGATGTCTCGAAATACATAGAGTACCTAGAGTTTCAACCCCAAACGGCTCAAAAATATACCTATGTTCCTAAGAGATTGGAGTATTTCCGCCGTTTGAGGTTTTCCGCACCTGCAGCAGCCGCCCCAGCACAGCTCACCGTGCAAGTGTGGTCACTGTCGGACTGCATAGAAAATAAAGAGAAGCGCAATGTCACAACCCTGGTAATTTATTGCAAAATATGAAGCAATTATTTAATTACAAAAAATCTATTGTTTGGACGAAAAAATTAAAACACAAGTAATTTAGTATTTTGCTTGTACAATAATCTGACAAAAAAATCAGAATGATTGTATGTATTAATATGGTTTTTATTGTAAAAAGAAAGTTTTTTAGAGGTATCTTCATGATTTTTTTCTATCGTATCAAATTAGTTGTATTATGTTTTCAAAACACTATCTACCTAGCATATATCCTGAAGAATATCATATATTTTTCTGATTTTGTTTAATTGTCGATCATCAAATAGTCGATCATATACTTTTATTGTTTCTAAAACTTGCGTTTTTTGCGTTTAGGTCCTGTAAGCCCCTTGATTGTGTCTCATTTATCAAGTCCTGATCGATAAAGTCACATGATCTGCCTAGTCTGCACTCCAACCTTCAAAAACACTGGAACGCAGTCAATATTTACTATTTACGCAGTCCTCGACGAAAAATCTGTTTGTGTCCGGAAGACATCGTTCTACAACAAACATTGGTATTGGCACAGAACTGAGCTTGTGACGTAGGCAGACGTGCCCCCGTGACCATATCACAAGCATTTACAGAAGTACAGACGCCAGCGCATCAAGCTACTACAATCTGTCAAATTTCTTTAATAGATTTTCAACTTTATCGCTAAAGCATAAGGTTCAAAGTTCAAATTTGACAGTTTCGGGTAGCTTGATGTGTTTATTTTTTTTGCGGATGGGAAATCATCAAATGACTCCTCCTACTCTGGGTGGCGCGGAAGGGAGTGTCTGTGTCAGACTCTTACTGACTAAAACCCACCCATGTTCCTTCCTTAACCCTTTATGTTCCGGGCCAGCGGTAATCCTTTCGGACAATCCCGCTGACCCGGCAGGCTTCGGCCCTAAGGGGGCCCCTCCTCGATGCTGACATCTCTTTGACGCGCGCGTGGAACACGTACGCGCCGTCCGGCACGGGCCTGGTCCTGATCGGACGGTGAGCTACCCATTACTCTCCGCCCGCAGGCCCGCGCCTACGGTGGCCGGCTTGATGTGCTGGCGTCTTTACAACTGCATGAGTAATTGAGTAGATATGCAGCAGTTCATTACTGTCACCGTAGTTCATAATTATAATCGAGCCTCGATTCAAACTTTGTGGCGGCTCGAAACATGAGGCGAGTCGTTGCGCAGTAACAAATTCATGGGTCAGCGGGGGTGAGGGGTGAGGTACTGCGCAGGGAGAAGCGCACTTAAGAGCCGCCATAAAGTTTACACGCGAACTGCAGGTACTGCCGGTCGATTCTGTAAGAATATCACCGTGAAAACTTGCGTGGAGTGAGCTGTCAGTGTCATCCCACTGATGCTAGGGATTGACTAAGCAAACATTTACAATCATAATCGATATTTTAATAATATTTTTTAGGTTAATTCTTGTAGTCTTAAACGTCAATGTTTTATTTTAATTATTGGTGACGCGCTCGCGCCTCTGGCTATGGACTAGTCTTGGGAAGAAAAAAAAAATAACATTGAGATTCTGACTAAGTTTCTGTTTTGCTATTTTATTTAAAAATCCCATCAAATAGTAATGTTTTGACAACAAAAATAGTAGCTTCGAAATTATATAAAACTAGCTTTTGCCCGCGGCTTCGCTCGCGTTAAGTATTATTTAAAAAAAACTAATACACTTACATCCTCCATCGTCCCTTATTTTATCCCCATAGGGGTGGAATTTATCAAAATTCTTTCTTAGGGGATGCCTACGTCATAGTAGCTAAATGCATGCGAAGTCTCAGCCCGATCGGTTTAAAATTGACAAAGTTTCATACAAACTTTCATCCCCTATTTTATCCCTTTGGGGGCAGAATTTATCAAAATCCTTTCTTAGCGGATGCCTACGTCATAACATCTACCTGAATGCCAAATTTCAGCCCGATCCCTCCAGTGGTTTGGGCTGTGCGTTGATAGATCACTATGTCAGTCAGTCACCTTTGAGTTTTATATATTTAGATGATCAATTGAATTAGCATAAAAAATATTATTAAAATCTCGATTATGATTGTAAGTGTATGCTTGGTCAATCCCTAGTATCAGGTGGGATGACACTGACAGCTCACTCGACGCTCACTTCACCTAAGTTTTCACGGTGAGATAGTTACAGAATCGCACTGCAGTAGAGGCTTTAGCCTGTTTTGCGTTTTCATCAATTCCGCGAGTATTTTATAACTTTACTATAAGTTAGTGGCATATTATTATAGTTCTAGGACATGCCGGTTTCCACACGATGTTTTCCTTCACCGTTTTGAGAGTGGTTAGGGTTGCCAACTACACTGTTTTAAACAGTATTATACTGTTTATCACTAAATTATACTTTTTACTGTTGAACAAAAATAAAGTATACAAAATACTGTTTTCAGCATCAAAATGCAAACACATTATTTATTTATTAAAACTTTATGCACAAATAAAAACTGTACATTATTATGTGTTATAGGTTACAAATTTATCAGAATATCAAAAGAAAAAGATTTTCTTGAAATGAGTACTGTCCAAAAGTGGAGCCATTTATTAGTAAACACTTCAGAAGAATTAAAAACATACCTAAAATTGTCTAATATCTACTTTCTGTTCCCGCCACCTCAGCCTTTACTGAAAGAGTTTTTTAAGTAAAGAATGCTAAGTGGCGGGAGGATAGAAATAGAGCATCTATTAATTTAATTAAAAATAAGCTCCTCATTTATTTTAATTTCAGTTATAATTGTGATGAGACGTATGTTTTTAAAAAAGATTGTAAATTAGTAAGTTGTGCGAGAAGCTCTAAAAAATATGTATTTAAAACAATAAATAAATTACTGTTAATTTTTCTAAAATACTGTTTAATATTCTTCATAGACCTGAATATAATATATTTCTAGTAAAAAAAGTTGGCAACCCTAGCAGTGGTGATGAAATAATTTACACAAAGTAAAGCGCTTGTCTGGGTTCCAACCTACGACCTACAACTCGTAAATCACGGCCGTTACCACTTGGCCACCACTGCTGCTATTAAAAAGTCGAAGACATGTGACATCTGCCAACCCGCCCAAAAATGGGCCCGCGTGCCCCCACGCGGCGCGGCGGCGCGGCGGGTGTAGCGTGGGCCCACTCCCTCTCACAGAGAGGAGGCCTGTGTCCCAACAGTGGGAACATTATAGGTTAATAATGTGATCATATTATGAGACATCGTGGCTAAATAATAACAGCCGCACAGCTCGATCGATCAGGTTACCCTTGCCTCGGTTGGTCTGAGAATGAGTGACCATCTTTACATACCGAGAACACCCTCCGTGCCTCGGAAAGTCGGAAAGCACGTTAAGCCGTTGGTCCCGGCTGTCATTCGTGGATCTTTGACAGTCGTTACGGGTAGTCAGAAGCCCGAAAGTCTGACAACCAGTCTTACCAAGGGGTATCGTATTACCCAGTAACTGGGTTGTGGAGGTCAGATAGGCTGCCGGTCCATGTAAAATACTGGTATTCAGCTGCATCCGGTTAGACTGGTAGCCGATCCCAACGTAGTTGGGAAAAGGTTAGGCAGATGATGATGATTATGAGACATTGGGGCAAAATGCCACGGGCCCCCGCCAGAGGGGGCCCCCGGCCCGAGAGGGCCATGAGCACAGGAGGATCCTAGCATTACAAAAGCAGACAAAAGCACAAAGCACAAAAGCAGTCAGGTGTTAAATTTTGAGGGGGAAAATATGAAATGTACGCGGAAGAATTCGCGGGAGAAGTGCTAATAAAAAAGCTAAAACGTTGGTTGAGCTTCTTTACATTGAGGGAGGGCCCCATCCCTTGAATTTGCCACGGGCCCCAAACGGTATAGTTACGCCACTGTCTGAATCCTTGGTGACAGGTTGCGCGTCGCGATGCCACCCTGTAAAAATGACCAAATCAACTGGACCTTCTCACTAGTCTACTATTGACCACACACATCTGCGACGGTCACAATGAAGTCCGTTCGAAGACAGTTGGACGACAGCCAAACACGTGTTGCTGTACACTTGCATAAATATCATGTAATATTTTGTGATGAAAAAACACATACAGGAAGAATATCATGTAAGAAGTTGGACAAGGAAGTTTTTAAAAGAGTTTTTCAGGGCTAGCTAGAAATCCTCATAAGTAACCATAAGTAAAAAGTCCGGACTAATGACGGCGCCGGACAAAGTCCTGACGAGGGACCAAAAAGCCGGACATTTCCGGAAGTTTTATCCGGACGCAAGGTGGAGATGTGAGAGGGAGCGGGCCGTAATCCACCACGCGGACACAGTGCTGGGGGCCTAAAAAGGCCACTTTGGAGAATCATAAAAGGATAACATTATGAATTATAAAATGGCGAAGTTAGTCCGTGTTGTTCTTTTTTTCGCTGGACTACGTAGGTACAATTAAAGAGATTGGGATTGGATTAGGATTGAATTGATTGGTATTTTAGCACAGATTAAAAAAAATAACTGAAAAATGCTTCACCAATGGGATTTGATACGATTAACTTAACAGTTAATCTTTTTATGATCCTGCCAAAGTGGCCTTTTTAGGCCCTCAGGTTGGTGGATGTCAGATGTCTTTGAACATTTGTTTCTGGACAAGCCGATTTCTTCACCGTTCAAATAGTGACAAATTAATTTTAAAATATGCCAGATATTCACAAGTTGATAGTAGTAACGAGATAAAATACAAAGATAACATATTTATGTGACATAATCTGTAGTAAAATGAGCCTCAATGAATAAGTAACTCCTGATAAGAGACACACATAATATAGGTATTTTGATAATGTGTGGAAATCATTCGCGAAACTATAACTACAAGTTAGTTAGTCAAGTTAGTCGCAAAAGTACCGCCTTGGCGTTTGCCAAATAACGATGGAGCGTAGCATTCTGGGTATAAAAAGACAGGACAAAATTCGGATACCATGCTGCGTTCCAAAACGGTATTAACAGACGTAGGCAAGAAGGCTGCCAGGCTCTTATGGAATTGGGCCGGTCACATCAGCCGCATGATCATGATCAGGATGACCGCTGGGCAAGTTTCCACACAATGGTTGCCTGAACAAGGACGGCGGAAAGCGGTGGTGAGTTGACCTGGCCGCATACCGCGAGGGTTGGTTTGACCTCAAACCAGGAAAAGAGGTTCCTGGAAAGACTTTGGGGAGGCCTTTGCCCCGCAGTGGGACAGAATAGACTAAAGAGAAAAAAAACAAGGATAAATAAATAAAGAAAAATAAAATAAAACTTAAGAATATTTTTGAAATGTCTTATTTAAAAAAACGGGTCAAGTGCGAGTCGGACTCGCACACGAAGGGTTCCGTACCACAAGGCAAAAACGCCAAAAAAACATGTTTGTTGTATGGGAGCCCCCCTTAAATACTTATTTTATTTTAATTTTATTATTTATTATTAAAGTTAAAATACAACTGAGTATTTTGTGAATATTTCAACTGTTGCCATTTTTGATATCGAGCAAAAAAGGGCAAAAAAATCGCGTTTGTTGTATGGGAGCCCCCCTTAAATATTTAATTTATTTTGTTTTTAGTATTTGTTGTTATAGCGGCAACAGAAATACATAATTTGTGAAAATTTCGACTGTCTAGCTATCGCGGTTCTTGAGATACAGCCTGGTGACAGACAGACGGACAGACGGACAGACAGCGAAGTCTTAGTAATAGGGTTCCGTTTTTACCCTTTGGGTACGGAACCCTAAAAAAGATAACTGGAAATCTCTCTTTCTTTGGAAAATTTGGCTATTTTTCGAAAATGTTCTTAAGTACGTAGCATTCATTCTCACATCCTCCATTATGCGTATGAAGTTTACTTGAAATCGGTTCATGCATTTCGAAAAAAGTTTGTATGAAATGCCGTACGGCGTAAACGCTCTTAAAACGCTTTCAGCACTTGGATGAATAAGGATAAGGGACTACTCTATTCACTTGTTCAATCTTTGGTAACTAATAAGTCGCTCAACTACTTCAGATTCATCACTACTGACTTTAGTATAAGCGCATTCGATTCTATCAGTACAATTTAAATGATATTCTAGTCTTAAGATGTGTGATAACATCGTATCGCTGCCATGATAAGATTAAAGATCGTATCCTATGTAGGAATGTAATCATAAACAATATCATTGAAACTTGATGGGGCATATAAACAGTATCTTAAGACCCCTTGTAACCTCAGTGGGGGACCGAGGACTTTGCGAAAACTGAAACGCAGAAAAATGGTTGTTTTGGGGAAGATATGACTTGGTTTTTAGATGAATTTCGCAAAAAGGTTGGAGTATCTGCTATCGAAGTATTAGCTACACATGCTGCCAGAGTTGTTTCAAAAATATACTTAGAACACTGACCTCTATAATAAATAATATAATACAGCGTACTTGTATTATAGAGGTCAGTTTATTACCATAGATATCCGTGCATAGAACCCTTTTTTCGAACAACTTAGTATCTGTTCCACAACTTTTATTTAGATCGTGTGCTAAATAATAACAGCCGCACAGGTCGATCGATCAGGTTAAGCTACACTTGCCGCGGTTGGTCTGTGGATGGGTGACCATCTTTACATTCCGTGCCTCGGAAAGCGCGTTGAGCCGTTGGTCCTTTTTCGTGGATCTTTGACAGTCGTTGCGGGTGGTCAGGAGCCCGAAAGTCTGACAACCAGTCTTACCAAGGGGTATCGTATTACCCTGTAACTGGGTTGTGGAGGTCAGATAGGCTGTCGCTCCATGTAAAGTATTGGTATTCAGCTGCATCCGGATAGGCTACAAACCGACCACAACATATTTGGGAAAAGGGCTAGGCAGATGATGACTAGCTTCTGCTCGCGACTTCGTCCACTCGAAGTTTCAGCCCCCCCCCCTGACTTCTTTCTGACTTTTTTTTTCTTTCTGGTCGGCTCCAAAGGGTCCTAAGGGCGTGATCTTAAAGCCATCCTCAAGGATTGGGCTATGAATTGCAAAAATATTTTTTCAACTCCGACTGGTAGGTCCAGCGATTAGCGCAAACAAACAAACACAAACTCTTCAGCTCTATTATTAGTATTAGTATACGAGTAGATGATTATCTCATGTATTTCCATTCCATTACAACAGATAAAATCAAGTGACAGTATCTCGCTAGCTAGGCTAGTTCTGGAGCAAAAGCACAATTCCGGGGCCGTAACATACTTCTGGCGCTATTTTTGCTGTAGGAACTACTCATGAACATCATCATTTCAGCCGATAGACGTCCACTGCACTGCTGGACATAGGGCTCCCCCAAGCAATGCCTCTTCGACCTATTTTGTGCATCTCGCATCCATCCAGCGGATTCCTGCGGCCTTCATCAGTTCATCGGTCCATTTTGGGAGGCCTTCCAATGCTACGGTACGTCTACCGGTACGCGGTCGCCGCTCCAGAAACTTGCGGCCCCATCGGCCATGTTTTGCGTTCATGAACAAGCTCATGTCCAAATACTATCCTGCCGATCGATTCTGTAAAAATCTCACCGTGAAAACTTAGGTGAAGTGTGTTTGTTTTTGCTAGGAATTGACACTATTGACAGCTCACTCCACGCTCACTTCACCTAAGTTTTCACGGTGAAATTTTTACAGAATAGCACCGCTGCCCTCTCACAGTGTGTTGTAAACCCTCATTTTGTCTCACCTTGATTTAATTGAAGAATTCTAGAGTTATTATCGTTACAAACATAAGAATAAAACTCCGAAATCGAAATAACTTATAGATCTTCGGAAAAAACAATTCAGTTTGCTTATAGCCGGGTCAGGAAATACCGTAGGTACACAAAAAAAAAAGTAACTGAACTTGTTATTTAATTTTGATTGCATCAAATAATTATACATATATAAAACCATATCTTTTGACAAGTTTTTGTACATTTACAGTACATTAGGAGATATAAATTAATTTCTCATTTTCAGTTTTTTTTTTTTTGTTCCACATTGACGCCGTATTAGAAAGAGATTCATATAGCTTAAACAAACCCTTATGAGCAGTACCTTTTGAATGTCTTAAGTTACACAGTTCGACATGAGCAATTGTCTTTCTGTGTCCGTTTCGTTACTACAAGAACCGTTAACAGTATGAGAGTTTTTCACCTTACGCTCATGTGAATGTAGCGAAACGGCCAAGCCATATATTTTGACTAAGGTGTAGAGTTTGCGAAGTTAGGCCTTGTAGAGTTAGGGCGTGTAGAGTTAGAAGCTTGGCTCTACATGAGATTTGATTGCTTTTTGACAGTGCGAGCTACATGGTCTCGTCTTGGCAACATTTAACATGAAATGTTTTTGTGGGATTTCATTTCTTTTTGTAAGTTGCTTATGATATTTATACGAGTATTTTTTCTGTTGTTCATTTTTTCTTTCTTTTTTTGGGGTTTGTTTATAACAAGGACCCCGTATATAAATTTTCAGACCTCTAGCATCAAAATTTACGGAAGTCTCACACCCCTAGTTTAAGGGGTTGGGGGGGTAAAAGTTTTAAGATTTTTTTGTTGTTTGTGTACTATTACTAGCTTAAATACCAAATTTCAGCTTTCTAGGACTTCAGGTAGAACCTTAAGAATATTGATGATCATCAGTCAGTGAGTCAGTGAATCAGTGACGAAATCGGGGTATTTTAGATATCAATAAAATCTAAAGTATAAGAGCTATGCAATTGAAACTTTATAGGTTCAACAAGTCAACCACTGACATCATATCCCGAAAATTTTGTTTATCTGGTATAATCAAAAGCCAAGTTAAGAGGGTTCAAAAATACGACGAAGTGCTTCGAGAAAAGGTAGGTAGTGCCCTTGCGCTTCGCTTGGCTCGTCTTGGCGGGGGCACTCCCGTACCCCCAGATACGAGCAGTATATCAAAAATAAAAGCTACCTACTTATTTTTGATAGTAAGCACAAAATACAGATAGTACAGAAGGCAATGGCTTTGACAAAAAAAACTATCGTGGTAGTGGCACTCGTATCTAGTTGTTTGATTTATTTTTGAGCTTATTCTACAATACAAAAAAAAATCAAACAAACAAAAAATAATGTTTTCAACTTACGTAAGAGTTGGTGGCGTGAATTTACCTTACAAAAAAGTTACTTCGTTTATACTGATTCAAAATAGGAAACTATTATACAAAACGAGCTTAGATAGGCATATTTTGTTGCTCCATTTTTGCACTTCACAGACGCGTGTCTCAAGCGGATGGTACCCGCGCTCGCACTACTCCCAACCCGTCCGAGATAACGCGTCCGTGAGCGGTGTTTATGGGTGTTGCTCGAGCGCATTTTGTATGTCGATTGCCTTCTGTAATATCTGTATTTTGTGTAGTACGCAACAAATAATCTTATCATCGTACTAACACAAATAACACAAGTTCAAGATTACGCGGCCAATGTATTAGTTAGATAAACTATTTTGTGGTGATCAACCGATCAAAACATTAGTGCTACTGCTACCACATTTTTTTACTACACCCTCAAGGTTGGTCCGTGGATGGGTGGATGGGTGGACTATCTTTACATACCAATGGGTGAACTGTGGTGATGGGGTCTTGTCAAGGAACCGTAATGACTTAGGGCGAATTTTAAAGATGAAACTGAACGCTATCACCACATCTAAACCGCGTTCCAGAGCTGTCACTTGTCAGTGTCATCATTGTTGTAGAATATTGACACTGACAGCTCTTGAACGCGGTTTAAATGGTCTGATCGCGTTTAGTTTCATTTGTGAAATTCGCACTTAAAGGTATGGTCGTCCCCAAAATTCCATGAAAACTTAAGCCAGGGATCACAGCCCGGTCATGGTTTTTTATGAGTAGCCTAACGCAAATTCAAGCAGTTTATTTTTCTGTGCGATGTGACGTGGTCCACACCACGTCGTGTAGACGTGTGGTTGTGTGTGGCACACGTCTGAACTAAACTCTAAGCCCAAGGTACGCACAGCGGGATTGTCCGAATGGGTTACCGCTGGCCCGGAACATTAAGGGCTAAGGAAGGAACACGGGTGGGTTTTAATCAGTAAGAGTCTGACACTCCCTTCTGCTCCACCCAGAGCGAGAGGGGTCATTTGATGATTTCCCATACTGAAAAAAAAAAAGCCCAAGCTTTGGAAATCGAGTGCGCGATTAAAATAGCCAGTGGGTACGTACGAGGGCTTATAGATATTACCGTGGTATGTGTTTGACAACTACTCTCACACAAAATGGTGTTTATTATGTGCACGGTGCACGTTCATGTCATCTTTAATGTGTGTTTGTCAGGGGTAAACTTGGTGTGCTAGCAGGTGGCACGCGATAAAATGTTTGCGGCATGAAACTAATATATTTTAAACCTCTTAGGTACCATTTTATGCGAAATAAACATGTTCTATTCTATTCTTCATGCGATAAAGGAAATATAAACATCTTTATTACGAGAAAATCTACGATTAGAAGCGAAATGAGGCAGGGTTGATGACGGCATCTAAGCAATGATTTGTTTTCAGTGGGGTTTGAAGTCGTTCAAAGTTGATTATGTGACATCCTTATATTTTTTGGAATTTAAGCAAAATGTTGGTCAGGTAAGTAGATATGCCACGGACCTTCAAAGCGGCTTCATTTCCATACATTTTACTTTCTTGTGTTATAGTGATGCCCTGGATATCCACGATATGATCGTTAAGTTAAAAAAAAATTGCGCAAGGAGGCGGACTCCATGGCCGCCATTTTGGAATATTTTATTATTGACATTGAATATTACAATCTTCATTCGTTCACTGACAGACAAGGCACTAAACAAGCAAGACGGACACTGCCAAGAAGCATGAAATTTTGCACAATAGTTCCTTGTAGTGAGCAGTAAGGATGGATTTTTGAAAATTCATCCCTTATAGGGATAAAACGGGGATGAAAGTTTGTATGGAAACCCTGAACGTGATGTGTTTGCGGATGAATGGAGTAAAAATTATGCGTATACCATATGTCTGGTGTTCTGTGAGAGAAAGTATGCAAGCAAGGGAGCACACTATCCGCCAGGGTCGCGGGTTGTTCGAAAGAGATACCGTGGCCCCTGGCACAGGCAACTGAAGGAACACGGGTGGGTTGTAATCAGTAAGATTCTGACACTCGGGACGGGACATTTGATGATTTCCCACAAAAAAAAAAAAAAAAAAAAAACCACTATTCCGTGATTTTATGGAAGTTCGTCAGTTTTAGCGATGGGAAATCTCACAGAGCACACGGATAGCAAATAATTATGTCGATTTACGAGAGCACGTAAACTCAAACATTTTATTCTAAATTCATATAGCCACGTTTACGTCAAAATGTTCGTCATCCCTGCTACACTCACACTAGCTTACTTTGCAAACGTCACGTCAAAGCCCTCGTACGCTGGATTTTCAACGGACTGCTTAGCGCCCAGAGTTGAAAATACAAAAGCACGCTTTTTTGACGCGCCGCCATGCGCTCCGTTGGAATCTCAATGCTCGGCCCAATACCGACAGTTGATAATCCTGTGCGCTCTACAATCGCTCGTGGGTAGGCAAAAACATCATTATTCGTGTTGACATGAGTTTGTTATTGTTAGCGGTATCTTCAAGGTCCTCCCTTCACGGGGTTAGCAGAGTTAGAGATATGACAGATTAGAGGAAGGATGGCAACAGTAGGTCAATATTTCTTCATTTGTTTTATTTTTAGACTAGCTTCTGCCCGCGACTTAGCCCGAGTGAAATTTCTTGTTCTCTCGGCCCACCCCGTCGAGCACGCATGAGACATATAAGGTGAAGGGATAGTGGTAGACCGCGAAATTCAAATTTTCTTACGTTTTTTGCAATTTGCAGGTCAGTGTCAGATTGTATCTTGAACAAAATATGATTCGCGACAATAACAGGTACATACACACATCAAAAGTGTCTAGGGATCAACATATATTTTTGCAATAACTTTTCTCCTGATTGATATTAATTAAAATTTTCTTTAAGGATTCATCAAATAAAGTGTTTTCGTTTGTCACAGTAACGATAAACCAAGTCACCTTTGCATTAATAAAGAAATTTGCCATTTTCCTAATAAAGGGATTTTTGACATTTGAACCACTAACACAAAAGTTCGAAAAAAAGACTGAAATAACAGTTTTCTTTAAAATTTTATTGGGTAACTTAAACAATTAATAATCCGTGTTTCTACCGCGAACACTAACAACACAAGAACATCGGTTTGGCATACTCAAAATGAGTTCATCCAAATCACGCTGTGGAATGGCCGCCCATGTTCGTTGCAACAACAAAAAAAGGTCTTCTTGCGACTGGATACCCTCCATATTCGGCAGAGCTCTTCTCTGTAGCATATCCCATGCATGCTCAATCGGGTTCAAGTCTGGCGACTGAGCAGGCCAGGGCAGGACATTGATGTTAGCTGCGGCGAGAGTCTGTCTTACAACTCTTGCGGTGTGCGGTCGTGCATTATCATGCATTAACTGAAATAAGGAACCGATTTGCACTTGTAGAGGAACGATGACGTCTGATACAATCGTCTCAGCATAAATTTGAGCGTTGAGGTTGCCTCTGATCCAAATCAACTCAGTTCTTCCGCCGATCCAAATACCCGCCCATACCATGATGGTTCCACCACTATAAGGATGGACTTCCTGGCAGGATTTTAATCGCTGTTGGCGTCCAGGGGTTCTCCAGTGTCGTATACGTCTTGTATCCGGTCTCATACCAAAACGAGACTCATCAGAAAAGCACACGAAACGCCATTGTTCTTCTGCCCAATTTCTGTGTTCAAGAGCCCATTGATATCGAATCCTACGATTGTGCATTGCTATAGGTGGTACCCGTAGCGGTCTTCGGGAATGAAGGTTCACTTCATGCAAGCGGTTTCTGACTGTTTGGTCGCTAATTAAGTTCCCTGAAGAGTGATGAAGCCTCACGGCTAACATCATGGCGGTTATTGTTGGAGCTCTTCGAGTTAAGATTTGAATGTATCGGTCTTGTCTCCGTGTGGTGCAGCGATACCGTCCTCCATGGCGCTCAGCCACGGTACCAGTGCTTCGGTAACGTGTCCAAAGTCGACTGATATCACTCTGACTTGTATTCAGAGCTAAAGCCACAGTACGTTGCCGGGAACCAGCTTCTATCATTCCCACGGCTCTGAGCATTTCTTCCCTGCTTAAATGACGTCGCCGCTCCATAATAACGTTGGTTTTAATCAGTAGTAGGGAAACAGTAGCACTAATAATGTCTTCAATGCGTTGTATGTTTTTATAGGGAAAATATTGACAGCTGATTTTCATCTTTTACTCGAATTTGATTCACAGTTCCTGATTCAAATTATGAAATGCACCAAAAAGGACCCATATAAATTTATAAAATCATAAATTTATTACAAAGCCACATCTCAATCTCAAGAAATCCGCATAAAAATGCTTGATCCCTAGACACTTTTGATGTGTGTATTTAGAGAATTACAATCATTAGAATGATTAATATATCTTTCTAAGTTAGATTTCTACCACCAACCACCAATCTCTTATGGAAAAGTGTTAGTTGTAGTTTTTGCTTAGCGTTCTTTCAGACTTTTTTGTTTTTACTCGGCTCCTAAGGGTCATAGCGTGATGTTAAATAGCCTATAGCCTTCCTAAAGAAATGGGCTATCAAATACAAAAAGATTTTTTCAAATCCGACTGGTAGTTCCAGACATTACCCCGTACATACAAACTTACAAACTTTACCTCGCGTTCATAAATTAAATTTCACTCATCCTCCGTAGAAAAGCGAGGGCCCTCCGACCAGACGGGTATCGTGTCTGGTTGGCAACTGCCCGACCATTGACGTCGGGACGTTGTATTTTGTATTTATGGTTGCGCGGTAAACTCTGCTTGCGCGATGTAGGATTTTGCGTGACGTCATCACGTCAGTATGACATGTAGTTTGCATGTGACGATGTAGATGCCGCCACAGGAGTATCAGTAATTTACCTCAACAATAGGTTAGTGTCCGTCCATTTTTAGACCGATAAGAACACATTATGCAACAGTTATCGCATTATACTTGAATGTTGAGTTCAATGAAATCTGTGAAACGATTATGAGGTACGCGAGTATATTTAGGCATAAATCTTGATGAAAAAAACATTCATTTTTAATAGTTAAGTATTTTGTAAGGCACACAGCTCGATCGATCAGGTTAAGCTACGCTAGCCGTGGTTGTCTGTGGATGGGTGACCATCTTTACATACCGGCTGTCAGTCATGGATCTTTGACAGTCGTTACGGGTAGTCAGAAGCCCGAAAGTCTGACAACCACTCTTACCAAGGGGTATCGTATTACCCAGTAACTGGGTTGTGGAGGTCAGATAGGCAGTCGCTCCATGTAAAATACTGGTACCTATTCAGCTGCATCCGGTTAGACTGGAGGCCGACCCCAACATAATTGGGAAAAGGCTAGGCAGATGAGATGAGGTACCTAAGTATTTTTCATAGCAAGTCTGTGTCAATGACTTTTTAACACGCGATTAAATTTTTAAATATTTCAATGTAGAGGGTTCAGAATCATGTACTGGTGTCGTATTACGACGGTTTAATGCCATCATGATTTCAGTGTAAGAGAGAGACGGAGCTATACATGACCGATAGCACTATCCCTTTTTGGCACTGGAATCATGATGGCATTAAGTATCAATGCCATCATGATTCCAGTGATATGGCCCCTGAATATCGATGTGGGCCAGCCTGTATTTGATAGTAACTGCGGTGCTATTCTGTATAAATCTCACCGCGAAAACTTAGGTGAAGTGAGCGTGGAGTGAGCTGTCAATAGTGTCAATTCCTAGCAAAAACAAACTCACATTACCTGAGTTTTCACGGTGACAGATATTTTTGTTTTTAACCCGCTTTTATTAGGATGTAACTAACTAAGTAATGGAATCTAAGGTAACGAATGAAACCATCTTCCAAGGGTCGTAGCGTAATGAAAATTGGCAGCTGTATGTAGTTCTGATGACAATACAATAATATGGTACTGTCGAACTGATCTGATGATTGAGCCGGAAGATATGAACTGGAACTTCATGATGGAAAATCGTATTATAGCTGTTTTGGATTTCTTAGAAAAGTCTTGTAAGCGTGTTTTTCTAGTGTTTTTTAAAGTATTAATTTATTATTAAGTAGGTACCTACCGTTATAGCAACAGTTAGATAACACCATAAATATTTATCAGTGCAAATAATATTTCGCAAACTATAGTCAGAATTATATCAGTTTTACCTCTACTAATGAATTGTTACTCATTAATGTAGCAATTTATAATTTTCTACACTTATTAAGTCATTAGTTTCTGCCCGCGAAATCGTCCGGGTGAAAGGTCACTGGGCATACGACCCACTTTGCGAAGAGTGACGGACAATAACCAAAATAGTTTTAAGCTAAAGAGAATAATGTGACCTTTCATTGTAAGTATATAATTACTAGCTGCGCCCCGCGGTTTCGCCGCATAAATGTCGATCCCGTGGGAATATTGGGATTTATTATTTCAGGTACATGAAAGAACACATCGTAACGAGAGACCTTACACATGTGATATCTGTAACACCAGCTTCGGAACCAATTCTAGTCTCAAGAGACATTTGAAAGTGGTAAGTTTAATTTTATGGCATACTAACTGCGCCATGCTCATGCCAAATGCCATGCGCCATGCTCATGCCAAGGGGCCCGTGGCTAAATAATAACAGCCGCACAGGTCGATCGATCAGGTTAAGCTACGCTTGCCGCGGTTGGTCTGTGGATGGGTGACCATCTTTACATACCGAGACCCCTCCGTGCCTCGGAAAGCACGTTAAGCCGTTGGTCCCGGCTGTCATTTGTGGATCTTTGACAGTCGTTACGGGTAGTCAGAAGCCCGAAAGTCTGACAACCAGTCTTACCAAGGGGTATCGTATTACCCAGTAACTGGGTTGTGGAGGTCAGATAGGCAGTCGCTCCATGTAAAATACTGGTATTCAGCTGCATCCGGTTAGACTGGAAGCCGACCCCAACATAGTTGGGAAAAGGCTAGGCAGATGATGACTAACTGCGCCATGCGGTTTCACCCGCGTAAATGTCGATCTTGTGGGAATATCGGGATAAAAAGTAGCCTATATGTTAGTCCAGGATGTCAGCTACCTCCATACAAAATTTTATCAAAATTGGTTCAGCCGTTTGAGCGTGAAGAAGTAACAAACATATAAGCACACACACAAACATTCACAAACTTTCGCCTTTATAAAATTAGTGTGATAGTGTGATTTGATAAAAAATCGTTGGAAGAATATGTACAGAATCGTTTAAAAAAAATCAAACAGTTTCAGATGATTTTATCTCATCGTAGGTAGGTACTAAATGGCATAAAAATCACACTAATATTATAAAGGCGAAAGTTTGAGAGTGTGTGTGTGAGTGTGTGTGTGTGTGTTTATATGTTTGTTACTTCTTCACGTTCAAACGGCTGGACCAAATTGGATAAAATTTGGTATGGAGGTAGCTGACAACCTGGATTAACATATAGGCTACTTTTTATTCCGATATTCCCACGGGATCGAAACTTATGCGGGTGAAACCGCGGGGCGCAGCTAGTAATTTAATAAAAACTCCGATACCATTCACACCAAGAAGCAACAGATGCACCCGCTGCCATCTTAAATGATCTAATGATTGATTTGGATCAAGTTGAAGAATAAAAACCGACTTCAAAAAGAAATTAACTCAAAATAATGAAATAACTTTAATTTCGGAAGTCGGTGTCTTTGGGATCTGTATTTTATAGTTTTAGTTTTTTGTAACCGACTTCCGAATAGCTCGTATTAATAAGCCAGGCCGTCACACTTACATGTATTAGTCCATATCTTGAAAATCCCTGAATCGATTTTGATGAAATTTGCACTATCTTCTAAGCTGAAGTAAATGTACGCCAATAAAAAAAATGGTCACGATCCGCTTAATAGTTGCGGAGAAATGCGTGGACAAACATACATACATAGGTACATACATACGTCTATAAAATTTGGTAAGTATATTTGTTTGGAAGCCCTAATAGATTGTCATATGTGAATATAATGCAATTCCAATAATATTACATACATACATGTCGAATTGATAACCTCTTTTCTTTCTTTCTTTAATTGGTATTTTATTCATCTTCTATCACTTTATAAAACTTGAACACTTATGCCACACACACTTAATACTTGAACCACATACACTTATAACATTCCTCAAATGTTAATTGTCAATTTGTATTGTAAATTGTCTTTTCAAATCCGACTGGTAGTTCCTGAGATCAGCGTGTCCAAACAAACACACTCTTCATCTTTGTTTTATTATTTAGTCATAGACCAACAAAAAAGACTCCAGTTATGGCTTCAGTTTTAAAGTTCGCGGCGCGCTGTCTATTTTTTTTTTATTGGTCTGAGTTATTAGTAGGTATAGAGATTCTTACTTTAAATCACACTGCTACACACATAGATAATTGTTACCTACATTAAATAAATACAGGTAGGTAGGTATTCACCTGTATTTATACATTACGTAAACTTAATTTCCATAGTAGGTACCTATTTTTATGTTGCGATTACTGCTTCCTTTTACCTCTAGGCTCTATTAAAACCCCATTGAAAATTCCATCTCAAATGTTTTAGAACGAAAATACATAGATATATATTCACATAAATAAAATGAAAGTGTCTGTTTGTATTGTCAACATAACTTTTTACTAAATGCTTAAGAAAGTATATACGTTAATTATAACAAAAAAAAAAAATATTTGGTTGTTTGTTTGTTCCGGTTAATCTCCGAAACGGCTGGAACCAATTTTGACGGTACTTTCACTGGCAAAAAGCTGATTTTATAAGGAAGGAAGGCTACTTTTATTTTTTTTTTAATAATTAGGGTTCCGCGCAAAAAAATTAAAACCAATGCCGACTTCAACGCGGGCGAAGTTGCGAGCAAAAGTCAGTCGAGAATATAATTACTTACATATTATAATGTAATTACATATAAGTAATATAAAATTTTAAGTAATTACGCTCGGGTCATGGGGCCCGAATGCGCGTCTCCTTTTTAAGGAAATTTCTCGCCGGCTGGTCGAGATTTCACGAGGTCTGGGTCGTTTTTTGGCCAAAGAATTAGCATTGCCATTCAACGTGGCAATGCTGCCAGTCTTCTGGGCACGTTTCCGGATGACAGCGATGCGGACGAGTTCTTCGTTCTTTGCTTTTGTATTTATTTGTATAGTAAGTTAGTTAGTCATTTATTTTAGTATCTAGGGTAAATAGTTAGTTACATTTTCTCTAAATAAACGAATGTAATTATATTCCCGACCGAGTCTCTTCTTAGGGTTCCATACCCAAAGGGTAAAAACCGGACCCTATTACTAAGACTCCACTGTCTGTCTGTCTGTCTGTCACCAGGCTGTATCTCATGATCCGTGATAGCCAGACAGTTGAAATTTTCACAGATGGTGTACTCGTATTTCTGTTAGCGTTATAACAACAAATACTAAAAACATAATAAAATAAATATTTAAGGGGGGCTCCTATACAACAAACGTGGTTTTTTCGGCGTTTTTGCCTTGTGGTACGGAACCCTTTGTGTGCTAGTCCGACTCGCACTTGGCCAGCTTTTAACCCCTTGTATGTCGTAATTACAGACACAATTGAAAAGCCATTGTGTCTGGTAGATCTACGTTCCGGCATACTAAGGGTTAAAAACAATAGTTTTTAAAAGAGACTTCGGCCTCGGAGTATGCAGTTTCAAAGTTCCTTCTCAGAGTCCACTAGAAACCGCTTCTATGTGATATTTTTTATCAACTTACAAAATAAAAACCATTTAAATAGGGAAATAATATTATGAATATTGACAAAAATGTATCTATTTTATTTTTCCTCCTGTTTTGGGTGATTCAATTCATTTGTCAGCTGTGAAGTTATTAGTGTAGCATAATAGAATAGAATAGAATACTCTTTATTATGTACACCATATTAATTACAGACATAAGACATAAACATAACAACATATTGTTCCCACTGCTGGGACGCAGGTCTCCTTGAGAGGGAGCGGGCTGTACTCTACCACACACGCCCAAGATGTGACATGCCTACCAATTTTTGGTTCTAGGACATAACGGATTCCTCAAACCCTGATGAACCCTTTTGAGAGACCAGTGAAGTTATTTTTTTTTATTACCCTTTAAAGTTCCACTGCTGGGCAAAGGCCTCATACCTCTCTTTATTAAAGGAGTCCAGGTCATCCCACCATCTCTGTGAAGTTATTACCTTTTATAAATAGGTAAATAAAGGATAATTCAGTTATTCACTGGTTCCAATCCATAGGTTAGAAAGAGTTAAAGTTTGTAGTTTGGACGAAGGAGGTAATAGGAGCTGGTGCCCGCAACTCCACGTCAATGCACGTATTTTGCGTACAGTACGAAGGGGGTAATCACCAAAACAACACATCAGATTTAAAAAATTCTTTCACTGATACAAAGTGTATCTGAGTGCGATAGGATATATTTTATGGTATTGTTGGCTTCCACACAGACAGCTGTGGGCAATGATCAATGTAATTGTATAAGCCAGTTATTTTTAAAAGAGTAACTGTGGTAATATTTAATAAGCTCCTTGGTCAATATTTAACATCCCTATGTAAAAAAGAAACTAAGATGTCAGGATTAATTATGTCAACGAACCAATATGTTGAATTTTGTTAAATAAATTGTAGTAAAGAATATAGCCTAAATACAACAATTACGGGTATATTCTTTACTACAGTAACCGAGAAGTTTCTTGCCAGCTCTTATGTTAAACAACCTTTCTTAGGAACCGTTCACCTAGGTTCTGAAGTTTCATAAGTGCCCATAAAGGTTCATATGAAATAAACTATTTTGATTTTGAATTCAATGTTAGTTTAAGCCATTTGATGGGTTGAAACAAGTTTTAAGTAATGCTCGAGTCTTGTGTAAGGTTCTGTTTTATGGGCCTAAGTATTCAATGGTAAATCCCAATATACTTTGGGTAGACACAGATTGATTTTTATTAGTCATCCTCTCAGTATTCACCCTCTTTCTAGACATGTCATCTTTCATACAATCCATCTGTAGTTTCATTGATCTACCTCTAATGTCATTTCGTAATTAAACTAAAGCTAGATTCAATTCTTTTGATAACAAAACCTAGGTAACTTTTTTTTTTTTATTCTTGAATTTACGTGTCGAATACTGTTGTTATTCTGCCTTATTTACGACCTTAATGATCGAATTTTAATTCCAAATTCCGAATAAATAATTGACGCCGAATTTAAACTAAAATATTCAATTAATTTATTCATTCTTAACTGCGTGTTTACGGCATACGCAATAGTTAAAAAGAAACTATTTTTAACCACGCCGAATACCGTTCGGCTGTACGTGTAAGAAAATAAAAAAGTAATAAATACTTACCGATTAAAAAAAAAGTTGGTGCGATACGCCGGAAGCGGGAATAGGCACTTTTATCACTTAAAATCACACTAAAAAGTTGTTTTTATGATACTTTTTCACAATTCCTTGATTGACGAAGGTATTTACGACGATATTACCGCATAGTGCATGTCTGCGCGGGTAGGGAATTCAAATGAAAATAATTTTTGTAGGTTACAAAACGTCAAACTTGCTCGCTTTGAAGGTCACCTTGAAGTGACAGCTTGGGTGGTCAGTTTATAAATCATAATGCACAGAAAACTATTACTCCTTCTAATGGGAATGGAATCACATAGTATTTTAGAAAGCTTAAGGGTAACTGGAATTAAGTCGATTGAATTGCTAGTTTAATTTACCCAATTGCATCGCATATTTAGGAGCGTACGTATTTCGCAATTTTTTGGATTGAGCTGCAAAACGTTTGAAGTACAACAATGGACTCTTTTGTTTACTATGAAACATGAATACATTTTTAAGTTATACTTACAGACACAAATCACGCTTCCGTCTACGTTCATCTGGTCATGCACGCCTGTGACGAGTATTACGCACCCGACCATTCCGAAGAACATCACCAATAAGGTCACCATTGGCGCCGATTCTGTTGTTCACAAACTAAACTAAATTTAAGTTCAGGCATCTTTTTCTTTCTATTTCATTAAGACAAGGACAGAAGATAAATATTAGTTTAGTCCTGTCAAATTAGTCAGCGCCTGGCGTAAATTGACATATTTCTAGTAGTCAATTTTTTAATCTCGTCTAAAGTTGTCTATGGAGTATCTTAATTTGTCTCGTAAGTCGGGGTCGCTAACACTGGGTCCACTGGGCCACCAATGCTCCAAATGAACTACCATTTTATATCATTAGCGGATCAACCGGAATGAGACAGTTTATAGTGGATAAAACAGACATTAAAACAGAAGACGAACAAGCAGGGTATCGAGGAGTGGAGGGGGGTTCAGGGGATCAGACTGGAATAACCATAGTTGTTTTTTTTTTTTTTGACGCTGCTTCTTATATTTTTTCATAAAAATATAAATCAAGATACATATTTTTTTGTTTTTAATAATAATAACGAAGCAAAAGGAGTACTTACGTAAGAATCATATCAGGTCGCGTCCTGTAGTTTCTCCCTACCCCATTGGAAGCAGGAGTTTAGGTAAAGTCTATTCAAATTTGTTTCAAATTGATGTTATTTCAAGTTAAACAAATGTCAACTTTATTGTAATAGAATTTAAGTTGATTTCAGAGTGACTAGCACTATTGAAAAAGTTACAAAAATGTTTGAAGTTGTAGCGTAAACTGCACTTTATTGTGTATGAATTAAAGTTACTTTTCCATAAACTCATATTTGTTTACATTTTTGGCAAATAAGTTGCGAATGCAGATTATGTGTATTAGATAATTTTATAAACGTACTACACAGCAATGGATAAAATAAGTCTAAAAAAAAACAATTTTATTTAATAATAAAAAAGGTTTTAATCAACAATTTACATATTTACAATGATATACATATATTTAACAATAATGGCACCCTCTTGTACTATCACAGAATTATTGAATAAGTAAAAAATCTGCGAAATTTTAATAGCATATAAGTTTTTTTTGTATGAAAACTCTAAATTTTTCGGTCATAATGATTGTTCTTAAAACTATTTAATCACATACGACTTCTCCAACCTTAGACAAAGAAAAGTATAGACGGCGGGTAGGTCCATTTCATTTTCACAAGAAAGGGATAAAGTATTGAGTTATTATAAGTAACAGAAAGGATAAAGCTATACTATTTCCGTCTCTCAGTGCGTGCCAGTTTTTTCAAGGCAGCTACTTATGTAGCTCATTAGGTACAAGCGTACTGGGAATTGCGTTCATATTACGGAAGATACATGAGACGGCGCACCTTGGAGACAACACCAGAACCAACAGACCGCGAAATAAACCATGGCGATATATACACCGAGATTAACAACCACACCCCAAGTGCTCAACCAAGATTATCAGCGCTATTCTCGACCCCATCTTCTAATAGTCGCTGAACTCCGGGAGGGAGATGTTAAGCCTACCAACCAACTATCCACGAATCACGCATTCCACCGGAACTGACCCAATAACTTAAACGATTGCATCAGCCTCGCAACAGTCTGGCGACACAAAGTCTAGCGCCGAGTCAGCACGACGTGACGTACATCGGCGGCGGACGGCGGGCACCGCGCTCCGAGGAGGGCTCACTTTCGTTTCACACATCGAACAATTGTCACCATAACCCTATTTTTAGATAATTTAGATCAAAATTGTAAAGTTTCCAATAAACCTGTTTCAGTACATCGAGTTTTCTTGCAACCTGCCTGCTCGACCGACATAATTGGCCACGCTACCCAATGCTCTATAGCTTTCTTACTCAAGTCTCCAACGATATAGTATTAAGCGTCAAACTTTATGGTAGCTTTGAAATGCACTAAAGTCCGTCCCACGAAAGAGGTCCCGCGGCAAATAAGTTGAAATAATAATTATTATACAGGGTTATTGGTAAAACATTAACAACCTCTTAAGAGGTACTCATCATTATGAACAACTTTTACTATGGGACCAAACCTGAAATCGCGAAAAAAAAAATCAGCTGTTCCCTACATTTATGTTTGTTTAACTCTTCAAAATGTAGGGAACAGCTGAATTTTTTTTTCGCGATTTCAGGTTTGGTCCCATAGTGAAAGTTGTTCATAATGATGAGTACAATGACCTCTTAAGAGGTAGTTAATATTTTACCAATAACCCTGTATAATTAGCAACAATCCTAGTCTATTCAAACTTATGTTTCAAATTAATATTATTTCAAGTTAAACAAATATGAACTTTATTTTAATGGTAATTAAGTGGATTTCAGAGTGACTAGCACTACTGAAAAAGTTATAAAAATGCTTGAAGTTGTAGCGTAAACTGAACTTTATTGTGTAGGATTTAAAGTTATTTTTCCATAAACTCATATTGACACGTGAATTTTTTATTGCGCAGCGACTAGCCTCGTATTCTCAGCAGCCATAAAGTTTGGGTCGCACTGTACAAGTATTATAAGGCCACACAGATATTTACAGGTTTTAAGAGATTTTGGAGGATTTAATGGGAAGGAAGACCTTAATTTTACTAGTGCTTTTATTTAAATATTAAAATACAGTTAATAGGTTTTCTAAAAAATGTACACAAATAAATAAAATTGAAGTGTCTGTTGTCATGTCAAAATAACAGCTTGCTACTAAATGCATACCTATTATATGAAAAAATATACGGTACCGGTAAACCGGGGTTACTTTGAATAGCGGGGTGACTTTGATCAAAACTTCCATTTCCTATAAAATCGCGAATTGCTTAAAACGAAACGCAATTTGTTCGTTTTTTTTTCTACGTTAGCAAAATTGAAGAGTTGTTGAATCCTTTCTTGAGGACACGCTGGGAATTCACCAACCATTTAAATTGAAATATGTAATTTTAAGTTATTCTCTATTTGTAGCTACATAATTGTGCTGCAAAACTTCATGTGAACTTAATCATTGTGATGGTATAATGAAATTTCTAGATAAACTCCTCATGTGGCCTATCATCGATTAACCAATAGTGATTATTGTTTTTCTAACGTCAAAATTAATGCAGTAACTTGAGTTTGTTTAATGCGGGGTGTCATTGATAGGGTATAAGGCGTGAGATTGATCGGGATTTTTCGGGTCCCGTGAATACACAACCGCGAATAGAAGAAGCCCTTAGTCAAATAGTGGAAGGAAGTTTAAGCATTCTTTTTTAGTTTTAATTTAACTTTTCATGATCAAAGTTACCCCATACGACAAAAATGACAATAATTATTTTTCCCGTTGGCAGATTTTGATTTTAAAAATTGTATTGGCATTATAATTGGCGTAACTTTGTAACTACGCAATAAAATTGCCTATTTTATTGCGTAATCCCAAACTTATCAATGTAACCCCATTCTACGTATAACTTTGATCACACAGTTTTTATTTTTTTTCTCAAAATCCAGCCATATTTTTTTATTTATTATTATAGAAATCGTGAGTTTAAACAAAACCGATTATTAGACCGATTATATATTTTTTTTACAACCAGAGATTTAAAAGATATGGACCTTGAAAGTTCAATATTGATCAAAGTAACCCCGGTTTACGGCTAATAACGAAAAAATAATTATTAATTTTTTTGTCTGTCTGTCAAATTTAATCTCCGAACCGACTGGACCAATTTTGAAGACTTCGTTCGCGTGTATGTCTGAAAACCAATTGGATTTCATAGTATTTTTTTTTGCGCGAAGCCCTAATTATTTTTCTAAAATAAAACTAGCCCAAGTTACTCCTTATTACATCAACTATCTACCAGTGAAATTCCCGTCAAAATTGGTCCAGCCGTTTTTGGAGACTAGCCGGAACAAACAGACAGACAAAAATTTCATAAATTGATTTTTCTGTGAGTACCGTATCACGCTATCTCACTAATATTAAAAAGTGAGTGTGTGTGTGTGTGTTTATATGTTTGTTACTTCTTCACGCTCAAACGGCCGGACCAATTTTGATAAAACACCCTGGATTAACATATAGGCTACTTTTTATCCCGATATTCCCACGGGTTCGACATTTTACGCGGGTGAAACCGCGGGGCGCAGCTAGTATACTATAAAATTAATTTAGTTACAGACTGTTAAATTTTATTCACAAACTTCAATTTTATTTATTTGTATAGATTACTTAAATACAGAAAAGCTTGAAAATTTCCTTCTTTTAAATATTTTTAATAAATATTAAGTCACTTTATAATTAAGCTACCAGCTAGTAGAAAACAGCAAAACGGTAAAAACAATAGCAAACGGTAATACAACGTGTTAAAATTCTCGACCATGGACCTAATCTAAGCTTAAAGGCGGACTACCATCGAATTCCTCAGCAAAATGATCAACATTACTATCATTACTGTCTTTCACATCAAAGTTAATTTTCACAGGATTCACACTTTTCACATATGTCCTATTCATAAGTACCGGACTACATACCACATCAGAATCATTTAAATTTCCACACTTTTCGGGAGATTCTTTTACGCTGGCAACATTTACAGAACTGTCAGATTTTGACTTTGCACTTTCGCTTTTCGATTTTTCGGGTATAATTTTTGGATTATTGTTGTTAGAATTTAGAGGACTTTTATAAGAATTGGAAGCGTTTTTCGATCTATTTATTATATGAATAGTTGATAAAGGAGGAGGTTCTCCATACATTTTTAATCTGGCAATTTTTTCGTTGACTTTCTTCTTCCTTAGCAATACTTCTTCGGATAAATTCTGCGTGTCTGTTTGTTTGAAAGTCGACTCAAAATCTAAACCAGTAAGATTGAAATTGTCATCTGGTTTATTCGGTCTTGTTAAAGGCGAATCTATGAACATCTTATTTTTGGACATATTAAAGTCACTAGTATTAAATCTATAAGGAGAAATATTTTCATTATTAAGTTTGATTGCAGCATAATTATTTTTCAATACAACACAGTCTTCACAGAATTTTCGTCTATCCAAACTCAGAAACTTTTCACTCAAATCATCAACTAAAATTCTAGCATTTTGATTCTTAGGTGTTTTCGTAAAATAGGAGAACTCTGTCACTCTATACTGCGGTATACTTTTCCTAGTGTTGCCAGCTCGTTTCTGCAAATTCGCACAATAAACAATCTGGCCAGTATCTAAAACATTTTGATAACCAAACTTTTTTAAGCCACCCCAAAAATTTATACAAATCATATTTTTATCAGCGTCAGCGAGAAATACATTTTGGAACGGTTGTTTAGTCGAATCGAATTCTGGAATCGATGGATCGATTAGGAAAATGAAGCCTACAGTATCGATTTCGTTATAATCGGTCGCCATTGATGGGTTGTGGGATAAATCTTTTATGGTATAACAGATACGTTTTAGAAGATTTGTGTAAGTTTTGATTTTTTCTGGTTCTTTGTATTTTGAGGTGTTAAATACTGACTGTCTGCCTGCTGAGATCTGGATTTCGGAGTACCTGAAAGTAACAAATATTTTTTAAAGGTGATAACACCAAAACGAACTGTTGTTCTGTACAGACACCAGCACATCAAGCTACCCGAAACTGTCAAATTTTCCCAATCAACATTGAACCTTATGCTTAAGCAATAGAGTTGAAAATCTATTAATGAAATTTGACAGATTGTAGTAGCTTGATGTGCTGGCGTCTGTACGACGAGCCACTACAATGGCGAAATTAATTTAACACATGAGTAGAGCCAGTGATCATAAAAAAACTGGCCAAGTGCGAGTCGGACTCGCACACGGAAGAGTTCCGTACCAGAAGGCAAAAGCGCCGAAAAAGAACACGTTTGTTGTATGGGAGGCCCCTTAAATATTTATTTTATTCTGTTTTTAGTATTTGTTGTTATAGCGGCAACAGAAATAGCTACATCATCTGTGAAAATTTCAACTGTCTAGCTATCGCGGTTCTTGAGATACAGCCTGGTGACAGACAGACGGACGGACAGACAGCGAAATCTTAGTAATAGGGTCCCGTTTTTACCCTTTGGATACGGAACGCTAAAAATTATAACAACATAAAATAATTCGTAATTTGAAAACCACCGCCTGCGCCGCTCGCCGACATAGGGCTGTCTCTCTTTCCTTTAATTGGCCTAATCTTTGGACGTTATTCGTTTTAATTTCATGATCCATGACCCCGGCAAGTGACCTCTGCACTACTGTTAAAAAAAATCAGCTGGTCCCTACATTTATGTTCGCATAACTCGTCAAAATGTAGGGAACAGCTGATTTTTTTTCGCGACCGCACACACACCACACCACACCAACCACACACACACACCACACGCACACCACAACACACGCACACCACACCACACCACACACACACACACCACACCAACCACACACACACACACCACACGCACACCACACCACACGCACACCACACACACACACACCACACACACACCACACAGACACACCACACACACACACCACACAAACACCACACACACAACACACACACCACACACCACACACACCGCACACACAAACCACACACACACACCTCACACACACCACACACACACCACAAACACACCACACACACACACCGCCACCACCATCACATACCTGCTATCGCCTTTTCTGACTATAATTATGTATAACTAGCTGCACCCCGCGGTTTCACCCGCATAAGTTTCGATCCCGTGGGAATATCGGGATAAAAAGTAGCCTATATGTTAATCCAGGGTGTCAGCTACCTCCATACCAAATTTTATCAAAATTGGTCCAGCCGTTTGAGCGTGAAGAAGTAACAAACATATAAACACACACACACACTCATACACACACTCACAAACTTTCGCCTTTATAATATTAGTGTGATTTATTGCAAACTAGCTCCCGCCCGTGGCTTCGCCCGCGAGCTATGTCGATAAAAACTATCCTATGTCCTTCCCCGGGATACAATCTATCTCTCTGCCAAATTTTATCGATATCCGATTCATGGTTTAGGCGTGAAAAGGATACAGTTACACACGATACGGACACGGTACGATACAGTTACATTCGAATTTATAATAATTATTAGTACGGATGTGTGGTTTCCATACTGTATACTCTAACATTTACCTGACAGCAGTTGGAACTACATTCATCACATCGATCCAAGCGCCCTCTTTGATTATTTCCAGAACTGCTTCTGGCAGCTTCCATATTGACATCATGCCTGAAAAAATATTAAAAGTATTTAGTGAGTTATTAAGGTGTAGTACTCCGAAAGGCGAATGCTGAGCGTGGGGCCTTGAAATCAATCCATGTGTCAGTGCTCAATACACCGAACATTGGGTTCGATTCCTGGCTAGTAATATTGATTTTTCAAAAATCCAATGATGCAGTTTTAGTTTTCATCAAAATCGAGCCCGTGACTCCTTTGAGTACTTTTAGCTATTCCTCATAGTTTCGGATTTGGCCATCCACGCCAACTTGGAAAATTCACCCTGTATATTAATTCGAAGGTTACGGAACCGTATACCAGTGGCGAAGGTTCCATACAACTCGATTCCTACTGGCTTTCCTTTGGAAAATGGCACAGTCAGTATTCTATAGACAAATAATATAATGATATTAAAGGTGTCTGTGTGGTGCCGGACTTAAAGAATAGCACCACCCCATACTTCCCCTGGGTGTCGTACAAGGCGACTAAGGGTCGTACCGGAGAATAGGCAGCAGCGTTCTCTATGCATTCCACCACCATAATATACTGCGATCGCCAACCCGCCTGCCAAGCATGGCGATTATGGCAACCCCCCCCCCCCCCCTTTTGGGGGAAACCTATGTCCAGCAGTGGACGTCTTTCAGCTGAAATGATGTTGATGATGATGATTAAAGATATCTACTTCGGCTTACCTCTAACAAAAATTTACCTTTCGCTACTGCCGTATTACCTTTTCTGTTTTCAGAATAGCGACATTAATTTTTTAAATGTCGCAGCATCATGCTGAGATAGGAGCCTTTTGGTCTCGTATAGGACTTTCTTCTGTTTTATATATAACTAGCTGCGCCTCGCGGTTTCACCCGCGTAAATGTCGATCCCGTGGGAATATCGGGACAAAAACTAGCCTATATGTTTATCCAGGGTGTCAGCTACCTCCTTACAAAATTTTATCAAAATTGGTCCAGCCGTTTGAGCGTGAAGAAGTAACAAACATACACACACACACACACACCCTCTCACACTCACAAACTTTCCTTTATAATATTAGTGTCACTAGCTGACCCGGCAAACGTTGTTTAGCCATATAAATTATTTCTAGCTGCCCGGCGCTACTTCGTTCGCGTGGTGTCCTACCCATTACCCTACCCTACCCCTTCACTACCCCTACCCTACTCCTACCCTACGCCTCCAATACTCCTACCCTACTTCTACCCTACTCCTAACCTACTCCTACGCTACTACTATAAGTAAAAAAAAAAATCCTATGTCCGTCTCCTGGTTGTAAGCTACCTCTCCACCAATTTTCAGCCAAATCGGTTCAGCCGTTCTTGAGTCATAAATAGTGTAACTAACACGACTTTCTTTTATACAGGAAGATTTTTTTATCACCCTCCAAAATTTTTACAGGGTGTTCTACCCATGAATATGAACAACTTTCACTATGGGACCAACTGAAATCACGAAAAAAAAATTTGCTGTTTGATACATTTTGATCAAGTAGGTATTGAACTGTATTAAACAGCTGATTTATTTTTGTGATTTCAGAGTTGGTCCCATAGTAATAGTTGTTCATATTCATGGGTAGAACACCATGTAAAAATTTGGATGGTGATGAAAAATCTTCCTGTTGATTTATTTTTTTATTTTTGACTGTGTATAGTTTAGTTTGTGTTCTTCATGTACGACTTGCAATAAATACGTTTTCTTTCTTTTAATTCAATGTTTCCTACCTTTGGTAACCTCCCCCCTGCCGTTAACGCCGGCGACTCTTATCTTCAGCAGCGTCACAACATTTCTGTTAACACATACTCCTGCCGTCTCTATCTTCTGTATAATCTTCTGTTGAATGTTCTGCAGAAGATGTTCGCGATGTTTGGTGGTGTGGGACTCTAGGAGTCTTGTTTGAGATGAGGTTAGGCCAGCCTGCAAAAAATTATTTCTTACTACAGCACATTAAAGGGATTTCATTAAGACTTACTGACTTTATACAGTAAGGGACCATTCAAGTATTACGTTAGCACTACAGGAGGGCGGGGGGATCTTTGCATTGCTTATTTTTGATGACATTGGGGATGGTGATTACGTCAACAGTTTTTTTTTTTTTTTTTTTTTTATTTAAATACATAATATGGCAACCCTGCTTGTCTATGCTTGATAACGAAACGCATTTTCAGGGATTCTCGAAAATAATGGATATGTGTACTCGCTTAGATTAGAACCAAGTAAAAGAAATAAAATGCATGTACCAATGCTTACGTAAGCATGGGAGGGGGGTAAGAGCTTTGCTTACTTTTGCTGACGAGGGGAAGGGGGGGTTAATAATTACAAAAATCTGCTTACGTAATACTTAAACGGCCCCTAAGAAGAAATGTTTGTGAAACAGTAAAAGACAAAACAGTAACTTTTAATAATTGAACATATTATTTACTGAAAAGAACAACAAAAAAAAAGGAAAACCATCGTTATTGTAATGTAAGTAAATTTCAATGGTTTGAAGGATATCACCAAATTAATAAAACAGTTAATTTTGTGACCTTTTAGCTGCTTAAAACGTTAAAGTTTACTGTCATGGCGGTAACATTTTGCCTCAAGCTTTAACTGTTCTCGGATCAGTAAAAAAATACTGTTTTGAACGTTAGGCTCATATGGAACTGTTTAAAGCAGTTCGGATTAATGTTTTTTTTTCATTATTATTATTATTTTTTATTTATTTATTAAAACTTTATGCACAAGTAAAAGAAATACTGTACAAAGGCGGACTTAATGCCTGAGGAATTTTCTACCAGTCAACCTTAGGGTGATGTAGAGACAAAACATGGTAGGTGCAACATATGAAATGATTATAAAATACAAGACTACATACTAATACATAGTTACATAAATCATCATCATCATCATTTCAGCCGAAAGACGTCCACTGCTGGACATAGGCTTCCCCCAAAAGGGGGGGTTTGCCATAATCGCCACGCTTGGCAGGCGGGTTGGCGATCGCAGTATGGTATGGTGGTGGAATGCATAGAGAACGCTGCTGCCCATTCTCCGGTACTACCCTTAGTCGCCTTTTACGACACCCACGGGAAGTATGGGGTGGTGCTATTCTTTAAGTCCGGCACCACACAGACTAAGTAACATACATACATATAAAGAAAAAGAACTGCTGCTGCTGCAGTCAGTGCAGCCTGCAAAAAGGTCATAAGTAAGTACAGCCCGATTCAAACTTTATGGCGGCTCTGGAACGTAGGGCGAGTCTCTGCGCAGTGACATATTAACCTGTTAGTGTAGCTCACCGTCCGATCAGAACCAGGCCCGTGCCGGACGGCGCGTACGTGTTCCACGCGCGCCCCAAAGAGATGTCAGCATCGAGGAGGGCCCCTTAGGGCCGAAGCCTGCCGGCCGGGTCAGCGGGATTGTCCGAAAGGGTTACCGCTGGCCCGGAACATAAAGGGCTAAGGAAGGAACACGGGTGGGTTTTAGTCAGTAAGAGTCTGACACTCCCTTCCGCTCCACCCAGAGCGGGAAGAGTCATTTGATGATTTCCCACCCGAAAAAAAAAAAAACACCTGTTAGCGGGGGTGAGGGGTGCGGTACTGCAGCGCAGTGAATAGTGCGATTCAGAACCGTTGTAAAGTTTGAATAGGGCTGTACTACGAGGAGTCAGCCGCCCACGTCATCCTGGAATGCGAGGCCGTGGCTTCTCAACGTGCAGAAATCCTCGGAACAATGGGGTCGCTCCGCGAAGCCTGTGAAGCTCCCAGGAAGCTTCTGCGCTTTTTGGAGGAGCTAGGCTGGCTCTGTGAGCCAGAACCCTCACGCACAACGGACCGAATGAAGGCGCGGGCCCACCGCGGCGCATGCTGTGCACGGGCACGCGGCGCATTTTAGCTGCGTGTATTAATTTGTTTGACAACGTGGGTCTACGTTTCCACTGGAGTATATGACTATGTATAGCGTGGCACGGCGCACGGAGAGGCTACGCACGTGCCACTGACATGAAACGCGTCCGTTCCACAAGGTGTATGACTGAAAAGTGCGCTGCGATAAGCGAGCTGTACGTAGTCGTGTACTCCAGTGGAAACGTAGTCCCACGTAGACACAGCGTTGAGCTATGTAACCGCCTATTCGAGCAAGCCACGCATGTACCCATGACGTCAATTCATGCGTAGCCTCTCCGTGGGTTGCAGTGGACACAACCGAATACATGTTCTTACAAAGCGAAGCTTAATACACGTGCGTAGCCTCTCCGTGCGCCGCGGTGGGCCAGCGCCTTTAGAGTCTAAATGCGGAAAAGGAAGTCCCATCATCATCATCGGGCTGTACCGTCAAACGGGATGAATCGGGACGAAACATTAAAAGGAATTTTTAATATCGTTTGTGGCAAAAAATTAACTGTATTATAATTAACGATAAAGTGCCCTTGTTGGCAACAAACTAATTATTTCTACGTTATAATCCATTTTAAAATTTCGTCCCGATTCACCCCTGCATCCCGATTCACCCCATTTATAGGCACCTATAATTACTTAGGATGGAAATACACGATTTGCCCTATCCAGTGTGATAAATCTCATTGTAGGAGGAATTAACAGGAATAAAATTTATAACAAGGTTATTGTTATTGAGACAGCAGAATAGCTATTTAAAGATCTCGATCGACCAAGGTTATGTCTGGACTTCGAAAAGAGACTGTGACCTGTGAGTTTGTTTCGGCCTTTTTTCTCAGAGTAGTCGTCAGATAGGAAACGCCGACCTCATCTAGTTTTAAAAAATATGATTGACATGTAAAAGTGTTTGTGCAAACCTACTTACCGAAATAAAATAATTTATGCAAATTAAACTCACTCTAAATTCAGCAGGATCCTTGCTTCTCTTCATAACTTTAGCTATTTGCGAGCCGCTATCCAGACAAGTCCTCGTGTTCGTGAAGTCTGTGAGACCTTCGGAGTCTTGTGACTCCTGAAACATGAGGCAATATGGATAAATAAATAAGAATCACACTAATAATATTATAAAGGATTAGGAGATGGAAAAATCGCTCTATAAGTTATAAAACTACAGCCCGTTTGGTCAGAGTTTTAATTTTCCCGATTTTCCTCTATGGAGATGGGACGTGGACAATCGGAGCAAGAGAATGGCAGAGGATAGATGCTCCTCTGCCATTCTCTTGCTCCGATTGTCCACGTCTCAACTCCATAGAGGAGAATTCGAAATGAGGTGCTGGAGGCGGATGCTCCGAATACCATGGACAGCCAAACGCACAAATGTGTCTATCCTTTCCCTACTCGATGTCAAGACCCGATTGTCCACAATGTGCCTACAGCGTATTGTGACCTATTTCGGCCACATAATGCGGAGGGGAGATAGCAGCCTTGAAAAGCTGGTTATTGTTGGCAATACCGAAGGAAAGAGAGCACGAGGCAGGTCGCCAACACGATGGTCCGACCAAGTAAAAGAAGCTAAGTCCTCAAGCAATTTTCAGCAGATGGTGATGGCAACTTTGGACCGGAGTAGGTGGAGGCAGATTGTCCGCTTAAAAGGGTCCAGTGACCACGATCCTCAGTAATGAGGGACCGATTGAAGAAAAAGAAGAAGGAAGGAGGAGGAAGGATTCCGACTAATCGGCCGATCCAAAATGTAGCCTTGGAACAATTATGCCACTCTCTCCTAATCACTATAGCAAATGGAAAATAAGAGAAACTCTTACTCACCTCATCAGAGAACTCTTTCTCCACTTCTTCATAGATCTTCTCCATGATCGCCTGTTTCTCAGTCTCGCTCTTCATTTGATGTAGATGTTCCAGGCGCTCTGAACGTGTCACTGAAAACGGATCTACATATTTATGGTTACTAAATACTACTTTTGGCATAATCCTTTAAGGTCATAGCACACGTATCAAACCGAAAAGGGATTGGCACCGTATCAACTCGAGCCGTTCAGTATTCTTTGTATAATACTCCCTACTGCAATGCACACTAATCGGAATCGTAACGTAATCGCCTCGCCTCGGGACAAGCTCACGAACCGCGGTGTCGCGGTCGTCCCCGCGCTTACGTCTCTGCGTACCCGAGCTTACGTCTCTTCGTCCACACTTGCCCCTCTCACCCCTCCGGCCTGCCTGCTGCACCATCAACCAGCGATCGGCGAGCCGTAAGCGGGGCGTCGCCTAGCCGTAGCCGAGTCGACGTATCGGAGCTTCTGATCAACTTTGGTTACGTGCTTACGTTAGGTTGACGCCTGTTTGACGGCGAGGCGAAAGGCGGTACGGTGCCGATCTCTTTCCGATTCGATACGTGTGCTATGACCTTAAGTTGGCTTTTATAACTCCGAAAAGACCTGACGCAGCTTCTTCTAATTATTTATTAAACTTTATGCACACAACACTAGCTGCGCCCCGGGGTTTCACCCGCATAAGTCTCGATCCCTTGAGAATATCGGGATAAAAGTGTCCTTTGTCCTAATGGTGTACCCATGTGCCAAATTTCATCCAAATCCGTTCAGCCATTTTAGAGTAAAAGCGTAACGAACAAACACAAAAAATTAAACATTTTCTCTTTATAACCTTACTAGCTGCGCCCCGCGGTTTCACCCGCATAAGTTTCGATCCCGTGGGAATATCGGGATAAAAAGTAGCCTATATCGAGCCTTTACCGCCGTTTTTAAAAATATTTTAAAAAAACCTTCTCCTGTAAAATTTGTTTTTTGTCGGTTGCGCTAAAACGGCGGTAAAGGCTCGATATGTTAATCCAGGGTGACAGCTATCCCCATACAAAAGTCCAGCCGTTTGAGTGTGAAGAAGTAACAAACAAATAAACACACACACCCCCACACACACACCCCCCCACACACACACACCCCCACACACACACCATCACACACACACACCACACACACACCACCGCACACACATCACCACACACACACATTCTCGCCTTTGTAATATTAGTTATGCCAGGTGGGGCAAAAGATATGCATCGGTTTTGGAGGGGCAGGGGTGGGGCTGCGGGGAAGGTAGGACGTTTGGTGGGGTCTCATTGTGTTCATGAGATCGCGCCATTTTAGTACGCAAAATGGTTTCGACGGGAGAGCATCGTGGGTTTGCCGTTTGCACGTTTTTAGAAAATAGCCGTTTTCAACTACTTGTACAACTTAATACTGACCAGCAAAATGAAAAAAAAAACGTAAAAAAAATTGAAATTCGCGGGCTACCCTGGCGCTTTTGCCTTAATGTAACAAATGGCATTCCATGGTGACTTAAATAAGATAAACAGCATTTATATATAAATCTTTTTTTTTTCTTCAAAACCTATGCATGTCTTTTGCCCCATCCTGTAGTGTAGATAAAAGTTACAACGGCGAAAGGGGATCGTTTAAAAAAACCATGGTCTGATAATTATCAATAACTGATTAGCTGACCTTAACATCACGGCATAATCTATTCTCGTAAGGGTAATCTTTGCATAATTTATTTAGGAAAAGACTCACCAGTACTCCCATCTTCAAACTTCTCAACATACAAAGCGGGATACACTCTAGCAACAAAAACACGCAGTTTCGACACTTTCCCGCCATCTAGTTTGACAGATGACAGCTGAGACAAGATGGCGGCGTTGCCATGGTAGCCTAGACGCGCGTCCCAGCGAGCGCGACGGGTGGAGTTACCGGAGAGTTTGAGTCGCACTGCAGATATATCCTGTAATGTTAGAAGCTTTAAGAAATCTTCAATAGATAAATATAAAATAAGGTTTTTTTTAGCCATAAGTATATTTAAATAAGTATACACTCGAGATAGTGATTTTTAAAGCCTCATCATATGACCAATTCTCGTAATTAATAAATGAATAGTTTATAAAACACTAGAAAAACACAAGTGCAAACCACTTGTGAGAAAGGCCAAGCGTGTTTTCGACTATGATACGATATTCTATCATGGAATGCCAGTGCCTATCTTCCGGCTTCATCATCAGACCTTGAAACCTAATCGTGGTCAAAGTTCATCACAAGACTTTTCTAAGAAATCCAAAACAGCTATGATACGATTTTCCATCATGAAGTTCCAGTTCATATCTTCCGGCTCCATCATCAGATCAGTTCGACAGTACCATATTATTGTATTGTCATCAGAACTACATACAGCTGCCAATTTTCATTACGCTACGACCCTTGGAAGATGGTTAAATTAGTTACCGTAGATTCCACTACATAGTTAGTTACATACAGGTCGACCTAATAACAGACAGAAATAGGTATGGTGTAGGGAGGTACTGTATTGAACGAATTCATAGAATGTTACTGTTAAAGCACTAATACATATAAAGATATTAACCTCCCAAGGCGAGATTCCTTGTTCACAATTCACCAACTCAGCCCCATTGGTGACAATCTTGGAGCCAACCACTATTTTACCTTGGTACACTAGTTGGGCCAACATTTTGTCAATACTCGTCTTTAGGCAATACCAACCGTCTGTTAGGAGTAGTTCTAGGTTGTTTGTGGTTGTGACACTGAAATAAAATAAAATAAAAAGTTTAATGAATTTACTACGACGGCCGAATTATTTAAGGTCTGTTGTAAGGTCGTACTTCCCGGCAGAAATCGTTCATAAAAAGCTTTACCATGTTATATCGTTATCAATTTAACTAGCAATTTTGTGATTTCCGAAAAGTGACTTTAAAGTCACTTAAGGAAGGCATTAATGCCTGCACATAAAGTTTAGTTTCCCATGCAACTTTAATATTTCTTTTTCAATAATACGTATTATTCTGAAGGCGACTTTATCTGCACAAAAATACAGTTGATATTTGTTTAAATCAAAATAACATGATGTATTGAAAACAAGATTTCAATAGCCTTTACATACCTGGCAACACCAACGCCATCCACATAAATCGCAGCAACACAGAGAACTAAAGTTTTTGAAGCAACATCATCTTTCTCCAAAATCTTCCTCAGAGCTGGTCTTTGGGCATCATACAATTCTTTATCATATCTATATTTTAGTTGATCTAGAAGATTTCGAGCAGTTACTATTGAAGATTTAAATTTTATCTCATAAGATATTAGCTTCCATAATATTAGTTTTATATGGTTTTCTATCCAGCCAGTAGGTATTAGTTTGCTATTTACTGAATTTAGAAAAACATTCTTTAATAATTCCATAGACATTTTGCCATCCGTCAAATCATTTCTGTGTTCAAAAAATTCGAATTGTACCAAATTGTCAAATGTGAACTTGAGTAAATATGTATCGATCTTTTTGTTGTTATTTTTTGTCAATTCCGCCAAATCTTTTAGTGTATATTTCTTATTTTTCTTGTAGTTCTCTGTGAATGTTAGTTTATTTGTATCTTTTGTAGTTTTTATTGTTTCTTTTTTCTTAACTGTTACAGGTAGTTTTTGGGAATACGGAGTTTCGAATTTCTTCCTCTTTTTCGCTCTAGGACACGATAATATAGGACTGCCAGATCTTTTGGATTTTATTGGTGAATCGTGAAAATCTTCAGTATGTAAGCTCTCATCGAAATTATTTAGCACTTGTGTATCAATGATGTTAGCTACACTATCTTCGTTTGTCATTTTATCTTTCTTTTTATTTGTTATATTTTCATTAGAGTCATCTATTTCAGAAAAACGTCGTTTAGATCTTGCTATAGCTTCATCAGAAACTTTAACATCATGATTGGAGCCAGTTTTGAATCCAAACTTAATATTAGAACTTTTTTTCTCATTTTTGTCTATATCTTGAAATATTTTTCTGGACTTAGCCAAAGCATCTTCAGATATTTTAACTTTTTTATCACTGGCTGTTTGAAACCCTTGAAAACCACTTCTTTTGATAATATCTTCAAACAACTTCTTAGTCTCAATCAGAGTTTTTTGTGAGATTTCGACTTCTCCATCAATTCCTGTTATAAATCCATGAAATTCTGGTTCAGGGTCTTCTTGGATAGTTTCTATATCTTGAAAGAGTTTTCTACTTTTGACTAACGCTTCTTCAGATATTTTTACAGGTTTCTTATTGGCTGTTTGAAATCCTTTGAAGACTGGACTTAATTTACCATTTTTACTTACAGTTTTGTCATTAATTCCTTTATGAAAATGTAAAGGATCTTTAACAGCGTCTACAACGTCTTTTCCTTTATGTTCGGCATTAAAATCTTGACTCACACCAATATCTTCAAATATCTTTCTGCTTTTAAAGAAAGCATCAGCTGAAACTGTAACTTCCTTATTGCTTGCAGTTTGAAAACCTTGAAACTTATGTACTACAGTTTCAGGCATTCTAAAATCATTATTTCTAGTTTTCATAGGACCTGTATCTTCACTAATTTTAGGTTCCATGTCATCAATTTCAATATTTGGGTAAACGTTTTTAAAGTTTTCGGATAATTGAAATTCTGTTGAGTCTATATCCTTGAATAGATTTTTTGACTTAGCCAAAGCTGTTTCAGATACCCCTATAACTTTATTATTTGCAGTCTTAAAACCTATGAAACTGGGTTTATCTGTTGTAGGTTGGACTGACTCTTTTAGATCTGGATATGGACTCTTGTCTTCTTTACCAGTATCTTGTTGTTCTTCCTTTGGCTTCTTTGAGTGTGAATAATCATCTGAGTCTAAATCTTTGAATATAGTTTTAGTCTTAGCTAAAGATTCTTCAGAAATTGTAATCTTCTTGTTATTAGCTGTTTTAAAACCAGCAAAACTTGCTTTACTAGTTAAAGGTTGATTGAAATCTATTATTTTAGAATCATAAGTACTCTTTCCTTCTCTTTCTTTGCTCGTATTCTCGATCAAATCTACTTTTTGCAAGACTTTAGGAACTTTTTCTGGAAACTTAAAATCCATATCTTTGAAAATATATGTAGTTTTAGCTAAAGATTCTTCAGAAATATTGATCTTCTTATTATTAGCAGTTTTAAAACCACCAAAACTCGCCTTACTAGTCGAAGGCCGATTGATATCCATTATTTCAGGCACTTTGTTCTTGTTTTCAAAAAAATCCGCTCTCTCTAGGGTTTTATTATTTTTTTCTGGAAACTTAAGATCCATTTCATTCATATCTCTGAAAATATATTTAGTCTTAGCTAGAGAATCTTTTAATATTGTAATATTTCTGTTGTTAGCTGTTTTAAAGCCTATAAACCCTGCTTTACTGGTAGAAGGCTGGTTAAAATCTTCAGGATCACGTAGAATCATTTTATCATTGGTTTTCACTGTACCTTCGACCGTAGTCACGCTTTTATCAGATTTGAATGGAAGCTTGAAGTTGGTAGCATCAATATCATTGAAGATATTCTTAGTTTTAGCTAATGCTTCTTTTGTAATATTTATTTTCTTATTATTTGCTGTCTTAAAACCAGCAAAAGATGCTGTACTAGTCAAAGGTATATTCAAATCTATCATTTCAATATTGTCAGTTCTCTTATCAACGTCTTCTTTAATGTTTTTCTTTTTATTTGAAGGAAACTTAAAACCATCTGAATCTAAATCTTTAAAAAAATCCTTGGTTTTAGCTAAAGCTATGTCTGATATTTTTATTTCTTTATTATTGGCTGTTGTAAACCCTTTAAAACAAGATGCAGTAATTGTGGCTTCTCTTGCGTTTATTTCAGCTCCAATAATCTCTTCATCATGTATTTTATTTCCTTTATCAGGGAATTTAAAATCAGCAGAATCAATGTCTTTGAAAATGTTTTTCGTTTTAAACAAAGCAGCTTCAGATATCTTAACATTTTTATTACTTGCAGTTTTAAAACCTACGAAACTACATTTGGTTGTAGTCGGCTGATTACAATCTATACTTTTAGATTCTTCAGGGTACATTTCAGTTAGATTTGTGTTATGTTTTGCAGGTAACGTAAAGTCTGTAGCATTAATGCCATCAAATAACTTTTCGGTTTTAGCTAGAGCATCTTTAGAAATGTTAATATCTTTGTTATTAGCCGTTTTCAAACCTACAAAACTCATCTTACTTGTTGATGGTTGGTCATAAACATTATCCTCATTAGTTTTGTCTGGTTTCTTTGGAAGTTCAGATTTATCAATATCTTTAAAAATATTGTGTACTTTAGCTAAAGCGTGGTCTGAAATTTTGATGTTCTTGTTATTTGCAGTTTTAAAGCCAACAAAATTTTCTTTACTTGTGGAAGGCTGTTCAAAATCAATCAAATTTGGATATTCCTTGCTTGATTTATTGGGAAATTCTGTTGAACCTAAATCTTGGAATATAGTTTTAGTTTTAGCTAGTGCTTCTTTGGAAATGTTTATATTCTTATTACTGGCTGTCTTGAATCCTCCTAAGTTTATATCACTAGGTGTCGGATTTACTATTTTTGTTGGCAGAGCATTTTGTTCAATATTAGTCTCCCCAATATCAATTTCAGCCAGATCTTCATCAAAATCAATGTCTTTAAAAACATCAGTAATTTTTGCAGTTTCAGATATTTGTATATCTTTATTCAATGCATTATTAACATTTTTATCTGGTTCTTTATCTTCGTTTAAAGACATATCAATATTTTCAAATTCTTGTATTATTTCATCATCTATATTTTGTATTTCTTCTTCAACAAGATTTTTATTTACTTCTCTATCTGGATTGATAGAGACAACCGATATTTTATCTCTTTCTAATACAATTGGTTCTACTAAATTCTCTTCTTCAATTTGTGTGTCAAAATTGTCACTTAAATCAATGTCTTGAAAGACTTTTTTACATCTTGCCAATGCCTTTTGAGATAGTCTTATTACTTTTTTACTGGCTGTCATGAAACCTTCAAAATTGCTTGTTTTGGCTTGTATATTATCAGGTTTCTCAGCTGCATTCTTCTCAGATTTTCTGTCATCTCTCTGAGCTAAATTGAACTCTGTTTTTTCATCAACAAGGTCCAATTTAGCTTGAGTCTCATCAACAACTTCCGTTTTATTCTTTACACTACTATCACAATTATTAACCAAATCTGTCACCGTCAATTCCCCACTCAATATACTCTTAGCTTGAGCGAAAGACTCGGTGAAAATCTGAATAGATTTATTGCTGGCAGTTTGAAAACCTACATACATTGTTTTATCTAGAACATCAGATTGGTCGTAAAAAGAGGTTTCTAAGGCACAAGTGAATGGTAGGTCTTGGTAGCTTTTATGTACCATATAGTTATCTTCTTCATCGCTGCTAAATAATATTTCGTCTTTCAAAATTTCACTTTCTCCTTTAACTTTTGGACTTTTTGAGTCTTTGTTCATTATTTTGTTTATTAAGTCTTCTGATGTTGCTTTATCTAGTTCAATAAATTCTAAATCTGTATCTAGATTTGGATCTTCGACTGTATGAGTTTTAAATTCTCTATGTTCTTCTTTATTTTGTAGTAAAGGACTTGGCAGTATATCTCTTTCATTAAGTACTATTTCCTCATCCATTTTAAAACATAGTTCCTTGTCCAAAATCTGAGAATCTATAACTCGTTTTGCAGTTTTCATACTGTTAACTTCTAACATTGGTATTGCAATCTTTTCAAACCGCTCAAATTTTTCTAGGTTGAAAATTAAAGGAGACGGAGTCTTTGATTTCGTTTTAACGTTTTTGTGCATAAATATAGGACTTAGTGGTCTTTCTATTGACTTGTCTATGTCTATATCTTTATCAATTTCTATACAATCATAAAATATCTGACTGTTTTCTTCTATTTGTGTATTTTCATTATTTTTCTTGCCTTGACTGCTGCTGCCAGATTTTCTATCCATAACATTATTACTGCACATTATAGGAGAAATTATACTTATGGAATTTTCCGCCTCTATATTATTTTCTATCCTGTTAACTCTTTTTGCTTCTGTTATATTTTCATGAATTTTATTCATGTTTTCTATATCACTTGTACCTTCTATATTTTTAACAACTTTGACACTATCTACAGTTTGTACATTTTCAGATTCTTCTTCATTCTCTTCTTTACATACATTTTCCTCGTCATCTTCTAAACTATATTTCTCAGTATGGTGAATAAAGGTAGATTCAAACTCCTGTGTCATTCCTCGGTGAACATCAATGAGCTCTGCATCTTCTATAATGTTTATGAGTTCTGTGTCTGACACACATTGTGTGTCGAACTTTGTTGTTGTTTTTGGTACCTTGAAAAGAGTATTGAAAAAATAATGATAAAATATTGACAGATAAATTCTGCCGTCATAATTATGGTGAAAAGCCATAACTAACATTTTTTTTTTAAATAAATGATCATATAAGTTCAGTCAAGTGAAGTCCGTCTACTTACAGTATTTCAAACCACACATCAGACAAAACTGGCATATACTCAAAATACACTTTGAAGTAATTATGGCTATGCAACATAAATGATGGCAGTATTATAGATGGCAGAAAATGTAGTTTGACGTTGGCAATTTCACGAAAAAGAAAATAATGAAGATAATTCAATTTCTCATATATTTAGGCGGTACGAAGGTCATCTAGTCTGATTGATATAGTATTGTTCATCATATTTTGCTGGCCGGTTGGCATGCAATGTAAGTTCAAAAAAAGTATGGTTAGAAACAACTTTGTCATAGAGATAACATTAAACTAAAAAATAACAACCTCACCTCTTCATACACCGGCAAGTTATTTACACTTAAAAAAATAGATTTCTTATACTTTTGCAAGTCTTTAGATGCATTCTTAACACTCTCTAATGAATCTGCTATTTGAATTGCTTTTAGCTGCATAGACACACTTGATAACACATCTTGTGGCTTTAAATTATGTTTGTTTTGTTGTTTATTATCACTGTAAAGGCCTAGAGGACGTTTTGCATTGTTTTTCTTCAAAATAGACTCAAAGTTTTGTAAAGAGTCACTCATTGTACTTTGAATGCTAAATTGATGTCAATATTGAATTTATATTTACGATGGTACTATTTTATATTGTGGAAGGGTTTTGATACTACGTTTTAGCAAGAATTATTAATTACACCGGGTTTTAAAAATAGTTTTAGCGCGAAAATAGATAAAAACATTTCTATTTACGTCTACTGAACGAATGAATCTGACAGGTATAAACTTACTTCATCTTGCGCTCCATTATAAGCAAATGCTTCAAACTTTAATTGAATTAAAATGTTATATACAAAAACAAAGTACTTTTAGAATTATTCCAAGCACTCTAAGATATTAGTTGTATCACTTTCACTCAAAAAGAAATCATGTAATGAATTTCAATAGTAAAAGTGTTCTGAAACATGATTATTTTTATCTCCAAGATTACGATTACAAAATGAAGAAAAACTAATAAAACACAAAGTTGTTGTGTAGTTCAACCCTTTTCAACTTTTAAACCTGCTGTAGTTTCATTTCAAAGGTTATTTACAGAGGAAAAAAGTCAAATCTTTTCCAGTGTTCTTTTTTTTTAATTTATAGTCTGTATGCAATCGCATCGAAGGATTCGCAGTTTCAGAACGAATGTCAAGCTCCGCTACGGCGTTTGTAATTTTCTGAAAAATTTGCGATAAAAAGTATTTATCGACAAATACTGTGAATTACACATACAAAATTCCAGCCTTTGCATTTCCTTCACCAAAAATGGTAAGTAAAATTGTATTTCCGCTGTATTTTGTTAGTGAAAATGGCGGGTAAATATAGGTTACTTTTTGCAGTCCCACACGATTTTGCTGGTCCAACCGGGGCCCAGGCCTGAGACGAGGACGTATTCCGACTACGAAAGCGTCAATGACTGCATGGAGGGAGTCTGTAAAATATACGAGGAACATCTAAAGAGACGGAATCCAAACACACCAACTATTACTTACGATATATCCCAATTATTTGATTTTATCGATCAGGTAAGCAATTTTCTAAATGTATTTACCTAAATACACTTCCAATAGGTCATATCTATAATTAGAATACATACCGATGGTGATATTTCGAAAGTGTCCAACTGTAGGCAGTCAACTAAAATGCTTTGCAAAGCATTCTCTGTATGGATCAGTTTTCAGTTAAAACATTGTTACTAAAATTGGTATAATATTACAAGAGCTCTTATTAGAATCTTGTCCTGTATTTTTACTATTCCTAGTCCCAGAAGCGCTCATAAGTCTATATTTAGACTCAAAAATCTCTAGTGTGTTCATAGAGCATAGAAAAACATCTACGGTCATTATCAAAAAATTTGGTCAGTGGGTTGTTTTAGGGGCGGACTTAAAATTATCACACAGTAGATATTGTTTTGTCTTTTATACTGATTGTTGACTTTGATTGTATACTGAGGTTCACTGCAAATCATGGTATAGAAAGTATAAATATTCTTTTCTGTACATTGTTATTTCGGTTATATGTCTGGACTAGAAGAAAGACACAGTTGAACGAATAAGCTGTGATTTCTTTCATACTTTATTTGTATTCTCTAACTCCCATACTGCTGTTGCTGCAGAGGGGCTCATGGCTAAGTAATAACAGCCGCACGGATATGTCATCACGGTCCGTGGATGGGGAACAATCTTTACATATTGAGATCCCTCCATGCTTTGGAGAGCGCGTTAAGTAGTTTGTCCCCGCTGACATTTGTGGATCTTTGACAGTTGTTACGGGTTGTCTGAAGCCCGAAAGTCTGACAACCAATCTTACCAAGAGGTATCATATTACCCAGTAAATGGGTTGTGGAAGTCAGATAGGCAGTCGCTCCATGTAAAATACTGGTATTCAGCTGCATCTGGTTAGACTGGAAGTCGACCCCAACGTACTTGGGAAAAGGCTAGGCAAATGAGTATAGGAAGGATGCTGGTGTTGAACAGATTTCCTTTAACGGAGATGTTTATTTTCTTGTCTTTCATTATTTCTTTGTATTTGCCCCATTATCTAGACAATAATACTTATCCTCTTTTTTTTTTCAGCTGGCAGACCTAAGTTGTCTAGTGTACCAGAAATCAACAAACACGTACGCACCATACAACAAAGATTGGATTAAAGAGAAGATTTACGTTCTACTACGCCAAGCAGCAGGTCAGGGCGACTGAGTTTAGTAATAATAATGCGGAGTAGTGGATGCATGGAGTTGTTATGTTTAGGTAATTTAGTTGATCAATATGTATAAGGCACTGCTTGGATTAAAGAGGGACGCAGAGCAGAGGATTTTTTGAGACATACATAAACTGCATTCGCGACTTACTTGCCAAAAATGTCGCCTCTCACCCCTCCGGCCTGCCTGATACACCATCAACCAGCGGTCGAGTCGACGTATCGGAACTTCTGATCCGCTTTGGTTACGTGCTTACGTTAAGTTGACGCCTGTTTGACGGCGAGGCGAAAGGCTATATACGGTGCCGATCCCTTTCCGATTTGATATGTGTGGTGCGTGTGGTGGTGTGGTGTGGTTACGTGTGGTACCTTTAATCCGGCGTAAACTGTTAAAAGGTTAAAAATAATTGGCTTTTACAATGTTTTGAAATTACTGTGGCGGTCACCGCCATTCTAGGGAACTGTAGCTTCAGCGACCTCCAAAAGTGGTTAATTAATTCAATATCATTACAAAACCCTGTGCTTTGCGTTTCGCTTGAATCTATGTAGAGCTTTCGGCTGCGTTTCCACCAGAGATGTGCGAGGATGCGTCGCGAGGTATGTGTGTGAAAGAAACCAATAGCATCGCTTCATTTTCATAGCTTGAACTAACTGAAAACTTGAAACTAACACACATTCCTCGCTACACATCCTCGCTCGTCTCTGGTGGAGACGCAGCCTAACTCAGAGTTCATTCAATGACATTTCAGCCCTCTTACCAAAAGGAATATCTGTTAGAAATGTGTCAAACTCCATGTGCTTACCACTCCAAAATTAATTAGGATGGTGATACTTTAAGACAATGTCATTAGATTAAGTTATTAATGTTTCTTCTTAAGCATTATGATCCGTGAATGTCATACAGAAAACTAAAAAAAAATATAGTGTGTGTTTATGGCCACACGATAGAAGCGAAAACTTACGAAAGGTGCTGTATTACGAAGTATTAATGCCATCATGATTCCAGTGCGAAAAAGGGATGGTGCTCTCGGTCATGTATAACTCCGCTCTCTCCTGCACTGGACTCGTGACGGCATCAAACCGTCATAATACGAGACCTGCATAGGTATTCACAACCACTCGATACGCTTCAAATCAATGTCATCGTAGGAGTCCTCTAAACGCTGTTCACATCTCCAAAACCCGGAAATTTTGTCAGTTTATATCAAATAGACGGCCTCCATTCTTTCGACAGCTGTTTGCTGTCGGGGGCAAGGCAAATCAGGTTATCGAAATATGTCATTTTCGATACGATAGGCTGCCGGATGGTTGTGAATAGCTATGCTGGAGTCGAGTATACCCGATTCAGCGCCGAGTATACCCGAGTCAGCGGCACCGACCCGTGCCGGTTCAGTTTCGTTCACTGTTCAGAAAGAGCGCGAAAAAAAATGTTTTTAGTTGAAAAAAAAAATAATAATTTCAAACTACCCTCTACATACATATTCATACATTTTACCTCTTTATAATATTATTATTATAGATACTTTCTAAGGGTAGTAGGCTAGTCCAGTAGCGGCCCTAGGGCGGTGCGAGCGGTGCCGTCATGGGAGAGGCGCTGAAATCAACCGAAATGTCATGCTACGTCATTCATCGGCGTCATTTTTCGGCTTTATAGTAAGTTACTGACATCAATGACTTGTGCCTGGGGGACTGTCCACCAGGCACCAGTCATTGATGATAGTAACTTACTATAAAGCCGATCGTCCATAAGGAAGCAAGCAACTGCATATATCATAGGAACGTGGTACGGTGGGCTGCATCAATTGGGTACCCCAGTTGTATAAAAATGTTCATACAACTGGGGTACCCAATTGATGCAGCCCACTGTACATAGAGGGACGCCACGTTAAGATTTTGCACCACCTAAAAAAAAATCTAGGGCCGACACTGGGCTAGTCACACGCGCGCACATGCCACACATCGAGGTGAACTACACAACACTAACACTATAGTAACAGATCACACTACTACTACTATAGTACTAGAGATAACACTATAGTAGTAGGCTATTTGGGGGTTCACCGTGAACCCCCAAATAGCCTACTACTATGTATTACAGCGAGGAATCCTGGTATTCTTCGTCATGTGCGCGCGTGTCTATTAGCATGCATTTGTTTATATACGGAGGTGACTTCGAGGTAGCGAGCCAAACCACGACCACGAGGTATCGCAGTGAGACATCTTCGGAAGAATTTTGTGCATTTCTTTCCTCAATAATGTATACAAAAAATAGTCTGAATAACAAACTGTCTTTGAGTATCACCCACTTTGTAAAATATAATTATCTCGAACTTTTGCGTTTAATTTTTCGTTGGAATTTAACAAGACTATCTCAATATTTATTTGTCAAATATTGATTAAATCTAATATTACGTATGACACATGGTCAGAAAATGTTGTTTGAAACTGATCCGTTTTTCACGCACAGTGTTACTACACATGATCAGAAAATTGACAGGTGATCTTCCACATGATCAGAAAATTGACAGGTGATCAAAAACTTTCTGATCAGATGTTTGTGTGCAAATAATAAATGTAAGAATTAAAGTCGTCCATTCTCACCCTCAATAAGTATTGGTCAATTGTAAAATAATATTATTTTTTGTTTATAGAATTGTGCATTTAAATATGTTGAATATTTTTCTGTTAATGTCTAATTAAATGTTTAAAAGTATCATGAACAATTAGACAAACTATCAGATAATATGTAAGGGTTCAGACAGACTGAACAGCGGTCTTTGGTAATATTATTGTGAATAACTATGTTGCGTATATCAATCGTTGCTCGCTACGTCGGCTATAATGTAAAAGGAATTACTTATAAGTAATTTTAATGTCCGGACTGGCGAGAAAAACTTTATGAGATCACTTACCTTGGGTACATTAGAAAACCTACTCCAAGAAAAACATGTAGTTTGCATAATTCGTTGCACTGTTAAACTAGTAAAAATATGTTGAATATTTTTCTGTTACTGTCTAATTAAATGTTTAAAAGTATCATTAACAATTAGACAAACTATCAGATAATATGTAAGGGTTCAGACAGACTGAACAGCGGTCTTTGGTAATATTATTGTGAATAACTATGTTGCGTATATCAATCGTTGCTCGCTACGTCGCGGTCGGCTATAATGTAAAAGGAATTACTTATAAGTAATTTTAATGTCCGGACTGCCGAGAAAAACTTTATGAGATCACTTACCTTGGGTACATTAGAAAACCTACTCCAAGAAAAACATGTAGTTTGCATAATTCGTTGCACTGTTAAACTAGTAATAGTTAGCAATTTCTTTGATATTTTTTTTAAGTGTGTCTTAACCCTAAACTAATCAGAATACTACAAGCGATCATTATATTGAAAAGTGATCAGAAATTTTTGTTTTAGACAAAATTAGTAGTTTATATCATTGTGTGATTATTATTTTTTGGTTCAATGGTAAGTGTACAGACGCCAGCACATCAAGCTACTAAGATCTGTCAAATTTCTTTAATCGATTTCCAACTGTATCGCTAATGCATAAGGTTCAAAGTTGATTGGGATAATTTGACAGATTTGGGTAACTTGATGTGTCTGTACAATGCGTGTAAGTCATTCTTTACTTCCTCATTTCGTTGCTCCAGAATTCTAGATTGTTTAAGATACTAAATAAGTACCTTTTAAGAGTAAAATACCAACTTGGCAATAACATGTTTCATTGTTTTATTTATTTAGATAACCCCATTTTTTTACAGTACGTAGCCGAAAATATGTCAAAGCGACTCGGAACTGGAACCGGTTTCTCATACAGTATTTTTATCTCACGAAGCAACCCGCGGTTTACTTGTGGTAACCAAGTGTACACAAACGTGTGTGTAAGCGCAGCAGCTCTTGAAACCGTCCAATAAAAGTCTGAAGTGCGTGTTCGTTATGTGCGAACGCTACTCCATGCATTCAGAGCGTGTTTGTAGAAATGTATATTTCGTGACCACAAAGTAAAGCGCGCGTCACGCAGACGATGCGTGAGATTTCTTGTTTCCCCCAACCCGTCACATCGCGCCGGCTGCCCGCGCTATGACTTCATTGTCGCTTTTTTTTTTTTCAAGTTCTTTCGGACTTTTTTCCTTTTGTTCGGCTCCTAAAGTGGTATTAACCTTTTGAACGCCAGAGTATAAACGTATCGCCGTACCCCTGACGCCAGGCCACTTTTTTAAACTTTTAAATTATATAAATGAAAACACACAAAAGTAATGATTACATTGTTTATTTCATAATATGATGCGACGTGTATTTTGTCATATATTTGTGACGTTGGCGTTCAGGGTAAGGCTGATTTTAGAGTCGCGCTGACCGCACGCTGACCGTCGGCGCTGACAGCCTCAAACGTATGAACTTCAAGGGAACGTTTTAGAATAACGCGTAGCTATCAGCGCGTGCGTTTCATACGTTTCGGCTGTCAGCGCCGACGGTCAGCGTGCGGTCAGCGCGACTCTAAAATCAGCCTAAGATTTCGTTTGTCACATATACATATGTGACAATGGCGTTCAAAAGGTTAAAATAGCCTAAAGCCTTCCTTAAGAATTGAGCTACCAAATGTAAAAAGATTTTTTTCAAATCCGACGTTTCAGACATTAACACGTTCAAACAACTCTTCAGATTTTTTACTAGCAGCCCGCATAAGTGTCGAATATTTGTCCTTTCCCGAGACTCAAACTATCTCTGTCTAGACCAAAGATCATCTAAATCGGTTCAGCGGTTTAAGCGTAACAGACAAACACACACTTTCGCATTTATAATATTAGTATGGATTTTACACGATGACTTAAAAATGTACCTCTAATAATGAGCCATCTACAAATACAACGATTATCCGATTACTATTCAATATCCGTCCATTTTTTCTGAGTATCCGGTCAAGAAATTGTTCGTATAAAAAAAAAACTTGCTTGAATCGACATAGTTATTTATTTAATAAACCTATTTACATTATATGTTATTATTCACAGTAAACCAGATGAACATTAACAGCTATTAACAAAAAAAACAATTATAATTAAACATTATACTGAAAAAAAGAAGCTCCGGCCCTTCGTGTTTTTTTTACTTTGCTTTTTCAGCCAGTTCAGGATATAAAATAAGTAACAGTAAACAGCCAGAGAAAAAGGGTTATATTATAGTAGCTTTTGCCCCGGCTTCGCCCGCGTGGATTTCAGGAATTCTCCTACGGGAACGTGCTACCGGGACAAACAGTAGTCTATATCGAAATCCGTCCAGAAGTTTAGGCGATTAAAGATTACATACAGACAGAGCAACTTTCGAATTTATAATATTAATATGGAAGTATGGATTATATCTTGATTACTTTTGTAGGCCAAGCACGAACGAGTGTAGTAAACTGAACGTCAATTCGAACGATTTTAAAATTAAAAATACAAGTTTCGCACATAATATTCACTTAGATTTAAGACTTTATTCTTAACTATGGGTGATACTAATTGTGCTTTTTGCAAAAACTTAAACTAAAATGCTATACGATAGTTGTATTTTCGATTTAAAAATCGTTGCTAATTTACATTGTGTTTACCTTCGCCCGTCCTTGCTTGACCTTCCAAACAGGACATTACCTGTCGTTTCCACAAAACTCTGTAGCTTTGACGTTTCAGTATAATGCTTACGATTACGTCTCCAAATAATATTTTCTATAGAATCTAGAAATAGTACAAATATCTTATAAAAATCCCTTTCCAAGTGAAACATTTCAAATTAACCAGATATGACATGTCGCGCGTCATCTTATTGTCGACCGTATGCGTGTGAGCGGAACGACTACTGATACGGTTCGTAGAAAATAGGCATTGCGGGTAAAAATCCTACATTCAACCATATGTACTCTAATTGCGTAACACTATCAATCAATCTGAATCTTTTTGAAAGATATTGCTAATCCATTGCTTTATATGTTCGAAAAATGTGTCAGCTCAACAACGTAAATAACGCAATGAATGTGTTGAACTGTCAAAATGAAAGCCATTCCTACTGTTGGTGTGTTATATATATTACGCCGCTGCTTACAATGGGTGTTTTTATAATTTCTAACGTGACGTTATTATCGTGGACGTCCACGGTATGACGATAACACGGGGAAGTAAAATGTATAGAAATATATGAAGACGCTTTTAAATTTCCGTCAACGATAACGTTATACCGTACACGTATTTCCATAATTTTTATAATCATGGACGGCCATGATATCGTCACGTTAGAAAGTATATAAGCACACATTGAAAGTCACCCCAAAACAGTGACGAAAAGGGGTCCCATGAAAGGTTTCATGAAAAAATACTATCAAAATAAAAACAAAAATATTAGACTTCTCTGATTATTGCCACTTCAAAAATGTAAAATTTCAAAAACATTTGGTAACAATTAACCTATTAGTTAAATAATTTGGTTAAAAATCAGTTTAAAATTATCTAAAACATACAGTAATTCGCATGTTTCTATTATTGAAATTTCGTATATAACATTTATTCTACCGTTTATATTTAGTGATAAATTTTATCATTATTTTCTATCGATTTTGATAAAAGAGTTGGGCAACGTCGGATATTCGACTTTGAACCTAGCCGGATATTCCGTTCAATCAGCATTTTTTAACTAATCGTTTAAAGGACATTTTCATCACAGGTAGGTAGGTGAACTAGTCATGACAGAATATTCATCTTCTTTGGCGAAATATACCGAATATCCGACCGATCAGGCAAGCAGAGCCGAATGCCGAATATTCACATTCAACCCATCTATCAAACCTTTGAAAATATTATACATTTTAATAAACTACTTTTAATTACAAATTTTACCTAAAGGCGCAGTTGACAGACTTCGCAGCGCAATTTTTCGTCAATGGAAAACAAAATTTAATAAACACACACGACGCTATTAAAGTTCTGTCACCACAGGTTGCTTCTCGTAGGCGGATACTTGATCTTAACAAAACTATTTTCGTCAGCAATGACCCTAAAATTTCGAAAAATGGAACTAACGTAACTATACTGTCATATTGATTAAGCCAAATAAAAATGGTAGAATTAAAAATAAAAATATATTCAATTTTGACATCTAACAAATATTTCTATTTATATATTTTTTACACTAACCTATCTTATATCTTAGTAGATAAACAGATAATAAAAACGTTTATTTACATTATTATAACAACTTTTTGTATTCACTATAGTCTGTTCAGAAACTGATGTATTGCATGACATGACTATTAAAGAGCTTTATGCTACGGTGTCCTAGGAAATCAATCCCGTCATAAAAATCTGTCATTTTCACCACTATTTGACATTGGCGCCGATTCTGTTGTTCACAAACTAAACTAAATTTAAGTTCATGCATCTTTTTCTTTCTATTTCATTATGAAAAGGACAGAAGATAAATATTAGTTTAGTCCTGTCAAATTAAGATACTCCATAGAGACCATAGACAACTTTAGACGAGATTAAAAAATTGGTCACTAAAAATACGTCAATTTAGGTACGCCAGGCGCTGACTAATTTGACAGGACTAAACTAATATTTATCTTCTGCCCTTGTCCTAATGAAATAGAAAGAAAAAGATGCGTGAACTTAAATTTAGTTTAGTTTGTGAACAACAGAATCGGCGCCATTAAGTTGTCAAACAACCTTCTGTATTTCGACAGCCATTATTGTGTGAACGTTCACCGCTTAAGAAATCAAAGCTTAACAGAATCAGCCTATGATGTTCCCACTGCTGGGACTCAGGCCTTATCTCTGTGTGAGGTAGTGGGCCATAATTCACCACGCGGGTACCGTGCGGGTTGGTGGATGTCACATATCTTTGTTTGTTTGTTCCTCAGTCATTTTTTAGTGTTTTTTTTAAGACATAAATCTGAAATTATTCGATAATACAGTGTTTGCCATAATCCATAATCAGCCTATAATGTTCCCACTGCTGGGACGAAGGCCTCCTCTCTGTGAGAGGGAATGGGCCGTAATCCACCACGCGGACCCAGTGCGGGTTGGCAGATGTCACATGTCTTCGAATTTTTGGTTCTAGGACATGCCGGTTTCCTCACGATGTTTTCCATCACCGTTTTGAGAGCAGTGGTGATGAAATAATTTACACAAAGTAAAGCGCCTGTCTGGGTTCGAACCTACGACCTATAATTCGTAAGTCGCGGCCGTTACCACTTGGCCACCACTGCTACCCACCACTGCTCTCATACAGTGTTTACCACAACTTATGTGCCAAAAAATGTAAACGTTATATTTAGAAGTCAAACTCAAAGCATATAATTCCATTATACCAATTATAGGCATTTGTCAAGAGTCGGTCAGTCAGAAAAATTAAACTAGTTGCTCATTCCAAAGAGTCACAGGTTCTAATGGAGAAGAACGGGCAAAACACTCCACGGACACTCTTTTAAATCAAAATATTGTATTATTATGTATCACACAAAACATTACAAAATGAACAGACTATAGTAATAATAACTCTATTAAACATTCCAAATTAATACTAAGAGATATCTTTTACGAATAATTTTTACATTATATTTGTCTTTTTTTACTAGATATTGGTTAATTCGATTCCAGTCGAGACCATACACTATTTCTGAATCTGGCAGAACTTTCGGCGTATATTTATTTTTCTAATGTTAGTTATATAATACTCTTATAATATAGGCCAAAACCAATGAGGCCAATGTATAGACGCTTTGATTCGAAAAATAAAGTATTCCATAATACAGACGTCTTTAGATGATACATAAGTTGTCGACATAGCTCGTAGAATAAGCTGAAATGGCTATGGGCCGGCCATATTAGCCGTAGAACCTATGACCGTTGGGGGTAGACGTGTTCTTGAGTGGACACCGCGAATCGGTCGGCAGTAAGACGCCGTCAGGCTATGTGGGGCGAGGATCTTCGCAGGGTGGCTGGTAGCAGCTGGATGAGATTTGCCGAGAATCAAGCTGAATGGCATGCAATTGCACCGGCGGCGGCGCGTGAGACGTTGCCCGGAATGTTACCACTTGATATATTTCATGTTCATACCATATTTTTGTATTGTATGTTTTATTTCTTATTTTGATTGTTGTTTTTATTTTTTAACCAATCGTATGCTGCACTGGCTGACGTAATCACGTCAACGCCGGCTTTCGCTGAAAACCAGAGCTGGGGCTCTGTCTCGTATGGGGTCTTAGCATTATGCTGAGCGATGACCGTTTTGGGTAGATGTGACGCATACTTTATCCCAAATTGTTATTTTGATCTTTTCTGTTTTTATTTTTTTTATTTTTATGTGTCATATTTGCCGCAAATAAACATATTTCTATCATATTTTTTTATTTTCTTTCTTTTCTTTCAATTGGAGAGGCCTATGTCAAATAAAAATAAAAACTTTGAAGAGATTCGGGTTGTATGCGCTCGGAAACTGCCGCAGGTAGAGAGTTCCACTCTTTTCTTCTCATAGTTTGATGGGACTGCAATCCGGCACGACCAGAGAGAGATCAAGCGCAGGACACATGCCGATACTTGCGAGGGACGGGTGTATCACACCTACAACTTCCAAACTCCAGGTTGCTACTGAGAAACTCCTATGGGAAAACCGAATAAAACTTTGCCCGGCATGGGAATCGAATCCGGACCACACGCTCGAGATCAACCTGCCAGTTGGACCAATGGTGGTAGTACTCAATACACAAAGAGCTCGAAACACACTTTTTTTTTCTACGAATCAAAGCATCTACACAATGACGTCATCGCCCAAAACTCCCTTCCTCTGATATGGTAGATAAAACACAAGTCTATTTGCATTAAACTTTGTACCTTATTCCTTCGACAATAAGGTCTATTCCGAATCGCTTGCTTCGCTTGCTTGCATCTTTTTCTTCCTTTTACCTTTGGGGTGCATTTTGTAGACGTGTTTTTGAAGATCTTTTAGTTTTAAATATCTGCAAACAAAAATATAGAATCAATATTGTTGTCAAGGCTCTTACCGCTTCGTTAGACTGCTAAACATGGGGTCTTTGGAGAAACTTTGGAGAATTTGGGGAAACTTTGTATCTTTCCTGTTTAATACGTGTAATTTTAGAAAAAATAAAACAAATTTCACGTTCGTCTGAAAAATACAATCATACACGTTTAGAATAGAATACTCTTTAATACTTGTTTTATACTGTGTATTTTCATATTTAACTATCAAAGGAAAAATCTTGCTTATTTAATATTAATTGAATAGTTCAAAATAAACCGAATAAGTGCAAATTATTGGAAAATAACAAATAGTCTACAATTCAATGTCACTATCACTGGCTTCGTCGTAAACTTCATCCGATTCATGAATAGTAGGTTCGTTTTCATTCGAATGAACAATTTTCAGACTAGTGTTTACAAATATTAGGTAATTTGTTCAATCGATCTACCGTCAAACGGTTACGATCTTTGGTGTGTGTTCTCCCAACCAAAGACCAATTTCACTCACTGGCTGCTGACGACCGTGGATTACTTAATATTCTTACAGCAATAGGAGATATGGGCTTTGAATGACAGAATCTTTGCCACTAGTCGTTAATGCGAAAAATACACCGTATAATACATGTAAAAAAAACTTAAAGTTGCTAAGGAAAGTACAGGGAAAAATACAAGGGCGTTTGAAAGATACATGTATTTTAAATGTCATTTTCAACGCTAGTCCAAACCTAGGAAGGTTTGATCCCCAGGTCGAGTGTTATTAGGGTTTTTCTCCATCTACACTCAACGCTTCCTTCTACTGAGAATTTCCTGAAGAAATCCTTAGTAGAACCCTTGCCTGGTTAGCGGCAATAGGTACAGTATTGTTGTCACACGAAGGGATGCGCGCTTTACTTGTAGTAACCAAGTGTACAAACGCGGAATATGATTCGCGGGCGTAACAAATATTTTTATTTATAGAATTATAATAAGTAATAAAAATATCAATCAATCAATGTCTGTAATTCGTGGATTTGGCAGTCGTTACGGGTAGTCAGAAGCCCGAAAGCTTGACAACCAGTCTTACCAAGGGGTATCGTATTACCAAGTAACTGGGTTGTGGAAGTCAGGTAGGCAGTCGCTCCATGTAAAATACTGGTATCCAGCTGCATCCGGTTAGACTGGAAGCCGACCCCAAAATAGTTGGGAAAAGGCTAGGCAGATGATAGAATAAAATATTATTTTTTTGCTTAAAAACATGGTATAAAAAGATGATGAAAGATGAGAGAATGATGACGATAATCATAAAAATCATCAAAACAACTCTCTAAGTTCATATCCATACTAATATTATAAATGCGAAAGTGTGTCTGTCTGTTACCTCTTCACGCTTAAACCGCTGAACCGATTTAGATGAAATTTTGTATAGAGATAGTTTGAGTCCCGGGAAAGGATACAGGGTAGTTTTTATCCCGATATTCCCACGGGAAACTTATGCGGGTGAAACCGCGGGGCGCTGCTAGTTACCCTATAATTGAATGACTATTTCATGAAATCATGACATTTGAGGTCAATTCCAACTTAAGGAGTTGTATTACTAATTTTGCAACTAAACTATTGCTACCTCTCTCTTGCAAATAAAACAAGATAGAGACGGAATTATGAACTGTCAGACTATAAAGAGTTTTACAAATCTGTGGGGTGATTGCGTAACTCACTAATGGGTTTCTTTTTGATAGTTCAACAACATTCATTGCGCTATTGAAGTTGTTGACCTGAAACATTTTTTGAACATATGAAGCAATGGATAGTGTGTTACGCAGTTGGGAGGCTGATGATTATAATTCAGTAAAGTCATATTTGTTACGGTCGCGAATCATATTTTAATCAGCATACAACCTGACACTAAGGCCTTCATCCCGGGAATCTCGGTCTCAAAAATTTCGAGTCTCAACGATTTTTTGGTATTTTCGAGACTCGAGACTAACATTTTCGGTCACGGGAATAACGAGACTTTTGAGACTTGAAACGCGGGTTACTTTTGTAAAAAAAAAAAAAGAAAATTTTGTAGAAAATTAGGTCCTCTCTGTCTGAAATCACATTAAACGCCCTTTGTTTCTTCCGTGCCCACTACAAAAATGAAAAAACTTCAACAAATAATTTTTTATTTGCGTTAGTTAAACCTTTTGTCCGCCACAGTCATGTATAGATAGATGACAAACCAAAATGTGCCCAGCAAGCACCGCCGGTTCGACTACATGACAGACTTTGGCGGTCAAAAGGCTTTGTTTTGACTGCCTAATTGCAAAGCCTATAAGTAAAAGAAATAAAGAAACCTAGTTTTGAAATAGTCTCAAAAGTCTCGTTTTCCCCGGGAATTTCGAGACCACTTCGAGTCTCGTTTTTTTTATCCCGGGACTCAGTAATGCATCGAGACTGAAACCCCTACCTGACACTGACCTGCAAGTTGCAATAAACGTAAGGAAATTTTAATTTCGCGGGCTACCTTATCCACGTTTCAGTGCTATAAGTAGAATATGCACAACGTGGTCGCTCACAATGGGCCTTATAAGAAGGCTAAAAGTCACCCAAAGGACAATGGAGAGGGCTATGCTTGGAGTTTCCCTGCGTGATCGAATCAGGAATGAGGAGATCCGCAAGAGAACCAAGGTAACCGACATAGCCCGAAGAATTGCCAAACTTAATTGGCAGTGGGCAGGGCACATTGCTCGCAGAACAGATGGCCGATGGGGCCTATAGGTTCTGGAGGGGCGACTGCGTACCGGAGGTCCGACGACCTTGTGAAGACCGCAGGAACCCGTTGGATGCGAGAACCACAGAACCGGTCGAAGTGGAGGTGCTTGGGGGAGGCCTACGTCCAGTAGTGGACGTCTTTCGGCTGAAATGATGATGATGACGATGGGCTACCTTATCGCATCTGGCTTAAGAAAGTCTCGGTTAATTCTACTTACTTGCAAGAGCACTGTTTGCATGGAAACTTAAAGTCCTCAGGGTTCCCGTGGAGCCTCAGCTCGTGCCTGTCCCTGATGGATTCCGTTGAGAAGTTGCGCCGGCAAACACTGCACTGATGGGGCTTCGCTGTGTTGTGGGACTGTTGAGGATAGAAGAATAGTTGTCACACTATCATTATCTGAGCTATCACACTAATATTATAAAGGCGAAAGTTTGTGAGTGTGTGTGTTTATATGTTTGTTACTTCTTCACGCTCAAACGGCTGGACCAATTTCGATAAAATTTTGTATGGAGGTAGCTGACACCCTGGATTAACATATAGGCTACTTTTTATCCCGATATTCCCACGGGATCGACATTTACGCGGGTGAAACCGCATGGCGCAGCTAGTATGCCATAAATTTAAACTTACCACTTTCAAATGTCTCTTAAGACTAGAATTGGTTCCGAAGCTGGTGTTACAGATGTCACATGTGTAAGGTCTCTCGTTACGATGTGTTCTTTCATGTACCTGAAATGACGATAAGTACATATTTTGTAGCAGTTAGTTATGATCAAGAAGATGGTAATATGAAAAATAAAGGGCAGATCGTCACGGCAGTCACAAGTCAAAAAAAGTCACAAGAACAGTGACTTTTATACAAATAATATACATGGTTATTGGTAAAACATTAACAACCTCTTAAGAGGTCATTGTACTCATCATTATGAACAACTTTTACTATGGGACCAAACCAGAAATCACGAAAAAAAAATCAGCTGTCCCCTATATTTTGACGATATACGAACATAAATGTATGGAACAACTCGCGGGCGAAGCCGCGGGCGGAAGCTAGTATTATATTATTATAATAAGTAATTTCAAATTTGTTTCTGGAATGACAGTGCATCTACGAGGCCTCTGGTTTTATAGATGTCTTTAGAGGTATCAAGAACAGGATGGAAAGTTCCTCATCCTCTATAGAAAAGGAAGAATCCTCCGAATAGACGGGTGATTTCTCAATGGTTGGTGTCAGGATGTTGTATGTATTTGAATCACGCGGATAACTCTGCTTGCGCGATGCAGGATTTTACGTGACGTCAGTCAGTGTGATGTAGTTCGCGTGTGGCGTCGTAGATGTCTCCACATGTATAAAGGAGGCAGTGAGTACTTACCATAAGGTCGGTTAAATACTTCTTTGCTAATCCATAACTTTATGTTATAATCTCACCTGTAAACTATACGACTCAAAGAACCCTTTCCCGCAGTAAGTACACCTATATGTGGCGCCGCGCAACATTCGCTCGTGGGTTTTCATATGCATCTTCAGGAGAGCTTGCGAACCGAACTTTTTGGGGCAGTCTGTGCAGGCGTGAACTTTTTCCTGTTGTCAAAATTAATAAAAATAAATAGGAGAACAGAGACAGAAAGTGGAGACTTCCTTACGACGAAATTTTTTTTCTTTGTGCTTGCTTATACTAAAGGGAGTTGTCTGTGTGGTGCCGGACTTAAAGAATAGCACCACCCCTTACTTCCCGTGGGTGTCGTAAAAGGCGACTAAGGGGCGTACCGGAGAATGGGCAGCAGCGTTCTCTATGCATTCCACCACCATACCATACTGCGATCGCCAACCCGCCTGCCAAGCGTGGCGATTATGGCAAACCCCCCCCTTTTGGGGGAGGCCTATGTCCAGCAGTGGACGTCTTTCGGCTGAAATGGTGATGATGATGATGATACTAAAGGGAGATAACATAACATAATCAGCCTATAACGTTCCCACTGCTGGGACACAGGCCTCCTCTCGGTGAGAGGGAGTGGGCCATAATCCACCACGCGGGCCCAGTGCGGGTTGGCAGATGTCACATATTAAGGGACATAAATAACATTGTTTTTTATCTCGCATTATGAAAATGTAGTGAGCAGTAGCCAATGAGCTGGAGAGACGTTGTTACCTCTTTCTCTAAACAATAGAAACCGGCCCTGCTCTGATACCTTTTTAACCGACTTCTAGGGGTTAGCCTTGTGGCTAACAATTTAATTCTCTTTGATTCTCGGAAAAAGAAATGGTTTAAAATTTCAAACAGATTTACGCACTTGAAGACCGTAAAACTAAAAATCTATTATTCTAACTTATTTTTATTATATGATAAAGTGATTGATACTAGTAGTAGTTATATAATAATAAAATATATGAAGAATATCCAATTTACTAAAGCTGAAGTGAAATGGATTGATGATTTGGTCGGATACTGTATATTCGGTAAAGATAAGTAAGGATTGCTGAATATCCGGCTACCGGTCACTCGGAAACCGGACGGATAGTAGTAAAAATTCAGCGGGATTATTAAATGCAAGTTTAATATAACATAGTCTGCTGCTTCAAGAGCTGTATTTAATTACTTGATAACAAAGATCAAAATAGCATACAACTGGCCATTTTACGAAAAAAAAAACAAATCTATCGCTGATGACGGCTTGAATGTCTTCTTGCGGTATTGACTAAACGACGAAATAATTTATATTACGAAGAAAAATACTGAGTCAGCAAAGCAGATTCTATCGTGCAATGAGCAGACAAAAATAGCCCTCAAAGTGATGAACATATTTCTGGATGTGACTGTACTTACCAAGTGCGTATCAGAGTGCTTAGCCAGTGAGTGTGAGTACTTGAACCTTTTTGGACAGTCGCTACACTGGTAGCCGAACCCTGAGTCCGCCGAGTGAGTCGCCAAGTGCGTTCGAAGAGCCGTCCAGCTTGATATTACTTTGTGACAAATCTTGCATTCTCTTATGCGAGTGGGGTGTGTTCTGAAAAGGAATTAAGGTGGATGTTGCGATGGGCCGTCCATACATTTTTCTTGGGGATTGTACGCTAAACACAGACACACTTTGTTGAAAACGAATCATTTTATCACTTTTCTATAATGAAATGTCCCCGCGATCGACCTTTTTAGGAAATAACTTACATTATTTACTGAGGAAAACGATCGCGAAATCCAGACGAAATTTGACAGTTGCGCCACTAGTGTGCGTGAGTTTTGACAAGCAAACTCATTCGCTATGATTGCTATAGTTTAGAGGCGAGAACTCTAGATGGCGTAAACGCGTTATTATAATTCTGTTAAATCAATATCATACGTAATAAGTGATTGATTTATTTCCTTTCCTACCTTTCATGAACAGATTCACAAAAAAAAACGTTATAATCAATAACCTGACCTGACGACCTTACCAACGTAAACAACTTTATTACATAATATTGTTTTGTGGCAACATAAATATCATTATTCGTAGATAGGATTTATTAGAATGGGTAGTTGAGACCGCGAAATACAAATTTTCTTACGTTTTTTGCCACTAATTGGTGGTAGAAATCTAACTTAGAAAGATGTATTAATGATTCTAATGATTATAATTCTGTAAATATGTACCTGTTATTGTCGCGAATCATATTTTGATCAAGATACAACCTGACACTGACCTGCAAATTGCAAAAAACGTAAGGAAATTTGAATTTCGCGGTCTATGACTATCCATTCATCTTATGCGACGCGCGACGTTGCCGTCCCACCCGAGTTGTGTTCGCAACCTTGAACAACATTGAAAGAATTCCGAAGAAAACGGGCGCCACCATGTTGCCACTCTTACGCCGTAGCGACATGCATGATATAAATATAATTTTGGGGCTTGCTTGTATGCAATAGTATTGCACACGGATTTTCTTGCGTGTTATTTTATTTTGTATGCTTTGCATTTTCATTGATTCAAATTGCAATATTTCTAGTATTGCAATTATTTGTAGGTATAGTAACTAATAATTATTCAATTTTAAAAGTAAGTAGGTAAGTAAGTACCTATCTTTCGGCGGTTTTAGAAACAGCAAGTTGGCCCGTGATTTTAGACGCTGAAATCCCGTCACAATACTAATTACTTACATGTCTCAATTACATAAGTACAAAGTCAGTGGTTATGTGTTTTTACCTACTTATATTTTTTGGTCAACAATACATTAAATAAGTAAGTACACAATATTATAATTCGGTAACCCAACGAGTTTGCAAACATTTGCAAAATCGAATGTACCTGTAAAATAGAATACCTTTTACGCATATTGTCAGTTTCAGACAAACAAACATTATTTTTAGTTTGATAGTTATGTCGCATCTAGCGGGGCGGCGCGGGCGGTCTAAGTACTTGCGCCGGCGCCTCGTACAATAGCTGGACGTGCGTTCAGAACACATTATATTGTAATCTTTGGTTCAGAACTTTGACTTTTGAAATCATTGATTCAGAAACAAACAAATGATTGAGTTACTTACATCAAACGTGATTTATTATTGTATTTAAACATCTAATATGTTTTTTTTTCTTATTCATCGACTAATATTCTACCAGGAATTTATATAAAGATAAGTAACATTTTACTTTTAAGTTTCTATTTTCTGTACCTAATGATTTCGGAACGTAACCTTGTCATAAATCGTATCTTATTCAATATCATCTGTACTGTACGCTGTACCTGTAATAATAATAATCTAATAGTAGGTAGCAATTCTTTTCTAGTAGAAAGAATGCTTGAATACAAATCAAATAATTTATTTGCATAATACATGTGAAAAAGGTGTTACAGGTATAAAATACGACTAGGAAATTCTGAGATCTCATTGTACGGTTGTGAAATTCGATAGTATTAAATTTTATTCAAATACTGAGTTTATAGAAGTATTGTACTATTTTCTTGTTTTTCTATTTCAGATTTCTCTAATCCTGAAACTGATTAATTTCAATGGATAGGAGTATATTATGTGTTCTGTGATTTCAATTGACTGTGGAAACTGTTCCAAAGAAATGTTTATCTGCGATATCTTCGTATCGCATTGTGGACCTGAAGAATGTAATTGAATGGGCGGCATTCCAATTGGAAAGATCGAAATATGTGTGAATCTTCACAAATTGAATTTGTTAGTGAGATGAGAAGTGAATTAATTTTCAAGTGCACTATGTCTGGTAATTGCGTGGAAGCACTACGGAGAGCAGTAATAAAATAAATACTGCATTTTTGTGGGCAACTGCGACTGCTGGTAGCTATTACACTCAATCAGCTCACTTTACAAGTCTCATGAATATTCCAATAATGTCGCCAAATAAATGACTAAATTTCGTCGTGTTGAAAAAAAATTAGGCAGTGTGTGGTTTGAACATTTGTCAGAGGAAATTAAAACTGCTGGTGAACAAGAAAGGTCAGTTGCTATTCAAAAAGGTCATGTATCTTCAGACGGTGTTCCATATGTTACTGTATGTAGTTGGATGATGGCTGAAAAGGTCATATGGCTACAACTTTGATTCATGTTCTTGTATGGTAAGTTAATGTATTACCAAACACACATACATAAACATATACCTTCTTCTCATGGGGGTAGGCAGAAACTACAGAACGCCACCTGCTAAGATACCTTACATACCTACTCCGTTACTAAACACATATTTGGTTCTGTATGAACTTTTTACTATGTGCAATATTTACAAGTGTTGCTTTTCCTTTTCAGGCCTGCATTGTTGGTAAAGAAACTAAGAAATGTCTATTTCTTGGTGTTCAAAACAAATATTGTTATACGTGTCAATATTATGAAAAAAGGAGACATGGACATGAAAGCACATAATTGTTGCAAAAATTTTACTGGACAGCCTACAGCAATGGTGTCACTAATTATTGTGGAAGGCTTTCAAAAGACTGAAGAAATGCATCAACTTCCCTATTTGAGTTTTATTGGATACGGAGACTCCTCTGTTTGCAAACTTGAAAGAGAAAGTGTCATATAGGAACTTTGGTCTGAGATGGAAACATAATCAAAAAAAATTAACGCAAGAATCATGTAATCAAAAACTATACGAGGGCACAGGTCGAGGGTCGAGGGCGAGGGGGAACTATACAAGGTAAATAAATAAATCAAATTTGTATTGACATCTCAAGACCAGTGAAGCATATTCTGTATTCATATTTGTACTTTTTTTAGATGTTTGCCAACACTAAGCTCCCACTTTACGGGCGAAATATTTTGAAGCCAAACGTGATGAAGGTTACACTAGTGGCATGGAAAATTATATTTCATTGATATTTTCTAGTAAAAACATATTCTATTTTCAGGATGATCGCTTGCTACTGGACACAAATGGTATGGAACTGTATGGAAAAAGCAGACCACACCCAGGGACACATTAAAAAAAATACATAAATCGAAAGGAACAAAGTTGTATTCTGCCAGAAATCATATTGAGACATGGTCAAAAAAATGCTAAATGTGTAGATTTGAATGGTATGTATACACGGCTAGATATCAAGTTATACATTTCCAGTATAAGCTGACCTCCCATTATATGGAAATCTTATACAATGCGAGATCAGCTTATACTGGAAATGTATAGCTGGTTAATTATGTAGCCGAGTGTACCAGTATATACTGGCACACAAGGCAATTTTTTTAACTTCATAAATTGTATCAATTTCAATGTCTAAAATATATTATTATGTTTTTCTAGTGAAAAATCGTCCATCAACATCAGTTGGAAATTCGAGCAAATAGTAAAGTTTAATTTTAATTTTAGAGCAGCTTTGGAGATTGATATGAATATGAATGAATAGGAAATAATATTTGTCCAAAGTAACATAATTATATACTAAGTAAAGTTATTTTTCTTTGCAGCAGCCTTGTAGCAGTGGACAAAAAGACTCACGGCACATGGTGAAATCATCAAGTCAAACGATTTTTGTTATATTGTATTTTTGTAGTAGTTTGTTTAGAATCGACACTATAATATATTACTTTTTATTTGTATTTTACTATAAAATCAAGAGGCTTATTTTTGTAGTAGTTTGTTTATAATCAACATTATCATTGTATATTACTTTTTATTTGTATTTACTATAAAATGAAAAGGTGAAATAATACTTTATTATGTAAGATAACCACCTGGTGAACTCAATAAGCTGGTCTTTAGATTTTTATTTTTCTAAAAACTGATAAGAGGGCTTTGACATTATAAAATATTTTTTCACCTACCTGGGTAGATGTAATCGCATACTAAATTGTATTTTTTTGATTTGTTGTTATCTTTTGTTTTTTTCTTGTGTATGTTGTGTAATATCTGTAATTATTGTAATAATTGATTATGCTATAAATTTAATCATGTGTCAGGCTTCATTTGTGTCACTTCAAATACTTTTATTTGATAATTAATTACGGTGTAAGGTATTCTAATAAAACTATCTTTATAAACTGTGTAGACTGAAGTTTTTGTAACTGAACAGACAGCTGTGCTGCTGGGAGTTTGTTGCGCCACTTCTTTCCAGGTAAAGCTCTAGGAAGTGGTGAAGAGCGGGCGTTTTGGGGGACTGTCTTATTGTAATTTTGACATTCGAAAAGTGCTGATTCTCAGCCTAGTTTGATTATTAAATGATTTTATATAAATGCTTGACTTTTATTATCCTATCATCATACTCATGCGTTTTCCCCATGGGGGTAGGTAGAAACTACAGAACGCCACCTGCTACGATACCTTACATACTCCCTTTGTCTCGTTTACGTTCATAAATCTTGTCATACACGCACGCTGGTTGCGAGTACTACGCACAGGCACAGTATTCTCAAGAAACTCATTTCATTTTTATATAAATATCGTAGCAGGCGGCGCATTTTTTAAATACACGCCATCTAGTGGTCTATTCTTATAAACGTATGGAAGTACTCGCTTACGTCTGTGTGTGTAAACGACCTGTATTCAATGGCAGATTTTATCTAACAGTTATGTGTCGAATTGGGTGGATTTTGAGGCAATGTTATGACCAAATTCAATAAAGTGTAATGTCCGATAACCGCGTCCACTACTTTTACGACTTAATAATGTGCCAATTACACATAAAACAAAATAAACTAAAAATGTTGACTTCAGCGCCATCTAGCGGGAAAATGTCCAAGAGCAGATCGTATGATGCTCCTTAAGGTATGGTTTTCAAAAAAAAAAACATAAGTAATTACTTATTAAAATTTGTTTGAAAACTTTGTATTCTGAAACTAATTAAAATAAAAAGACACACGTGCCTTAGTAAGCCAGATTTGTTGCGATACACATTTTAGTTATTCCAAATCAGGTGAATTTTAGGTTGTTTGTTTATTTATTTATAAAAGTTTACAGTTATCTCATAACGATTAGTGAGCGTAGATGTCATGGTTGGCGTAGTGACTGAGCGTTTGACTCCTGTGCCACAAAATACAGACAGTATAGAAGACAATCTACATACAAAGTGCGCTCGAGCAACGCACACATAGACACCGCTCACGGACAACGATATCTCAGACGGGTTGGGAGTAGTGCGAGCGCGCGTGTCATCCGCTTGAGACACGCGGCTGTGAAGTGCAAAAATGGAGCAACAAAAAAATGCCTGTCTAAGCCCGATTTATATAATAGTTTCCTATTTTGAATCAGTATAAACAAAGTAACTTTTTTGTAAGGTAAATTCATGCCAACTATTACGTAAGTTGAAAACATGATTTTTTGTTGGTGTAGATATTGTGTTGTTTTTAGTGTCATTTGATAGGTTTAGGTCTGAAACGGATAGGGCAAAATTTGTTTTTGTTCTGTAAACTTTTTGCATTGTAATACTATGTTTATTGTTTTGTTTTAATATTTTAGAATAAGCTCAACAATAAATCAAACAACTAGATCCGAGTGCCACTACCACGATAGTTTTTGGTGCATAAGCCAAAGTTGACAACCATAGCGCGACCGCCGAGCGTAGGTATGAAAAGTGAAGTACATACACGTGATTGACTTCGGTACTATCTGTATTTTGTGCCCGTGCTGTGTCGCATGTTTGATTCCCGGTCGAAATTATTATTTGTATGACCGACAGACAGTTGTTCTGGGTCTACCTTTTAGTGTACCGTACGTCATGATCAAATTAAATGAACTGGCGTAAATTCACAGTTTTACCATAATCGATACCTGCAGTCTGTAAATTTTCGTTAGTTAATTTAATTTGACCTTGTATAAACGTCACAATACGGAAGAAAATCCTAGTGACAAAATATCTATTTGCTGTAAAATATTTTAATGAACTCACCTTTGCCTATGATTCTTCAAGCTCCCCTTAGCACTGAACACCTTATCACAATCTTTACAAGGAAACACCTTCCCGTCCACCTTAATATCCGTTACCTCTTTAGAGTTCATTCGCTCTATAATCTTCGCCTCTTTTCGTTCAAACCTCTGTTGTTCTCTTACTTTTGCGGTCTCCATTCTTTTAATGTTCGTTAGGCCGAATGTATGCCATTTATTGTGGATTATAAATCTTTTTGGGTGTTTGAAGAGGAGTGCGCAGTGCGGACATTCGAATACTCCTTCTGGTTTTATGTCTGTAATTATGATGAATTGATTTTTAAATAATGAAAAATCAATATAAAATAGACATGTAGTCAGAAGGAGCGAGCCTATTGCTACAGTTCTGAACCAAGAGCTGTTATAATACTGTCTAAGATGGGAATTGAACCCAGAACCTCACAATCACAAAAGCTTTGCATGCTACGGTTAGACCAATGTGTGCTTTTATAATTCCTAACGTGACAATATCATCGTTGACGTCCACGGCACCACAATAACATAGGTAAGTTAAATGTATGTAAATTTCTGTCCACAATAACAATATAACGTGCACTTAATCCATGCATTTTATGGAGGATATTGGGGTTTTTTCTTGTTTAATACATGATCAACATGTACAGTCAGTTATAGCAATTAACTGACCCACCTTTGCATAAATGGTTGAGATTTTTTAGAATACAAATTAATAGAATTTTATAATTCTTTTATATTTTATTTATTTGAGCAATATAAATAAAATATAAAAGAATTATAAAAATTCTATTGATTCGTATTTTTAAAATCTCAACCATTTATGCGAAAGGTGGGTCAGCTATTTGCTACAACTGACTGTACTTAGCTAGAAATAAAAATCATAATACCTAATACTTATTCTATAGGCAGAATGGGTTTTGAATTGGATGGCCGGATATTAGATATCCTGCTCAATATCCGGCCGGATACTCTTTAAGTAGCTAGAAATAAAAACAATAATTACCATTTTTATAAGAAGTAACAGCTTCGTCAACACTACAGTCGCCTTCAATAATTCTATAGTTCATATGTTCGTCCCTCTCAAACCCATGACAGTCTTTCAAGAAAGGCGTATAGCACTCCGAGTCTGCCCAACTTGCTTTCTCAACCTTTATAACAATACTATTGTCGGTTGTCACTTCTGCATCCTCTCTAATGAAGTGTTGCGTTATTCCTATAGGTTTTACCTCTTCATCTTCCGATGAAATGTCATTTTCTGCTTTTCGTTTGTCTCTACTGTCAGTGTCTGTTGGATTTGGTTCATCATTGTCCTTATTTGAAGCGTCAATTGTTACGTGTGGTGAAGGTTCTGCTAGTGGATCAGTATTTGAGTCCTGGATGTTTGTTGACATTTTTGTTACACTTTCAACAGTCATATCTGACGGTAAGTCCATTTTTGTGGTGTTTGGTACCATAGGAATAATTTCTGGTACTTCTTTGGGCTTATTGGATGAGTGAATTAAAATATCTTCAATTAATTTGACGGTGTTTTCGATGTTTTTCCGTCTAGTGCTGTTTATTTGGAGTTTTTCTTGAGTTTTCATGCTTAAATCTAGATTGTGTTGGGTTTCTTCATACATATTGTTGTGTAAGAAGTCGATGTTCCCGCCAATTTGTTTGTTGTACAGTTTATTTGGTATTTGAGGTATATTCAAAGGCATTTTTCGCATATTCTGGTCTTTAAAGTGTTCCTGCCTCGCTGACTCAATTATTCTCTTATCATAAGCATAATTCATCATATTAGCGTTATGCTCGTTCTGTATATTCAAATTCATAGGAAACATACCGTTTGGGAATGGTAATTCGTTCATATTATTTGCATTTTGATTCATATAAGATTGTTGGAAACCCAATTGTTGATAGCTGGGAAATTGACCCATTTGTGGCGGCATACCTATTGGAGAATGGTTGTAATGTGCATAGTCCGGTAGGTTGTAGTGCCCGCTAGGCACTGGGACGCCTTGGTGGGCTATTTTGCCCAAATTATTAATGTTATGAGTGATATTCATATGACCACTCATTGGTGTCATATTAACGGGCGTTCCCATGTTAATTGGCGCCTCGTTCGGACCATAATGCCCTGTGTTGTGCAACATAGTTGCCGTAGTATCAAACTTTGTTCACTTTTCACGTTTTGCCGTTACATTTTAATGTCGAAAACACTAAACAAATAAAGCTAATGTAAGCCATTTTGTCTTTTTGACATTTCAATGTCCACCCAAAAACCGATAAATCGAAAAATTGGCACAGATAAGATTTAAATAACCCTGGAACAAAAACCGTAACTGCACCATTTTTCAAAGGCAGTAAAAATAATAATTTAAACTTAAGTTTATTATTTTCGTAGTGTACCTAAAATATTTTGCATGTAAATCTTTCATGAAATTAAACTTACGATTCAGATTGATTGTTTTCCTTAGACAAAGAAAAGTATAGACGGCGGGTATCTCCATTTCATTTCCACAAGGAAGGGATAAAGTATTGGAGTTATTAGGTAACAGAAAAGGATAAAGCTATACTATTTCCGTCTCTCAGTGCGTGCCAGTTTTTTCAAGGCTACTTATGTAGCCTATGTTAGTTATGTTAGTAGTTTGTCTCATGTGTGGCCACGCTACCCGATGCTCTATAGCTTTCTTACTCTAAGTCTGTTGTTTTCAATAAAAAGTTTCAGCAAGGAAGGAATCTTCTAAAAAGCTGACCCATATCACCGCCAGATGGCTGTCTGATCAATATAAAGAGTTATTCCATTATAAACTTCTGTGGGTAAAAATTTTATTGTATTATTTGGGCAACATCAAACATGTTTACAGACAATGATTTCAGACTTTACTACATTGGCTTAAAGTTTAGTTTCGTACTGCTACTGCCATTTTATTTTCTGTCGTAACTCGTAACAAAGAATAAATGTGTCTCGTTCTCATTCTCATTCGTCTTGTTGAATGTTGTTCACTTCACTTGTTCGCTCTTTCATTCATTATTTATTTTCCGATGGCGATGGTTGTGTTGTTTAGTTCGAATCTCGATTTGTAATCAAAATAGTACATTTGGAACAGTTTTAGTGTATTTTTTTTTTATAAAAAACTGTGAATATGGCGCTGAGAGCCTTTGCCGAAGAATATTTTCGCTCTATGAACCCCTTAGCTGCGAAAATCCATGAGGATATTGTTGATGCAAGAACTTCTTACGAAAATATATGGGAAACGCTAACGGAAAAAGAAAAGGTAGAAAAAACACTTCCTTGACACCTAATCAACTACTTAATAACCATTTTTGTTAAGTAATAAGTGAGGAAAATCGACAAATAGAGTCTTACAATACTTGCATGTTATTTAATTTAGTGTACAATTTCTATGAATGAATCATAGCTTAATAAGCGACAGGCAACGGTAATTGCCCTCTTATGCCTAATTATCTTATCCTCTGGTTATTAATTAATTGAATAATTACTAACATTAAATAATGAAACCTATACTTTGAGAAAATATTGTTGTCAACATGTTTGAAAACACAAATAGACAAACCAAAATAAAAATGGATGAGTAGGACATAGACTAATATATATTATAGTAGGATTAAAACGGTTATTTTTGTATTTTAGCTACGGTTTATTTGCCTGAATATCATTGAATAAGTGATATTAATAGAAACTGCCTTTATAGTATGCCGCTAAGCCAAACAGAGTCAACTATTTTAAAGTATTAGGTAAATAAATGTCTTCTAATATATGATTATGTACTGATATTAAATTTTCTCTATCCAGTCATTTATTCAAAAATAGTATAGTTTTAAATAGGTACTTACTTAAAAATCATACACAGTCTTCCAATTCATATTGAGATACAAATTACATAATAATAAGGTATTTTATTTCTGTTACCAAGTTATTTGCGCCCTTGCAAAAAAGTATTCAAAATATATGTTCTGTTATAATTATTACAGGACTCTGTTATATTTTATTTAAAGTGAATAAATAATCCTAGTCATCATCTGCCTAGCCTTTTTCCCAATATATTGGGGTCGGCTTCCAGTATAATCGGGTACAGCTGAATACCAGTATTTTACATGGAGCAACTACCTATCTGACCTCCACAACTCAGTTACTGGGTAAAATGATACCTCTGAGTAAGACTGGTTGTTAGACTTTTGGGCTACTGACGTCCCATAACAACAGTCAAAGATCTACGAATGACAGCCGGAACCGACGGCTTAACGTGCTTTCTGAGGCCCGGAGGGGTCTTGGTATGTGAAGATGGTCACCCATCCCCGACCAACCGCGGAAAGCGTGGCTTAACCTGTTCGATCGACCTGTGCGGCTGTTATTACTTAGCCTATTGAATAATAAATTAATGATTCACTACAGAACAGTAAAACAGGAGAAACTCCATCTGTCTGTCTGTATGTTACCTTTTCACGCCTTAACCACTGGACAGATTTCGATAAAATTTGGCAGAGAGATAGATTACATCCCGGGGAAGGACATAGGATAGTTTTTATCGACGTACCTCGCGGGCGAAGTCACGGGTGGAATATAGTTTAACATAAAGTGATCACATCCATAGCAAAACAACTATAGTTAACATTATCAATAACACATAATATCACGACTGTGCTCCCCAAAGGATTAGGCAGAGCTGTATCTATAGGACAGCATATTTCGCAAGTTATGTTTAAGTCCCACATGACAGGGGGCAATTAAATTTTCTAAGAGTTTAATTATTAGTATGGAAAATAAAGCGATGGGTCTATATCAGGGTTGGCCAACTTGGTTAGACCCAAGATCTACTGTTCACTGATGACAGCCTGTGCGATCTGCCAATTACACACTTCTTGAAATCCTATATGAAACAGCATAGGTCAGTACACAATTATCTAGTATATTTTATTTAATAAAATAAAAAATACTAAATAATTGTGTAGAGGGAAAATATAAAACTGAAAATTATTCTTAGTAACTACTTATTTATATTAATGTGAGCGTTCTTTCGCTAGATTGGCAAAATCAGGTTTGTAGTTTGAAATATTTTTTGCCTTGCCACGATCGACTGGACTAATAGTCGACCGGTTGGCCACCCCTGGTCTATATGAACAATGATCATTAGAATCTTTGCCAGGTTTTTAGAACCTACCACAAAGTGCAAAATCGATGGCCCGCCGCTGCGCTGCCGTCTATACGCGACACTGGCATAATAGTCGAAGTGGACATCGGCTCAATTGCCACAAAAAAAAAAAAAACTATTGAGTCTACTGCCATCAACCGGGCACAAATCAATACTCCGAGCTGCTACGGAGAAACCAGTCAGTGGGTCGTCTTAGGGGCGGAGTTTTAGGAGTTGGAGTACTAGCTTAGGGGCACTCATCATTTCAGCCGAAAGACGTCCACTGCTGGACATAGGCCTCCCCCAAAAAGGGGGGGGGGGGGTTGCCATAATCGCCAAGCTTGGCAGGCGGGTTGGCGATCGCAGTGGTGGGAATGCATATAATGCAATACGCCCCTTAGTTGCCTTTTACGACACCCACGGGAAGTATGGGGTGGTGCTATTCTTTAATTCCGGCAACACACAGACTTTAGGGGCACTATGAGTAGCAAATTCAATTCAATTCCTTTATTTCGATCAACAGTTGAAGCTGGAAGCCGACCCCAACATAGTTGGGAAAAGGCTAGGCAGATGATATTTCGATCAACAGTTGGATCATACAATACAATAGCATTAGGTACGGTACATTGTATAAAAATAAAATATAGAAAAAAAAAAACAAAAAGAAGACAAAACACAACACACAACTTCATTATTACTTACAAATTAAACTGGCAAAGTCAACAAATTGTAACAAAAAAATTTGAAATAATCATAAATGTTACATAATTTAAAATAAGCAAAGATAAAAAAATATTATAGGTAAGAAAAAAAAATTTTTTGGTACGAGTCATTTTTCCTGAAAAAATGTTTTGCGGAAATCTGAAAATTTTATTGCAGTTTCGGGTTAACCTTGACTATAGAAACTATTTAGGTTCTGAGAAGCATGGCCCTACGACGCACCGTTTCCGAATTATGGGCCTCCGACTTTTATTTTATATAAAACACTATATTTCCAAAATGGTAGCTCGGATGAAAATCTTTTCTGGTAAGAAATTGTTGCTCTAGTCGAAAACCATAAGGTGATGTAAAAAAACCCGCGAACTATTGAGAGAAAAAAATAGAGTTTTTCTAAAACCCAATAACTCTTTGTCCGACGTGGGAATGGAACCCTGGAAATCGTGATCATCCATTAAAAAAATATCCAGTTAACATTATTTTTTTTTGTTTTCAGACTGAAATTATAAACGAATCTCTAATAAATCCAGATATTTCACTGAAATATGCGTTATTAGATACACTAGACTTCGACATAAACGACCCACCGGTCCGCAAAGATGACTTAATGTCTTTCTTTGGACGAGAACACGGACAAAAACTGATTCAGGACGAGAATACCTCATACAAAGACGAACACAGTAGTCCATTTCTATATCAAACGAAAAGCCAGCTGAATCTATGTATTTTAAGTGACTGCAGAGCTCCTAAGGAAGTCAAACCCACGTCACCACCACCAGTAATGTCTGAGCTTGCGTTATCACACTCAAAAGTGGTATCCGAACTGAAGAACGCTTTAAAATCGCATGATGTCCTACGCAGCACGTACAAGGAGGGTCCTGATAGAGAGGTTACATCTCCAGGATTCATCAGCAAGTTCATAGGCAATTTTAAAAGCAAAGATGAGGAACGGGAATGTTTGGTTTCGCTCGGTCCTCAAACGCAGATTGTGGCGTCGTCAGAGAACTTCTTTAGGACTAATTTCAAGAGTCCGCAGGCGGAGAATAAGTATGAAAAGGATTATAGAAGCAGTGTTGTTAAATCTAATAGTGGTGAGTTGTTTTTTTTGTTTTTTGTTACGTCATCATCATTCTCCTGCCCTTATCCCAATTTATTTGGGGTCGGCGCAACATGTCTTTTTCTTCCATACTTCTCTATTAATCGTCATCTCGGTAGTCACCCCCTTTCTAACCATATCATCATTCATACATTCCATCCATCGTTTCTTTGGTCTTCCCCTACTCTTATAGCCATCGACGTCCATACTCAAAACTCTCCTCACGACATTTTCCTCATTTCTACGTAACACATGCCCATACCATGACAACCGATTCCCACGCAACTTTTCAGTTACCGGTGCCACTTTCAAACTTCCTCTTATGTACTCATTTCTTATTCTATCCATTCGTGTAACACCACACATCCCTCTTAGCATTCTCATCTCTGCTGCATGCAATTGCCTTTCATTCATCCCTTTTGTGGCCCAACATTCTGATCCATACAAGACAGCAGGTCTAATCATCGTTTCAGCCGATAGACGTCCACTGCTGGACATAGGCCTCCCCCAATTTTGGGGGGGTTTGCCATAATCGCCACGCTTGGCAGGCGGGTTGGCGATCGCAGTATGGTATGATGGTGGAATGCATAGAGAACGCTGCTGCCCATTCTCCGGTACGACCCTTAGTCGCCTTTTACGACACCCTCGGGAAGTAAGGGGTGGTGGTATTCTTTAAGTCCGGCACCACACAGACACGGTCTAATCATGGTTTTATATATCTTCCCCTTAAGTTTAAGGGTTTTTTGTTACGTGTTATGAGGAAATGTGGGTTGGTCGTTTTTCCATAGAAACGATCTTACCAGTTTCCTTTCTGGTTAATGACCATAAAGCAATGATTTTTTTACATAATAATAAATATTAACTACTTATATGTCCTTTTTCATGTTTTCCTTTTTAATGATACATTTTTTTTTTTATAAGCACTAGAACCGTCTAAAAATACCGTTTTAAACCGCTGTCAACAGAGGCCTAGTGTACAAAGACAACTATTAATGAAAAAAAAACATAGGGGCACAGTATATTATTATATGCTTCTTATTCAGTATATCGAATATTTTTTAAATTGGTCCAATATTGGAGAAGAAAATAGGCGAGAGCCAAACCTCGAATTATGATTTATGACTTTTTACTTAGGATTTTTCAAAAGTCTCTCCGACCGCATTTCCTTTTAAGTCTTAGGCCTTGTCCTAACCGAAATCGGTCGTTGCCCTCGTTTATATGAACCTGGCCAAGTGCGGGTGGGACTCGCACACGAAGGGTTCCGTATCACAAGGCAAAAACGCCGAAAAAAACAAAAGTTTGTTGTATGAGAGCCCCCTTATTTTATTTTGTTTTTAGTATGTGTTGTTATAGCGGCAACAGAAATACATAATTTGTGAAAATTTCAACTGTCTAGCTATTGCGGTTCTTGATATACTGCCTGGCGACAGACAGATGGACGGACAGTCAGCGAAGTCTTAGTAATAGGGTCCCCTTTTTACCCTTTGGGTACGGAACCCTAAAAACTAGCTTCTGCCTGCAACTTTGTCCGCGTGAAATTTCTTGTTCCCCTGACCCACCGCATCGCATCGCATCGCCCACCCGCGCTATTAGGTACCTACTTCGTTTTCGCTTATTATGTTTTCTGACTTTTTTTACTTTTTCCTCGGCTCCTTAGGGTCCCAGCGTGATGTTAAATAGCCTATAACCGTCCTCAAGGATTGGGCTAACAAATGCAAAAAGATTTTTTCTAAACCGACTGGTAGTTCCGGAGATGACCCCCTAAAGACAAACAAACAGACAAACTTTACCTCTTCATAATATTAGGGCACATTGCTCGCAGAACAGATGGCCGATGGGGCCGAAAGGTTCTGGAGTGGCGACCGCGTACCGGAAGACTTAGCGTTGGAAGGCCTCCCCGAAGGTGGACCGACGACCTTGTGAATAAATAAAATAAATAAATAAATAAATAATAACTTTATTTTCAGGCTACTTTGGCCTTAGATAAATACCTTACAGACTAACATATATATTATAATAATACAATGTGTGTTAGTGCATAAACTTAAAACTATGTTAGTAAAACACTTCACTCGAGCACTGTCTTTGTGCAATCGTGTGGTACTTGTCCGCTTGTCTCTGCCATGACGAGGTGCAGGTAGCATGTAGGTACTAGCACCACGAACGCCTTGAAGGTCGCAGGAACCCGTTGGATGCGAGAAGCACAGGACCGGTCGAAGTGGAGGTGCTTGGGGGAAGCCTATGTCCAGCAGTGAACGTCTTTCGGCTGAAATGATGATGATGATAATATTAGTCAGAGACGTACTCGTGCGAGCATTAAAGTTCAGTCTGTACGTCATAAATAATTCATGTAAAAGATCGTGTATTCGCGCGACGGTCATTTTCGGAGAGGATACAGGGTTGGGCTGTGCTTGACTCGCATAGGTGCTCTTTCAACGCGCCTTAAAAATCGCTGAAATGAAACAAATCTTCTTCTTCATAGCACTCTTGTCAGAGCGGTCGTGGTCCTCATGTAGTTTCTTGTGTGATGTGATTCGCCTCACGATTTCTCGCCACCTACTCCGATTTCGGGTGTTTTTTGTGCACTCATACAAGGAGTCACCCACTGTGGATTTAATTTGCTCAGTCCATCTCATGGGTGAGCGTCCGCGTGGTCTAGTGCCCTCCACTCTACCCAGCACGACAAGGCGCTCAATAGAGTCTCCCTCACGCCTCGCGACATGTCAGAAATATTTGAGGATGCACGTTTGGACCATGAAGCAAATAGGGAATTAATAATCGCTCAAATGATACAAAAACACGGTGTTGAGAAATGCGTAAAAATGTACCGTCATTTGTAATTTGTACGCATTTCTTAGCGCCGTGTTTTTATTGCTATTATAAAATCTAATGGCGTTTTTCAAAAACGATCAACGGCTAAGAAGACCTAAGCAGAAATACACGTGGCGATATTATAAATTAGAATATGTATTAGAATTACGTGACGATATTTGACGCGCGTTTTTTCATCTAGAAAGTGCACTTTCGGAATATTTTATCTTTCAATTTGCAATGCGGGAAAACGCGCGAAGTTTTCCCGCGGTTTTCCTCTCAGATTTGTCCCTCTAGTTCTAGTCTATTGCTGCTTGTCTATACCTACGCTGTTTTCCCACTTAGACAAGACAAGGAAGTCTTAAGACGAACCGAAAATCCCCGGACTAGCTACTGGTCCATGAAAGAGCTTAAGAAAGGAATTAATGCCAAATGCAGATTCATTTGGCATTAAAGCGAAAAATTAGGGACATGTGCATCCTTCCTATTCCGACCTCTGGATCCCAGACTTGATCTTTGACAAATATTGAAAAGCCCAAACTCAAGGTTCGCCAACGTGCAACGGAGCGCAGTATTCTAGGCGTCAAATTGACAGACCATATTCGCAACACCAAGGTGCGCTCACAAAAAAAAAAATTACTAACGATGCTCATAAAGCCTCTAAGCTGAAGTGGGACTGGGCGTGCCACGTATGCCGTATGCCCAATAAGCTGTGGGCCAAAATAACCAAAACGTGGAGCCCTGACACAGGTCGAAGGCGTCGCGGCAGTCCCCGTAAAAGATGGCGGGAAGAGCTGGACAAAACAAACGACCAGTGGTCCACTTTAGATCGAAAGAGCTGGAGGTCATGGGGAGAAGCCTTTTCCCAGTTGTAGGATAATGCAGGCTAAAAAGGGCAACAAATTAAAAATATATTGAAAGCCTACTTCACCGTGGGGAAGTTTGGAATGGGGGAGGTCTGCGTGTAGGTTTTTTTTTTTTTTTAAATTTTTCTGTTTTTTCATTGGCCTTTTTAACTTTAAGTGAGCTAACTCTAAAATTAGTCAGTAGCGCACATAATCTTATTATGTATCAAAGATTGAGCGCTATTTTTACCGACTTCACAAAAAGGAGGGGGTACTATGTTCGGATGTTTGTATGTTTTTTTTTTTTTTATGTTTGTTCATCGATTACTCCGCCAATTGTCGACGGATTTTCAAAATTCTTCTTTTGTTCGAAAGTAGATAGTTCTGAGGTGGTCCCATTGTCACCAAGTTAGGATCTGATGATGGGATCTTAGAGAAATCGAGAGCAACCCTCAAATTTTATAGGCTCACTTATTGTTTTTCGCATATTTTATGAAGTATCTTGTGTATTTGCGCACGGTTGTCACCATCTCAGGTAGCTGGGCTGATGATGGAAGGTTCAACTCCTTAACAGTAAGAAGTTACTCGAACAGGCAAGGACTGTTTTAGTAAATTGTTTTGATGTTTGATAGGGCATTTGCCACATTTGATCTCATGATCATCAAGTTATGACCTGATGCTGCAGTCAGGATAGTCTGCAGAGTACCTAACTCCTCGACAAGTAACAGCAGATATATCGTGTTTAGGCTCATTGAAAAGGGCTCGATGTGTGGATAAACGTACTGTTAATGAGGAACACCGAAGTACATAAAGACCTGATGCTGAAGCCAGTCGAGCATCAGAAAAAGTACAAACCTTGAAATTACAGCACCGTAGTCGTGTTTGGGCTCATTTTAAACAGGACTAAATTTTAAGTTCAATGCAAAGTTGACATAAGTCTGGCCTGATGCTGCAGCCAGGATTATCAGCATCTAGCCTAAAAACTAATAAATACTTCTTAAAGTGAAATACTTTTGCGAGTTTTTCTTCTGTATAATTATCCTAACAAAGGTTGCCGGCAGTGGCTAGATGAGAGAAGCGGAGGATCGCGAACGTTGGCGCAAACTTCGGGAGGTCTACGTCCAGCAGTGAACTGCAATTGGCTGATGATGATTTATAAAAGCCTCAATCGTTGCATTTCACGCAATGCCTTTTCGTCATGTGGTCTATTTAGCAATTTGGTAGGTTCCAAGTCGCATAATACAATGTCATACAGCGTCTTTACACGACTAAGCGTAACATAAACTTGGCCCTTAGCAAAAAATTTCTTGCCTATGTCTATTATTAAAGTAACTTGAGCATTTGCTCTCAGAAATTATGATTTGGTAAAGTGGAGCTGATGATGAAGACCACAAATGGCACTACTCAATGACAAATATTTCACGGGTTGCGATTCGATTACTTTAATATGGCTGCTAAGCAATTTATGCTCATCACAATGCGTATGGTGAAGTGGAGCTGATGGTGACTTCTCAATCAGCTCCAGTTCTCCTGGTTCTTACTAGGAGAACTCCTCAACAATTAATGTCCATGCATCGGGAAAAGCAATATTTTGTGAAAGGTGATAAGCAGTTGACAATGACATTAGGCTATTATAACTTAGATAAATTACAAACTGACCCGCTAAAAAGTGAAAAATAAAAACTGTTTTAAAAAAAAAACAACCGACTTCCAAAAACACTATACATAAAGAGAAAAATAACTTTAATTTCGGAAGTCGGTGGCAAAAACTAAAATACAAATCCAAAGACACCGACTTCCGAAATTAAAGTTATTTTTCTCTTTATGTATAGTGTTTTTGGAAGTCGGTTGTTTTTTTTGTAAAACAGTTTTTATTTTTGATGTAAATGTTACATGACGTTGTTTAAAATAAATAGTTTAATTTTTTTTTTAACAGTAAAATTATACAACTGACTATGACTGTTATTCTTGCATTTAGCAAGCAATTACCTACGGTCCGTGTAAATGTGTTTTAAGGGGCTTACATGACCTAAAGCTAGACATGGGTAGCTCTAGCTCGTGAGCGAGTGATAGAAAAGAGCTAGCTCTTTTCGATTGACGTCGCTAATCATCGTAATCTCGTCGTCGTAGTAATTCGCGTTGTCTGTGTGGTGCCGGACTTAAAGAATACCACCACCCCTTGCTTCCCGTGGGTGTCGTAAAAGGCGACTAAGGATCGTACCTGAGAATGGGCAGCAGCGTTCTCTATGTATTCCACCATCATACCATACTGCGATCGCCAACCCGCCTGCCAAGCGTGGCGATTATGGCAAACCCTCCCAAAATTGGGGGAGGCTTATGTCCAGCAGTGGACGTCTATCGGCTGAAACGAGTAATTCGCGTGACACGAGTCAAATGAGTCAATTGACTCATGTCACGCGAGTTACTACTAACTTACACACGAATTACTATTTAGCGAGCCAGCGAGTGAGCGAGAGCGACGTCAATCGAAAAGCGCTAGCTCTTTTCTATCACTCGCTCACGAGCTAGAGCTACCCATGTCTACCTAAAGCGCAGTCACTGTCAGACGGCATAGAATAGAAAGAGAAGCGCGATGGCACAGCGCTGGTAATTTATTGCAAAATGTGAAGCCATTATTTAATTACAAAAAATCTATTGTGTGGACTAAAAAATTAATACACTAGTATTTTAGTATATTTCTTGTAGAATAATCTGACAAAAAAATCAGTAGTTTAGTACAGTCGAAAGTTTTTAGAGGTATCTTCATGATTTTTTTCTATCATATCAAATTGGTTGTATTATGTTTTCAACACACTATGTACTTAGCATATATCCTGAAGAATGTCATATATTTTTCTGATTTTGTTTACTGTAGTCGATCATATTATACTTTAAGAGTGAGTTGCATCAGCTAACTATAACGATAACCAATCCCATGACAGCCGTCAAAATCTCCGGTTAAGTGAAATTCGGGTTGCATCATTTTGAGAATTGTTAAAATGACGTCATAAATAACTATAACAAGTCATTTTTAACTATAATCAAAGCTTCAAATCTGACAGACGTCAAATCTCCGGTTAAGCGAAATTCGGGTTGCATCGTTTTAATTTTGACAAAATTGTTAAAATGACGTCACAGATAACTATAACTTTAATCGCCCAACTTCGGGCGGTAAAGGGCTATAGTTACGGTTTGTGTCATTGTATATGTCATCTGCTTTGCATTGTAACCTATAAAAATATTGTGTTATTGATTAAAGTACCTACTAAAACAAATTAGGTATGTCTTTACTCCGCGATATTATATTGTGGAAATAAAGCTCTTCTAGCGATGATAGTGTCAGTGAATCCGATTTGCCAGTTAGGAAGAGAAAAAAATTCACCCTCGCATTGATCGATTTCATAAGTAGGATGAGAATTAATTTTTGGACAGATTCCGGGTTCTAAGACCTTAGCAAGAGCTTCTAACTTTCTTAGTTAGAAGCCAGAGCCCTTGCTAAGGTCTTAGTTCTCAGCAAGGGTTCTTGTTTTCAGCAAGGGTCCTCCCTTGCTGAAAACAAGAACCCCTGAGAACTCTACATATGTTTTAGGACATGCCGGTTTCCTCATGATGTTTCCCTTCACCGTTTTGAGAGCAGTGGTGATGAAATAATTTACACAAAGTAAAGCGCCTGTCTGGGTTCGAACCTACGACCTTTATGCTGTAAGTCGCAGCTGTTACGACGGACCCACCACTGCTCAGCGATAAATAGTAGGAGTGTATTGAACGGTTAAAAAAAAAAATAATAATAACAAATTGTACATAGCAGAGCATTTTTATTAATGTAACTACTTATATTAATTTCAACGTCAGACGACTTAGAAGTAGGTAATATTTCATCTGAAAAATATGCAGGTCACTCCACCGATGAAAATACTTCAATACCGCACGCTCAACAGTACATGTGCACAACAGCTAACAATACCAACGTCTGTCCACCAAACAGTTGCAATAGCATCCAGCAAGAGCAGCTGGGTGTTAGAAATGAATTTTTTAGGTAGGTAGGTACCTACCTAAATAATGCACCTGAAAATAAATAGATGATTTATGTTAGAAAATAAGCGTATTCTAACTAATATTATTCTTGTTCTTTTTGGTGTACTGGATGCCACTGCAAAACAATGTTCTTTCCCGCATTCATCAGGCACAGTATGCGTTTGCTGTGAAAATCGACATATGTATAATGTAAATATTCCTGTATTCAAATCTCCATAATGTATAAACAGTTTCAATACTTTCTTGCATCGTCTATACGCATTTTCGTTAAACTGCACTAAAGATGGTTTGACTAGCGTTCGTGAATCCTTGCGTTCACAAGTTACCGTACATTTGCTGCGTTAAAATCTTATTGAACAATTAACACAACATCCTTCTGGAGTAAATGCTGTAATGCATCTTCCAATAATATAATCCTTCAATTACATACAGGAAAACAGAAATGTCAATTACATGCAATTCGAAAGAAACGGAAAAATAAAATGAATGTTATAGTCACTTGACACTTGTCTTTCTGACAGTGTCAGATAGTGATGCGGCTCGATTTTATTTAACTCGTTACTCAAAAGCTGAGTCCATTTTCTCTCGAGGTGCCACTCGATGTACTCACGATTAGATAAATATCACCAACACTGCCACACTAGTTAACTGTCATTCTTGGTTAAAAAACCAGGTAATAAATATATTCTTGTAATAAACCGTCATAATACTGTGATGTACAGTCACAGAGTTTTAATAACAGAAAATACATATTCTGTGAGTTAGTGCTGTCAGATAATAAAGTGTAATTTTTTCATTAAATCGTCATTGATTTTATCAGATCAATCTGACAATCAGTGGAATATGCGTAGGAATTATTATTATTATTATTCGTATTAATACGCTCTTTACAAAGTCGAACAAAGCCAATCTGAGCCGAATGTCACTGACTTAAATACCTTGGTACATTACCAATATAGAACGGTAACTGTATTTTGGATCTTGCTATGATTCTTTTCTTGAAGTTTATTTTTGTGTGCGTTTCAAACGTACGAAGCTGCTGGGAACCTCCCTCTAGTCCTTAGATCAACTTAAATTGAGTTTTTGAATTAAATAATCGAGACAATCGAGTCCTGACCATTAATGACTGATTAACATCACTAGTGTCAAATAAACAAAGCGTGATGACAACAAGCTTGAAGTGTTGCCGTTGTCAAAAAATTACCCACGTACATTTTGGGGAAATATGACGTCTTGTCACTTGTCACCCTTTTAACTTTAACTGTGAAATACACGAAATACATGATGGTGCAACAACGGATAGTAGATTCTATGGTCATTGTTATGGTTACGGTTAAATTTAACTTTGACACAAACTATAACGGAGCTATTGATGCAACCCACTCTTATTGTTTATAAAACTTGCGTTTTTTAACCGACTTCAAAAAGGAGAAGGTTCTCAATTCGTCGGAACCTTTTTTTTTTATGTATGTTCCCCGATTACTCGAAGATGGCTGGACCGATTCCAAAAATTCTTTTTTTGTTTGAAAGGGTATGGTCTCGAGGTGGTCCCATTGTCACCAAGTCGGAATCTGATGAGGGAATCCCATGGAAATCGAGGGAAACCCTCAAATTTTATAGGCACACCTAAAGCGATTTGAGTATTTTTTATAGTAACTCGTGTATTTGCTCTCGGAAAACACCATTTCGTGAAGTGGAACTGATGATGAAGACTACTGATGGCCATCGGAACTACACAATGATAAGTATTTCACGGGTTGCGATTCGATTAGGTACTTTAATGTGGTTATTAAGCATTTAGTCATCATTTAGTTTAGTCTGTGTGGTGGGTGCCGGACTTAAAGAATACCACCACCTCTTACTTCCCGTGGGTGTCGTAAAAGGCGACTAAGAATCGTACCGGAGAATGGGCAGCAGCGTTCTCTATGTATTCCACCATCATACCATACTGCGATCGCCAACCCGCCTGCCAAGCGTGGCGATTATGGCAAACCCTCCCAAAATTGGGGGAGGCCTATGTCCAGCAGTGCTGTCGCAGGTAGCTGACATCCTGGATTAACATATAGGCTAATTTTTATCCCGATATTCCCAAGGGATCGACATTTACGCGGGTGAAACCGCGGAGCGCAGTTACTTATACACATAAATCTTTCGGAATAAATGTTAGAGACATGATGGTGGAAACCGCATAAAAGTCCATCGTGTAGAATCATCATCATCATGAGCCTTCAGCAGTCCACTGCTGGACATCGGCCTCCCCCAAGCACCTCCACTTCGACCGGTTCTGTGCTTCTCGCATCCAACGGGTTTCTCCGGCTTTCACTAGGTCGTCGGACCACCTTGTGGGAGGCCTGCCAACGCTACGTCTTCCGATACGCGGTCGCCACTCCAGAACCTTTCGGCCCCATCGGCCATCTGTTCTGCGAGCAATGTGCCCTGCCCACTGTCACTTAAGTTTGGCAATACTTCGGGCTATCTCGGTTACCTTGGTTCTCCTGCAGATCTCCATATTCCTGATTCGATCAGGCAGGGAAACTCCAAGTATAGCCCTCTCCGTTGCCCTTTGGCTCGGCAACACGTCCAGCTGCTACCAGCCACCCTGCGATCTGCCCTGGAGATCGTCGCTCCACCTAACCTGGGGGCGTCTATAGAGGTATGAGGAACAGGGTGTAAAGTTCACTCATACTCTATAGAAAAGGGAGGATCCTCCAACCAGACGGGTGTTGTGTCTGGCGGGCAACTGCCCATTGATTCATGTCGGGCCGTTGTATCTATGCTAGTTGCGTTGTATACTCTGCTTGTGAGATGCAGGATTTTGTGTGACGTCAGTGTGACGCGTTATTCGCATGTTTGCACATTATACGCATAACCTCCCCATAGAGCGATACTGAACCTGAGCTTTGATTCAACAAGCGAGTAATATACAATTTTCAATTGTTTGTTGGAAACCTCATCTCGAAGGCTTCGAAGGGCATAGCAAGCTGAACTAATTGAACTTTCTATGGCTGTCAGCTCCTTTTTCCAGTTAAGGTTTTCGTCAATATAAATACCTAAAAATTTCACGATGTCTACTAATATTTTATCATCATCATTCAAAGTTATGTCAATTGTATCTTTGTTTCTCGACGTTGTTCTAAATAACATGACATTAGTCTTATTTGTGTTTATGTTGAGATTATTGATGGTAAACCAGGTATGAAAGAGAGCCAAAGCCTTATTAACCTTACTTCTTAGAGTTTCTATATTTTCTGCTATTATAATAGCATTCGTATCATCAGCGAAAAGAACAACTTCTATATCCATTTGTTTTAGCATATAGTTAACTAGATCATTTATAAACAAGATGAAGAAGATAGGCCCTAATATTGATCCTTGTGGAACTCCTTGTCTAATTAGTTTTAGTCCCGATTTATACACTTTTTTACATTTTTCTTCTTCCACTGTAATTTCTACATATTGCTTCCGATTTTCCGATTTTCTCTGTGGCGTTGTAGATAGCGCTACAGCGTCCTACCTGTTTGCCGATTCGCGGTCTCCACTCAAGAACACGTCTACCCTGACGGTCATGGGTTCTACGTCTAATATGGCCGGCCCATAGAATCTTAGAAGATCTACTAAACGGTCACACAGACAGACACGAAATGTGACTTTGTTTTATACCATTTACCAGCAACGCCCCGCGGTTTCACACGCATAAGTGTCGATCCCGCGGGAATATCGGGATAAAAACTATCCTATGTCCTTTCCGGGGACTAAAACTATCTCTATACCAAATTTCATCTAAATCAGTTCAGCGGTTTAAGCGTGAAGAGGTAACAGACAGACAGACACACTTTCGCATTTATAATACTAGTATGGATTAATTCTTTGCACATAGCATTAAATATTGATAAAGGAAACGCTTCATACATACGTGGAATTTTTATAAATTTATCTTGTTAGCTTATTTTATGATAATCTAAGGATTGTGCGCATGCGCTTGGCATCTCGTAATCCTTCTGCTATTATATCCCAATTTATTTGGTCTTGTCCATTCTCTTTTAGCCCAAATCTCGGTAGTCACCCACTTTCTAGCCATATCATTTTTCACACAGTCCATCCATCGTTTCTTTAATCTTCTCCTGCTCTGGATCTCCTGATCTGGCCTCCACAACCCAGTTACTGGGTAATACGATACCCCTTGGTAGGACTGGTTGTCAGACTTACCCGTAATGACTGTCAAAGATCCACTATTGACAGCCGGGACGAACGGCTTAACGTGCTTTCCGAGGCACGGAGGGGTCTCGGTATGTAAAGATGGTCACCCATCCACTGACCAACCGCGGCAAGCGTAGCTTAACCTGATCGATCGACCTGTGCGGCTGTTATTATTTAGCCATGGGCCACTCCATGAAATTTCCAAGTAAAGGGAATAAAGCCAGCCTACCCTCTGCTTATCACCTTTCAACTGCATACTTATTTTACAATAGATATACTGACACTGTGTGACAATGAATCAATATAACATAAACATTTAATTAGAATCACAAGTTCGTTGCCTATCTCAAACAAACACCTCGTATGAGTCAACCTGTTCACTGTTCATCATCTGCCTAGCATTTTTCCAACTATGTTGGGGTCGGCTTCCAGTCTAACCTGCAGCTGAATACCAGTATTTTACATGGAGCGACTGCCTATCTGACCTCCACAAGACCAAAACCCAGTTATTGGGTAATACGATACCCCTTTTGTTAAGACTGGTTGTCAGACTTTCGGGCTTCTGACTACACGTAACGACTGTCAAAGATCCACGAATGACAGCCGGGACCTACGCTGCCGTCATAAAGAAAAAGGGCACAACTGACATTTTTTCCAAAATTGAGTTATATACATAATTGGAATCAGAAAAAAAAGGCGCATAACGACGGCGAAGTACCTCCTAACTGACAAAGTCAAAAATTTACACAAACTGAAAAAAACGTTCAAAAATAGACACGTTGCGTTGGTTTAGTTGGGAGGTACATATTTCTACATTTTAATTGAATGCTGTTGCAACTAAAATACACTTAGGCGATTCACAAAAACATGCGAATAACGCTTTTAAATTCAAAACGATAAAAAAGAATTTCTCAAAAAATGTCAGTTAGGAGGTATTGGCACTTCGCCGTCGATAAGCCAGTTTTTTTTTACTCAATTTTGAAAAAAAAACGTTAGTTGTGCCCTATTTCTTTATGACGGCAGTACGGCTTAACGTGCTTTCCGAGGCACGGAGGGGTCGCGGTATGTAAAGATGGTCACCGATCCACAGACCAACCGCGGCAAGCGTAGCTTAACCTGATCGATCGGCCTGTGCGACTATTACTATTTAGCTACGGGCCCCTCTGACACTGTGTGACAATGAATCAAAATATAAACATTTAATTAGAATCACAAGTTCGTGGCCTATCTTAAACAAATAGTATGAATCAACTTGTACAATGCACTGTTCTATTTTATAAATATGACGGTTGGGTGTAGTATTAATTGGATGCATTAAAATGGCTCTCACGTCTGGCGATACTGAACCGGTTGAATGCAGTAGTTACAGAACCAATAAAAAATCCACGTGGATCCACGTTCCATAGCGTAATAGTAATCTGTACATACATATAAAATTCAAAGTCCTGACTGACTGACTGATATAACAACGCACAGCCTAAACCACTGGTCCTAGAGACATGAAATTTGGAGTGTGTGTTCTTTGTGAAGAGTACGTATCCACTATGAAAGGGTTTTTCGAAATTCCACCCCTAAGAATAGTGAATGGGGGAGGGTGAAAATTCACGCCGACGAAGTCGCGGGCAGAAGCTAGTAGCCCATAATGTTCCCACTGTTGGGACACAGGCCTCCTCTCGGTGTGAGGGAGTGGGCCGTAATCCACCACGCGGGCCCAGTGCGGGTTGGTAGATGTCACATGTCTTCGAAGTTTTTATTCTAGGACACGCCGGTTTCCTCACGATGTTTCCCTTCACCGTTTTGAGAGCAGCGGTGATGAAATAATTTACACAAAGTAAAGCGAGTCTGGGTTCGAACCTACGACCTAGATTTCGTAAGTCGCGTCCGTTATCACTGGGTCGTCACTGCTCCCACGTTCCATACGAACGGTTAAAATAAACATTAAAGAAGTTATTCAAAAAAAATTAAACCGACTTCAAAAAGAAATTAACTCAAAATTATGAAATAACTTTAATTTCAGAGGTCGGTGTCTTTGGGATCTGTATTTTATAGTTTTAGTTTTATGTCACCGACTTCCGAAATTAACGTTATTTCATAATTAGGAGTTAATTTCTTTTTGAAGTCGGGTTATTTCGTAATCTTTAGTTTGTGCACTAGATATTGACCAAGGTTTTGAGATGTTTTCCCTTTGACTCTACACCCGTAGCTCGTATCAATAAGCCAGGCCGTCACACTTTCACGTATTAGTCTATAACTTGAAAATTACTGAATCGATTTTGATGAAACTTGCACTATTCTCTAAGTTGAAGTAAATGTAAGCCAATAAAAAAAAATGGACACGATCCGATTAATAGTTGCGGAGAAATGCGTGGACAAACAAACATACATACATACGTCTATAAAATTTGGTATATTTGTTTGGAAGCCTTAATAGATTGTCATATGTGAATATAATGCAATTCCAATAATATTACATAAATACGTGTCGAATTGATAACCTCCTTTTTTTTGAAGACGGTAAATATACATGGGTGGGAGGGACTACACTTCTAGGGGTCTGCTAGAATTTTGGATGACGCTATTTTCACCTTTCTACTTGTGTTGTCGCGCAACAAACTCTCCGTAAAAGGTGTTGTAACAGATGACTAATAATAAGTATCGGAAGATGCGTCATTTTATAATATGTTAAACAAAACTTGGCTACCTATATCCGTGTTTGATTTCCGTTTTGCTATTCATAGAAAATGACACAAACTCTTTATGAATTAATGAATACCTTTCTTTGTAATTCTCACAGTAATACTGTAACACTGTTCACTAATATTACGTGATATTCACGCTTGTATTCCGAGGAGGGGTTAGCAGGGGTGTGTTGCTTCATGCCTGCCTAGCCTTTTCCCAACTATGTTGGGGTCGGCTTCCAGACCAACCAGATGAAGCTGAATACCAGTATTTTACAAGGAGCGACTGCCTATCTGGGGGCCTAAAAAGGCCACTTTGGCAGAATCATAAAAGTATAACAGAATGGACAGTTAACTGTTAAGTTAATCGTATCAAATCCCATTGGTGAAGCATTCTTCAGTTATTTTTTTTTTGTCTGTGCTAAAATACCAATCAATCCAATCCAAATCCAATCCCAATCTCTTTGATTGTACCTACGTGGTGCAGCGAAAAAAAGAAAAACACGGACTGTCTTCGCCATTTTATAATTCATAATGTTATCCTTTTATGATTCTCCTAAGTGGTCTTTTTAGGCCCCCTGACCCCCCCAACCCATTTACTGGGTAACACGACTCCCCTTTAATTGGTAAAACTGGTTGTCAGACTTTCGGGCTTCTGACTACCCGTAACGACTGTCAAAGATCCACGAATGACAGCCGGGACCAACGGCTTAACGTGCTTTCCGAAGCACGGAGGGGTCTCGGTATGTAAAGATGGCCACCCATCCGCTGACCAACCGCGGCAAGCGTAGCTTAACCTGATCGATCGTCCTGTGCGGCTGTTATTATTTAGCCACGGGCCCCTCAGGTGTGCTACTTAATAAAAAAGTCATAAATTCATTAATTTTTTGACTGACACACACCTCAAGGCAAACTGCTGTGTTCACAGTCCGTTCACAGTAATTTTAACTCTGACAGCAGCATCCTAACATCAACCTTATTTGTGACGAGAATAAAGATCACAATGACTTTGGCAGACTTGTCAGTGGCAACCCAAAGCAAGCTTATTAGAATGAGAATAGAGATCACAGTGATCTATGCGTCATGTTCGTGAACGGGCGCCGTCAGTTGGGGCTGGTCATCACTTACTGCCTCGGCTTATTTTTAATTATTTTATTTTTGGATTGTTGTTTTCTTACTATTTGCTGTATTCTGGACGATTTTTACGCGTACGTCTTTTTAGGGTTCCGTACCCAAAGGGTAAAAACAGGACCCCTATTACTAAGACTTCGCTGTCTGTCCGTCCGTCTGTCTGTCACCAGGCTGTATCTCAAGAACCGCGATAGCTAGACAGTTGAAATTTTCACAAATTATGTATTTCTGTTGCCGCTATAACAACAAATACTAAAAACAGAATAAAAATAAATGTTTCAGGGGGCTGAATACAACAAACGTGTTTTTTTCGGCGTTGTTGCCTTGTGGTACGGAATCCTTCGCGTGCGAGTCCGACTCGCACTTGGCCAGTTTGAAAGTTAAACGTGGAAGTTGGTACCTACTTCGACTTCCGTTTTTTTTTTTACACACTTTTTTTAGTTTCACTTGTAACTAACTAACAAACAATGTACTTAATAAAATCTTCGAAGTCAATTTTAACTAACTTCTAATTGTCGTATCGAAATGAAACTTTGTATGTATATGTAGTTTGGATGACAAAACTATAATTTGATACCTCGGAGCTGCCTAAAAAGGCCAGTTTGGAGAATCATAAAAGGATAACATTATTAATCGTAATATGGCGAAGACAGTCCGTGTTTTTTTTTCGCTGCACTACATAGGTATAATCAAAGAGATTGGGATTGGATTTGGATCGGATAGATTGGTATTTTAGCACAGACAAAAAAAATAACGGAAATATGCTTCACCAAAGGCCAGTTTGGAGAATCATAAAAGGATAACATTATTAATCGTAATATGGCGAAGACAGTCCATGTTTTTTTTTTCGCTGCACTACATAGGTATAGTCAAAGAGATTGGGATTGGATTTGGATCGGATAGATTGGTATTTTAGCACAGACAAAAAAAATAACGGAAATATGCTTCACCAATGATATGATTAACTTAACGGTTAACTGTCCATTATGTTATCCTTTTATGATTCTGCCAAAGTGGCCTTTTTAGGCCCCCCGATGATGGACCTCGGAGGTGGATAATGGAACTCATCAGTGGCTACTAGTAAACCCATGTTTGGGCTCATATGATTTGTTTTGACGAGTCCAATAGATTGATAAGCGTTTTTTTTAAACTTGTTTTTTTTAAACGTTGCTCCACACTAGGTATTCTTCCTGTTCTGTGGGTGCGTTTACAAACATTTAAACTGACGTACACAAACAGCCAGACCCGGAATAACTACTTGTAGGTCATACAAATATTTGTTCCGTGCAGGAATCGAACCCGCGACACGCAGCGCAGCAGTCAATCGCTTAACCACTGCGCCAACAGTGCCGTCAAACTACATATTATTCAGATTTTAAGATCTCCTACAATCAGCCTGCTGGTCCTTTCATCATCATCATCATCATTTCAGCCGAAAGACGCCCACTGCTGCACATAGGCCTCCCCCAAAGGGGGGGATTTGCCATAATCGCCACGCTTGGCAGGCGGGTTGGGTCCGTGGCTTAGGCCCCCAGTAGTCGACGCACCTGTGACCGACGCCCCCGATTCGATTTGTGCCTGACAGTACATTTGATCAAAAATTACTTTGAATTGTTGACGATCGCAGTATAGTATGGTGGTGGAATGCATAGAGAACGCTGCTGCCCATTCTCCGATACGGCCCTTATTCGCCTTTTACGACACCCACGGGAAGTATGGGGTGGTGCTATTCTTTAAGTCCGGCACCACACAGGCTGGTCCTTTAACTAAATGAAACCTTTTTTTTTAACTTCCAGATATCTCCGAAGAGAATCGCGGACTCCTGTCTTCCAGTCAAGCATCTTCGGGCACCGACTTCCAGTCAACGGAGACGTTGACCGACTCTGTGCCGAAGACTGGATACGACTTCCTTGATAACTGGTAACTTTTATTAGTCTAAAAAACTATGGAGTGATTTGTGTTTGGTATATTTCAGCGACCTGATCTCCTTGAAATGAGTCCATACTAATATTATAAATGCGATAGGGTGTCTGTCTGTTACCTCTTCACGCTTAAACCGCTGAACCGATTTAGATGAAATTTGGTATAGAGATAGTTTGAGTCTCGGGAAAGGACATAGGATTGTTTTTATCCCGATATTCCCACGGGATGGAAACTTACGCGGGTGAAACGGGGCGCTGGTAGTGAAACATAAATGAAATGTAGAGTATAGCTTTTTGTCTAGGACAAGATCTGGGATATTAACTCCTATCATTTAACAGTGATATTCAAATTCCAGTTATATATGACGTGAATACACGACAAGCCAAATCAAAATCATTTCAAGTGCCACGCAAAAATAACTTATATGGCAGGCGTACCGCTTCCTTCACTATACCCAATTTACTAAACCAAATACCTGTAGACATTAGAGACTCAATGAATAATAAAAACATAACGAGTAAGCTGAAAGAACATTACATCAACTCGATTATAGCTTAACTGTTAACCTTTTCGCCGCCAACGTACACAAAACGCAATGCCTCGCCGAGCGCCAAGCTATAAATGTATAACTAAATATACAGTAAACAGTAGTGATGGGGATATCGTCATATCGATGAATAAGATTTGTACGCGTAAAGTTAAGATTTAAAGTTGATCCTTGTATCCTTAATAAGAAAAAACAGTATAAATTATGAGTATCAAAGCAACTAATACATAACTCAATTAGAACTTTAAGGAACTATAAGGAATGGGGTACATCTCTATTGGTTTCATGATCTCATTCTTTAACTTCATATCAAGTTATTGGCACTGAGGGCACGTTGAATTCGATTCTGATCAGGGATGGGGTCTATGGTCTTTCTTTCTTCTATTTTTGTTTATTCCTGTGTTTTTTTAATAACTTCAGTCAACGTTTTTTACCGTAGGTATCTAAGTGGCATCTAAGTGGTACACTGTATTTACCATAATAGTGTATAGAGTACAAAAACAGTACCTAAATCTACTGTAATTACAGTGCATCTGGAGATACTGGGCTCACCGAGCATTTTACATACTTATTGAATTCCTGCTCTTTGATGAATAAACATTATTATTATCATCCAGTTAGACATACCTCAAAATTATCTTCTGGTTCAATGTTCTCCACAAAATACTCCGAGTCCGATTCCACACCTTGCAAAATTTTAAGAAGTTCGTCCGAATCAAGTTCTTCACTCATTACCCGACTGCGTCAGAAGGAGGGTTATGTTTTTCGAGTGTATGTATGTATGTATATTTCTTTGGCACGCTCTGTAGCCTAAACGGCTTGATCGATTTCAGCTTGAGAGGTGCCGTTAGATTCGTCTTAATTGTGAGAGTGACACTGGGTATATCAAAATTGAAAAAAAATTAAAATGGCCGATTTTTGGCGCAATATTATGTCTTCAAAAAATTTTTTTTCTCAAATCCTATCGAGTGGGGTATCAAAATAAAGGGTTTTAAAAGGTGATTACAAAAATATATACAACTTATACGGTTAAAAGTAATTCGAAGTGAAAAATCCTAAAAAACACGTAGGTACCAAGAACTAAATCGTCTGCGAAATCTTTCACATTTATCTTGTAAACTAAAATGCTGGAAATAAAAAAAAGTTATTTAAAAAAATAAAAAACCCGACTGCGGTAAAAAACTGAAAAGCTAAAAACAAGCCCATTTTAAATTAAATAAAAGTTTGAAGCAGGCGGGACCCATAAAATGGGCTTGTTTTTAGCTTTTCAGTTTTTTACCGCAGTCGGGTTTTTTATTTTTTTTTCTATTTGTTTTCAAGTGAAAGAAAGAAAGATGCGTGCGCGCGAACCAGATTTTGTGCTGCACTATGCCAAAGTGACCTTGACAGCCGCACGCCTATGACGTCACTGACCAACTTCTATAGTAGTTCGTGGCACTCGGTGGCGCACAGGGGCATAGACGACCAATTGTTTTGTAGAGATGGGAAAATAACTATCGACAAGAATTGGTAACGACTTTATAATTACGTATCGGCATCTACCTGAAGGTCGAAATTCATCTACTATCCTTTGTAATGAAGTAGATAACTAAGTTCATATTTTATTGACCTCAAATTGTTTTCGATATTCGTAACTTTCTGTATTTATAAATATTTCAATGGTGAAATCAACCTTTCACGGCACATCACTGGCCAACTTGATATGAAGTGATTGGCGTTCTGAGGAAAGTAACAAAATTCGGAGTTTCTGTTTTTGCCGATTTTAGGACAAACTAGGGCTTATTTTGTGTAGAAAAATAAAAAACAGGGTAGTAGACAGTGCTATCTTAAATAATAAAATGAAACAAAGCTTTTAATCACAGTAAATTTATTTTAATAAGATAGTTAAAATGAACAACTTCTATAGAAGTTGTGGCGCTGGTGGCACGAAAATCCCGAACTTCTATAGAAGTGCTTGGCGGTGAAAAGGTTAATAGCGCGTTGATCTAATCTCAGGCCATGGCATGCTAAGACAGACCCCAGAGGTCTAGTTGTGTGCTTAGTATTTGTTGTTATAGCGGCAACAGAAATACATCATCTGTGAAAATTTCAACTGTCTAGCTATCACGGTTCATGAGATACAGCCTGGTGACAGACGGACAGTGGAGTCTTAGTAATAGGGTCCCGTTTTTACCCTTTGGGTACGGAACCCTAAAAATGGCTGATGGCAAACTACAGTTACTAATTTAATTTGCTAAATGCTGAGCATACTCATTATGGACATAACCTCCTTTTAAAAAGCAAACTCAAACTAGCAGATGACTCCTACGCATATAAAGATACGTTGAAATATACTTAACATTCGTCATAGGTACCTAATCATTATAACACTTTTGTAAGTCATTTTCTAAGAACTATGTCTAGTAGAAACTTATGTGTGTCTGTATGAGTCACAATGTCTATAAAAGATTTTGTTAAATCCTTGTTAAGGAATGTTGGCACTCAACTTGGCATATTTGTCCAAATATTTGTGAAATATCACCTCACTCCTACCAGGGGTACCGCGTTACCCAGTAACTGGGTTGTGGGGGTCAGACACAGCATTATTTTTAGTTTTTCTTGTTTTTTTTGAGAAAATTGAGTATAAGTACCTTAAGTTGGGTTAAACATTTTTGTTTCCTTTTCTTCTCTGTCAAATAAAGTTCTTAACGAAATTTTCGTGAATATTTGCATAAATATACCAAGAATTGCCACCGTAAGAGATAAGTACAGACTAGCACATCAAGCTACTACAATCTGTCAAATTTCTTTAATAGATCTTCAACTTTATCGCTAAAGCATAAGGTTCAAAGTTGATTGGGAAAATTTGACAGTTTCGGGTAACTTGATGTGCTGGCGTCTGTACATTATAATATCACGGATGTCAGCTAGAAATCGTCAACACACAGTGCGCATGCGTGGTGATCAACGCTCGATTGCTCGTTCCATCTCCGGTTGTGATTGTCCTGAATGGCGATAATTGTTGGCCGATGATAAATTAAAGTTGTCAAAAAATAAAAGGCCCGTTTTGACATTTGAGAAAGACCCTAGAATGTAACTTGGAACGAAACTGAAAAAAACAATAAAATAATAATTAATTACATAAAGTGTTTTAAAAAAATACATAATTTTTTTTGGCGCATGAAATAATATGATGGAATATATTGCGAGTATTTTTTGCGCTTACTTTATAAGTAGCATGCAATTTCTAATTATTACGAAACGTCTCAGAAACAGTTGCGTTCTCAGTCTTTTTTTTTTAAATACTAGTGTTGTCTCCACTTAATTACTGAATTTCACCAGCTTCATTCGATTTTAATAGTAATTAAATATTGTGTAGTGGTCTTTACTGAAAAGAATGAGCTTGGCGCTCAAAGCCGTAAATAAAATTTTGAATTGGCGACACTGGTTTCTGTAGAATGGCTTGTCTTTGACCAAGCGGCACGGCTTTGCTTTTCTGTTTACTATCACTTTAACCTTGACTCTTTTATTTTGGACATTGATTTAAAGATAGTGATTTGGACTCGAAAAAAAAGATTAATATCACTTTACAATACATAATCAAATCGATCAAATACTCATACAAACTTGAATCGATTTATCGTGAGCATCGAGTACCGAGTCGTATGGTTACTTCACTTGTTACGTCGCGATGACAAAATGTCAAAACGGGCCTCTTATTTTTTGACAACTTTAAACGGTTTTTGATTGAACTTGCAAAAAAAAAATGTATCTCAATATTTTAATACAATTAAGTATTAAAATATTGAGATACATTATTATCGTAGTAAATAAGATATAATAAAAAAAATAGACCAGCGGGTCTAATTGCGTAAAACACTATCAGTCACAATCCTCCATTTGCAATAAGAATAGACATTTAAATAAACCTCTTTTACAGTCCGTTCAACCGATTTTGAATTCTATTGCGTTGGTGGTATGACAAATGGCAGCTGCAGTAAACAGTTGGTATTGTAACCACTTTTTTGCTTTTAATGCCATCCTTATGACTACGGTATAGAAGTCAAAATCGATTGAACAGACTGTAAAAAGGTTTCTTTAAGGCGAAAGCGCCAGGGTAGCCCGCGAAATTCAATTTATTTTACGTTTTTTGCAATTTGCTGGTATTAAGTTGTACGTTGATTAGAATATGATTCGCGGCCGTAACAAATATGTATTTACAGAATTATAATCATTAAAGTCATCAACACAACTCTCTAAGACCAAGTAATCCCCAAGAATGACTATTTCATGAAATCTTGACATTTGGGTATTATACTAACTTAACAAGTCGTATTACTGATTGTAATTATTATAATTCTGTAAATACATATTTGTTACGACCGCGAATCATTTTTTAATCAACGTACAAATTAATACTGACCAGCAAATTGCAAAGAACGTAAGAAAATTTGAATTTCGCGGGCTACCTTAACGCTTCCTTAAATGTCTAATCTTATTACAAATGGAGTATAAATGATTTTGAAGGATCTCGCTAAAGTTCATTTCAAATAAACTTGCGATAAAGTTTGTTCACCTCCGTCTACTAATGTATCCCAATATTTCCAAACCATACGAAAAAAATGTATGGGCAGTGTCGGTAACACGATCAAAACATTGACTTACTCCGTGTTTGGTATTATGAAACTCAACCGATGCAATGTTAGCGACAGTTTTGTATGACGAACGATATCTATCGTAAGTTATTTGGACTTTTTGGTACAGGGTGGTTGAATGACATTTATCGCAAGTTTATTTGAAAAACACTTTAGTCCATTGCTTCATATGTTCGAAAAATTTGTCCACTCAACAATGTAAATAACGCAATGAATGTTGTTGTATTTGTAATTTGTAAAACTCTTTATAGTCTGACAGTTCATAATTTCATCTCTCTCTTGTTCTATTTGCAAGAGAGAGGTAGCAATAGTTTAGTTGATACACAAGTTGAAGGAACTATAGCAAAATAAAAATACAATTATGTTCGCTATAACATTTTAGTATTATAACTTGCCAAATAGTTGTGTTCCTTATTTTTGTAGGAATCTCATTGTTATAGACTGTTTTAGGTTATTTTTATGATTTATTGGAATACTCATAATTATTATTATGTATCAATTTAGTATGTATACTGACGGACTGTAGGGGTTTGTGGCTGAATAATAAGAGCCGCACGGCTCGATCGATCAGGTTAAGCTACGCTTGCCGCGGCTGGTCCGTGGATGGGTGACCATCTTTACATACCAAGACCTCACCGTGCCTCGGAAAGCACGTGAAGCCGGCTGTCATTCGTAGATCTTTGACAGTCGTTACGGGTCGTCAGAAGCCCGAAAGTCTGACAACCAGTCTTACCAAGCGGTTTCGTATTACCAAGGGTCATTATGATTAGTGTTGCTCAACTATCGAATTAACTAAGAAGAGGAACAGCATCGATAGTATTGAGTTGTGATACTATCGCTATAAAAGTCTCGTCGTTTCAGCCGATAGACGTCCACTGCTGGACATAGGCCTCCCCCAATTTTGGGGGGGGATTTGCCATAATCGCCACGCTTGGCAGGCGGGTTGGCGATCGCAGTATGGTATGATGGTGGAATACATAGAGAACGCTGCTGCCCATTCTCCGGTACGATCCTTAGTCGCCTTTTACGACACCCACGGGAAGTAAGGGTGGTGCAATTCTTTAAGTCCGGCACCACACAGACTATAAAAGTCTGTTTTACAACAATTACTAGTGATACTATTGATAGTATTAGAACTATCGATATTTTTACCCCATCGATATTTAACGAAATAAATAGTAAAAAATAAATAGTAGTAGTTACTACTGTTAGGGTTTATGGATGAACACCAAAGGAAAAACCGTTTTAAGGATTTCAATATAATACGTTTATTAATCCTTATATTTATATATTGGAAGGTGTGTTTACTAGGTACTACTATTTATTTCCTTGTTTAGACTACTGTCTTCAACAATAGTATTACTCATGTCTGACGATTGATACTATCGATAGTATTGTAAAATTCCAATATAGCCCTATCGATATTGTTACTAGTTTTCAAGGTCAACTATCGATAGTTAGGCAACACTAATTATTATCGCGCACTGAATTTTCGACGTACTGTTTAGCGCCAAAATATTTTGATTTTGATTTGGAGAGTTGAAAATTCAGTGTGCGATAAAAAATCGTCGCGTTCAGGGGTTTACAGGACCTAAACGCAAAAAGTGCAAGTTTTAGAAACAATAAAAGTATATGATCGACTACAGTAAACAAAATCAGAAAAATATATGATATTCTACAGGATAAAAATATATCATATAGCTAGGTAGATAGTGTTTTGAAAACATAATAAGTACAACTAATTTGATACGATAGAAAAAAAACCGGGCAAGAGCGAGTCGGACTCGCGCACCGAGGGTTCCGTAACATCCGGGTTTATGCATAAGGTTTATGTTTATCAAATTAAATGTTTTTTTTATTTTTGAGTTGATTGAATGAATGGTATATTGTGGTTTACGATTTATGACGTATTTAAAAAAAACTACTTACTAGATCTCGTTCAAACCAATTTTCGGTGGTAGTTTACATGGTAATGTACGTCATATATTTTTTTTTGTTTTTTTATTCTCTTATTTTAGAAGTTACAGGGGGGGGGACACACATCTTACCACTTTGGAAGTGTCTCTCGCCCAAACTATTCAGTTTAGAAAAAAATGATATTAGAAACCTCAACATCATTTTTGAAGACCTATCCATAGATACCCCACACGCATGGGTTTGATGAAAAAAAAAAATTTGAGTTTCGATTCTAAGTATGGGGAACCCTAAAAGTACAATGAGCGGTTTCGTCCCAAGTGTTGTAACATTTTCCTACCTATATCATTTGAAAGATCTCAACCAGTGTTATGTTTTTTTGTATGGGCGTAACTCTGTATCTCGTGCAGGGAAACTATTACAGTGGTATAATTTATTTAATAAAATCACACTAATATTATAAAGGCGAAAGTTTGTGAGTGTGTGTGTGAGTGTGTCTGTGAGTGTGTGTGTGTGTTTATATGTTTGTTACTTCTTCACGCTCAAACGGCTGGACCAATTTCGATAAAATTTTATATGGAGGTAGCTGACATCCTGGATTAACATATAGGCTACTTTTTATCCCGACATTCCCACGGGATCGACATTTGTGCGGGTGAAACCGCGGGGCACAGCTAGTATTCAATAAAACTTAATTAATTTGTATTTTAATGACAAAAGGGCTGAAAGCATTTATAAAATCAAGTGGAAAAACCACACTGTCGACCGTGCGCCTATTCCAACCCAACACCCCCTCTTCCACCGTGCGCCACAGGGATATGTATGTTCATTGATATACGCATTGCTGCTGCTCTTTTAAATACATTTAGAGAGTCGTTAAAAGACCATCCTCGAGCTAATGATATAATACAAGTTTTAAATGGGAGGATTTATATGGCCAACAGCCTAACTGACTATGTCATCGAAAATAATATAAATCGACAGCGAGCTTCTTTTCGCACTATAACCTCGGTTGACAATCAATTATTGCAGTTTCTAGTACTAACAGAAGAAGACCTTTTATTAATTTCATTAGGCAGTTACCACATAAACTCGCCCGGTCTTATTTGAGTGAACACTTAAGAGATGGCATGTATACAATCGAAATATGCACAGGAGCTATTCCTAGGTTTTGTGCGATATTTAATGTAAATATTTCAGAAGGTTTTCTGTTGAGGGGGCAGATACAGTCGCGGCATGTATCCGGTAGGATTTATTATTCGTATATTTTGATAAAAAATAGAGCACAAACGGCGAGAGATGCAATTGCTCATTATTATTGCTCATGTTTAACTGGAAAAAGAACAATAGGTAGGTACTTGCGCTCACATAATAAGTATCATTTGGTACCTTGACTGGGCTAGACACCAGCCAAGTATATTGTTACCCGCGACCTTTTTGGACGATATTATTATGGACGATATTATTATGGACAATAATCACTATTAAAAGTACAGTAAACAATTTGCATATGTTTATGCTGTACTCTTACATAGGGGAATTATTCTTTGATAATTGCATTATTTCCTTTGTTATTTATATATTTTCAACTGTGCCTTTATTAATAACTGTCAAAAAATAACTATTACTGCCAGTCATTACTTTACAATTATTACGAATGTAATAATTATGTTTATATTATAAGTAACACGAAATGTAATAAAGTATGACTAAAGTATTATTTAATACAAAAACCTTTTTTTTCACTTGAAGCCCAATAACTTTTGACCTGCACGCAATTATAATAAAGACTTGGATTATTAATCATAAAAAAGCTTAAATGAACATGTTTATACTAGTCGCAACCTGTTACAAGGGTTGGGACGCAACTCATACAATAATGCCCATTGTCCTTTATTGTTTTTTTTTCAATTTTTGTTTGTGTTTCGGAGAAAAGTGGCTGTGACATACGGACGGACAGACAGACGGACAGACAGACAGACAGACATGACGAATCTATAAGGGTTCCGTTTTTTGCCATTTGGCAACGGAACCCTAAAAACTAACAGAACAGAGAGAATAATAAAAAATATAAAATTAATAAAATGACCCACATCGTCTTCACATTCACAAATCACAATAAATAAAATATTTTATTATGTAGGTATGTACTTTACAAAGTAAGCAAATGTTATTGTTTATAAAAATTCATTAGTGTCAATGTGTATATAAAAAAACTGGCCAAGTGCGAGTCGGACTCGCACACGAAGGGTTCCGTACCACAAGGCAATAACGTCGAAAAAAAACATGTTTGTTGTATGGGAGCCCCCCTTAAATGTTTATTTTATTTTAATTTTATTATTTATTATTAAAGTTAAAATACAACTGAGTATTTTGTGAATATTTCAAGTGCCTACCTGTTGCCATTTTTGATATCGAGGCAAAAAGTGCAAAAAAAATCGCGTTGGTTGTATGGGAGCCCCTCTTAAATATTTATTTTATTTTGTTTTTAGTATTTGTTGTTATAGCGGCAACAGAAATACATCATCTGTGAAAATTTCAAATGTCTAGCTATCGCGGTTCTTGAGATACAGTCTGGTGACAGACAGACGGACAGACGGACAGACGGACAGACGGACAGACGGACAGACGGACAGACAGCGAAGTCTTAGTAATAGGGTTCCGTTTTTATACGGAACCCTAAAAAATCAAGATACCTCTAAAAACTTTCTTTTTACAATAAAAACCATACTAATATTCATACAATCATTCTGATTTTTTGCCAGATTATTCTACAAGCAACATACTAAAATACTAGTGTTTTAATTTTTTAGTCCAAACAATCGATTTTTTGGTAATTAAATAATAGCTTCATATTTTGCAATAAATTACCAGCGTTGTGTCATCGCGCTTCTCTTTCTTTTCTATGCAGTGCGACAGTGACCGCGCTTTAGGTCATGTAAGCCCCTTAAAAAAATGCCCTTGCGGTCCTGGGTATTATTTAGACTCCAATCTTATATTGTACTCGTTTTTCTCACAATTTAGGAAAGTACCTATACTCGGTATTTAAAATGATAGCAGTATGCAATGTGAATTTGTAATAATTTGTTTTAAAATTATAAAAAGTCTGAATTATTTTTTATTGGTAAGTATACAGGGTTATTGGTAAAACATTAACAACCTCTTAAGAGGTCGAATCGCGAAAAAAAAAATCTGCTGTTCCATACATTTTGACGAATTATACGAACATAAATGTAGGGAACAGCTGAATTTTTTTCGCTATTTCAGGTTTGGTCCCATAGTAAAAGTTGTTCATAATGATGAGTACAATGACCTCTTAAGAGGTTGTTAATGTTTTACCAATAACCCTGTAAGAAGGATGTATTGAAGGGTGTTTAAATCGAAATTGAGTGTTGTGTGCTAAAAAAAATCCCGTTTTCTGAAAGCCTAACCGCATAATCATCAATGATACGTGTGCTTGCTTTTTACTGATTGTGCTGGTGGCGCCACCTGTGCGCGTCTATTCGCGTATTGTATATAGGCTTTTAGAAAACCGCGATAAGACTTTGTTCTCTCAGGCTTGTGCTGCATTTACTGTTTATATAATTTATTTAGTGTTAAAAATAAGATAAATGTATAATCGATGTATCCAAATAAAAGTATTGCCAACAACTTGCTTGTTTCATTGCCTTGCCAACACCTGTTGGAGTCCACATGAGATTAGAGGGCAGACAATTTCCTTAGCAGAGAATTTTGGTAATCTACTTGCTAAGAATCTTAGAGGGGACGGGGCCTTCGAGGAATTTGCAAAATAGGTATTTGAAGAAACTATTGCCGTCGCCTTACCTCAAGTCTGCCCCTAAACTTCCAACGAAAGTTGGTTTGAACGAGATCTAGTTAAGTAGTTTTTTTTTAATACGTCATAAATCGTAAACCGCAATTTACCTTTCACTCAATCAACTAAATTACAAAAAAACATAACCCTCCTTCTGACGCAGTTGGGTAATAAAAAAAAACATTTAATTTCATAAACATAAACCTTATGCATAAACCCGAATGTTACGGAACTCTCGGTGCGCGAGTCCGACTCGCTCTTGCCCGGTTTTTAACACGCTTTTATTAGGTCGACCTGTATGTAACTATGTAATGGAATCTAAAGTAACTAATTTAACCATCTTCCAACGGTCGTAGCGTAATGAAAATTGGCAGCTGTATGTAGTTCTGATGATAATACAATAATATGGTACTGTCGAACTGATCTGATGATGGAGCCGGAAGGTATGAAATGGAACTCCATGATGGAAAATCGCCTTACCGACTCGTAGTCACACCAGATTGTCACACCAGTTACTGTAGCTGTTTTGGATTTCTTAGAAAATTTTTGTTTTACGTGCATTTATAAAAGCGTGTTTTTTAAACTATTAATTTATTTATAATATTAGTGTGATTCATCCCCTAATAGGACCTGAAATTTTATACTGAAGTTCATGATTTTTGACGATGTTAAATCCACAACACACACAACTATTTAGTAAACTCTGACTGTTGAGTAGGTAGGACATTTACAGAAAAAAAAAACTGGAATAAAGCTCAGACAAGTTTATTAAAATAAAACATTTCGAAACTTGACTTTTACAAATCAGAAAAACAAAACTTGTTAAGTAACAATTTCGACACCAAACCTTTCAGTATTTAATTTTTTAATTATAATTAGTTAATATCACCTTCAAGCTGAATATATTCATACATAGATCACTGTTTATGTCTCTATATGAAGATTATTATAGTGGAAAAAATGGATACTACAGTGATTTTCACCAAGTATACGTAACGGATATAAACGGACCTCGCACACCACGCGACCACGACTACGGCCAGCGGCCGTAACGACCAACTGGTCGCACAACCGGCGTTCGTCCGAACTCTGTAGATCTACAAGATTACTTTAGGCGTGTGGCCAAAATCAGAAATGTCATTTTGTCTTTTCCATACACTTCACAAACTACTAATGGCAACGTCATTCGACTGCCAAAAATCCATTCACAGATATTTTATCTCTTACAGCAGCAATCCAATAGGAACCTTATTGTAACATTATGAAAGATCACTGTGATTTTGACAAGACTTATGCCGCATTCCGAATTAGCTATAATCGCTCACAGCACTCACATCATCTCACATGCGTTCCGATTTAGATAATATAACGATTGTGACAGCTGAGAGCTGTCAACAATTCGGAACGCTCGTGAACGCGCTCACAGTGTTTACTCAATGTAAAGACGATATTACTACAGTATTTTCTTTGTATAAACACCACATTTCTTCAGTTCTTCTTCTTTGGTTAGATGGCAACTGTCAATCAAATTCAAGCCAAATTCAGGCGAATTTCGAAAATGCCACGTTAGTTTAATTTAAAGATATGATGCAACTTAAAACAAAACACACACTGACACATCCTCACACATACACTGTCATTTTTGACAGCGCTCACTGTGATTATTATAAGGCATGGTCAGCGTTATCGCAAGATGGCCCATGCCATGACGTCATCTATGACGATTCACGAGACATCGTTATCGCGCTCACCCTAATTCGGTACGGGTTTAAGCACGCTCAAATCGATTACATCTCCAACTCGGAACGCACCCTTAATTGTCAATGGCCGCAACCTAAAAGCAACCTTATTTTAACGGCTATAGAGATCACTATGCTTTTGCCAGTCATGCAAAGTCAGAGGTGAACTGTAGTCAAGCTGAGACGTGTGTCCCGCTACCTATGGGATGGCCGAAAGTAAGGTGTTAATGGGGATTCGGTTCAAATGATGTGGTTTGGGCAAAGGTAGCAGAAAGATGCAGTTATAACTAAAAGGATTGTAGCAGTGTATTTTAGAATGACCATCCCAATTTAAAGGTCTTTAAACTGTCCGAACATTGGTTGGAGCGTCTACGACCAAGATTACGACTACGACCAGTCATCGTGGCCGCGAGGTTCCTAAATCTATTCAGATGTTAACTAATAGCAGGAGATAATCATGCCCTTTTCAACTTTGGCCGCTTCATCTTTGCCCTGCAACATCTCAATCAACGTCAGGCCAAACCAATATGCTGTTCCGGGGCCCTAGAAACATAATAAATAAATAAATAGGTGTTATAATTATGTCGCACAGTTTTACGCCGTTTGTGGAACGACAATTATCGCAATCGCAATCGCAATTATCAACGGCTCGAGATCTCATTCATCATCATCATCATCTGCCTAGCCTTTTCCCAACTATGTTGGGGTCGGCTTCCAGTCTAACCGGATGCAGCTGAATACTAGTATTTCACATGGAGCGGCTCGAGATCTTATTCTCTACGTATAACCAGCAGTGGACTGCTAAAGGCAGCTAATGATGATATTATTCAAACTCAACGCCAAGCATTTATTTCAATTAAACTGCAGCGGTATCTACAAACGCCACATGCGAACAACGCGACATACTGACGTCACGCAAAATCCTGCATCTCGCAAGCAGAGTTTACAGTGCAACTAGCATAGATACAACGGCCCGACATCCTTTCATCCTCCATTTTCTATAGAGAATGAGTGAACTTTACACCCTGTTCCTCATACCTTTATGGAATCATCAAGTTGGTGAGTTAGAAGCATCAAGTTACTTTATTTGATTGTTGGGAGTACTCACCCTGCTAGTAACCACCTGTCCATCGACAACCACTCTATTTCCCTCCACATAGGTGTAATGTTCTGAGGGTATTTTGTCCTTGGTTGTTGGGTACGAAGTAATCTTCTTGTTGTGAGCCACGCCGTGGGTTACAAACACTGTTGGGGCTGTAAATAAAAGAAAATGAAAATTAATTAAAATACAGCCTGGTGACAGACAGACAGACGGACAGACAGCGAAGTCTTAGTAATAGGGTTCCGTTTTTACCCATTGGGTACGGAACCCTAAAAACAAAACAAAAAAAATGATTGAAATGAATGATGAATGTGGTGTGTGGATGTGTTGTATGTATGTATGTGTGTGAAATGTGTATGTGTGTGTAATGTGTAAGTGGGTGTGTGTGTGTGTGTAATGTGTATTTTGTGTGTTATTTGTAAGTAAGTGTGTGTGTGTGTCTGTAATGTATATGTATGTGTGTGTGTGTAATGTATATGCATGAGTGTGTAATGTGTATGTATGTGTGTGTGTGTGTAATGTTTCTGAATGTGTGTATGAATGTAATGTGCGTGTGTTTATATGTTTGTTACTTCTTCACGCTCAAACGGCTGGACCAATTTCGAAAAAAATTGGAATGGAGGTAGCTGACACCCTGGATTAACATATAGGCTTCTTTTTATCCCGACATTCCCACGGGATCGACACTTATGCGGGTGAAAGCGCGGGCCGCGGCTAGTGGAATATAAAAGTAGATTACCAGCACAAATAGCAGCGAGGATCTTGCCTCCTTTTTCATGTTCCTTCAGAATGTCACCGACAACCTGTGACTTTGACAGACGCTCAGCTCCCTCTAGGCCTCCCGGCAGGATAACCTTTGGGAAAATAGAATTATGTAAAAAATAGAGTACTCAAGTTTATTCAAACTTATGATTCACATAAAAAAAAAAAACTTAAAAACCCTCAAACCAAATACTCCAATCTCTTTGGAACTATTATGTTTGAGCCCACAGATATAGATATACCTAGATAACGCAAGAGTAACTACTTCGCGTGCCAAAAATTGCACCAACTTATGATTACAAATCGTAAGCCGCCCCTTTCGCGCTCAGTCCTTTGTACTGCTGGCTGGGTAAGTGTGAGCGAGAGCGCGAGCTTGTGACGTCATAGTAGGTAGTCAAAAAAATGGCACGCTTGGTTTTCATACAGTTCGTGATACTTGCGTTATCTAGGTATATCTATATCTGTGTTTGAGCTGTTTGGGGTTGACACACTAGGGCCATTGGGCCCGAGTGCCCACTTGGTGTTTCGAGACATCGCCAAGCGGTTGGTCGACTCTTCACGTGACCAGAGGGCTGGCCTATTTTTTGGCCAAAGAATCTGCATTGCCATACAATGTGGCAATGCTGCCAGCCTTTTGGGCACGTTTCCTGTTGACAGCGATGCGGACGAATTTTTTGATGCCCTCTGATTATTTCCCCTCCTTTTTAGGGTTCCGTAGTTCCTACAAGGAACCCTTATAGTTTCGTCATGTCCGTCCGTCTGTCTGTCCGAGGTTTTGCTAAGAGACCGTTAGTACTAGAAAGCTGTAATTTTGTAGAACTGCGTATATCAATTACGCCAACAAAGTGGTACATACAATAAAACCTACCTCCCCTACATGTGAAGCGGGGATAAATATTTTTTTCGTCGTCTACCCCATCGTGTGGGGTATGTAGGGGTTGAATAGGTCTTCTAAATTGACTTGGGGGTTGCTAAAATTATTTTTCGATTTAATGCTCCATTTACGAAATATTAAACTTTATTAAAGTGAAAATTTTTGCTCCAGTAGGGCGTCGTGCACCCGTTGTTTTTTTTAATGTAACTACAAATTTACGGTTTTCGGATTTATTCCTTTACTTGTGCTACATGACCTTGCTTTTTGCCAAATTTCATGATTCTAGGTCAACGGGAAGTACCCTATAAATTTTGATTCTATTGAGAGTGTCAAAATATACGTTTTTTGTGGCATGAATGGCCTTATTTTTTTATGATTTTTTTCACGGCTTCAAGGGACTGTAGAGTATAATTATGGTTTTAATTTGAACTTGATACCTCCACGCGTTCCCGAGATAAAGGGTCTTAAGTCTTGACAGGCAGACAGACGGACAACAAAGTGACCCTATAGGAGTTCAGTTTTTTCCTTTTGAGGTACGAAACCCTAAAAAAACTGGCCAAGTGCGAGTCGGACTCGCACACGAAGGGTTCCGTACCACAAGGCAAAAACGCCGAAAAAAACATGTTTGTTGTAGGGAGCCCCCTTAAATATTTATTTTATTTTAATTTTATTATTTATTATTAAAGTTAAAATACAACTGAGTATTTTGTGAATATTTCAAGTTCCTACCTGTTGCCATTTTTGATATCGAGCAAAAAAGGGCAAAAAAATCGCGTTTGTTGTATGGGAGCCCCCCTTAAATATTTATTTTATTGTGTTTTTAGTATTTGTTGTTATAGCGGCAACAGAAATACATACTTTGTGAAAATTTCAACAGTCTAGCTATCGCGGTTATTGAGATACAGCCTGGTGACAGACAGCGAAGTCTTAGTAATAGGGTTCCGTTTTTACCCTTTGGGTACGGAACCCTAAAAACTAGGTTCTGTCTGTGACTTCGTCCACATGAAATCCCTGAAGGGACGGACAGTGCTGTATCTATAGTAGCCCCAAATTTCGCCAGATTAGTTAAGTCCTGTGGAATAGGGGGCGAAGCTATTACCACCAACCGACCCCCAGAAATTGATTACTTCACCTGGTCTGTTAAGAACACCTGTGTAAGGGAGCGTTCAAGTATTACGTAACGCATTTTTTGTAGTTTTTAGACCCTCCCTCCCCCCCACGTAACGCATCGTAACGTTTTTCTGTACCCCCCTCCCCCTCCCTCAATGTTACGTAACATCTAAGTGACCATTTTTACCTAAAAGTCACAATTATTATGTTGCGTATTTTTAGAAAAAAAAACTATAAATGCAACCTTTGCGAATTTTGCGGGATTTTCCGTAAAACATAAACGAAAAGGGTTGCCAACTTGGGACATTTTAATTTCCTAGTTTTTAAAAAAAAGTTACGTAACGCGTTGTTCCAATACCCCCTCCCACCCCCCAAATTGCGTTACGTAATACTTGAACGTTCCCTAAGGTCTGGGTGGCCCGGGGTTTCTGTCGTAATCTGGGTGATGCCTGTGCACTCAAAGAGCACATGCGCAACAGTTCCCTCAGCGTAATACGAGATCGTAGCCGACCGCAGACAGCAGCAGCAGACGACGTATCGCTACGACACTAGTCGTTTGTATGTATTTCTATGGATTACCTTCCGCAGCAAGCGACACGTCGCACGACCGCAGACGTCGTGTCGCCCGACCGCAGATCAGTAGTGCCACCGAAGCTGGAGCGACAGCACGTTGAATCTTTCTCAAAAAATGAGCTTTTGACAGGAAGAAAAACTATGATAAACCAGGTGGCCTAAAAACTATATATCTCTATCCTATCCTTGTATAATATCATCGTCATCTTCCTCTTCTAACAAAAGATACAAATGTAAATCGCGATCGCTAATCCCAAACAGGTCTCACACTTGTCTCACGGAACATTCAGAACTAACTGGAATTTGGCGCTGCGGTCTGCTAGTGCAGCCATCTGCAGTTGGGTACGGAATCATGGCTGCAGCGACATGACGCTGCGACTTGTCGCAACGTCACGTCGTCTGCTGCTGCTGCTGTCTGCGGTCGCCTACGAGCTCGTACCGCTATGCCTATTGTGTGGAAGTACTAGTTTAACGAGCATCCTGTGATGGTCCCCGTCACCAGGCGCAGGCCGTTCCTGTCCAGACGTAATAAACGTCTGGGTAGGGTAGCCGCCTTCTAAGGATGGTATAGCTTCCCTGGACTGCCTGTAGCCCGGCAACGAGGTCCACCAGCTCCGCGCTTGTGTGGGTGTACACCTGTAGCCACCTGCGTAGCTGGTTGAAGGGAATGGGTACGATAGGTTCGGGTCCACAGACTAAGGGCCTGTCCATTAATCTCGTGAGGCTCGAAAGGGGGGGGAGGGGTCCATGAAAAATTAACGAAATATCACAAGAGGGGAGGGGGTGTAGTAATATATCACGTGTATTTATTTTTTCGGCAAACGCGCGATACTCAACCGAAAAGCGATGTTACGTGTATTTATTTTTTTCGTCAAACGCGTACAAAATCAAAAGCGGCTTGTAGTGTGACTTTGATTCGTCGTTGCCAGGCAACGAACGAAATGAAGCTCCCGCGACAATTATCTATTTTTTAAATATTAAAAACAAACCATAAGATTCTTTGTAGGTACTAAAAAATACACGTGATAATGGGGGGGGGTAAAGTCTTAAACCTCACCGTGTATCACCAAGGGGGAGGGGGGTTAAAAAATGCAAAAAAAAAAACATCACGTGATTCCTGTAATACTTACAGCATCATATATTGGTTTTTCAGCGCGGGCTTCTTCTAAAGACTTGTCCGGTACAAGGGTGATTTGCCTTGAGCACAACACAGGTTGGCTACCGTCTAATCCAGCCATCGTAACAAAGACCTGAAATGAAAAAGAAAATTAAAAAAAAAAACCGGGCAAGAGCGAGTCGGACTCTCGCACCGAGGATTCCGTACCATCATATGTTTTTAAATTTTCATCGGCGAGGCCTATATTCGTCACAGAATTTTAACACTGTGCGTGCACTGCGGTGTAGAATATTGCAGTTTTATGTCAGCGCCATCTCTTGACCGATAGTTGAACTAATGTAACTTTTGTTGATGATTTCTGAAAAAGTGTGCTATTTAGAAACTGTTTTGTTTTCCTGTAATTTTTACATAAACTTCTATCACATAGAATTATTTCAGATTTTTCTCTTTGCAAACTTCGGGGACGGTATTTTTTACATTTTTCATCAAAAGTCGAAAACTATGGGGCCTAAAAAAAAAAATTTTTCGAGAATGTGCAAACTGCGCTCTTTCCTATGATACCCCACATGCCCTAGTAGCCCCACTTCGAATTCTTCAATTCAATTCATTTATTTGTGAACATAGGTTACAATAGGTGTTACAGTCAAGTATATTATGATCTCTATGTCCTACCACTTGGTGGTGTACAAATAATAATATCAATAATTAATCACAATTACAATTAAAATAGCAGGAAATGTCAGATAAAAGCATTAGATTACATAGTTAGAATATAAGTCAACGTAGTATACATTATAGTCCCATTAATATAACAAGCAAGCAATACTTCACAACCACACACACATAATTATAATATTCGGTCATTAAGAAATTCCTCAATAGAGTAATATGTCTTCTCAATCAGAAACAGAAATAACTTCTTTTTAAATTCATTGATATTGTCTGCTGATTTGATACTCTTTGGTAGTTTATTATAAACCTTTGGAGCCATTGCGAATATGCTTTTCCGAAACATTGCAGTTTTGTTTGGTACCAAATGCAGCATATCGGCTCCCCTTTTTCAGACCCCCTCCTCCCCTTTCAGTCCCTCTTGCAAAAATATACATATATTTTTATTTCTTTCTAATTTGTAAAATAGTCAGGCAAACGTCATCTAAAACAATTCTAAATTTCAAGTTGATAGCATTAGTAGTACTTGAAATATCCAGCTGTGACAGACAGACAGACTGAATCTCACCATAAGGGTTCCTTTTTACCATTTTGGTACGGAACCCTAAAAACAAGACATTTGCAGAGCAATGGTGGGTCAGTGGTATCCATGGCCCCGGCTCACGAGTTGTAGATCATGAGTTCGAACCCAGACAGGCACTTGTGTATTTAATTTCGTCACCACTGCTCTCAGAACGGTGAAGGAAAACATTGCACGTTCTTGAACCAAAAATTCGAAAACGTGAAATCTACCAACCCGCACTGGGCCCGCGTGGTGGATTATTGCCCACTGCCTGTCACAGAGAGGGGGGCCTGTGTCCCAGCAGTGGGAACATCTTCTTAGCGTGTCGATAGCAATCTAAATGTACTCGGCCCAGAATTCGGCTACTTGCTTGGCGCCTTCACCACCGTCCATCAGTTCCTGTAACGTGCAGCTGACAGGACACGCAGGACACGATATTAAGTGTCCCATCGTTTGTGGGACAATACCACATTTACACTCCAATGCGGAGTCGTCCAAGAATCTCCACCTGATTTTCCTTGCTGCGGCCAACCTGGGTCCGGAGTCTGTTTAAAGACTTCCAGATTACCCAAGGTAACTCATGTCCAGGTGGGAGGTCTTCAGCGGGTGGGACGAACGGTTTGGGTAAGGTAGCACTGTCTCGCCACAGCTTCAGTCTCTCTTGTGATGGTTCGCCAGTGAGTGGAACGACACACTTTAAAAAACTGTTTCAGCTTTTCAGCCTTTGTGGCACAAGGATGTTGTCGTGCAAAGGGTGTCGTGTGTCGGAGACCAGTGGGAACATTATAAGCTGAAGAAAGTTGGTCAAAGGGGCCCGTGGCTAAATAATAACAGCCGCACGGGTCCGCGTCCGCGGTTGGTCCGTGGATGGATGAGCATCTTTACATACCGAGACCCCTCCGTGCCTCGTAGAGACGTTAAACCGTTGGTCCCGGCATCATTCGAGGATCTTTGACAGTTGTTACGGGCAGATGATGAACCATAGATGAGGCAGATCATGTCGGAGTCCTTTTGCAGTATAATCGAATGCAGCTGAATATTTTACATCTGACCCTGGGTAATACGATACCCCTTGGATTGATTGTCGGATTTTCGGAGTCCCCCAGCATGCCTTCGCGTCCCTAAGCATGCCGGTCACCTGCCGTCGTGTCCCGTCGCATCCCGCCAAGACATCCTCTAGCGCGCTCTTCCATGCCGCGAAGGCAAATGAAGAAAAAAGGCTTTTGATGCCTTGAGGTCGATCTTTAAACATTGGAATCTGTATGTTGTTACCACTAGATACGTATGAATTTACGTTGGGTAAAGACAAAGGCTGCTTTCCGAATTAGCTATAATCGCTCACAGCGCTCACATCATCTCACATGCGTTCCGATTTAGATAATACGATTATGACAGCTGAGAGCTGTCAACAATTCGGAGCGCCCGTGAACGCGCTCACAGTGATTACTGAATGTAAACACGATACTATTACAGTATTTCTTTGTATAAACACCACATTTCTTCTTTGGTTAGTTGGCGACTGTCAGCCAGAAGCACAATTTCGAAAATGCCACGTTAGTTTAATTTTAAGTTAAGATGCAAATCAAAACAAAACACACACTGACACATCCTCACACACACACACACAGACACCGTCATTTTTGACAGCGCTCACGGTGATATTATTCTAGGGCATGGGCGGCGTTATCGCAAGATGGCGCATGTCATGACGTCATCTACGACGACTCACGGGACATCGTTATCGCGCTCGCGCTAATTCGGTACGGGTTCAAGCACGCTCACATCGATTATTTTCCATCTCGGAACGCAGGGAAAATGTTCTGGCCTGCCGCCCCCAGTGTTTGTGCTGATACCAGAGAAGTTGATGATACTTACACCTGCTCTCCTGAGCATGTCCACGGTGATAACCGTCTCCATCTCCTCGGCTCCCTTGGCCAGGATGACTAATGCAGTCTTAGACATGACTCGTACGTTGAAGTATCTGAAACAGTTTTGTAGAATCTACAGGGTGAAATTGAAAACATGCGTCAAATCGAAATGGGAGATCGTACTCATCATTATGAACAACTTTTACTATGGGACCAAACCTGAAATCGCGAAAACAAAATCAGCTGTTCCCTACATTTATGTTCGCTAAATCGTCAAAATGTAGGGAACAGCTGATATTTTTTTCGCGATTAAGAATGTATAAATTGAAAACATGCGACAAATCGAAATGGGAGATCGTACTCATCATTATGAACAACTTTTACTATGGGACCAAACCTGAAATCGCGAAAACAAAATCAGCTGTTCCCTACATTTATGTTCGCATAACTCGTCAAAATGTAGGGAACACTAATTTTTTTTTCGCGGTTATGAATGTATACAGGATGAATTTTCCAAGTGGGCGTGGATAGCCTAATCCGAAACTATGAGGAATAGCGAAAAGTACTCGAAAGGAGACGCGGGCTCGATTTTGATGAAAACTAAAACTGCATCATTGGATTTTTGAAAAATCAATATTTCTAGCCAGGAATCGAACCCGTTGATTTTGTGAAGAAAAAAAACACATACATGATTACACCATTCGATAGTGTCGCTGATAAGGATGGAATTCTGGGAAGTAATGCCATACGGGAAACTAAAGAAAATAGCTAAAATTCACCCTGTATACGCTTAATTTTATTTTTTTTGTTCCGGCTAATCTCCGAAACGGTGGGACCGATGTTCACGGGACTTCCAATGGCAGATAGCTGATGTTATGGAGTACATATAGGCTACTTTTTGTCGCGGTAGCATATTCCTGTGGGATAATTTCCGACATCCACGCGCAGAAGCTAGTGTTTAAATAAGGTTGTACCGTTCAAGTTATTTATTGCTTCAATTTGATTGTATGCTATAGTCAAAATTAGGGCTTTTCCGTTTTTTTTATTCTTATTAGCCGTTATTGTCCCACTGCTGGGCAAAGGCGTCCCTTTGCTCTTTCCAACTCTCTCTGGCCAGAGCTATCAAGGATCAATCTTTATGAAAGCTGTCCAGAGCCGTCAAGGACCAATCTTTATGAAAGCTGTCCAGAGCTGCCAAGGACCAATCTTTATGAAAGCTGTACAGAGTTGCCAAGGACCAATCTTTATGAAAGCTGTACAGAGTTGCCAAGGACCAATCTTTATGAAAGCTGTCCAGACCTACCAAGGACAAATCTTTATGAAAGCTGTCCAGAGCTACCAAGGACCAATCTTTATGAAAGCTGTCCAGAGCTGCCAAGGACCAATCTTTATTAAAGCTGTCCAGAGCCGTCAAGGACCAATCTTTATGAAAGCTGTCCAGAGCCGTTAAGGACCAATCTTTATGAAAGCTGTCCAGAGCTGCCAAGGACCAATCTTTATGAAAGCTGTCCAGAGCCGTCAAGGACCAATCTTTATGAAAGCTGTCCAGAGCTGCCAAGGACCAATCTTTATGAAAGCTGTCCAGAGCCGTCAAGGACCAATCTTTATTAAAGCTGTCCAGAGCCGTCAAGGACCAATCTTTATGAAAGCTGTCCAGAGCTGCCAAGGACCAATCTTTATGAAAGCTGTCCAGAACTGCCAAGGACCAATCATTAAGAAAGCTGTCTAGAGCTACCAAGGACCAATCTTTATGAAAGCTGTCCAGAGCTACCAAGGACCAATCTTTATGAAAGCTGTCCAGAGCTCTCAAGGACCAATCTTTATGAAAGCTGTCCAGAGGGGCAGTGCCCTTAATTTTAAGAACGTTCACAGACTGATCTGTCTCTAAACCTGTCAAAAATACCTCCAGATCACCTGCGATTCGATTTTGAACGTGTTTATTTACGGGAATTTGTTTTCTGGGTCATTCCGCCATCTCTGTCTGGGCCTGCCGCGATGTCATTTACTGTTTCTTCATTTATTTTTTACATTGTCCTCACTTATAGAAGCAACAAGAATAATGTACCCAGGATTTTGTAATATCTCGATTTAAAAGAGTATCCTTGGAGTTTCTTGCCAGTTCTTCTACATAGAGGATTAGGTAGCACTAGAAAGCACTAGGAAGTGGTGAGAGCGCCCGCGTTTTGGGGGACTGTCTTTTGTAATTTTGACGTTCGAAAAGTGCTGATTCCCAGCCTAGTTTGTATAAATGACTTTTGATTTGATTTTTTTGACGTTTTTGAATGGGCAACTAGCTTCAACTTTCTGACTAACTCAGTGCCGTAACTATAACGTCTGGGGCCCGTGGCAAATTCAAGGGATGGGGCCCTCTCTCAATGTAAAGAAGCTCTTATTAGCACTTGTCCCGCGATTTCTTCCGCATACATTTCATATTTTCCCCTACTAAATTTAACACCTGACTGCTTCAGTCCTTGTGTTAGGATCCTCCTGTGCTCAAGGCGCTCTCGGGCCGGGGGCCCCTTCTGGCTGGGGGCCCGTGGCATTTTGCTCCAATGCCACCCTATTGTTATGCCACTGGACTAACTGACCGACTATTTAATTTTAACACTTCAAAATTGCCTGTAAATGGTGTAATTGCCTAATGGTGTAGATTGCCTGGAAGAGATCGCAGAAAGCGATAAGGCCGCCCATTGTATGTTTTGTATTAATAATTGTATTTTTTTGTTATGTATTTTCTGGTGTACAATAAAGTATATATAAATAAATAAATAATTGAAATAAATGCTTTGAGTTTGTGGCATAGCCAAATATACCTTGTTGTTTTATGATGTGCAAGTGACATTCAACCTCTAAGTGATAAAGTAGATAAGAGGTTGACGTCTTGACGATACCTTACCTACAATAGTTTGAAATGGATATTGGATTGTAGGTTTTTATTTAAGTCTAGCTTCCGCCCCCGGCTTCGCCCACGAGGTATGTCGATGAAAACTATCCTATGTCCTTCCCCGGGATGCAATCTATCTCTCTGCCAAATTTTATTGAAATCCGTTCAGTGGTTTAGGCGTGAAAAGGTAACATACAGACAGACATACAGTTACTTTCGAATTTATAATGGATGGATGGATAGCTTCTGTCCACGTGAAATTTCTTCTACCCCCGACCCATCCCCTCGCGTCGCATCGTCTGCCCACGCTATTACTTCGTTTTCGCTTAAGGGTTCCCTATCAATTTCGCGAACAAAAAGCAGAAAAATCAGTTTTTTTCAGCGCAAATTTCTCAATATCCTTAAGTTATCTAGTTTTTTTAAATACACAAGTATTTATCACCTATCTATCTAGTAAGTCTACGAATTTAAGTTTTGATAACTACTTAATAAAAAATTCGTTTATAAGGCATTATTTAGATATTTTACTACAATTAAATTAGTAGTCAAAATAAAAATATAAAAATTGAGTTTGGAAATTTGCGCTGAAAAAAAATGATTTTTTCTGTTTTTAGTCCGCGAAATTGATAGGGACCCTTAACGTTTTTTCGAATGAATGATGAATGAATTGCACCGATCCCAGCGTGGTTAAACCAGACTCGATTAATCGAGTGAACCACAAGATTCGCACTAGCTCCTGTGGCCTCATGTTCATAGACCGTTCAGTAGACCGGGGGGCGCGGTAATGGTAGGAAAGACGTGCCTGTAGGATAGGTAAGGATTTAAAAGCCTACTGGATATGTTATGTATTCTAGGATTTCAGCTGTACAATCAGCCTAAAAAGATGTAAGTATCATCAACAAGAACTCATTAATTGATGGTCTTCAATCTGTTTTCCAATGGTCTTCAGTCTGTATAGTGGGGTTATCTGAAGTCCGAAGAGAGGGGGAGGACTCGATAATCCTTAAATCCGGAAACTTGCTGTATTTCCGGGAGGGCAACCAGCAGTCCCAAGGTGGTGTCGGGTTTATCGTCCATAAGTCCCTTGTGAGCAACGTGGTGAAGATCGAGAGTGTGTCGACCAGGGTGGCGTACCTTATACTCAGAATATCCGAAAGGTATTCGCTGAAGGTCGTACAGGTTTACGCCCCGACCTCGTCACACCCCGACGATGAGGTGGAGACCATGTATGAGGATATTTCCAGAGCCATGCATGGCTCTAAAACTCACTTTACCGTTGTCATGGGGGACTTCAACGCGAAACTGGGTAAACGTAACGATGATGAGCTGCGAGTGGGGCAATTTGGAGTTGGATGCCGGAACCACCGGGGCCACCTACTGGCCAGTTTTATGGAGAAGGAAGGCCTCTTTATGATGAATTCCTTCTTCAGAAAACGTGAGCATAGAAAGTGGACCTGGCAGAGCCCGGATGGTGGAACTAAAAATGAGATTGACTTCATTATGTCGACGAAGAAGCAAGTATTCAATGATGTCTCTGTGATCAACGCGGTGAAAACCGGAAGTGATCACCGTATGGTAAGAGGCACATTGAACTTAAATATCAAGCTGGAAAGATCTCGACTGATGAAGTCTACGCTCCGTCCAGCACCGATCCAGATCCAAAAGCCCGAGAGCTTTCAGCTCGAACTCCAGAATCGTTTCGAATGCCTAGGGAGCTCCGTGGACGATTATAACGATGGGTTCGTGGAAACTGTCCATACGGTCGGGTCTAAGATCTTCAAGACCCGCCGTACGAATTCAAAAAAGAAGCTCTCTGATCCTACTTTGCGGCTCATGAAGGAGAGGCGCGATATGATCCTGCAGTCTACGGATGATGCGCTAAATTACCGGCAACTCAATAGACGGATCTCTAAGGCCTTGAAAAGCGATCTTCGCCAATTTAATACAGATCGTATTAAGGACGCGATAGAGCGAAATAAAGGCTCCAAGGTCTTTGCTAGAGATCTGTCTATTGGGCAGAGCCAGCTTACGAGACTGAAGACCGATGATGGCAGGATCGTATCCGACAAACCTGAGCTGTTGAGAGAGATCGAGAGGTTCTATGGACAGTTATACACGTCAACAAATAACCCCGCTATGAATCTGGCAAACGAACCAAGAGCTAGATTGACCCGGCACTATACCGAAGACATCCTGGACGTCAGCCTGTAAGAGATTAGGATGGCTCTGAAGCAGCTCAAAAACAACAAGGCACCGGGTGATGACGGAATTACGGCCGAGTTGCTGAAGGCTGGCGGAAAACCCTTCCTGAAGGCCCTTCAGAAGCTGTTTGGTTCCGTCATACTCGAGAGCAAAACACCTCAGGCATGGAACAGGGGTGTGGTGATACTTTTCTTTAAGAAGGGCGATAATGCCCTCCTTAAGAATTATAGGCCCATCTCACTCCTGAGCCATGTCTACAAGCTGTTTTCGAGAGTCATCACGAACCGTCTCGCGCGCCGGTTTGACGACTTCCAGCCTCCCGAACAAGCCGGATTCCGTAAAGGCTTTAGCACCGTAGATCACATACATACGCTGCGACAGGTTATACAGAAGACCGAAGAGTATAACCTGCCTCTCTGCTTAGCGTTTGTGGACTACGAGAAAGCCTTTGATTCGATCGAGACATGGGCTGTGCTGCAGTCTCTTCAACGGTGCCAGATCGACTATCGGTACATCGAAGTGCTGAAGTGTCTGTACGAAAACGCCACTATGTCAGTCAGACTCCAGGATCAGGCCTCGAAACCTATCCTTCTGCAGCGAGGTGTGAGACAGGGAGACGTTATCTCTCCGAAACTGTTCACCGCTGCACTGGAGGATGTCTTAAAGGTTCTGGACTGGAAAGGGGCTGGCATCAACATCAATGGCGAGTACATAACTCACCTTCGGTTTGCCGACGACATCGTAGTCATGGCTGAGACTATGGAGGACCTCAGTACAATGCTCGATGACCTCAGTAGAGCCTCCGAAAGAGTGGGTCTTAAAATGAACATGGACAAAACGAAGGTCATGTCAAATGCCCACACCCACTCTCATAAAAATCGGAGACGCTACACTCGAAGTCGTGGACGAGTACGTTTACCTAGGACAAACGGTCCAGTTAGGTAGGTCTAACTTCGAGAAAGAGGTAAATCGACGAATCCGACTCGGCTGGGCAGCGTTCGGGAAGCTACGCAATATCTTCTCGTCCCACATACCGCAGTGTCTCAAGACGAAAGTCTTTGACCAGTGTGTGTTGCCAGTGATGACTTATGGAACGGAAACGTGGTCGCTCACAATGGGCCTTATAAGAAGGCTAAAAGTCACCCAAAGGGCAATGGAGAGGGCTATGCTTGGAGTTTCCCTGCGTGATCGAATCAGGAATGAGGAGATCCGCAGGAGAACCAATCTAACCGACATAGCCCGAAGAGTTGCCAAACTTAAGTGGCAGTGGGCAGGGCACATTGCTCGCAGAACAGATGGCCGATGGGGCCGAAAGGTTCTGGAGTGGCGACCGCGTACCGGAAGACGTAGCGTTGGAAGGCCTCCCACAAGGTGGACCGATGACCTTGTGAAGGCCGCAGGAACCCGTTGGATGCGGGAAGCACAGGACCGGTCGAAGTGGAGGTGCTTGGGTGAGGCCTATGTCCAGCAGTGGACGTCTTTCGGCTGAAATGATGATGATGATGAATCTGTTTTCCATAATATTATAGGCACATCAAGCTACTACAATCTGTCAAATTTCATTAATAGATTTTCAACTTTATCGCTAAAGCATAAGGTTCAAAGTTGATTGGGAAAATTTGACAGTTTCGGGTAGCTTGATGTGCTGGTGTCTGCACTTAACATAATCAGCCTATAAGGTTCCCACTGCTGGGACTCAGACCTCCTCTCCATGAAAGGGAGTGGGTCATAATCCACCACAGGATTCAGTGTGGTTGGTAGATGACACATGTCTTCAAATGTTTGGTTCTAGAACATGCCGGTTTCCTCACGATGTTTTCCTTCACCGTTTTGAGAGCAGTGGTGATGAAATTAATTACACAAATTGCCTGACTGGGTTCCAACCCACAACCTACAACTTGTAAGTCGGGGCCGCTACCAGTGAGCCACCACTGCTATATCAATTCTATCAATGTATAGTTATAGGTAGGTACCAACTAGTGGCGAAGGTACAATACAACTCGATTCCTACGCTTTGGAATGGGCAACTAGCTTCATATTTTCTGACTGACCGACTTCTTGACAATTCAAAAGTGCCTGTAAATGGTTTAATTGAAATAAATGGTTTGAGTTTGAGTTTCCCACCGGCTTCCCTTCGAAAATTCAAAATGATGATGAATTGACTATACATTATTTTTAGTATAATAATATGCGAAACCCGAAACACGTGTCTAGTATTTTTATGTAAAGAATCTATGTGTATCGTGAAAAATCACTAAGTTATAAGCTTGTTAAGTTACCTGTTTGTCTTAGAATTTTATAATTTGTTTGTGATAGAATTTTATAATTCTTTTATATAATTTTATTTACTTTGCTCAAATAAATATTCGTATTCTAAATAAAAAAAGTAATTTAAAAAATAAAAAACCCGACTGCGAAACTGAAAAGCTACAAACAAGCCCATTTTAAATTAAATAAAAGTTGGATGCAGGCGGGATCCATTTGAATTTGAAAATATAATAAAAATGGTATGGGTCCCGTCTGCTTCTAACTTTTATTTAATTTAAAATGGGCTTGTTTGTAGCTTTTCAGTTTCGCAGTCGGGTTTGCAGTAACTGACTGTACTAGAGAAGGAAAGATAGAAAAGGAACTGACTGTAGGTACTAGAGAAGGAAAGATAATAAAGATCGAAATGCATACAAAATGCAAAATTTTGCTGTGCCCGACAGGGTCCATAATAAAATTGATTCTATTGATTTATAATTTGGATGTAATAAATATTATTTGAATGCGAAAAGAGTGTTCAAAACCAATAATTTGGTGAGTAAATAGAAGTACGAACCTTACTGATCTAACTATGATTTAGATACTACTAATATTATAAATGCGACAGTAATTTTTTTACGCTTTCACGATAATACGACTTAACGGATTTTAATGAAATTTGGCACAGCAAATTTTACAAATTTCATCCTGGATCGCAGACGAAGTCGCGGGCAACGGTTAGATTTATACTTTACGTAGGAATGCAATACAAATAGGTAGATACGTAAGTACCTAGGTACCGGGAAAACAACGACAACGACGATAGCTACAGGAAAACTTTATTTAAAAGTTTAATAGGTGCTATTAATAACTGATAGGATTGCAGTAAAAGAACGGAATTTGCTGCAAAATATACCAAGAAGGTCTCTAAAAAAGGATTTACTTCAATTTCGGTGGTTTTTCATGTTTGCAATTCAGGTTAGTCAGGTCGGAAGTTTCCGAACAAACCTTGTTGCTATAATAGTAGAAAATATTGAAGAATTTTAGTAAATAATAGAAAAACTTACGCTCGTTGTACGCCTTTGAAGTTAGGAAGCAATATTTGATTGTATGTCGAGAGTAAATGGGACTTCAAAAATATACGTGAGAAAAGTCAACCATCAAGAAAAGTTGACAGCTTTTCTGAAGGTCAAATAAAAATTTACAAAATAAAAGTTCGTCAATCACCGGTCGCCGATAAACGAAGAACGATAAATGTCATGAAAATAATTTTTCTACAAAATACCTAATGGCCTCAAAAAAAGAAGGTCCAAATAATATTTCTTAAAAAATATCAAGATATTTATTTTACGATTTCGTTATAGCTATGTAAATTTTGTTTTTTCATTAAAAATTCGGTCGGCGAAATATTTGATGATTTCTGAACGTAAAATAAAGCTTGTTTTCTTTAGTCTATGGAAAGTACCAGTGCTGCCACCTAATAAAAATTGCCTTTATCTAAAGGAAAAGCACTAGAATGTTTTTACCTTTACTACAAAGTAAGTAGAACAGCAGAAACTATTGGTGAACTATAAATATTATACATAAAAGGTATATAACGCAAATCACTACAGAACAAATGTGGCGTTCTATTCAAAACGTTAGCTTCCCGCCATACAAAAGTTAGGTACTGAACACACGGTTAGTTTAGTTGTTGTGCGTGGATGAATCTAAGGTAACAGTAAAGTATCACCGCACAACAGCTGACAATTAGTGAGTAAAAGTAGTATTTTTTAAACACCATACTTATAAGTGTTTATAAAACTTTTTAAACACGTGTTAAAAAAGTTTTTTTATCAATGTTAGTCCGTATTTTTGCTAGATATCCCTTATGATGACCCACTGACCTATTTTTGAAAGAGAAAAAGTGTTTTCTTACAATCCAAGTTTAATGCTATATTTATTTTTTAAGTTTATGTATTTTATTTTCAGAGTTAAAATTAAAACATTTAAAATAACAACTCATACTTTAAAATATCAATTTGTTTTCTAAACTTAATATGCCTACATACTTTTTGGTACCTTATTAATTCATTTTTATTCGTTTAATTATGATACAAAAATAATTTCCCTATTTTTAAAAACGTGGGTAAATTGAATTTGCTAAGAGTATCCCCGACAGATGTTCGTTGACGGCAACTCTAGTTGTCTATACTCAGCTTCCTTTCTTTCGTTCATGAGACAATCTAAAAGGAAACGAAAAATTCTTATTTTATACATTTATTTCAACAATTCCTTTTACATATTAACTTTGAAGTTATGTGATTAGCAATACATAGTGTAATTTACGCATTTATATGTATTTTAAGTGTATATTTTAAGTCAGTGTTTTTGATAGGTTATAAATTATGGATTCGAACTAAAAATAATTGTTTAAACATTTTTACACTATAAAACCGTGATAAATCATGGATTTTGTGAAGAGAGAAGATCAGAATGTCATCGACGATGATAATTACAAGTTTTACATTGAAAGTGTAAGTTAAAATAAGTTTGTTCTACCTAATTCAAAATTCGATCGTTTTTTACATAAAAAGTGTTGATAACGTAATTGAAGTTCCGGGTTTGGTTCCCGGCTGATGTATTCTAGTTTTTTACCGCCAATTTTTTTTTGTTGTTCATTGTTTTAGTGTAGAACTTGGATTGTTTTCATTCATTAGGTACAGCAATGTGGTCAGTTCAGAAAGTAAACAAAAACTAATTTTCATTCTTTTAGGCTTTAGTTAAATATAAATTTGGTGCAAGGGTCGTCTCTTTTTCTTTGTTATTTATTGCGAAATCATTCTTTACTTTATTTCTGAATCTTAATTTTAATTTTCTTTCTTTAAGTACTTTTAATACCTGAAAATTAATTAACTTTTTTTCTTGAAATAATTGAACCAAATTGGCATCTTATTGATAAATGATTTTATTCCTGTAAGTACTTTTAACTCCTTAAGCTCTGCTAATGAGACACAATTGATTTTCTATTGTTTTGTGACCCATCGGTCACACACGGAGCTTTACCGGTTAAACAAACATTTTTACACATCAATCATATTTTAAAAACTAGATTAAATCACAAAACCGAACTCAGAGCTCACAGTCTCAGTTAAAGTCCAGACATGGTTTTAGTCAGCTTACCAATCTTACCAAGGGTATTGTGTTGCCCAGTAACTGGGTTGTCGAGATCAGATAGGCAGTGTCGCTCCATGTAAAGTACTGGTATTCAGTTGCATCCTAAGTACCTGACACAAAAAATTTTTTTTTTTCGTTTTTGGCAACTGAGCCGATGTCGACTATTCTGCCAGCACCATGTAGTGACAGCAAGATGAGCCATCGAACTTTACTCGACTCTAAAAATGTTTTAATTGCGATCTCCAATATACAGGCAAATGCCTAGTTTGGTCACTGTCCAATCTATTCTTGTACAATCTGATTATCTATCTATACGAATATTATAGAGGTAAAGTTTGTATGTAGGGGGTTTTTTTTTTTGGGCAATTGAGCCGATGTCGACTATTGTGCCAGTGTCGCGTATAGGCGGCAGCGCAGCAGCGGGCCGTCGACTTTGCACTTTGTGGTAGGTCTACGGGTTCTGTTAGTAGAACATAAATATTCTAAGGTAGGGCACAGCACAAAGACATATTAATTTATTACATATTATTTATATAATTATTACGCCCCAACAACGCCCCAATAACGCTACAATTTTATGTAGGGGTTATCTCTGGAACTACCAGTCAGATTTGAAAAAAACCTATTTGTATTCGATAGCTTAAGTCATGTGGAAGGCTACAGGTTATTTAACATCACGCTATGACCCTTAGGAGCTGAGCAAATAAAAAAAGTCAGAAAGTACGCTTAGCCAAAAGAAGTAATACCACGGGCAGGCGATGAGATGCAACGAGGTGGGTTGGGGAAAAAGAAATTACACACGGTCGAAGTCGCGGGCAGAAGCTAGTTAATAAAGAAAGGAAAACCAGTCACGTTTCATATAAAGTTGGGCCTAAATTACCCTGGTTGGGAAAGTCCTCCTTATCATTTTTAGGGTTCCGTACCCAAAGGGTAAAAACGAGACCCTATTACTAAGACTTCGCTGTCTGTCCGTCTGTCCGTCTGTCCGTCTGTCTGTCTGTCTGTCACCAGGCTGTATCTCAAGAACCGCGATAGCTAGACAGTTGAAATTTTCACAGATGATGTATTTCTGTTGCCGCTATAACAACAAATACTAAAAACAAAATAAAATAAATATTTAAGGGGGGCTCCCATACAACAAACGCGATTTTTTTGCTCTTTTTTGCTCGATATCAAAAATGGCAACAGGTAGGCACTTGAAATATTCACAAAATACTCAATTGTATTTTAACTTTAATAATAAATAATAAAATTAAAATAAAATAAATATTTAAGGGGGGCTCCCATACAACAAACATGTTTTTTTCGGCGTTTTTCCCTTGTGGTACGAAACCTTTCGTGTGCGAGTCAGACTCGCACTTGGCCAGTTTTTACTATTGCGCCGAATCTACGACAATTTCTTTAGGTGTTTTTTAAAGTTAAAAAAGTCTATTTTTATAATTTTAATAAAATAAAACAACTTGGTAAAAATAAATGAAAGGTGACCTTATACAAGTATTACCTACTATGACAACAAACTTCTGCGCATGTTCCTATATACTTATAACAATTTTTTTGCATATTTCATTCTAAAATCAGGTTTTTTAAATTTGGAAGAATTTATAGGTCATTTTCTTTCTCTTATAAAACTATTTGTTGGCGTTGCCCTTGACCTATAGTTTTGAAATAAACAAGTTCATGGTTAGTAGACTATGTTATTACAAACTCTAGAATGCAATTAATTGGTACATACTGAAAAGTTAGAGCATGACCAGCCTATAATGTTCTGTTATAAGGGGGGTGGAGATGAAATAACGCAACCAATACGTACAAGCTCATAGATTGGACAGTAGTTTTTTTTTTTTTTTTTTTTTTTTTCCGTTTTTGGCAACTGAGCCGATGTCGACTATTCTGCCAGCGTCATGTAGTGACAGCAAGATGAGCCATCAAACTTTGCACTTTGTGGTAGTTGTTAATTTTTAATGTTAGTAGCTGAAAAGACAATACAGGTTTTGTTAGACGCAGCAGTTGTTAATCTAAATTTCTAAAACTTAGTCACTAGTTTACCATATTAATTGTAAATAAGTAGGTACCCACATAACATGTTCCCACTGCTGGACCACAGGCCTCCTCTCTGTGAGACGATGTGGACCGTAACCCACCATGGTTGGGAAAAGTCACATGTCTTCGAATTCTTGGTTCTAGGACATACCGGTTTCCTCATGTTTATATTTGCAGTTTAGACAATAAAAGAAGTTCGGTCTATATTTTATTACAATTTATAATCATAAATCTTTATCTATCTGATCTGCATTTTAATTATTCTAATTTGCTCCTTCACTAGATATACAAACTAAAAGTTGAATTTCGAGATATTGTAGTCCATTGTAAAAAATAAATTAAATGAAAAAGATTTGCTAAATTCTCAATATCTGAACTCCATACTTTTTACAAGATAAACTTCTGTTTCTTTGTAAGTATACCCTTGTATACATGTTCGTTTTACTAAAAAAAAATCTTATAATTTCGCTCTGTCTGTCTGTGTATCTGCTTTTCATAGCCGGTTAACTTATTTTTGTATGTTATGCATTTTGAATCATTATCTCCTCTTGATGTAGTATCTTATACATTTTAAATGCAGATTTTGATAGTCATTATGGGTAGTCAGGGTATCGTATTACCCAGTAACTGGGTTGTGGAGGTCAGATAGGCAATCGCTACATGTAAAATACTGGTATTCAGCTGCATCTGGTTAGACTGGAAGCCGACCCCAACATAGTTGGAAAAGGCTGGGCAGATGATCTAATCTGTAGCCTAATTGCATAACACTCATTATCTGCCTAGCCTTTTCCCAACTATATTGGAGTCATCTTCCAGTCTTAACCGGATGCAGCTGAATATCGGTATTTTACATGGAGCGACTGCCTATCTGACCTATACAACTCAGTGTTGTGTAAATTGATGTTTTGAATGACAGTAAATCTGACAAACTCCGATTTCTATTATTTATTTTAGTTTACGTGCATGCACCTACCCATTTTACTGATTAAGCATTACTACAGTACCCCTCTGTGTTGTACACCTACTGGCTCTTGGCCAGTTTTTTTTACCGACGAAAGGAATTAATGCCTGTTTGAGGATGGGGACATTTTGCGAAAGGGATATTGTGAAAAAACTGGCCAAGTGCGAGTCGGACTCGCACACGAAGGGTTCCGTACCACAAGGGAAAAACGCCGAAAAAAGAAAAAAAAATTTATTTTTTATTATTAAAGTAAATGTACAATTAAGTATTTTGTGAATATTTCAAGTGCCTACCTGTTACCTATAATATTGATATCGAGCAAAAAAAGGCAAAAAATGACGTTTTTGTATGGGAAATATTTAAATATTTATTTTATTTTAATTTTATTATTTATTATTAAAGTAAAAATACAACTTAGTATTTTGTGAATATTTCAAATACCTACCTGTTGCCATTTTTGATATCGAGCAAAAAAGGGCAAAAAAAAAGCGCTTGTTGTATGGGAGCCCCCTTAAATATTTATTTTATTTTGTTTTTAGTATTTGTTGTTATAGCGGCAATAGAAATACATAATTTGTGAAAATTTCAACTGTCTAGCTGTCGCGGTTCTTGAGATACAGCCTGGTGACAGACATGCAGACAGACGGACAGACAGCGAAGTCTTAGTAATAGGGTCCCGTTTTTACCCTTTGGGTACGGAACCCTAAAAAGGGACATTCTGCGAAAGGGACATTCTGAGAAAGGGACATTTTGCTACCAGTAGTCATTTTGAGAAGTGGTCATTTTGCGACAGAGCCCTTGGTAGGTCTTTGCCTAAGGGTTCGACAAAATATGAAAACAAAAATTCAAGTAAATATGAAGATTATGTCTAGCTAATCATTAATTTTGTAACAGAACACATAACACGCCTGTAATCCCGCCTCGATGGGTTAGGCAGTGCTGTACCTATTTATAGTACACCCATATTTTATATTAGCCAGTTATGATTAACTGGCTGCGCCCCGCGGTTTCACCCACGTCAATGTCGATCCCGCGGGACTATCGTTATAAAAAGTAGCCTATATGTTAATCCAGGGTGTCAGCTACCTCCATACAAAATTTTATCAAAATTGGTCCAGCCGTTTGAGCGAGAAGAAGTAACAAACATATAAACACACACACACACTCACTCACAAACGTTCGCCTTTATAATATTAGTGTGATTCTGAATATACTATTGGTAAAAGTTATTGTTTGCATACTCACATATAATAAAATAACAATATATTTCCTCTTATCTTCCACAGCTCCAAAAATCACACATACTGGAACCAACAGACTACCAGCACACACCGCTATCAATGGAACAGCTGCACCAAGCGATGCAATCCTCAATCGTGCACAACTTCCAACTTCCACTCTCACCACGCCAAATGTCCTCATTGATGCTCAAAACCAACCACCTACCAAGAAATTTAAACTTCAATGATATTCCGGCACACTTACAACGGAACCTAACATCAGAGTTGGACCTAGTACATAACCTAGCAAATGAACTACCTCAGAATTTGAACAGGCATGACGATTTACTCGGTCAAAACCTAAGCAGGAACTTGGATTTGTCCTTAGCTCGGTCGCTAGGCAGCGATTTGGAGTTACAGAATTTGAGCCAACTAGCGCAGAATTTAAACGAGAATTTGAACGCTGACTTGAGTAGGATCAACGACTTGAGAGCTGATATTCCTCATGATTTGAGTCATGAAATTGATTTGTCACATCATTTAAACAGACCACATATTGATCAGGAGATATTGTCCCAAGAAGAAGCAAGAAGAACTCCTATGGTAGTCCAATGTGTGCAAGATGGTCATATGTTGGATCAAAACTTGGGCCAACGGTTGGTGGGGTCTAATATGAATGTACATGAGAGGTTGGACCAACAAAACGAACATATGTTGCCAATGCCGTTTCATATAAAATCGGAGCAGGACGATGATGGATATTTCTATGATAATATTAACCCTGGTATTGGTAGCGTTGGCAGTTTAAATGGTGAGTTATTTCCTTTGTTTTTTATTACTTTTAGTATGAGGGTGGCCGAAACAGATAAGCTGCTTGTTCAGCGCCAGCACATGAAGCTACTACAGTCTGTCAAATTTCTTTAATAGATTTCCAACTTTATCGTTAAAGCATAAGGTTCAATGTTGATTGGGAAAATTTGATAGTTTCGGCTAGCTTTATGTGCTGGCGTCTGTAGAAGCGGACGTGGGTTTACGACGCGCCATAAAGTTGTACTGAGCAGCTTGTGCTGTACTACCGAAGACACATCATCATCATCATCTGTGAAGCCTTTTCCCAACTATGTTGGGGTCGGCTTCCAGTCTAACCAGATGCAGCTGAACACCAGTATTTTACATGAAGCAACTGCCTATCGGAACTCCGAACCCCTTGGTAAGACTGGTTGCCAGATTTTCGGGCTTCTGACCACCCGTAACGACTCTCAAAGATCTACGAATGACAGCCGAGACAAACGGCTTAAAGTGCTTTCCGAGGCACGGAGGGTCTTGTTATGTAAACATCGTCACCCATCCACGGACCAACCGCGGCAAGCGTTGCTTAACCTGATCGATCGACCCGTGCGGCTGTTATTACTTAGCCACAAGCCCTCCTATCCGTACTAATATAATAAAGCTAGAAAGTTCATTTTTAGGGTTCCGTAACCAAAGGGTAAAAACGGGACCCTATTACTAAGACTCCACTGTCCGTCTGTCACCAGGCTGTATCTCATGAACCGTGATAGCTAGACAGTTGAATTTTACACAGATGATGTATTTCTGTTGCCGCTATAACAACAAATACTGAACGTGATAAACTCAAAAACTACCGAACGGATTTTCATACAGTTTTCACCAATGGACGGAGTGATTCATGTGGAAGGTTTAGATGTATAACTCATTAAGGTTTTGTGTAAATTGGCTAAAATATGACGATGACAAATATAAATATATGAATATGATGATGATGATATGATGTAAGACTATTTGTCGGACTTTCGGGCTTCTGACGAACCGTAACAACTGTCAAAGATCCACGAATGACAGCCGGGACAAACCCCGGCAAGCGTAGCTTAAGGGGCTTACATGACCTAAACGCAAAAACGCAAGTTTTGGGAATAATAAAAATATATGATCGACTATAGTAAACAAAATGAGAAAAATATATATATTATATTCTTCAGGATATATTATGCTAGGTAGATAGTGTGTTGAAAACATAATATAACTAATTTGATACGATAGAAAAAAAACATGAAGATACCTCTAAGAAATTTCTTTTTACAATAAAAACCATACTAATATATACATGCAATCATTCTGATTTTTTGTCAGATTATCCTACAAGCAACATACTAAAATACTAGTGTTTTAATTTTTTCGTCCAAACAATACATTTTTTGTAATTAAGTAATTGCTTCATATTTTGCAATGAATTACCAGCGTTGTATCATCGCGCTTCTCTTTCTTTTCTATGCAGTCCGACAGTGACCGCGCTTTAAGTCATATAAGCCCCTTAAAGGTTTAAACCAGCCAACAAAACAACAAATTATGCAGTTTTACTAGTCGACCAGTAGTCCACAACAAGTTAACCTTTATTCAGCAGTCTAACCTTTCCAGCATATTCTAATTAAACGCTCATTTTCGTTCTGAAACCCGTTTCAAAATATATACTTACATTAATTCCGGTGGAATATACCTATTTATTTAAGTAATACTGGTACACCGTCTTATATATTATGACGCACTAGCATTTATCCTGCCTGGACGTCGTTCCGATAAAAAAATAAAAATCTGGTCAAGTGCGAGTCGGACTCGCGCACCGAGGGTTCCGTACTTTGTAGGTATGTAAATAGTTTATCACGGGTTTTTTTTTAATGTACCTACAAATTTACGGTTTTCAGATTTTTCCTTTACTTGTGCTACATGATCTCGCTTCTTGCCAAATTTCATAATTCTAGGTCAACGGGAAGTACCCTATAAATTTCGATTCCCTTGAGTGACGAAAATACGTTTTTTGCGGCATAAACGGCCGTATCTTTTTTTACTCAAAATAATGAAATAACTTTAATTTCAGAAGTCGGTGTCTTGGGATCTGTAATTTAGTTTTAGTTTTTTGCCACCGACTTCCGAAATTAAAGTTATTTCATAATTTTGAGTTCATTTCTGTTTGAAGTCGGTTTAATTTTTTTAAATTACTTTTTTATTTCGTAATTTTTAGTTTTTATACTAGAATTTGACCAAGGTTTTGAGATGTTTTTCCTTTGACACTACACCCGTAGCTCGTATCAATAAGCCAGGCCGTCACACTTTCACGTATTAGTCCATATCTTGATAATTACTGCATCGATTTTGATGAAACTTGCACTGTTCCCTAAGTTGAAGTAAATGTAAGGCAATAAAAAAAATGTGGTCACGTTTCGATTAATAGTTACGGAGAAATGCGTGGACAAACATACATACATACGTCTATAAAATTTTGTATATTTGTTTGGAAGCCCTAACAGATTGTCATATGTGAATATAATGCAATTCCAATAATATTACACATACATACTTACGTGTCGAATTGATAACCTCCTTTTTTTGAAGTCGGTAATTATAGGGCGACTTTTTCGTTGGTGACAGTTCCATGGGTCACGCGGGCATACATATTATTGTTTATTTGCTAAGAAAGTATCATAAAATAAAGGTGTTTACAATAATTAGGCAAGAAATTATTAAAAATATATTTTTAATAAAAAAGCCAGTCCGCTAGTAAATACACGAGGTTGAGTATTCGCTATTTTATAAGCTTTACAATCCTCACATTGATTTAGGTTAATTGACAAACCAGCTTCCTAGAGACAGAAGAATACAAGAGTTGAGATAAAGTTACTTTATGCAACATTCTTGACCAATTTCTTGGCACCAACCAAGATACCTAAACATGTAAACCACAGCAACGAGTTTACAAGTCAAAAAAAATTGCCAAAAAATAAAAAATAAAGCAAACATTATTATAGTGCAGTTTGTACGAGGATTTACTTCTCACCATTATTTATGAATTTTGACTTGAAGAAATTAATTGGTTTCGTATTTAAATTAAAGTACTTAGTTGAATTATTTAAATATTTTGTCTATAAATTTCAAATTTTAAAGCGAAAATTCAACAGTCAAATTGCATTTTTATTTTGTATTTATTATATGCAACATGCGCACTTCGGGGCAGACATAATAATACTATATGTATAAAATACACAATTTAAATAAATTAATGTGTATTTTCTGCTTCCCTGGGCAAAATAACCAAAGTAAAAGTCAAATAATTTATTTCAAATAGGCACATTAAAGGCACTTTTGAACGTCAAAAATTACAAATAGAATTGATTCTAGTCGCCCATTCCAAAAGGTAGTTTTCGTATGGAGAAGAATAGGCAAGAAACTCCACCGTTACGCTTTTAAAATGTTTTACAAGGTCTTGTATACATAATATAATTATATGTGAAGACGGTGCCACCTAGAATAAAATTAGTCTATCACAAAAGATAAAAAGAATTAAAAATGAAGCAATGACAGGTAAATCAATTATGTGACAAATATTGTAAAAGTAGATGATTTTCCTAGAATTTTAACAAGTTTGTGAGTCACTGCAGTCACAGATTGTAAAATCAACGCCAACAAAAAAAAAAAAATTAGAATCCAGTTTGATTTTATCTAGACTACGACCATTACGTAGATCCTTGACACACCCAGAAGGCGTCGCGACATGCCCCGTAGAATATGGCGACGAACTGGAGAAAACAAACGACCAGTGGACTACTTTTAAGCCCTGGTTCGAAAAAGCTGGAAGGCATGGGAGAAACTTTGCCCAGCTGTAGGATAATGCAGGCTAACACTACTTAAGGGGCTTACATGACCTGATGCGCGGTCACTGTCGGACTGCATAGAAAAGAAAGAGAAGCGCGATGACACAACGCTGGTAATTCATTGCAAAATATGAAGCAATTATTTAATTACAAAATATCTATTGTTTAGACAAAAAAAATAAAGCAGTAGTGTTTTAGTATGTTGCTTGTAGAATAATCTGACAAAAAATCAGAATGACATGACTGTACGTATATTATGGTTTTTATTGTAAAAAGAAAGTTTTTAGAGGTATCTTCATGATTTTTTTTATTCGTATCAAATTAGTTGTATTATGTTTTCAACACACTATCTACCTAGCATATACCCCGAAGAAATCATAAATCTTTCTGATTTTGTTTACTGTAGTCGATCATATACTTTTATTGTTTCTAAAACTTGCGTTTTCTGCGTTTAGGTCCTGTAAGCCCCTTAACAGTATGTCCTTGCCTCAGGCAAGGATATACTGTTAAGGCTTGAGTTTGAGTTTGAACAGTATATCCTTCCCTCAGGCAAGGATATACTGTTAAGGGGCTGCAAGGGGGCAGGCAAGTTGCCTGCCCTGTCCCACTCCTTCCATATTTCGCGAGCCCGCACGTCCTCCTTCCAGTTCTGGCGGAATCTATCCAGTTCGTCCCACCATCTCGTACGTGGTCTGCCGCGACCCCATCTATACTAATATTATAAAGAGTATTGTATTGTAAGTTTGTATTTAGGGTTATCTCTGGAACTACCAGTCGGATTTGAAAAAATCTTTTTGTATTTGATAGCCCAATTGTTGAGGAAGGCTATAGGCTATTTAACATCACGCTATGACCCTTAGGAGCCGAGCAAAAAGTTATGTTTATGTTATATATACTAGGGTACAATTTAAATGCTAACCAAAATAATTTTTGAACCTACCAAAATGGATAAATGCTCACTCAAACTTGTTTCCCTGAAATAGTAACATGAAAAATATTGGCGACGTAGGATGCAAGAGCGAGCGAAGGGCACCCCGAGGTTAGGTTTGGTTAGGTTACTTTACACCCTTTACAAATAGGGGCCCCGCGAAGCGGGGCGACGTCGACATAGGATGGGGCATAGAATAAAAAGGAAAATAGGTTCATTTCTACAATGCTTTATGAAACACAATTTGGTGAGCATTTATCCATTCTGGCAGGTATTTCGAATTTTTTGGTAGTAAAATAAGTACTTTTCTGGTAGGTGTTTAAACACAAGCCTTTGTACTATACCTGCTGGGAAAGTGTAACAGACGCCAGCACATCAAGCTACCCGAAACTGTTAAATTTTCCCAATCAACTTTGAACCTTATTCTTTAACGATAAAGTTGAAAATCTATTAAAGAAACTTGACAGATTGTAGTAGCTTGATGTGCTGGCGTCTGTGCCTTATTGTTTTTTTTTTTAAATGAGGCAGAAAGTAAGTCATTACTGTTGTACGAATTTGCGGGTAGAAAAATTGTATGAAAAACCATTGTTAACGTCCTGTTATTAAAGAAATTCGAGGCCCCCGCCTGAGCCTCGGGCTTCAAACTACACCTTCATTGGTAATCGGTCACTTTCTCCCCTCGGTGAACAATATACTATTTGTCCTTTCTAACTAAAATCTTCTACTTCAAGGCCAAATCTAGTCGAAACGAGAATCCTTAATATATTATTTAAAAAAAACTGCTCATAAATAATCATTCAGTTTCGTTGACACAGACATCGACGTAGTTTATCAAGAAGTGCATAATATAGTAGGTAATTAAGTAAATTTTTATTTGTTTAAACATGGTGTACAGTCACGAGCATAAGTATGTATACACTTGGCCGTATTCAAAGGCAATTTTCTCCTTTATTTTTGAATTAAATTTTATGTTATTACGAACATAGTATTTTCGAACCCATAGGTTTATGTAAAGTTTATTTCAACATTCGTCATTTCACGAAAAAATCGCAATGTTGACATATTACTGCTTGTGACTGTACATTGCATGCAGGATAATAATGGGATGCAGAAAAGTTCTAACATGTTCAGCCGCATATCGTGGCGTACATATTGGTAGGAAGAGATGGTGCATAAACCGTGATAATCCTCATTTCAGCCGAAAGACGTCCACTGCTGGACATAGGCCTCCCCCAAAAGGGGGGGGGGGGGTTGTCATAATCGCCACGCTTGGCAGGCGGGTTGGCGTTCGCAGTATGGTATGGTGGTGGAATGCATAGAGAACGCTGCTGCCCATTCTCCGGTACGCCCCTTAGTCGCCTTTTACGACACCCACGGGAAGTATGGGGTGGTGGTATTCTTTGGGTCCGGCACCACACAGACCAAAACCGTGATAATATTCATCAAAATTACCTTTCATCATTATTCATTAAAGATTAGGTATAATTACAATTCAATAAGTATATTTTTTAGATACAATTCAATGTCAAAGTAGTCAGTATAAAATACTAGTTTTTTATTTGGCGCCTATAATAACTATTTATAGATTCATGTAGTATTCATCTTCGTATTAAATCTAGAAAAAATCCAAGTGTTTTTATTAAATATACGCTGATTTGTGGAGGTGCTTTTAAAAAAAACTGCAAGCATTAATTTGTTGAAAAACAAGTTAATCTCGCTTCTGAAATGTCAACAAAATTCCTTTTTTTAATACATATATCTCCATATTTTACTTATTTATTTACTTTACCACTAGCAGCGCCCCACGGTTTCACCCGCATAAGTGTCGATCCCGTGGAAATATCGGGATAAAAGTATTCGTATGTGTTATTCTGATGTATAAGCTATATTACTGTAAAGTGTCATCAAAATCCGTTTAGTAGTTTTAGCGTGAAAGAGTAACAAACATCCTCACAAACTTTTGCTTTTATAATATTATTAAGTAGGATTATAGTAGGATTTAACTACTTATACTATAAAGGGGCCCGTGGCTAAATAATAACAGCCGCACAGGTCGATCGATCAGGTTAAGCTACGCTTGCCGTGGTTCGTCTGTGGATGGATGTCCATCTTTACATACCCTCCGTGCCTCGGAAAGCACGCTAAGCCGTTGGTTCCGGCTGTCATTCGTGGATCTTTGACGGTTGTTATCGGGTCGTCAGAAGCCTGAAAGACTAACAACAGTCTTACCAAGGGGTATCGTATTACCCAGTAACTGAGTTGTGGAGGTCAGATAGGCAGTCGCTCCATGTAAAATACTGGTATTCAGCTGCATCCGGTTCGACTGGAAGCCGACCCCAACATAGTTGGGAAAAGGCTACGCAGATGATACTATAAAGCTGAAGAATTGGTTTGTTTGAACGCGCTAATCTCAGTAACTACCACGTGGATTTGAAAAATGTATTAGCATTGCATAGCCCAATTTTTGAGGAAAGCTCTATGTTACTTAACACCACCCTAGGACCCGTCGGAGTCGAGCAAATAGGACTTAGGAGCCGACCCATAATTAGCAAGTGGCAACAAGAATGGCAATGGGCCTTATAAGAAGGCTAAAAGTCACATTGCTCGCAGAACAGATGGCCGATGGGGCCGAAAGGTTCTGGAGTGGCGACCGCGTACCGGAAGACGTAGCGTTGGAAGGCCTCCCACAAGGTGGTCCGACGACCTTGTGAAGGCCGCAGGAACCCGTTGTATGCGAAAGCGCAGAACCGGTCGAAGTGGAGGTGCTTGGAGGAGGCCTATGTCCGGCAGTGGACGTCTTTCGGCTGAAATGATGATGATGATGATGAATAAGAATTACTTCTTATTGCCACTTGCTAATTATTGGTCGGCTCCTGCCGAAATATCTATTTAGAGAAATAGGTCATTTATTTTTGTTTCATTACTTGAAGTTTATCACAAATATGTTATTTTTAAACCAACAAAGAGGTTGAGGTTACCTCGGATAAGATCTTCGCGTTATTTTGTTGTTCATGGAAATTCCGGGCACTGTCAATCACGTTATTGATTTAAACATTGTAGTCTATAGAGCCTGTACACTTACTGCAACTAACTGCGATTTACTGCACATGCAGTTGTTACTAGGAAGAGTCTCGTGGCTAAGTAATTCCAGCCGCACAGGTCGATCCATCAGGTTAAGAGTAAACTAGTCGCGAGCTCGGAACTCACTGGTGGTCATGGCCAAAAAGCACGCTGTCTCACCTGGCTTAGTGTCGGACAGAGCTAGTATCAGTAATGAGCAGTTAGATACTAGTCTACATGCACAGCGTCTAGTTTTCACACGCAGAAACACCGTTCCGAACTGATAGGCGCGTAAAAAAATTTGAAAAGTGCTTTGGAAAATCGAGTTTTATGAAAAAACCACTGCATAAATCAATTACAAATTTTATTGAACTCTTCGATAACTAAGCTCTGTCGGTACGGACTTGGTTTTTAAGATTTTACAGTTCTTTTATTACTTATTTACACCCAAAGTTACGTTAAAAATTGCGAGAAAAACGAATCTTTGGTGGCCCATAACTTTTTAATGGATTTTCATTTTACTAGAAGCGTGATGACACAACTCTGGTAATTTATTGCAAAATATGAAGCAATTAGACAAAATCTATTGTTTGGACTAAAAAATGAAAACAGTAGTGTTTTAGTATGTTGCTTGTAGAATAATCTGACAAAAAATTAGAATAATTGATATTAGTATTAGTAGGAAACGACCAATTGGAACCGTGCACCTAGCTTTCTGACGTTTCATAAGTGCCCATGTAGGTTTATGTGAAATAAAACATTTTGATTTTGAGTAAGTATGGTTTTTATTTAAAAAAAAAGTTTTTAGAGGTAACTTCATGATTTTTTTCTATTGTATCAAATTAGTTTTCAACACACTATATCTACCTAGCATATACCCTTTTTTTTTTTTTCTAGCATATACCCTGAAGAATATAATATATTTTTCTGATTTTGTTTACTGTAGTCGATATGCTTTTATTGTTTCCTAAACTAGCGTTTTTTGCGTGTAGGTCCTGTAAGCCCTTTAAGCTACGCTTGCCGGGGTTGGTCCCGGCTGTCAATCGTGGATCTTTGACAGTTGTTACGGTTCGTCAGAAGCCCGAAAGTCTGACAACCAGTCTTACCAACAATCATCGTCATGTTTTAGCCAATTTACACAAAACCTTAATGAGTTATACACATAAACCTTTCTCATGAATCACTCCGTCCATTGGTGAAAACCGTAATATGAAAATCTGTTCGGTAGTTGTTGAGTTTATCACGTTCAGACAGACAGACGTAGCGGGGGTATTGGTTTTGTACCCGATTACGGTGAAGCAAAAGGAGAGTTATGATTTGACCGGTATTTATGTATGTTGTATGTTTATCTGTTCCCTCATAACTTCAAAAGTGCATAGAATAATTTGACAAATGAGGTATCGTTAGAAGCGTCTTGACCGTCCGCTGGTTATAGACGTCACACTAAATTCAATATGGCTTCCTCTAGAGGACATAAAGTAATGAAAATATTTTAGATGGTGCCTATGATGGTGGGTATCAAATAAAAGGGCTTAATTAGCACATTTCAAAAATATAAATATTACTGTTATGCCCCAAAATAATTGAATAAAAAATAAGTCTTCATCTACCAAGCCTTTCCCAACTATGTTGGCGTCGGCTTCCAGTCTAACTTGGGATGCAGCTGAATACCAGTATTTTACATGGAGCGACTGCCTATCTGACCTCCACAACCCAGTTACTTGGTAATACGATACCCCTTGGTAAGACTAATTGTCAGACTTTCAGGCTGTTGACTACCCGTAACGACTGTCAAAGATCCACGAATCACATCCGGGACTACCGGCTTAACGTGCTTTCCGAGGCACGGGGGGCAGGGGAGGGACTAAAACACGACTACTGAAAAGGATGAAACAAGAAAGTATCTTCCCGTGGTCGCATGCCGCTGTACTAACATACATAAATACACATAAGCAGAAGAGAAACCGCGAAATATCTTCATCTATCCCCTAGTAACAAACACAAACAGTCATCGATAAAAGTTGACTCTTCAATCTTCGTTGAATAAATTAAATATATAATAAATTAAATATATATGTTTATAAAAAGGTCAGTTCGACTGGTTTTAATAACACTTGTGTGTGTTGCTTTCAGACTTTTGGTCAGGTTTTCTTGGATTTTACATACAAAATCAATGTCAATCTGCCTAGGGGCCAGGTAGATGAAGGAAGGGAAATGAGGGAGAAGGCTTGACTCTAGCCTTTTCCCAACTATGTTGGGGTCGGCTTCCATTCTAACTGGATGTATCTGAATACCAGTATCTTACATGGAGCGACTGCCTATCTGACCTCTGCAATTTATTGGATAACACGATACATCTTGGTACTGGTTGTCCCACTTTTGGGCTTCTGACTACCCGACTGACAAAGATATACGAATGATAGCTGTGACCAACGCCTTAACGTTCTTTCCAAGGCAGAAACGGGTTTCGGCATGTAATGTAACATGTATGACAGCCGTCGACACGCGTCGCTCGTGTGTATGTACAGACGCCAGCACATCAAGCTACCCGAAAATGACAAATTTTCCCAATCAACTTTGAACCTTATGATTATGCAATAAAGTTAAAATCTATTAAAGAAATTTGTCAGTTTGTAGTAGCTTTATGTGCTGGCGTCTGTACACCAACAGAATAACGTCTGTCGGGTCAGCTAGGCTTAAAATCTCTTATTAAGGCCTGATTTTTCAATCGACAGATACTGGTAATATTTATTCGTGGAATAAAACTGACGTCTGATAGATTTTGTATGGAAGAACTGTCAAAAATTCAAATTTTATTTCCCGAATAAAGATATCTGGCGGTGGAAAAATCAGCCCGTAGTTGCATATCCACTACTGCTATCCAAAATTTTCTAGCGGTTCACCTGATAGTAAGTTGTCACCGGCGCCTATGAACTTTTGCAATACCAGGGGCATCGCAGACGTGTTGCTACCCCAAAGATAAAATGGAGACGTTGTGTCAATTATTAGGCTTTATCTATATAATGTCGCATTGTATAGATAAAGCTTAAGATTTTAGGTTATTAGGCCGTCGCTAACTGGACTGTTCTATTTACTTATCCGTACTAATATTGTAAATTCGAAAGTAACTCTATCTGTCTGTATGAAAGACAGAAAAAAGAAAGAAAATACGTTTATTTGCGGCAAACATGACGCAAAAAAAAAAATAAAAAAAATGAAAAAACAATTTGGGACAAAGTATGCGTCACATTACGCAAAACGGCCATCGCTCAGCATAATGCTAAGATCCTATACGAGACAGAGCCTCAGCGCTAGTTTTCAGCGACAGCCGGCGTTGACGTGATGACGTCAGGCAGTGCAGCGTACGATTAGATGTAAATAAAAACAACAATCAAAATAAGAAAGAAATAAAATAATACAATACAAAAATATGTATGTTACCTTTTCACGCCTAAACCACTGAATGGATTTCGATAAAATTTGGCAGAGAGATAGATTGCATGCCGGGGATAGTTTTTATCGACATACCTCGCGGGCGAAGCCGCGGGCGGAGCAAGTATTTTTATAAATGAGATAAGAATCTAATCAGCCTTATACTAATATTATCTGTAGAAATTAAAATGAAATGTTGTTCGTTGGTGAGCGTATCACTTGAGAGCGGCTGGACTGATTTGGCTACCTATGTTTTTGCTTTAAAAAGGTTCTTGATAATGTGTTGAAACTGATAGTGATCTTTGTATGAAATCAAGGCGATATTGAAATTTTGACAGTTCAACGTGTGTCGGGTCAGCTAGTTTAAACTTAATGTTTTGAAGAGAAAAGATAATTTTTTTTATATGTTGTTGGTTATGCTTTAACGCCTTTACAGCTGAGCTAAATGAAATTCGGGTCATGGGTAGACCATGACCTGTATTAGGACATAAGATACTTTGTATCACGATATTCCCACGGGATGGAAACTTATGCGGGTGATTTAGCGGGGTACAGCTAGTTTAGAAAGACACGTGGCGCCATTTATTATCATAATTATCGTTATTGTGGTTTTCCTCGGGAAAAGCACTTTTTTTCGGGATGAAAGGTATCCTATGTCCGTTTCTGTACACCTGACAACGTATATGCAAAATTTCAGGATGATCGGTTCAGTGGTTTGGGCGTGAAAAGGTAACAAATAAACAAACTTACTTTCGCATTTATAATATTAGTTAGGTAGGATGCGAAAGTAACTATGTCTTTCTGTTACCTTTTCACCCCTTAACAACTGAATTTCATCCAAAACGGATGAAATTTGGCACAACGGTATACTAGATTAGGACATGGGATACTTTTTTCCCGATAGAACGTTCCTGTAAGATAATTGGCGACCTCTACGCGGAAGAAGCCGCGGGAAAAACTACTTTTTAGGGTTCCTTACCTCAAAATGAAAAACGGAACCCTTATAAGATCACTTCGTTGTCCGTCTGTCTCTCCATCTGTCAAGACCCTTTTTCTCAGGAACGCGTGGAGTTATCAGGTTGAAATTAATATCCTTAATATCAAATACTCAGGGCTGCAATCACTTGAAGCAGTGAAAAATGAAACATCTAAGTTGACGCATTCAAAAGATACGGGCGTTTATGTTCCGGAATCAAAACCTATAGAGTACTTCCCGTTGAATCATGAAATTTGGCAAGAAGCAATGTCATGTAGCACAAGTAAAGGAAAAAATCCAAAACCATACATTTGTAAGTAGTTACATTACAACAAAAAAAAAATCCGTGATAAACTATTTACATACCTACAAATTTGTACGGAACCCTCGGTGCGCAAGTCCTACTCGCACTTGACCGGTCTTTTGTAAATGAGATAACGTCTTTATCAGCTATTATCGCGTAATTATTGTTACTATGCAAGCATGTACACTATGTCAATCGTTTATCTTACGTGACATTAACCTCGGGATTCGGCGAGTCTGTTCAGTTTAATCTGAGGTCAGGGGGCCTAAAAAGGTCACTTTGACAGAATCATAAAAGGATAGCATTATAAATCATAATGGACAGTTTACTTTTAAGTTAACCTTTTGAACGCCACGGTCGGGTATAGACGACAAACGAAAACGAGCCCAACACGCCACCGTCGTCTACAGCCGACAAGAAAACGCGTGTTGAGCACGTTTTCGTTTGTCGTCTATACCCGACCGTGGCGTTCAAAAGGTTAATAGTATCAGATCCCATTGGTGAAGGATTTTTCAGTTATTTTTTTTTGTCTGTGCTCAAATACCAATCAAACCAATCCAAATCCAATCCCCATCTCTTTGCCTAAGTAGTGCAGCGAAAAAAGAAAAACACGGACTGTCTCCGCCTCATTATGATTCTTATTGTCATCCTTTTATGATTCTGCCAAAGTGGCCTTTTTAGGCCCTTCTGAAGTAATTTGATTGTCCGTTGTGATTTCTGTCAACCAATCACAAAAACTGAGCTCACGTTCGCATGGACGTTAAAATATCGCGGCGGGATTTTATCGCGCACTGGATTTCAACTCTCGGTGTTGAGCCTAGGGTTGAGAATCCAGCAGAGTGCACTCAACAAAAATATACTGTTACATTTTCAACTCTAAGCACTAAACCGTGCGTTAAAAATCCCGAGCGCGATAAAAATCTGGCCAAGTGCGAGTCGGACTCGCACACTCGAAGGGTTTCCTACCACAACGCAAAAACGCCGAAAAAAACACGTTTGTTGTGTGGGAGCCCCCTCGTAAATATTTATTTTATTCTGTTTTTAGTATTTGTTGATAGAGCGGCAACAGAAATACATCATCTGTGAAAATTTCAACTGTCTAGCTATCACGACTCATGAGATACAGTCTGGTGACAGACGGACAGTGGAGTCTTAGTAATAGGGTCTCGTTTTTACCCTTTGGGTACGGAAACCTAAAAATCGCCGCAGGAAAAACGCTCCTGTGGTACTTAAGGGCGCGTTTTTTTGGCTAAGGGCTATCTGGCTAATCTGAGGGGCATTGCCCGTAATTTTAAGAACCCCTACGCCTTCATTTTTGACCCCGAGTTTTTGAAATTGATTGTCGCTGAGTTAGATTGTGAATTTGTGACTAGATTTTGAAGAGTGCCGGATTAGCCCATAAGCAAATTAAGCAATCGCTTAGGGCATCACGTCTCGGGGGCACCGCAAGGAATCAGAATCAGAATTAATTTATTTCTCTAGTTTTAAAATAGCATGACACCTAAACAAATCTCATTTTACAAAAAGGTATGTGTTTCATTATGTCCGCAGAGTGGGAGCTTTTGAAACCTATCCTGGTTGTTTCCTCATATTACTCGTGATTATATAAATCTAGGTGAGGATAACGATGAAGCAATGGGGATTAGACCCAGCGGCTAGCCGCTTATTACTTAATGAGTGACGCTACGGTCATAGCCTACGCTGTCGGAAGGGGGCCAGTCGTTTGAAGAGTGGCTATTCCCTATCTTTTTTATTGATATATTGAATTTCGCCTACTCTAGTAGCGAAAAGAAAGGGATTGTGTTGTCCGGGCCTTGTTCTTGTAGTCCTTCGATCGACAGAGATTTGAGCCGTTCTATCATGTCGCCGTGAAGATTGTGCGCACGAACGTGCCACGGGTCTTTTTGTAGTATTTCCCAGAGTAGGTCGGTGTCAGTGCGTCTGGCACCATGAGGCAGAAACAGCACCGAAACAATATTTGCTAGCACATGAAAGGCAAGGCTGTTTATCAGCAAGATATTACAAGACCCAAAAGTCACTCTAGCTAGAGATGTGCGTCAATCTTTACAAATCGCACGTCGTCGTTTTGAAAAAATACGAGGTGACTACTGGATAGAAGGGCCTACAGGCGTGGATTGCTTAGGGCATCAAGTAATCTTAATCCGGCACTGATTTTGAACGCTTTTACTTACGAGAATTCGTGTTCTGAGCGGAAAAATGTCTCGTTTAATTTGCCGCGTAATTCCGGTGATCTTGGCAATACCTAATACACGCGTTTTTTTGCCAAGATTTAGCAATTTATATTTGTGGCACTTCGATGGAGCAGCGAATTACCCGTGCATATTTAGCTTCGTTTTTTCGTTCAAATATCTTGAATGAGATTTAATAATGTTTTTTTTTACATAATTAACGTACTTTTTCATCTCCCATTTCAGGTCTTCCTGCCGACCACACGCAACCACAGCCAAACGTACACCCAGACAATCAAATGTACGTATACAACACCCACGTGAACGTCCCTGCATTAAATTCCATCGACGTTTACTCTAGACCACAAAACTACGTTCAAAACTACACGAACATTCGCGAAAACCCCCAAAACTTAGTAATTAATAGGCAGTTTGAGAACACTAGCCCTTACCTCGACGATTATAAAAAGTTAAGACAAGATGGCTGCCCAAATGGCGCGAAAGAAAAATGTGAGGAGCCGAAAGAGAATTTAAAGCCGACGGACCAGAATAAAATATACTATTCGGAGTATAATAATCAGAATTTTGCTGAAACTAAGAGTGAGAATGATTCTAGTGTACATAATAAGATGACTGAAGATATTTCTATGAACATTAAAGGTCAATATATCTGTTATAAGTGTAATGATGTGTTCCCTTCAAAAAGAGGTTTGAAGCATCATTCAAAATCTTGCTCAGACAGTGACCAGTTAGTTGAAAAAATCGGGAAGTTTAGCTGTAGCCAATGCGCTTACAGATGTCAATCGCCCGCGATTTTGAAGATCCACGAACGCACGCACTCCGGCGAAAAACCATTTTCTTGCACCTTTTGCGATTACAAGTCGGGCCAGAAGAACAACGTAGCAAAACACATACTAGTCCACATGAAAGAAAAGCCTTTTAGATGTCAGTACTGTGACTACAGATGTGCACAAAAAAATAACTTAGTCGTTCATGAACGAACGCATACGGGCTACAAGCCTTTCGCGTGTCCGTTTTGTGACTACAGGACAGTGCAAAAACCTAATTTAGTCAAACATATGTACTTACACACAGACCAGAAACCTTTTAGTTGCGATATGTGTTCTTACCGATGCGTTCAAAAAACTAACCTAACTAAACATAAGCAGAGGCATTTAAACGAAAAAGAGGGCGAGAAAGTTGACGTAAAAAACCAAAGTAAACCGTACAGGCCTCGGCAGAAGTCTGTCAAATGTCCCCATTGTGCCTACAGATGTGTGCAGAAATCGAGCATGGAGAAGCATCTACAGTTTAAGCACGGGGCGCAAGAAAATGGCGAATTCGAACAGGGTTTGAATCTTATGAAGAGTTCAGAAGATGTTGAAAGTATAAATTTGAGTGTGAAAAAAGACTTCGAGTGCGAGCAAAAGGAAAGTGTTAGTGAAGAGTCATAGTTGTTAAGAGTAAGGAGCTTTGATTCCATGAGAAGATGATGAATGTGACAGTCTATTGCAGTTTTAGGTAGGTCGCGGTTTTGAAGAGATTTTTTTTAAGCGCACTTTGCGTTCTTGCTGAACAGTGAACGAAACTGAATTTTCACGCTCGGCTAACGTTGGATCGGGTATACTCGGCTCTTGTCGTTCGGTGACGCTGAATAGCGTATACTCAACTCCAGTCGTAAGTTTTCACTTATGTTGTGTGGTCACAAGTACACCCTCTTTTTTATGCAGGTTCTTTTTTTGGGTCAGTTTCATGCGAGCCGCCATTTTGAAAAAAAAAAAACAATATGGCGGACAGGTAGGTATGCCAGGCTCCTTTAAAAATCTCCAATCCCCTTCAACTAAAAATGCAATACACTGAACAATGCGATTTTCACAAAAGCTCCCGAGTTTCGCTTTCTTAAATATAATAGGTACTAGGTTTGTTATAATAAATGAAGTTTGTAAATAATAATTAATGAAATAATTGTTTTTTGAGATTATTCAGTTCTGATTTCGCCAATATCCCACTGCTGGGACACAGGCCTCCTCTCTGTGAGAGGAAGTGGGCTGTAATCGACCACGCGTGCTCAGTGCGGCTTTGTAGATGTTTCATGTCTTAGAATTTTTGTGTCTAGGATATTTTTTGCAGCCCTTGACAAGCCTAAATAGGCTGTCCGATTATCGTAAAATATAAAATGGGAATGTGTTTTGCGTAAGTTATGCGACTCGATAATAAAATCAATTTGAAGGAATTTTATTTCTAACTACCCCCAGTTTTGGATAATATTGGTGAAATCAGACTTGCACTGGTCAAGTTGTAAACTAGAACATTATAAGCGAGCATTAAGGTGAATGCTCCAACCAGCCCGCGAAATTCAAATTTTCTTACGTTTTTTGCAATTTGCAGGCCAGTGCTAGGTTGTATGTTGATTAAAATATTATTCGCGGTTGTAAGACATATATAGGTACAGAATTATAATCATGAAAATCATCAATAAAACGCTCTAAGTTCATAAAGCTGTTAGAATTACTTTTTCTGTTTTTTTTTTTGTTCTTACACCTTTATGAAGTTGGAGGGTTGTATTGGTGATTTTGATTATTATAATTCTGTAACTACATACGTCTTACAGCCGCGAATAATATTTTAATCAACATACAACCTAGCACTGGCCTGCAAATTGCAAAAAACGCAAGAAATTTTGAATTTCGCGGGCTGGTTGGAGCATTCCCCTTAAGACAAACATAGATTGACTGCAAAATTCCAACGCTTGGAACCCTAAGGTGCTTGGAAAAAGGTTACCTTCACAATAAACTATTTTCTATGGGAATAATCTCAACACAAAACAAAATCCTCTATTCCATACGTTTTATCGATTAGTTTATAATGTTGTCAATCACTGTAAAGTGTCGAATTTATTTTCAGAGGTAATTATAAAAAGGCAATTATTTTATTTAAGAAGACAAAACGCCACTATGGTCACAAGTGCATAAAATTAAATTTCAGATTTGAAATAAGATAGATGCTCGCTTATATTCTCTAGTTAACCTGACCAAAAGTCATTTAATTTTAATAGGTTAGTTATAACTTTAAGAATGAAATGTAAATGAGATATGTCAAAAGTGATGAAATGCTTATCTTATTATTTTGAGACTTGTGGTTGATGGCAATAGGGGCGCCCTCTATTTCATGGGATTTAAACATAACTGGGCAGCGTTCGGGAAGCTACGCAATATCTTCTCGTCCCACATACCGCAGTGTCTCAAGACGAAAGTCTTTGACCAGTGCGTGTTGCCAGTGATAACTTATGGCACTGAAACGTGGTCGCTCACAATGGACCTTATAAGAAGGCTAAAAGTCACCCGAAGGGCAATGGAGAGGGCTATGCTTGGAGTTTCCCTGCGTGATCGAATCAGGAATGAGGAGATCCGCAGGAGAACCCAGGCAACCGACATAGCCCGAAGAATTGCCAAACTTAAGTGCCAGTGGGCAGGGCACATTGCTCGCAGAACAGATGGCCGATGGGGCCGAAAGGTTCTGGAGTGGCGACCGCGTACCGGAAGACGTAGCGTTGGAAGGCCTCCCACAAGGTGGACCGACGACCTTGTGAAGGCCGCAGGAACCAGTTGGATGCGGGAAGCACGGGACCGGTCGAAGTGAAGGTCCAGCAGTAGACGTCTTTCGGCTGAAATGATGATGATGAAACATAACTGGCGAAATGTGGGTGTGTGGGTGCAACTCTGCCCAACCATGCAGGAAATACGTTATATTGTATGAAAGTATCTGTTTGATTTTCGGATGAAAAACGCCATTTTAGTTGCTCAACAGTTGCTCAACAGTTACGCTACAGTTGCGCAACTGTCGCGCCACTTTTCATTAAGTTTGACATGTGTCATATTTGTTGTGATATAGCTTATGATTATGAAGAAATTTGAAAATACTTATGCTCTCTCATAGATATTGTTCCTTTGTAAATAAAATGTGAGATTGAATGCTTCGCTGACTATGCTGAATACTTGGAATAAGCTGGGAATGTAATTGCCAGTAACTTGTAGGATATTATGATAAATGATTTATTTCCTGTAAGTAGGTTTGTACAGACGCCAGCACATCAAGCTACTACAATCTGTCAAATTTCTTTAATAGATTTTTAACTTTATCGCTAAAGTATAAGGTTCAAAGTTGATTGGCGAAATTTGACAGTGTCGGGTAGCTTGATGTGCTAGCGTTTGTACAAACACGTCAATCATATTTTTTTAAACTAGATGATGTCGGCTAAGAAAGGCCGAAACAAACTCAGAGGTCACAGTCTCTTTTAAAGTCCAGACATAATCTCGGTCAGATCATGTAGATTGGTTTATTGTAGTATGCAAGTAAATACCAAATATAAATTAGGGTAGTTTTCTTTTAATTTTTTTTCTCTATCGTACGTACAACTTTCGTCTTGCATGCTGAGTTTACCTATAAGTGATTGTACACTATTGTTTATCTGTTTTTGCTTGTTTTTTATGCCCATAACTGGTGTAAACAATCGTTGGTAGATCAATAAATAAATAAATAAATGTAGCTGGCAGGGACGCGGTCGCGCAACCTGTAACCTCATGGTTACAGGACACACACACGCACAGCACATGATTCTTGACCTATGGTCGAAGATTTTCGTCGGTTATCAAAAAAATAAAATCTGTTTCATACCAAAGTTAAATATCTACTTGACCAAAATGTATGCAACAGCTGATTTTTTTTCGTGATTTCAGAGTTGGTCCCATAGTGAAATTTGTTCATTGTTCACCCTATAGAAAATTTGGAACCGTTAAAAAATATCATTCTGTATTTGGTATTTACTTGCATATTTTTGTACAAGTTACTGGGAAGTTCATTCCTTGCTTAAGCTGGGAACATACTAGCCACACTCAACGGTGCTCTATGGTCACTTGATGTAATGAAGTGTGGAGTGTGTCAAATCTGTTCCTGTTTTTAATAATTGACTTTTATTTTAAAGTTAATGTTTGTAAGTACTTATAAAATTTATAGTAGATAGGTATTGAGATTTTGAAATTGCAATTGAGCAGAGATTTTTGTAGCTTATTAGATTTAAAACACTCAGGTTTTTTTTATGAAACTGACATAACAATGTAACTGTTGTTCAGCAAAAGATGTAATTTTTTAAAAGGTGCTTCTTCACATGAAATATGCAATTTTGACAGTAAGTGCAATTTTGACCGTCGCACCGAGCACCGTAGGTAGGTACACAAGGTACCGTAGGTAGGTATACAAGAGCGACACGTTGTCGACTGTTGCAGTTGGCTCTGTCGTCGACGCGTGTCGCTCATGCGCATGCGCAAAATAGTGTTCTGGGATTTATGAAATAACTAGCTGCGCCCCGCGGTTCCACCCGCGTAAATGTCGATCCCGTGGGAGTATCGGGATAAAAAGCAGCCTATATTTTAATCCAGGTTGTCAGCTACCTCCATACAAAATTTTATCAAAATTGGTCCAGCCGTTTGAGCGTGAAGAAGTAACAACCATATAAACACACACACAAACTTTCGCCTTTATAATATTAGTGTGATAATCTTTTTTGCTGATCAACATCAAATCATTTTTTTAATCAAGTCAATTCATTCGCTGAATGCGCAGCGCCCTATTTTATGCTAATTATGATAAAAGACACTCAGTAACAATTTAATGGATTCAGTGTATAGATGGCGACACACGTAACGGCCTATCATAACAATTTTAAAAAGAGAAGTCTTCACAGTCTGTCAGTCAGTCAGTCTCCACAGATGGGGTTCACGGACGGCTCAGATCTTAAGTACATATGCGATAGCTCCCCACATACAATGGCCCACCTCCCATCGTGCGTCGAATGCGGACGCCCGGTGCACTTGATGATCTTCTGACTTGGCCAGTGAGCGGGTGTCACTGACTCTGGCAAGGCCACCATCAGGGATTTTAATTTTGATAACACAAAAAATTAGTCGCTAAACTGGTTCAAAATATATAGGGGTTTATAGGTGGCCGATCTGGAGAGAGTCTCCCCAGCAAGGCCACATTTATATCTCAAAAACTGGGGCACCTAGCGAAATTGTGTTTTCTGCCATATTTTGTCGCCAATTAGTCGGAATCAGTCGCCAAGTCACATATTTAATCAGGCCTTAGTTTAGGAAATATAATGAGTTCAATTAGTAAGGTCCAAGAGCTAGAGCGAAGAGTTCACGCAAAATTGCTACGAAAAAAATATTTCCACCTATAAACCCTTTTATCTTTTGAACCAGTGACCGACAAATTCTGATATTTGACGACTGATTCAGACTAATTGGCGGCAAATATGGGAGAAAACAGATCTTCGCTGTGATGATGATGATGAGATCTTCGCTAGGTGCCCTACTTTTTGAGATATACAGATTGGCCACCTATAAACCCTTATATCTTTTGAACCAGTGACCGACAAATTCTGATATTTGGCGACAAATTTCGACTAATTAGCGACTAATTTTTTGTGTTATCAAAATTAAAATCCCTGATGGTGGCCCTGCCAGAGTCAGTGACACGTCAGTCTCCACAGATGGGGTTCGCGGACGGCTCAGTCAAGTACATATGCGACACCTCCCCACACACAATGGCCCGCCTTCCATCCTGTGCCTTATGTGGACGCCCTGTCACCTGTGCACTGACGATGATGGCTGATGGTCTTCTGACTTTGCCAGTGAGCGGAGCTTGCGCAGTTGAACTTTGGGCCAAAGATATTTAAATTTTTTGCCATCGCTACGCTAAGAACTCTCGAAATCTAACTATTTTGTGTCTATTTTGATGAGATGTTAACGTAACCGTGTTCATCGACTTTAGTTCCTTACCTTAACCAAATGAATATATTTGACCTTGACAAAACTGCCGTCATAAAGAAAAAGGGCGCAATTAACATTTTTTTTTCCAAAATTGAGTAAAAAAACTGGCACATGCGCCTTTTTTATGATTCCAAATATGTATATACTTAAATTTTGAAAAAAATGTTAGTTGTGCACTTTTTATTTATGACGGCAGAATATTGTTTAATCAATTTGGTAATGTTATTAAAATGAAGGTAGTATGTTTACGTGTGTCGCCATCTTTATTTGTACGCAGTGTTTACTGTCTGTGGCTGTGATTTTGAGCAAATAAGTTACAATTTTGTAATTCGGTTGTGAGGTATCGTAATGTAAGGAAAAAGAAGATGAAAGATGTGGAGATCAAACAAAATGTGTATTTTTGTGCTCCTAGCATGAACATAAAAGTATAATAATATAGTATCTATGTTACTACACATATCGTAGACAGAGTAATCTATAGACTCATGGCATCAGTGTCATCGATAGGGACAAAAAATCCGGCAATGTTCATCATATTATCATTTTTACAGCAAATGTACTATTATTGAATTATGCACGAAAAAGATCTTATTTTCCGTTTAATCGCGGTGTATTATTACATACATTAATGTGCTTAGCCGACACGCAGTAAGAGACAGAAATATTCTTACTCTGTCTCTTTTTTCTTTGCTAGTGACGTTAATATATTTCTCTTGTGCGAATGAAAAAGAAGATATGCAACCGTCTATAGTTTACTCTGTATACGACACATATCGATCGTGCTACTGCTACTGCACAGAGCACGTAACTTCTAGAGACGGCAGTACTAATAAAATTTGTGGCTCCAAAAGTGTCACACACAAATCACGCACGGACCGCCTTCAAAACCATTTTTGTTGTGCGAGTAAACTACCTCGCACAATATGCGACTGCGACAGCTTGACGGCAAGACGCTGACCAGGGCCTCAAGTCTGCTATTACAATAGTGTCAGATTGGTCTATCATTGATTTCATAATTGTTGATTTTGACAAGTTTGGTAATCTACTAATATAATGGCGTCATAATGACTTTCCAATGGTCAACCACTGGCACTCCAATGAAATAAATGACATCATAATAACAAATGAATGACTGACTTCTGCTAAAATTTTGACAGTTCCTTTCATCAATGACCTACAATTAGAACGTCATTGTGCAGTCATTGCTTTTAATTCGTTACGAGTATGGTATATGTTATGTGCCATTGACCAACCAATGATCGACCATTAAGAATTTAGCAGTATTACGAACTTTTAGCAAAATGACAATGGGATCGTGTTGGAATGACGAATTTATAAAAATAGCAGACTTGGGCCCCTGGCGCATGCGACTGTCATAGTGTGTGCGTCCGTAAGTCTAAACACTGCGACAACAAGCGAGAGCGTCCGACTTCCATAGCCGGCCGACGCCAAAAGAGCGGAGGTTTAAACAAAATATATGAAAAAATTGTCGGTCGCAGCCTGTCGTCGCCGCGTCTAGTCGCCAAGCTGTCGCAGACGCATGTCACATAGTCTAAATGACAAGCGTGTCATATAGACTATGTGACCAACCAACTGTGTGTACCAAGCGTGGTTTTTGTGAAAAGTGTTGACAATGCCGCCTCTAGGCGTCTCCGGGCTCTGTGGTAATGCTGATATGGTTAGGGCAAATCGCGAGTGTGTATCGTGCGACTTTGCAATTCTTTTGGTGTGTTTTCATGTGACTCGAAACAAAGATTTAAATCGTTGGATTTGCCCTCACTGTACTTATGTCGTGCGAAAATTGACAATACTGAGAAGAACGAGCTCACGTCTTGTGACACAGAAGGGCGAATCTAACCGTTTAAATCTTTTACTTTAAAGAATGAAAAAAAAAACGGTTTCCATTATTGACATGACTTAAAAGATGAAACCTCTATATTGTTTTAATATGTTTATCCTTGAAACACTTTAGTCTTTACTTCATCTTGCTTTTGAAAGTGGCAGAGATGGGAACGCTTTTTTAGCCAAGAATCGATTTACAAATCAAACTAAGGTCGAAAGACGTAATAATTTTAAATAATAATTATAGCTTATGCCAATAGGCTGTGACATAATTTCCATAATGTTTGTAATAAAAAGTCGCCCGTATAGTCGGCCGTCTGTGGTACCAAAGCCAGTATGGGCTGGCCTCTTAGGGCCAGTTTGTCGGAACGGAAATTATTCCCAAAATTAATGTTACCAATTGTGAAGCTCGCCTATACAGTCCGTTCACAGTTATATAAATCTCTGTCAGCAGGAACCTAACAGCAACCTTATTGTAAAGACAATAAAGATAACAGTAATTTTGACAGAACTGTCAGTGGCAGCAACTCAACAGCAACCATATTGAAATGAGAATAAGACAGACAGTGATACAAAAACCGAAGTAAAATAATTGTGAAAGGACTGTATTTCTGCGATTGGCTGTTGATAAATCATTCAACCAATTCACAGCAGTTTATGCGCGCTTGACAATTTTTCACATTCATTTTGCTATCATTTTCGTTCGAGAAAATGATCCTTATTCGATTGAAACTCCGTTCTACGCCATGCCAACTCAAGGTCAGTGTTTCCACCGACATGCAGTCGACTTTACAACGGGCAATATAATTGTTACCAAGGAAGTTTCGATTGTACCTTAAATTTTGTACATCACAATTTTTTTTTGTATATTTTTTTAATATTACGATTCTAAAGTATAGCAACAGACTTGAAAAGTGTTAAATGTCGCGTAAAATAAAAGCAATATAGAAGTAGAAAATGCGTCCGCAACCGCAACTTTTTAGTTGCACGTCTGTATTAAAATTGTTGCGCGATTGTCGCCCGATTTTTTGTGGTTCAAGTCTGTTTCTGTACTTATATTTTTATTTTTAAGAATTTTTTGTATGTTCTTTTTTTAATAAATGCCGCTTACCAAAGTGATTTTGTTGTTTCTTTTCACCAACATTCTGAAATTGCGACTGAAGTTACGGCTTTCTGGGGGCCTAAAAAGGTCACTTTGGCAGAATCATAAAAGGATAACAGAATGGACAGTTAACTGTTAAGTTAATCGTATCAAATCGCATTGGTGATGCATTTTTCAGTTATTTCTTTTTTGGCCGTGCTCTCTCTTTGATTGTACCTACGTAGTGCAGCGAAAAAAAGAAAAACACGGACTGTCTTCGCCATATTATAATTCATAATGTTATCTTTTTATGATTTTCTAAAGTGGCATTTTTAAGCCCCCTGGACGCGGGTCACTCTTGCGTGTTCACACAAATAAATAGTTTTTAAAATAATGGCACAGAATTTTTAGGACACTATTTTTTACCTGTGGCTACGCCATAGTGCAGGGTTGGAAATTGTCCTACGAAAACCTACGACCATGTTAAATAGTATCTAAGTTCTAAACTAGGTCAGTAAGGCGTGAACAAGTAACAAGCAGTTATTTTCGCTTTTTTAATATCACTTTGAACTACCTGATGCAGTTGCACCAGATAATTGCAATGCGAGTGCGGTGCTTCTGAGCACACCATGCCCCACTTGTTGGAGTGTCCTAAGTGCACCTGCACCTCGGATCATCTAAATAATGCCACAGAAGCCGCAATCAGCGTCGCCACATACTGTGCACAATCTATATAAAAAAACAATGAGTAAGAATGCCATTGAGACAAAAACAGGAAGGAGCAGTAGTTTCCTATATTCAAAGACCGTGTACCACTAATTAAATGGTGGTACTATAGAGAATGAAATTTCTCGCTAGTAGTAGTAGTGGTACTAGTAGGAACAAACGGTAATTCGTATGCTCAAGGTACTGTATTTGAAAATAACTAGTATCCTGAAGTTACTAAATAATAATAATTTAAAAATCCTTCAAATGTAGAAATAATTTAATCACGGCTACTCAACAACAGATGTCACTATTCCAAATTTTATAGTCTCTGCTAGATGTCGCTGTAGTCAGTGTGTTAGTAATTATTCTACTTGATAATAGATGGCGCTAGTAGACTGTCCTTATGAAGTGCTCATGAACATTACAGACACTGAAAATTACAGAGACGCTCAGCAAATTTTTTTTAAGTCGCGTCGTGGTCACATTTATTGGGATTTTTTTTCTTTGCAACCAGTTGTTTAATTGTCTTGGTCGACTCACTAGAACCTATAGTTCCTAATCCTTATATCATTAATTAAAGCCCCGTAATTTATATTACTAATGGCTGATTTTACCAGTCAGGTATCCTTTATCCGTGGAATTAAATTGACGTCTGACTGACAGTCCTAGTATGGATAAAATGTCAAAAGTTCAAAATTTATGTTATTCTAGGTGTAAAAGTTTGGAGGAATTCGCCTTAGTAAAGTCTGTATATATTCAAATCACAATACCTACTGCCGTCATAAAGAAAAAGGGCACAACTAACATTTATTCAAAATTGAGTTAGGTATTGGAATCAGAAAAAAAGGCGCATAGGTACCTATGCCAGTTTTTTTTACTCAATTTAGGAAAAATGTTAATTGTGCCCTTTTTCTTTATTTATTTTATTTATTTATTATGTTATGTGCCGTCATATTATATTTATGACGGCAGAATAACTGTCATTCTCTGACAGTTGTATGAAATGGCTATAACACCGCGAATTGACGTAGGGTGCCAATTTGCTTAACGATTAGTTTCCCTGACTGTACAACCTATCAAAACAAAGAAATCCCAAACCACAATATTATAATTAAAAACAGTTATTAAAGTTAAAACAAAACTGTCAAAATCACTGTCATAAGCACGCATTCATTTAAAATTAAATTCCGTTACTCCGGAGCACTCCCAAGCTTCCGAACGCAGTTAAAATTATTAAATTGTTGCTGGACAATGATTGACGTGGCCGGAGGCAAGCTTCCGTGGCATTTGGCATTCCCTTCCGTAAAATAATCGGGAACAGGTGAAAATAGGGGCAGAATGGTTTTGGGCATGGTTCTGTCTGTCTGTCTCAGGTGATTTTCGCCTGTGTTTGAGGCGAATGTAGCTTATTATTTCAATCGATGCATGTTTTAATTTGTAATTGCGAATAGGGGGCCTAAAAAGGCCACTTTGGAGAGTCATTAAAGGATAACATTATGAATCGTAATATGGCGAAGACAGTCTGTGTTTTCTTTTTTTCGCTGCACTACGTAGGTACTCGTATAATCAAAGAGATTGAGATTGGATTTGGATCGGATTGATTAGTATTTTAGCACAGACAAAAAAAAACTGAATAATGCTTCACCAATGAGATTTGATACGATTAACTTAACGGTTAACTGTCCATTATGTTATCCTTTTATGATTCTGCCAATGTGGCCTTTTTAGGCCCCCAGGTTTATTTTTAAAATTTACCTAAGATTTTTTTTTGTACAGACGCCAGCCCACCAAGCAACCGAAACTGTCAAATATTCCCATTCAACTTTGAACCTTATGCTTTAGCGACAAAGTCGAAAATCTATTAATGAAATTTGACAGATTGTAGTAGCTTGACGTGCTAGCGTCTCTTATTGGGTCTTCTTTTTCTTTTTGTGTCAAAGGAAGTCTTCCTCTTCTCCTTGGGAATCTTCTTCTTCTTCTTGGATTTTTTTCATCTTTTTCTGGAATAAAAAAAAACAATTAAAAAAATAAAAAACCAGGTGGTATACCAGCTGATTTTTAAAACCGTCTGGCCAATAACTAGGCATAAAAGGTAACTGGCGTAGAAGCGTATCGACTTAAAGGCACCCTTCTTTACGCGCGGAAATTATCAATGAATTCGTATCGATATTCAATCATTTGATTGAAGTCATCGGCCGGCTTCAATCAAAGGATTGTACCTGAAAAAAGAATTAAAACTTGTCTCACCGCTGAAGAGGAAATAAGTAGCTATTATTATTATTATTGGCTTACAGGATCTAAACGCAAAAAACGCAAGTTTTATAAGCAATAAAAGTATACGATCAACTTCAGTAAAAAAAATCAGAAAAATATATAATATTCTTCATGATATATGCTAGGTATTTAGTGTGTTGAAAACATACCTAATACAACTGGTTTGATACCATAGAAAAAATCCTGAAGATACCTCTAAAAACTTTAATTTTACAATAAAAACCATACTATCTAATCTGACTAAAAAGAAAAAAATTTTTTTGTCAGATTATTCTACAAGCAACTCTAAATAATTAATTAGTTTTAATTTTTTGGTCCAAACAACACATTTTTTGTAATTAAATAAATGCTTCATGTTTTGCAATAAATTGAGGGGCCAGTGGCTAAATAGTAACAGCCGCACAGGTCGATCGATCAGGTTAAGCTACGCTTGCCGCGGTTGGTCTGTGGATGGGTGACCATCTTTACATACCGAGACCCCTCCGTGCCTCGGAAAGCACGTTAAGCCGTTGGTCCCGGCTGTCATTCGTGGATCTTTGACAGTCGTTACGGGTAGTCAGAAGCCCGAAAGTCTGACAACCAGTCTTACCAAGGGGTATCATATTACCCAGTAGCTGGGTTGTGGAGGTCAGATAGGCAGTCGCTCCGTGTAAAATACTGGTATTCAGCTGCATCCGGTTAGACTGGAAGCCGACCCCAACATAGTTGGGAAAAAGGCTAGGCAGATGATGATGTTTTGCAATAAATTACCAGCGTTGTGTCATCGCTCTTCTCTTTCTTTTCTATGCAGTCCGACAGTGACCGCGCTTTAGGTAATGTAAGCCCCCTAAGACCAGTCTTCTATGAACGGTTTTCTATAGCTAGGTACAGCGGTTAGCTTCCCTTAGTGTCCAAACACACAATGCCGAAGGTACGCGACCGAAGTTCCGCGGCTGATTGTACGTTCCGTCGTATTCGGCTGATATGACACACCATAAGTGCCGAATTTACGCGGCAGAAATTCAGTTGCGCACACGCAGGGCGCGGGCATGCATGCCTCCTGCTGCTCCCCGCCCCGGATCTTCTTCGGCAACCGAACTTCGGTCGCGTATAATGTGTGCTCTACAAGTCTACAGAATACGTTGCCGCCGAATTGCCGCTGAACTTACGTCCGACAGAAGTTCGACTGTACGCTATAACGCAACGTAATTTCGGCATAATGTGTCGTCAATAATTCAAATAGCATTGCAGGCGTAATCATGCCGAACTTCGGTCGCGTACCTTCGGCATAGAGTGTTTAGACACTTACTGCCTCGTCCCAACTTCCAGCCTGTATTACTCAGATCGGACAAGGAATCAAGACAAGCGTCATTGGAATTCTGGTACTAAATATTAATACCCTTCTAATGATATATCATTTATTGCCATCGGAGCGGGTACCAGCGGTGCTATTCTGTAAAAATCTCACCGTGAAAACTTAGGTGAAGTGAGCGTGGAGTGAGCTGTCAATAGTGTCAATTCCTAGCAAAAACAAACTCACGTCACCTAAGTTTTCACGGTGAGATTTTTACAGAATCGACCGGCTGTACCTTCTCTTTATAGATTTCATAAGAAAAATTTAGAAAGCAGACTACTTTTTATTATGATTACTTTCATATTATGTTTCTTTGGTTATTATAGATCGGACAAGGAATCAAGACAAGCGATCTTAATACCTACCTTTCTAATGATGTAACATTAATTATTCCCATTGGAGCGGGTACCAGTACCCATACATTCCATGGTATCCTTTTTGTGAGATTCCATCCCAAAACATACTCTAACTCCTTTTGTATTTACAATCTTTACTCACGCCATTTCAAATAAATCAACGAACTAATGGCGCGCAAAATCAGATCAATATAAATAAATAAAATATTTGGGTGATCATTTGTCGTATTTATTTTGTATTCTAAGTTACGACCCCACTAATGTTATTATTAAAATATCGTAAAGTATCCTTTTTGAAAATTTATCGCCGTCAATGGGATCGAAATGAAATTATTTTTGAGGAATACGTTCGTCTAACAATGAGTGTACCTGCAACCGGCGTGCATCATACACAGATCATGATCGTCGCGTTCACAGTCAGAGGGCCAATTATTCTCATAATTTTAATAATGTTGAAAGTAAAAATTAGAGGTATTTTTGACAAGTCTTTGACATTGATTATCACTGAGTTCTGATTACGACCATGTAGATTTTGAACGTTTTTATTAATAACTGGAATTGGCATTTTTTTTTGTTGTCGGGGGGAAACCTTCAACATGCATCCGACCTCCTCGGAGCGAGGTCGGGCAGTGCGGGAATTTTACCTCACTAAAACCACCCCGGTGATCACCATCAGCACATACGGTTGGGCCCGGTTCCTCTTAAATGACCAATTCCGGAACCCCCCCGCGCAACGCCTGTAAGGCACCCTGGGGAGACTGTAAAGGGGCCTGCCCTGAGCCTCGCTATGCACGGCAGCACGGGACAACGGCCACGTCTTCCCTGGGGTCACTTGGTGGGCGGACAGAGTCCCCAAACTGGAATTGACCTATAGATTTTTAAACATTAACGAAACAAAAGGAGTAGCTAAGAATTGTAGCAGGTGGCGTTCTGCAGTTTCTGCCTAGCACCATGGGCAAAACGCGTGTGTTATTGACTAGGCTAGTAAAGTCTTCTTCTTCTTTGTAGCACTCTTATCAGAGCGGTCGTGGTCCTCATGCAGTTTTTGGTCTAGGGTCTGAAGTGATTCGCCTTCCGATTTCTCACCACCTACTTCGATTTTTGGTATTCTTAGTGCACTCATACAAGGGATCGCCCACTGCGGATTTAATTTGGTCAGTCCATTTCATGGGTGAGCGTCCGCGTGGTCTAGTGGCCTCCACTGTACCCTGCAAGACAAGGCGCTCTATAGAGTCATCCTCACACCTCGAGTCGTGTCCGAAGTATTTGAGGATACCCGTTTGGACCGGGACCAGAACAGATAGACGCTTTTTGTGACGAGTTCTTGGCGTAACGCGATCCGATACCCCAAGCATTCCTCTCCAGCATCATATTTCCAGAACGTCTATCTTCTTTTTCTCGATGTCACGCAGCATCCACGTCTCACCAGCGTATAGGAACACAGGGAACCACCAAGATCAGAGATGTATGTAGATCGTGGCGGCAAAGATATGTAGATATGTGTGGTGGCTTTTGTAAGATATCTGTTCATTCAGAATTTTTTTCAGTTTGTCTATCGATGATTTAGTTATTGCCAGTAGTCGAGTAGGTTGTACAGACGCCAGCGCATCCGCCGTTGCCGTTGGTCGTGCGCCTGATCTCTCCCCGGTAGTGTCGGATTGCCGTTCCATCGGACTGTGAGAGTAAAGGAACAGAGAATGCACCTGCCATGTGTTTGCGCACACACTTGTGCACTATAATATCTCCTCCGGGGTTCCTGGCTAATCTCCGTTGAGATTGGCCACCGTGACAGAAGTCGGTCGGGAGGCTAATATTTCAGTCACTCCCTTTCTAGTGTAGCGGTATCTACAACGCCACATGTACTGACGTCACGCAAAATCCTGCATCTCGCAAGCAGAGTTTACCGCGCAACTAGCATAGATACAACGGCCTGATATGAATCATCGGGCAATTGTCCGCCAGACACAACACCCGTCTGGTCGGAGGATCCTCCCTTTTCTATAGAGTATGAGTGAACCTTACACCCTGTTCCTCATACCTCTAAACTAATCATCTTTCCCACAGTCCATCCATCCTTTCTTTTGTCTTCCTCTACTCGTACAGCCATTCACATTCATTCTCAAAACCTTGACGGCATTTTCCTCGTTCCTCCGAATTATGCAACAGTATGTTCCTAATATTTTCAAAACAAAATCGCTATCAACACAAACTAACAAACCACCAATTTTATATTCAGTGAAAAAATTCGTTTAAACCTAACCTAACTTTTCTAAAATTCAACATGGCTGACAATGACAGGTGTTTGAGCCAGCGAACGATGATTGACTTGTGTTGCGAAATTCGCGAACAAAACCCGTGGCGGTGGAGTTTAGAAAAATCGGGCTGTGTTCCGTCAGGAAATGGGGACGGTTCGTTTTTTAGGCACCTCATTTTTTTCAGAATTTTATGTTTACTGAACTCAAGCAATTCAAACAATCTGCCTATAGGCTTTTCCCAACTAGGTATATTGGGGTCGGCTTCCAGTGTAGGTAACCGGATGCACCAGTATTTTACATGGAGCTACTGCCTATCTGACCTCCACAACCCACAAAATGGGTAATACGATACCCCCTTAGTAAGACTGGTTGTCAGACTTTCGGGCTTCTGATCACCCGTAACGACTGTCAAAGATCAAGGAATGACAGCCGGAACCAACGGCTTAACGTGCTATCCGAGTCACGGAGGGGTCTTGGTATGTAAAGATGGTCACCCATCCTCGGATAACCGCGGCAAGCATAGCTTAACCTGATCGATCGACCTGTGCGACCTATTACTTAGCCAGAAGCTCCTCTAAACTCATAGCAATAACATCAAATAGACCAATTGGGTACAGCTAGGTACTTAAAAATTGTCAAGGGGTCGGTCAGTCAGAAAGGTGAAGCTGGTTGCCCAGTCCAAAGCGTGGTAGATTCCTATGGAGAAGAGCATAAATATAATCAGCCTGTAATGTTCCCACTGCTGGGCCACAGGCCTCCTCTCGGTGAGAGAAAGAAAAGAAAGAAAATACATTTATTTAGCACAGACTGAAAGACACACAAGTCCTTTTTGGCAAAATGTAATAAGTAGGTAAACTAAATGATAATTATGTATTTATGGTTGACAACTCAAAAACTTGACTTATTAATTGTATTCAAAATGGTTATTATAAAAATAGATTGTATTCGAAGTACCTATTGTTTATGTTAATTTGTATGTAATATTGATTTTATATTCTTAAATTGCTAAATAGTGTGGCATACACTATTTAGCAATTAATGGGTAGTTTTTTGAGTTACCATATCCTAATTATAAGACCTATTGTATCACCAAAAAACACACTAATAAATACTTTGACTTTGACACAATACACCAGATAATCAGTTAGAGAGAGAGGAAAGAGAGGAGGTGGGCCGTAGGCTCGTTGCCCTTGGCAGTGGTTTCGTTCACCGTTTTGAGAGCAGTAATTATGATATAATTTACACAAAAGTGAAGTCTGGGTTCGAAACTAGGACCTACATCTCGTAAGTCGCTGCCGTTACTACTAGGCCACCATTGTGCACTGAGGCCTTAGTGTGTTTTTTCGACTCACGTTCGATTGCGAGCGCGTTAGAATTTTGTATGAGAAATTAGGTTTCTCCTAGTGACCACCAGGTGGCGCTATAACTTTCCCATATAAAATACTAACGCGCTCGCAATCGAACGTGAGTGAAAATACCTCACACTTAAGCCTCTGCTCACGGGCAAGAAACTCCACGGACACTCTTTTTAAATCAATCAATACGAAAAAAAAAACAAAATCTTTTGGACTGCATCTCTCTGTTGAAAAGATCAGTATTTACCTCTAAGTTGCTAACGATAAAACACGTATCTTTCTGTAAATTGTTAAAAAAACACTTTCACACGTCGATGTTTTAAAACTATATGAGTTCGGTGTTTCCTGTCGAATTAATCTGGGAAGAAAGACTGAAACAAACTCAGAGGTCAGTCTCTTTTAAAGTCCAGACAGTTATCTTAGTCAGACCTTATGGGAACCATGTCCGAGATGGTATTTTGAGGAAAACCACACAGATTTGAGTGAACCTGTCCAGTCAGTGCATGCATTTGTCAGTCAGCGTTTACTCAACTGAAAGTAGTTTAGCAGAAAGGACTCAACCCACAAAAAAATTTTTTTGAGTTATCGAGGTTTTAAGTTTAGGTGAAAGTGTAGGTATTGCTGCAATGATGTTGTATCTGGAATTATTTGAAATATTGTCACCTATGGGCTAATTTATACAAATATTTTCATAAGTCAAGTTGTATTATTATTACACAGGCTAACGCATTTTGTAGTTTGTTTTTTTTTTGTTGTGGCCTTTCTGCTGAACTACGTCCAACTAGGAGCAGTGGTGGCGCGATGAAAACGGCTCTGACGTACGAGTTTTACGTTCGAACCCTGACAGGCGCTTTACTTTCTCTAAATTATTTCATCACCGCTGCTCTCAAAACGGTGAAAGAAAACATCGTGAGGAAACCGGCATGACCTAGAACCATAAATTCGAAGACGTGTGACATCTACAACCCGCACTGGGCCTGAGTATTCTGTTTAGTAATGTCAACGTCATGTGTCATTGTTGTCAAAATAAATATGGGCTTGACAGATGGTTGGATCGCTTCTTCTAACTTCACGACGAACAGAGTGCACTCGCCTCTTGGTTCTCTCACATAATTGAGTGAAATCAAATAGTATCTATAAAAATGTAAAACAGTGTTACAAATAAATTATCAAGTGCAAGAGGTGGTTTCCATCAAGGTCCCGAACATATTCGATTACAGCCCACTGCCTCTCACTGAGAGGGTATTCTGTGTGGCTCAACCCAGGGGGCCTAAAAAGGCCACTTTGGAGAATCATAAAAGGATAACATTATGAATTATAAAACGGCGAAGACAGTCCGTGTTTTTCGTTTTTTAGCTGCACTACGTATAGGTACCTACAATCAATGAGATTGGGATTGGGTTTGGATTGGATTGATTTGATTGGTATTTTAGCACAGACAAAAAAAAATAACTGAAAAATGCTTCACCAATGGGATTTGATACGATTAACTTAACAGTTAACTGTTCATTCTGATAACCTTTAATGATTCTGTCAAAGTGGCCTTTTTAAGCCCCCAGAACTCAGAACAGTGTGGCAGGTTCTAAATAAACATATTCTTCTCACAATAAACAACAACAGCACAAAAAAATACATCGTCTAAAATTCACAAAATGCTCCCAAAGCGTTAAATGTACTGTAATAATTTGTAATCAAGTCATCATACCGGTTTAGCAGACGTCATTTGTAAACATTAGTTAAACTTATTGTAGCATGCAATTTTTGAAAGAAGGTTATTTATTATGACTTTAAATGAATGTTTGTCGAAGAAATTTGTTTTGTTACTTTTTTTGGGGCGTTTTGAGTTCCGTATATTGAATTAGAAGTATTTTTGTACTAAAGCAGCAGTGCCGGCCCAAACCAACCTGGCGGCACGGTCGATAAAAGATGCCCATCCACAGATAATAATTAGGTACCCATCTCTCCACTAGTCCAATGCTTACTCTAGGATGCATATCCGGTAGGCTCTTAAATCCTTACCTATCCTACGGGCACGTCTTCCCTACCATTACCGCGCCCCCCGGTCTATTCCTTGATATGCAATGGTCGCTGTAGCACCATGAACATGAGGCTACAGGAGCTAGTGCGCATCTTGGGGTTCATTCGATTAATCGAGTCTGGTTTAACCACGCTGGATCTCGCATGTATCTGAATTTTAGGAGCTATGAATTAAATTTTTAACAAGGGCCTTAGAACTACTCTAACAGATCCCTAAAAAACATTAATTAATAACAAATAAATTCAACAAAAAATATCGATAAATTATCCAACAATTGAGTTCGCGCCTTTTTTAATGTCAAATTAGGTCGGCCATCGCTGCGAAATGTCAAAATGTCATTGTTCTATTCGGGTGCGTTCGCGCGAACACTTAATTTTTTTAAATGGGGTGATTTTTTTAGGGCTGCTTACTTTTTATTGTGTTAGCTTGCGTGTGGCCTTTTTAGAATTAAATACATTTTTTTTTTTTTGTAATCTTCCAAGGAATGTATTGTAGTGTTTGAAAATGTTGCAACTTAAGTTTTTGCACGTGTTTCGCGTGAGAATTTCAAGGGTTATTTCTTAAAGTGTTGTGACTGATGTCAACCCTTTACCACCCATGGTTTAGGTTAAACATCTCATAATGATCAGGTACAGCTTAAGGGGTTAAAAAAACTGTACGGACCGATCTATTGACTGGCTTAAACTTTTCATGCCGCAATCAGTCCGACATTGGGTGACCACTAGTCTAAACTAATGTAAGTATAGGACTAACCTCCTTACTAATAAGTGCGTGTATGTCCCTGGGTGTCCAATAACGCGTCCTGGATGTTGATGGGGTTGTCACGCTTTTGTAGCACATCAGGTATGTTTGCAGACGCTCAAGTGCATGGCTTTCAAGCGATACATCGCAAAAGAATTGCGTCTCTTATGCGCCGCATACGGGGCAGCCCCAACAGCTTCCTGCAGCTTAGGCCGCTCGCCCACGTCCGATAATCGGTGACCGATTTTTTGTAGGAGAAAAATAGAACACACTGATAGCAATAGTGCAACGCACACGTCCTACAAAAAGTAGATCAGAAATAATGAAGTTAACTAAATCGGCCCGATTATCGGCCCTACAAAAAGTCTGACGTGGGCGGGCAGCCTTATTGCAGAGAGAATGGATGTGGATTGCTCGCTCATTGAGCATTGGACAAAGATACATGTACGAGTGGTGCGGTCCTGGTCCATTATTTATTTTGTTAATTTCTTGTTTTAGTTATTAAGTACTAACATAGGCTACAGAATATTGTTACTAACACAGTGGACCTTATTTGTTGTCTGTTAGATAAATAAAAAAATATTACTAAAATAAACAAATGTATAGCGTCTGTATAGTTACACAACGCTTTCTCTTCTTCTTTCGAAAGTCAAATTACTGACGACTGAACGAGAGAAATCGGTGTGTAACTATTCATCTGTCATAATACGTTTATTATTAAGGGGTACCTAAGAGAAGAGTTTGTTTGTTTGAACGGGTATTTATCTGGATCTATAGGTCTACCAGAATCTAATGGCAAAAAAAGACAAAAAAAAACTTTGTGGTTTTAACCACAAAGTTTTTTTTTTTTTGAACTTTGTGGTTTTAACCACAAAGTTTTTTTCAGTCAGATTTTTTTTTGCATTTGATAGCCTAATTCTTAAGGAAGGTTCTAGGCTATTTAACATCACGCTACGACCCTTAGGAGCCGAGCAACGACACTCACTTCACTTTCTTCACTTTTTTTGAAGTGAAAACTTCTTTAGCGGCGTTGTACACTTTTTTTGTAATGGGTAAAAAATGTTAAACTCGCGTCAGGACACGTGACCCTGATCGTAAGATTCGTAAGATGACACGTGCTATAGATGGGCAATCCACTGGGTTTAAACCCGGTGCTTTTGATAAACAACCGTAAACACTCATAAACACCCACAAAATTGGGTGTTTATCAAAGCACCGGGTTTAAACCCGGGTGGATTGCCAACCTATAGACGTGACCCTGATCGTAAGATGACACGTGACCCTGGTCGAAAATTCGTAAGATTCCACAATATCAAAAATAGAAAACAAGTGTACAGGATCAATTTTATTTACAGACAGACAGACAGAGACAGACAGTTACAGTTACAGTAAACAACGTTAATATTCAAGTTTTCACTTCTGCCGGCACTCCCGGAGTGCAACCCGTCGTTTTTTTTTAGTCTGATCCTTTGAGTCCTAGCGTAATATTAAATAGCCCATAGCTTTCCTCAAGAATTGGGCTATCAAATGGAGAAATATTTGTTCAAATACGACCGGTTTTTTACCAGCTGCGCCCCGCGGTTTCGCCCGCGTAAATGTCGATCCCGTAGGAATATCGGGATAAAAAGTAGCCTATATGTTAATCCAAGGTGTCAGCTATCTCCAAACAAAATACAATGGTCAGAATTGACCGTTGCAGCAACCTTATTGTCAAGATATTAAAGATCACTGTGATATTGACAGTGTTGTAAAATTAGAGTTAAAAAAATCCGTCGACAATTGGCGGAGTATTCGATGAACAAACATACAAAAAAAAATACAATCATTCGAACATAGTACCCTCCTTTTTGTGAAGTCGGTAATAACTGAATGTGTGAACACCAAAATGATGTCCAGTATTTCGGCTTCAAAACTCTTCAACAATATTACTAGATATCCGATGAGCGCATCAAAAAGGGCGGGAAAAATAAGACCACATGTAATGTTGTGGTCTTATTTTGCAACATAGTTTTTTCAACGATCCCGTGGGAACATCGGGATAATAAGTAGCCTGTATGTTAGTCCAAGGTGTCATCTACCTCCGTACAAAATTTTATCAAAATTGGTCCAGCCGTTTGGGCGTCAAGAACTAACAAACATATAAACACACACACACTCACAAACTTTCGCCTTTATAATAGTGTGATAGATTCTTTTAGTGTTGCAAAACGGCACTAAAATAATCAAAACTAACTAAGCCCCCCCTACCTCTGACTCTGCTGATCCCCCACACTACAAACGTTACATTAGTAAACGCAGCTCGTATACAAATAATATTGAATGTACAAATTGCGCTGAAACGTAATACGATGCGAATTTAAGTGGGGAGCAGGGCAGGACTTGGATGGAATATTGGGATTGTAGAAGTACTTACCTCCAGCGGGATTGTCCGAAAGGGAACACGGGTGGGTTTTAGTCAGTAAGAGTCTGACACTCCCTTCCGCTCCACCCAGAGCGGCGGGAGGAGTCATTTGATGATTTCCCATCCGCAAAAAAAAAGAAGTACTTACCTTGATTTAGTTATTGAAATAGAAGGAGCGTTAGCTTTCAATTTAACCGTTGGCTGACACTTTTGAATTGTCAAAGTAGTCGATAATCCAAAAATATGAAGCTAACTTGATTCCTGGAGTAAGGTAAGTGTTTGTGAAAAAGATGAAAATTAAAACAATTTGCATCTGAACTGCAAATTGTTTTGGTATAGAAAAAAAGAACGAAAAAATGTATTTATTTATTTAAACCACAATTATAACACCTTTACAGAATCATCCAAGGCGTTGTTCTAAGTCACAATGGCTATTAGTTTACAAAAATAAAATAAAATCACCCGCAAGTAAGCAAAATTGCAACAACGATATAACGCTGCTGGAACCCCGCCCACATGGCTTGAATCAATCATTGAAAAGGTCTGATGTTATAATATCAGACCTTTTTCAAAACCTTTTTTTTATTATTAATTGTGCCTTTTGAATGAATCTCGGCAGGTTTTGCCCAAATATATCCAATATGTTTATTTACCACTTGTCACAAGTACATACAATATAAAAAACGACAAAGAAAAACTATAAAAGTACATAACTCTCTTAAGTAATAGTATTACGATTTCACTTTATATATTTTCTATTTTTTTTCATTAATAGGTGAGTAATTTATGTGACCAAAATATATCTAGGGTTATTGGTAAAACATTAACAACCTCTCAGGACTGTATTAAACATCAAAAACAACAACTTTTGTTCTATGATCAAATAAACACATATAACAACTGACTTTTTCGACCTTTAGAACTTACATCCCAATAATGGGCTATTGGGATGCAAGTTCTAATGTTTACCGACATATCATCGCCAAAACCGTCAATCCCTCCACTATTTTGATGGGCCCCGGCAATTTATCACTGAGTCCGTCCCTGTGCTCACAGTCATGTTAACAAGTACACAACACACACTACACTGTGTAGTGATGACGTCAGTGTGGGATGACATGGATGCGGCAGTTTAATAATACAGGGTTACTTTTCAAAGACCATCCAAATTTTTACATGGTGTTCTACCCATGAATATAAACAACTTTTACTATGGGACCAACTCTGAAATCACGAAAAAAATCAGCTGTTTCATACAAAATTTCAATACCTACTTGACCAAAATGTATGAAACAGCTTGCAGCTAGCAGGTTCCTTACGATGTTTTCCTTCACCATGCAGTGGTGATGAAATAAATTACACAAAGTAATGTGCCTGCCTGGGTTCAAACTCACGACCTATACGACCCGTAAGTCGTGGCCGTTACCTTGGATGTAGCGCTCGCCTGCCGATGCTGCGGCACCGCTCGCTTCGCTCGCTCGGCTCGCGCGCCTTTGGCCACAGCCAGTCGATTCTGTAAAAATCTCACCGTGAAAACTTAGGTGAAGTGAATTTCTTTTTGCTAGGAATTGACACTATTGACAGCTCACTCCACGCTCACTTCACCTAAGTTTGTCACGGTGAAATTTTTACAGAATAACACCGCTGTTCACCGATCCCATTTGGTCTGGATGCTCTGGCTTAGTTACTGCGACCAACTGGCCTCGCGTGTGGTTGTTCACAGTTCTAAACTAACCTAACCCAGGTTAGTTTAGTTCAGAATTGGATTCGGTCGTTAGGAAACCGTCAGCGAACTCAGAACAACATTTCCCACAAGGTTCTAAACCCCCTCAATCAATCAACTCAGCCTATCGCAGTCCACTGCTGGACATAGGCCTCTCCCAGACTGCGCCACAACACCCTGTCCTCCGCCTTCCGCATCCAGTCTACCCCAGCCACCTTCTTTAGGTCGTCCGTCCAGCTAGCTGGGGGGCGTCCCACACTACGCTTGCCGATACGCGGTCTCCACTCCAGGGTCTCCAGGACTCGTCTGCTCCACCGGCCATCGGTCCTTCGACAGACATAAACCCCCTGCGTTCAAATATTTCGTAGTTTATTTTTTTATTGCTGTTCTATACATTGGTACCTACGTCTTGCATAGTGTCGCAGCATAATGCTGAGCGATAGCCGTTTTGCGTGGATGTGACGCATGTTTTCCCCAACCCATTCTTATTTTATTTTTTTTACTTTATCCGAAGTAATTCTTACAATGGTGATTTTCATGTATGTTATAATTATGACCGTTGGTTTATTTTGGAGTTTCTTGAAGCCTACTTAATTTTTTGTTTTTTAGGGTGGCGTATTAAAATGGTAAAAAGGAACCCTTATGTTGCGACTCAGTCTGTCTGTCCGTCTGACACAGCTGGATATCTCAAGAACTACTAATGCTATCGACTTGAAATTTAGAATAGTTTTAGGTGATGTTTGCCCAACTATTTTGTAAATATGAAAGAATTTTTTTTTTGCTTCAGTGACTGAAAGGGTTTCTGAAAAATTCGAAGTGGGGCTACTAGGGCATGTGGGGTATCATATGCAAGAGCGCAGTTTGCACATTCTCAAACACCTTATCCTTTTTTTTTGCCCGCATAGTTTTCGACTTTTTAAAAATAGCTCGAATCCTGTTATGGCATATTTTATTTCTAGTCTCCTATGACCAGACAATACTCATTTCTTCATTACGGGTCCTATCCCTATCAGAATACCAGCGCTGTGACTTTTGGCCTCGTAAAACTTTCTGTTTTTTAGGGTTCCGTACCCAAAGGGTAAAAACGGGACCCTATTACTGAGGCTCCACTGTCCGTCTGTCCGTCTGTCGCCAGACTGTATCTCAATAACCGCGACAGCTAGACAGTTGAAATTTTCACAAATTATGTACTTCTGTTGCCGCTATAACAACAAATACTAAAAACAGAATAAAATAAATATTTAAGGGGGGCTCTCATACAACAAACGTGTTTTTTCGGCGTTTTTGCCTTGCTCTTCGTGCGCGAGTCCGACTCGCACTTGGCCAGTTTTTTTTTCTTTTGGATTTATTTAATTTGTATTTTTAATTTATGTTTGTGTTTAGTTTAGTTTGTGATCTTTCTATACGAGTCACAGTAAATACTTTTTCTTTCTTCCTATCCATTTCATTCACACGATTCTGGGTCTCCAGACGTTTCGCACATGCATGTCTTCACTCCATCCATTATTGCTCTACCTCGGGCACTATGTTAACGTAAACTATGGGCATGCTATAAGTTACCTCTCATATTAGACGAATTGGTGATTAAGTACTTCAAGTTAGTTTTTATAAGAAGAAAATTACAGGTGGCATTGAAATCAACGCGGAACCACGAGTCCAGAACTTGACCTTCTAGCCCAGAAACTTTTCATAAGTTATTAAAAAAATAATCAGCTCAGCGAAAACTACATAGGTACCTACGCGGCCGAAATGTAAGGAACAGGTATTTAAAAAAAAACGGGCAAGAGCGAGTCGGACTCGCGCACCGAGGGTTCCGTACCGTTTTTTAATTTTCATCGGCGAGGCCTATATTTGTCAGAGAATTTTAGTGGAACTAATGTAATTTTTGTTCGATGATTTCTGAAAAAGTATGCTATTTAGAGACTTCAGTATTAAAATTGGTAAAATTATTACTCTTAGAAATTATTTACAAAGGTATAATAATGTTAGATGCCTGTACTAGGATAAACCTGGGGCCCAAGTCTGCTATTTTTATTCGTCATTCCAACACGATCCCACCACCATTCCATTGTCATTTTGCTAAAAGTTCGTAATCTGCTAAATTCATAATGGTCGATCATTGGTCGGTCAATGTCACAGAACATATACGATACTCGTAACGAATTAAAAGCAATGACTGCACAATGACGTTCTAATGATAGGTCACTGATCAAAGGAACTCAAAATTTTAGCAGATTACCGCCTAAGTCAGTAATTTATTTTTCATTATAGGTAGTACGAGATTACCATTCTATGCCATTACTTTCAATTTAGTGTCAGTGGTTGACCATTGGAAAGTCATAATGACGCCATTATATTAGTAGATTACCAAACTGGTCAAAATGAACAATTATGAAATCAATGATAGACCATTCTGACACTATTGTAATAGCAGACTTGAGGCCCTGTATCACAGGTGGCATGGAGTATAACATACATAACATAATCAGCCTATAATGTTCCCACTGCTGGGACACAGGCCTCCTCTCTGTGAGAGGGAGTGAGCCGCAATCCACCACGCGGGCCCAGTGCGGGTTGGTAGATGTCACATGTCTTCGAATTTTTTGGTTCTAGGACATGCCGGTTTCCTCACGATGTTTTCCTTCACCGTTTTGAGAGCAGTGGTGATGAAATAATTTACACAAAGTAAAGCGCCTGTCAGGGTTCGAACCTACGACCTACAACTCGTAAGTCGCGACCGTTACCTGGCCACCACTGCTCTCTATACTGCATGGAGTATACTTTAAGGTAATTGTAGGACTACAAAATTCTTAACAATATTTAACATTAGAAGTCTTGAAATAATGACAAAATTTTACTAATTCCTTATTTTATACCTAGTTTACTTTACTTTTATTTACTTTACCTATTTTACGGTTGGTCCGTGGATGGGTGACCATCTTTACATACCAAGAACCCTCCGTGCCTCGGAAAGCACGTTAAGCCGTTGGTCACGGCTGTCATTCGTGGATCTTTGACGGTCGTTACGGGTCGTCAGAATCCTGAAAATCTAACAACCAGTCTTACTAAGGGGTATCGTATTACCCAGTAACTGGGTTGTGGAGGTCAGATAGGCAGTCGCTCCATGTAAAATACTGGTATTCAGCTGCATCCGGTTGGACTGGAAGCCGACCCCAACATAGTTGGAAAAAGGCTAGGTAGATGATGATACCTAGTTTACTTAAATACTATTTACCTTAAAGATCAAAATAACAAAAAGTCTTATTGTATACGAATTATTGAGTCAGCGTATAAAATAGTTTCTTGCACTTTAAAACTTAAACACATCATCATCATCTGCCTAGCCTTTTCCCAACTAAGTTGGGGTCGGCTTCCAGTCTAACCGGGTTCAGCTGAATACCAGTATTTTACATGGAGCGACTGCCCATCTGACCTCCACAACCCAGTTACTGGGTAATACGAACCCCTTGGTAAAACTAGTTGTCAGACTTTCGGGCTTCTGACTACCCGTAACGACTGTCAAAGATCCACGAATGACAGCCGGGACCAACGGCTTAACGTGCTTTCCACATATATGATATGATTTTGCGTCAGCAGAAATTGGTAAGTGGGTATAATAGCTATAGGTATAGATATAGAAAACCCGATACCCCATTAAATCCCCATGATACAATACTTAAACACAAGATAAACACATCATTCCCTGTCTGTCCACTAACTAATATTTGTGGAAGCACTTTGTGAACAGTGTCGTATTTCGCAAATATTTTGCAGCAATTTGCTAGCTTTTGGTCAGTATGTATCCTGTGATTGATTATGGGGCTTACATGACCTAAAGCGCGGTCACTGTCGGACTGCACAGAAAAGAAAGAGAAGCGCGATGACACAACCCTGGCAATTTATTGCAAATTATGAATCATCATTTCAGCCCAAAGACGAGCAGCTCCACTTCGACCGGTTCTGTGCTTCTCGCATCCAACGGGTTCCTGTGGCCTTCACAAGGTCGTCGGACCACCTTGAGGGAGGCCTTCCAACGCTACGTCTTCCGGTACGCGGTCGCCACTCCAGAACCTTTCGGCCCCATCGGTCGAATCCGACTCGGTTGGGCAGCGTTCGGGAAGCTGCGCAATGTGTTCTCGTCTCACATACCGCAGTGTCTCAAGACGAAAGTCTTTGACCAGTGCCTGTTGCTAGTGATGACTTATGGCCCTGAAACGTGGTCGCTCACAATGGGCCTTATATGAAGGCTAAAAGTCACCCAAAGGGCAAATATGAATATTTATAAAAAATTAAAACACTAGTGGTTTAGTATGTTGCTTGTAGCAAAATCTGACAAAAAATCAAGGCCTCAAGTCTGCTATTACAATAGTGTCAGAATGGTCTATCATTGATGTCATAATTGTTGATTTTGACAAGTTTGGTAACCTACTAATTAATGGCGTCATTATGACTTTCCAGTGGTCAACCCATTGAAAGAAATGGCATAGAATGGTAATCTCGTACATAATGAAAAATGAATAACTGACTTATGCGGTAATCTGCTAAAATTTTGACAGTTCCTTTGATCAGTGACCTACCATTAGAACGTCATTGTGCAGTCATTGCTTTTAATTCGTTACGAGTATTGTATAATTTCTGTGCCATTGACCGACCAATGATCGACCATTATGAATTTAGCAGATTACGAAACTTTTAGCAAAATGGCAATGGGATGGTGGTGGGATCGTGTTGGAATGACGAATTTATAAAAATAGCAGACTTAGGCCCCAGAATGATTGTATGTATAATGGTTTTTATTGTGAAAGGAAAGATTTTAGAGGTACACCAGTTACTAAGTAACACGATACGATACCCCTTGGTAAGACTGGTTGAACAAAATTCTCTACTACAAAATCTATTATATCAATATCGCGTTGTTTGATGTGAGGATAAAAGCTATATTTTTAGGGTTCCGTACCAAAAGCGTGGCAAGGGACCCTCTTACTATGGCTCCGCTGTCCGACCGTCTGTCACAGGGCTGAATCTTTTTAACTGTAATAGGTAGACACTTAAAATTGCACAGAGACTGTAGGTACTACTATGGGTGCTATACCAAGAAATAACAAGAAATAAAATTAAAGAGGGTCCCCAAAGAAAAAAAAACCAGTCAACTGCGAGTCGGACCCGCGCAACGAGGGTTCCGTTCTTCGTATTTACCACGGAATTATAACCAATTTGTGTTTTGCTAACCTTACGTAATTTGGTTTGGAGCTGCTGGGAACAATTTTATTATCACACTAGCTACGCCCCGCGGTTTCACCCGCGTAAATGTTGATCCCGTGGGAATATCGGGATAAAAGTAGCCTATATGTTAATCCAGGGTGTCAGCTACCTCCATACAGAATTTTCTCAAAATTAGTACTGCCGTTTGAGCGTGAAGAAGTAACAAACATATAAGCACACATACAAACACACACACTTTCGCCTTTATAATATCAGTGTGAATACTAGTGTACTAGTGTAGTGTGTGTGATTAGTGTAACTAATATTATAAAGGCGAAAGTTTTTGAGTGTGTGGGTGTGTATATATGTTTGTTACTTCTTCACGCTCAAGCGGCTGGACCAATTTTGATAAAATTTTGTATGGAGGTAGCCTGAATTAACATATAGGCTGCGTTTTATCCCGATATTCCCACGGGATCGACATTTACGCGGGTGAAACCGCGGGTCGTAGCTAGTTTAACTAATAAAATTATGGAGCTCTTGGGAATCAATGTATGGAAAGAAATTGTTTAGAGAACAATAGATCCCACAAAAACATTTCATGTTAAATGTTGCCAAGACGAGACCATGTAGCTCGCACTGTCAAAAAGTAATCAGATCTCATGTAGAGCCAAGCTTCTAACTCTACAAGGCCTGACTTCGCAAACTCTACACTTTAGTCAAAATATCTTGTTTGGCCGTTTCGTTACTACCAGAACCATTAACAGTATAAGAGTTTTTCACCTTACGCTCATGTGAATGTAGCGAAATGGCCAAGCCATATTATTTTGACTAAGGTGTAGAGTTTGCGAAGTCAGGCCTTGTAGAGTTAGGGCGTGTAGAGTTAGAAGCTTGGCTCTACATGAGATCTGATTACTTTTTGACAGTGCGAGCTACATGGTCTCGTCTTGGCAACATTTAACATGAAATGTTTTTGTGGGATTTCATTTCTTTTTGTAAGTTGCTTATGATATTTATACGAGTATTTTTGCTGTTGTTCATTTTTTCTTTCTTTTTTGGGGTTTATTTATAACAAGGACCCCCTATATAAATTTTCAGACCTCTAGCATCAAAATTTACGGATTTTTTTTTTTTTGGGGGGTAAAAGTTTCAAGTTTTAATATTTTTTTGTTGTTTGTGTACTATTACTAGCTTACATACCAAATTTCAGCTTTCTAGGACTTCAGGAAGTACCTTAAGAATTTTGATGATCATCAGTCAGTGAGTCAGTGACGAAATCGGGGTATTTTAGATATCAATAAAATCTAAAGTATAAGAGCTATGCAATTGAAACTTTATAGGTTTAATAAGTCAACCACTGGCATCATATTCCGAAAATTTTGTTTATCTGGTATAATCCAAACCCAAGTTAAGAGGGTTCAAAAATACGACGAAGTGCTTCGAGAAAAGGTAGGTAGTGCCCTTGCGCTTCGCTTGGCTGGTCTTGGCGGGGGCACTCCCGTGCCCCCAGATTTGGAGCTCCTGAGAATAAGCCCCGTACTGTAGGTATGTAAATAGTTTAGGTATCACGGGAAAAAAATGTTTTTTTGTAATGTAACTACAAAACGGTTTTCGGATTTTTTCCTTTACTTGTGCTACATGACATTGCTTCTTGCCAGATTTCATGATTCTAGGTCAACGGGAAGTACCGAACAGGGTTCGACCCGTTTTGATTCCGGAACATAATCGCCCGTATCTTTTGGTATACGTTGACTTGGAATTTAGACCTTGTCACTGCTTCACGGGATTGCAGCCCTGAGTATTTCAACTTGATAATTACTCCACGCGTTCCTGAGAAAAAGGGTCTTGACAGATGGACAGACAGACAGATAGCGAAATTATCTTTTGAGTTACGGAACCCTAAAAACGTATTTTTTTTTACCAAAGTATTTAAAAAATATGTGTTTTTGATGTTCTACGGTGGTACGGAACCCTTCGTATGCGAGTCCGACTCGCACTTGGCTGCTTTTTGGTCTCTATTATTTGCAAGCGTGTACCCCTATGTTTAAACATCAAAGTTAAAGACAAGATATAACGCATTTGCTGTTACTGACATGTTATCTCCCCTTTCAATAAATTCTAGGGACTAATAGGTTTAAAGAAGTATTTATTTTGATCTTTATTCCGTTCTGTTAAAAATGATAATAGATAACAGAACTAATGTATTTGAAATTTAGGCATCAAAAGGCCAAATTATATAGTTAAGTTCTTCAAAAAGGCTAGGTGCATAGTACTCGTGTAGCGGTATCTACAACGCCACATGCGAACAACGCGTCATACTGACGTCATGCAAATCCTGCATCTCGCAAGCAAAGTTTACCGCGCAACTAGCATAGATACAACGGCCCGACATGAATCATCGGGCAGTTGCCCGCCAGACACAACACCCTGGTCTGAGGATTCTCCCTTTTCTATAGAGTATGAGTGAACTTTACACCCTGTTCCTCATACCTCTATAAACTCAATAATACTTTGCCCGACCTGGGAATCGAACCCAGGACCTCATGTTCAGCACTAGCGCTTGCGACCACCACCACTAGATCAACGAGGCACTTCAGGTGGACTACCTGCTTATATAAAACAAAAAACGTGCTAAAAACGTCACATTTTTGCATCCAAAAGACCTTTAATTCTTTGCTACGAAAAACGTAGCAAACTTCGTAGACCTATCTACGCCGTAGCAAATCGCTACGAGCTACGTAACCACACACTATTTATTCAACATTCGATATTTTCGACGTCTTTGACTTTGTAAACAAACCATTAACTATGTCTATCCTTTTCTGACACGTCTCTCCGTCCCTCTCGCACACCATATGACGGGACGCGTGCAGGTCACGTGTCCCCTTTAAAGATTATCAACGCATTTGTGCTTCGGGTCCAAAAATTATGTGTATTTGTAAAGATAGGCATTCGTTTTATTATTGTTTATTTACAAGCTGTTGCCGTGACGGGGTGAGATGGATTACATGTGGTAGATAGTTGATTAAATCATTCAAAGAAAACAAGATTGTTTTAATTAAAATTGTTTTTAGTAAATACTATAGCAATGCCCCGCGGTTTCACCCGCATAAGTTTCGATCCCGAGTGAATATCGGGATAAAAAGTATTCTATGTGTTAATCCTGGTTATAAACTATCTGTGTGCCAAATTTCATCCGAATCCGTTTAGTAGTTTTTGCGTGACAGAGGAACAAACATCCATCCATCCATCCTCACAAAATGTCGCGTTTATACTATTATTAGTAGGATATGTAGGACTAGCTTTGTCTGTGTGGTGCCGGACTTAAAGAATTGCACCACCCCATACTTCACGCAAAAACTACTGAACGGATTTTGAAGTTTTACAGTAATATATAGCTAACTGGCTGCGCCCCGCGGTTTCACCCGCATCAGGTCATCTCTTCATATTTTGGTCATCTCTTAACTGCCAAGGCTTATTTTTAATCTTATATTTTGAATTGTTTCTTCATTTGTCTTTGTTTTACATTGTTCTCACATATAGAAGCAACAAGAAATGTACTCAGGATTTTGTAATAACTTGATTTAAAAGAGTGTCCATGGAGTTTCTTGCCCGTTGTTCTCCATAGAGATCTACGTTTTGGAATGGGCAACTAGCTTCAACTTTCTGACTAACTGACAGACAATTTAATTTTGACAATTCAAAAGTGCCTGTACAAGGCTTAATTGAAATAAATGCTTTGAGTTTGAGTTCAGTCGATCCCGTGGGAATATCGGGATAAAAAGTAGCCTATATGTTAATCCAGGGTGTCAGCTATCTTCATACAAAATTTTATCAAAATTGGCCCCGCTGTTGAGCGTGAAGAAGTAACAAACATATAAACACACACACACACTCCCCCACACTCACACACTCACAAACTTTCGCCTTTAAAATATTAGTGTGATACGCGTACTTACATCAGAATAAAACATACCTGCAGGTCGATTCTGTAAAAATCTCACCGTGATAACTTAGGTGATGTGAGTTTGTTTTTGCTAGGAATTGACACTATTGACAGCTCACTCCACCCTCAGTTCACCTAAGTTTTCACGGTGAGATAGTTACAGAATCGCACTGCTGGGATAGTTTTTGACCCGATATTCCCGAGGGATCGACACTTATGCGGGTGAAACCGCGGGGTGCTTCAACTTCAAAACAAGGAGGAAGCTGTGCAACCGGCAAGTATCGATTTTTATGTTTTTTAAGCTTTAATAAAACTTTAATTTCGGAAGTCGGAGTCTTTGGTATTGTTTTCTTTTAGCCGCCGACCCCCGAAATTAAAGTTATTTCACACTTTGTAGTGTTTTTTTTTTGTACCCAAAGGGTAAAAACGGGACCCTATTACTAAGACTCCTGTCCGTCTGTCTGTCTGTCACCAGGCTGTATCTCATGAACCGTGATAGCTAGGCAGTTGACATTTTCACAGATGATGTATTTCTGTTGCCGCTATAACAACAAATGGTAAAAACAGAATAAAATAAATATTTAAGGGGGCTCCCATACAACAAACGTGTTTTTATCGGCGTTTTTGCCTTGTGGTACGGAACCCTTCGTGTGCGAGTCCGACTCGCATTTGGCCAGTTGTTTTTGTAAATGTTGACTTTCAAAGGTGCCTTTTAATGGCCTAATAACTGATTTGACTTTGACTTTGAACATATTTGGCAAAGACTACAGGGGGATTAAAAAGGCTACTTTGGCAGAATCATAAAAGGATAACAATATGAATCATAATGGACTGTTACTGTTAAGTTAATCGTATCAAATCCCGTTGGTGAAGGATTTTCAGTTATTTGTTTTTGTCTATGCTAAAATACCAATCAATCCAATCCCAATCTCTTTGACTATACCTACGTACACGTAGTGCAGCGAAAAAAAGAAAAACACGGACTGTCTTCGCCATATTATGATTCATATTGTTATTCTTCTATGATTCTGGCAAAGTGGCCTTTTTAGGGCTCTAGTCCTTTCACAGATAGCAACTTTACAGCAACCTTATTGTAACGAGTTTAAATATCACTTTTGACAGTGATTTTAAATCAGAAGTAAAATAATTATAAAATTACTGAAGGCAGATGATGATGGCTGGGTATAATTTATTCAAATAAAACTCTCTGTCAAATTAGCAACGGGAGTGCATGTAATGGCCGCGAAGAATCAAGATGGTGGCATGTGCATTTGACATAAGTTTTGGCGCGTAACAGACGCCACGTGCGGGTCACGTGGCATCTGTTTGCTATCGATCGAGTTTGTTTGAGCTTGTTAATTTGTTTGTTTATTTATTCTTGGGTTTGGTTGCGATATGTTTTAATGGGCATCAATTTTGTGGAGAATTTTGGATTTTAATTTGAATATGAAACACTAGGGCCATGGGGTCCGAGGGCCCACTTGGTTTATCGAGACATTGCCAAGCGGTTGGTCGACTCTTCACGTGAACGGAGCCTTTTTTAGTTTTCAGAAACAATTGAATCGGACAATATACATCACCATCATCGTTATTCTCTTAATCTATTATCTTAATCTATTTATGTCACCCCCATTCTAACCGTATCATCATACACAGTCCATCCATCATATCTTTGGTCTTCCCCTACTCTTACAGCCATCGACATTCAAACTTAAAACTTTCCTCATGACATTTTTCTGATTCCTTCGTCATACTGTAAGTAGTACGTTTTATCCATTACAAAACGGTCAACACACACGCACAACAGTCTAATATCATTGAGTCTACTTCTTAAATAGCACTGTTGTCAAGTCTTTCCAATCACTATAATATCTAATAGTTACTTACAACTTTATACTTTCTTAATGCATCATTTGAACTAATATGTTTAAAGAGAAAAAACATTTTTTGTTGTATGTTACTTTGTTACGCATTCATGCTAAAACGGCTAAACAGATTTGGCTGAAATGTGGCACAAAGGTAGACCCTAAAAAGGCCACTTTGGAGAATCAAACAAAATAACATTATGAATTATAATATGGAGAAGACAGTCCGTGTTTTTCTTTTTTCACCGCACTACGTAGTACCATCAAAGAGATTGGGATTGGATTTGGATTGGATTGATTGTTATTTTAGCACAGACAAAAAAAACTAAAAACTGCTTCACCAATGGGATTTGATACGATTAACTTAACAGTTAACTGTCCATTATGTTCTCCTTTTATGATTCTGCCAAAGTGGCCTTTTTAGGCCCCCAGGACCTGGATACCTTTTATCCCGATATTCCCACGGCATCGAGACTTATGCGGGTGAAACCGCGGGGCGTAGCTAGTGCTATAACTTTACTGATCAAGGCCGGCGTGGCACGATACAGGCCCATTACAATAGAAAATCAATTGTTTCATTAGCGGTGATTAAGCGGTTAAAAGAACATAACTATATTAATTTTCACCAACCCTCGCCATTTTATTTTCCCTCCATTCACCTAGAAAAACCACAGACAAAAAAATATTTACGAAAAAAAAAACAACTGGGAACAGGCCACAGCGGGTAGGCGGCACAGATTATAAATATGAAGGTGCGAGCTCATGTCATCTGCAGTCCGCACGTTCGAACGGTTATTTATATTTCACACCTCTAGTTCACACCCCGCGAGGGGACACCTCTATTGATTGCTTGTTTTGTTCGGTTTCATATAAACTTTGTTTTGTAATTTTCGGTTTTGTGGAGGAGTTTGTTATTTTATTTAAAGTAACCTCTGTGTCTATGGTTAGGTCTATATTTATTTTGGTATTTTGTTAACCTTTTAAATTATGTTGTTTTTACATGTTTGGTATTCTAATAAACTGTCAAAACATTAATAAAATTATTTTATAAATACATAAGTCGTTTATTTCATCATCATATTGTAAAACTATACTTACTACCCCATACTTCCCGTGGGTGTCGTAAAAGGCGACTAAGGGTCGTACCGGAGAATGGGCAGCAGCGTTCTCTATGCATTCCACCACCATACTATACTGCGATCGCCAACCCGCCTGCCAAGCGTGGCGATTATGGCAAACCCCCCAACTTGGGGGAGGCATATGTCCAGCAGTGGAGTCTTTCGGCTGAAATGATGATATTGTAAAACGGCGATGCGATGCAACGTGCTGGGTTGGGTGCCGAAATTTCACGCAGGCGAAGTCGCGGGCAGAAGCTAGTAATTTAATAAAACGAAGACTATTCCTTTATACTTAATATAACTGCCGCACGCTTGCCGCGGTTGGCCCGTGGATGGGTGACCATCTTTACTTACCAAGACCCCTCCGTGCCTCGGAAAGCCGGTAAAGCCGTTGGTCCCAGCTGTCATTCGTGGATCTTTTACAGTCGTTACAGGTCGTCAGAAGCCAGAAAGTCTGATAACCAGACTTACCAAGGGGTATCGCATTACCCTGTAACTGGGTTGTGGTGGTCAGATAGGTAGTCGCTCCATGTAAAATACTGGTATTCAGCTGCATCCGGTTAGACTTGAAGCCGACCCCAACATAGTTGGGAAAAGGCAGGCAAATGATGATGATGACTTAGATATCATCCATTAAACGTGTCATATGTAAATGGATGGCAAAAAAGCAGGAATTCAACCTGATAGTAAGTGTTCACCACGGATTGTTCAACTGAACTGTGATGATTGTCAAAGGGGTTACTATCGAGAAATGGTTACGTATTATAATAACTACAGTTATTCTAACTATTTTCGACGTAACTACGGTTGATTCACATATTATAGGTATTCATAACACATATTGGTCGACTGAACTACTGGTTTACTTATTTAATTTTGATTATGTAAACTAAAATTAATTGCACTAACGAACGATTAATCTAATGGTTTTTTTTAAGATATTGGATATTTCAACTATGTATGAAATACCTAATGGACGACTCGCCTACAGCTTATTGATACTGCGCGCTCGTTTAATTTCCAACGACGTCAGGTCGACGGAGCTGCGCCTGCAGGGTTTAAGGGGAATGCTCCAACCAGCCCGCGAAATTCAAAATTTCTTGCGTTTTTTTGCAATTTGCAGGCCAGTGCTAGGTTGTATGTTGATTAAAACATGATTCGCGGCTGTAAGACGTATGTAGTTACAGAATTATAATCATCAAAATCACCAATACAACCCTCCAACTTCATAAAGGTGTATGAACAAAAAAAAAACCGAAAAGTAATTCCTACAGCTTTATGAACTTAGAGCGTTTTATTGATGATTTTGATTATTATAATTCTGTAACTACATATGTCTTACAGCCGCGAATAATATTTTAATCAACATACAACCTAGCACTGGCCTGCAAATTGCAAAAAACGTAAGAAAATTTGAATGTCGCGGGCTGGTTGGAGCATTCACCTTAAAGGAACCTAACCAAACCGAACCTCGGGGTTGCCCCTGACGTCGACCGTCTTCTTCTAGTTCAGAAGCACAAAAACAGACAAAATCAAGTTTTTGTTCAAAAATCAATAGTAGGTGAATCGTCCGTTAGTGCAATCAACCTAAGGTTTATTAATTGTAGCTGAATAAACCGTAGGTGAATAAACCGTAGGTGAATAAACCGTAGGTGAATTAACCGTAGGTGAATTCTCCTTCGTTTATTTAGTTTATTAGTTAGTTATTATAATATGTAACCTGAGAAATAAAGAAAACAAAACAAATCATTTTCCATCGTTTATATTTCACATTAAGGGTGCCTGACACTATCATATTGATTTATTTAAAGTCTTGACCTTATACTTATGCTATGAGATCACTTATGTATTAAATATTACAAATACATTTAATTTATTTACATGGTTTTTGGTGCAAACTACGTAATATAGACATCAAGCTAGTACAATCTGTCAAATTTCTTTAATAGATTTTCAACTTTATCGCTAAAGCGTTAGGTTCAAGGTTGATTGGGAAAATTTGACAGTTACGGTTAGCTTGATGTGCTGGCGTCTGCGTCTGTACATCAGCTGAAAAAAAGTTAGTTAAAAAAAAAAATTAAACTAAATTGGCGTCCAGGGGGCCTAAAAAGGCCACTTTGGCAGAATCATAAAAGGATAACATTATGAATCATAATAACGCGAAGACAGTCGGTGTTTTTTTTCCTTTTTTTCGCTGCACTACGTAGGTATAAACAAAGAGATTGGGATTGGATTAGATTGATTGGTATTTTAGCACAGATAAAAAAAAATACTGAAAAATCCTTCACCAATGGGATTTGAAACGATTAACTTGACAGTTAACTGTCAATTTTGATTCATAATGTTATCCTTTTATGATTCTGCCAAAGTGGTCTATTTAGGCCCCCTGATGTAGGTATGAACGTAAACAAGGCAAAAAGAGTAGGTATGTAAGGATCGTAGCTGAAGGTGTTCTGTAGTTTCTGCCTAGACCCTCATGAGAAGAAGTCATGAGTTTATGTATGTATGTAAGTTTAAAACAAAATAAACGGGTTTGATAGCATTTTAAAAATACTGTTTGCTAATAAAATTACAGTTTACGAGTTCTGAATCAATATTAGTTGAAAATGCTACATATAATTAGTAAAGAGGGACGGATTTTATAAATAAAACTATATAGATTGTAATTTTGCACCAAATAATAAATATGAGACATTTACAAACTTATTGAATATATACTATTTTATTTACATTCTTATTCTAATAGGGGCTGATTTTTCCAACGCCAGATAACTTTAACGGAGGAATAATTTTAAATTTTTGACAGTTCTTTCATACAAAAACTGTCAGACGTCAATTTTAATCTACGAGTAAAAATTTTGGTTGATTGAAAAATCAGCCTTATGACAACATTAGCTAGATGATTATTCAATACTGAGATTTACATTTGACTAAATAATCTTAGAAAATCTTGATGTTCAAGGCTGCCAAAATAGTACATTACATATGTGATTATACGACCATACGTGACTTAGCCCTTGTTTTTCGAAATGAATGAACCGATTTTCATGAAACTTCATACGCATAAGCAGGATACAAAGGTTTAAAAAGCCAGTAGAGAACATTTTCGAAACGTCTTATTTAAAAAAAGATAACTGGAAATCTCCGTTTCTATGGAAAATTTAAAATCGGTCAAATTTGGCTGCAACACTATTTTTCGAAAATGTTCTCTTCTAACTTTTTAGACCTTTGTATCCTGCAGCGTACGAAGTTTCAAGAAAATCGGTTCATTAATTTCGAAAAATAAGGGCTTGAAAGTTTATATGAAATGCCGTACGGAGTAAACGCTCTTAATAGACATGGGACATGGATTTGTTAGTATATTGGCGTGGCTAGCTAACATAATTATGGCAAATAATTTAATTTAATGTTCTGTGTCCTGTAATTTTAATTACTTTGCATACCTAGTATTGTATACAATCAAGTATTTTCTAACTGAACAGACAGCTGTGCTCCTGCAGAGCTAGCATGGCCGGAGACATTTTATCCACGGGGAGAGGAGAAAACACTATTCCCCTCTGTCAATTTTGTCCACCCTCCGAGCACGGCGACATGGGTGGATAAACTATTCACGGTGGACAAACCAGCAGGGCTAGCATGGCCGGAGACATTTTATCCACGGGGAGAGGAGAAAATACTATTCCCCTCTGTCAATTTTGTCCACCCTCCGAGCACGGCGACATGGGTGGATAAACTATTCACGGTGGACAAACCAGCAGGGCTAGCATGGCCGGAGACATTTTATCCACGGGGAGAGGAGAAAATACTATTCCCCTCTGTCAATTTTGTCCACCCTCCGAGCACGGCGACATGGGTGGATAAACTATTCACGGTGGACAAACCAGCAGGGCTAGCATGGCCGGAGACATTTTATCCACGGGGAGAGGAGAAAATACTATTCCCCTCTGTCAATTTTGTCCACCCTCCGAGCACGGCGACATGGGTGGATAAACTATTCACGGTGGACAAACCAGCAGGGCTAGCATGGCCGGAGACATTTTATCCACGGGGAGAGGAGAAAATACTATTCCCCTCTGTCAATTTTGTCCACCCTCCGAGCATGGCGACATGGGTGGATAAACTATTCACGGTGGCAGTAAGCACGAGACATTTTTATAGTACAATTAATTATATTTTCTCCAAGAGATATGCTTAAACCCACCATCTAAAGACGAGGACAAATTTCTCCCTTTGTTATGTCAAAATATCTGTAATTTTTCTCTTCCACTAGTCGCCATGCTATAGACGGGGGGTGAGTATCCATGTCTAATGTCAAAAAGTGATATAATTCTCTTTCCCCCTGTTGCCATGCTTTGGCAGGTGGATAAAATAATTTTCCCTTGTCAGTGGAAATAACCGGCGGAGAAAAGTTTTATCCCCAGCCCATGCTAGCCCTGCTGGGGAGTTATTTGTTTGTCACTTCTTCTCCCCAGCGAAAGCACTGACTTTTGATTTTGAGACTGCTTAAATCACACGTATCGTCTACTATTTTATAGCTCGCGTGACCTTAACCCGAATTTCAGTCACAGAAAATATATTATAATATGATTATATATTTAAATTTTAAAATTAAATTGTAATTTTTTGTAAGAAATGCAATTTAATTGTTAATTGTAATTTGTTTTTGCATACCGTTATAACGGTGAAACATGTAGAACTGTCAATGTTATGAACGCCTTTGTAAACACCATGTTTCTGGCAAATAAATATTCTATTCTATTCTATTCTAGAAAAGCGTGACGTAAGTGCGGGTTTAGATCACAGAGTGCTATAAAAATATATAATAGCACTCTAATTGCACAACACAATTGCAATCACAATCACTTTCATTTAGTCGACATTACAACAAAATCGATTGCTTTGCCAAGGTGATTGCCATTACGAACGCGTTACGCAATTTACTGTACAGGATTACCAGCAGAATAATGAGGGATTTTCTTTTTCTTTTTTTTAACGCTTCCCTAGTCGCTGGATAGATGGCGCTGAACTTGGTAAGTTACTGCAAGGAACGGAACGTCACATAATTTTTTTATTAATTCTCTTGGATGTAATTTTGAGATCGTAAAACGAAAGCAAACGAAACTGTCACTCAACGAGAGTATATGACGTGACGCAATGTTTTTTTCCCAAGCGTTTTGACTTTGGCACCTAGTAACGTAGTCAGTTCAACGCCATCTTCAGGGTTCTTGGAAACTATGTTTTTTTTTAATACTCAAAAGAAAAACCTCTCATTGCGTAGCACACTAATAGTAGCAATAGCTTTCATTTTGACAGTTCAACAACATTCATTGTGTTATTTATGAGGTTGCGCAGACAATTTGTCGAACATATGAAGCAATGGACTAGCAATATCCTTCAAAATTGAGTCTTAAAGTGTACAAATAAAAACTTAAAAAAAAAAATAGATCCTGTTTTCCATAATTCCATATTATTAAATACATTATCAATTATTATTATTATTACGTAGTTATAAATTAGAAGGCTATAATTAATATTACAAGTGCATGACCAGAGGTTTATACATATTTTATAATGAAAGAAGACAAACTACAACTAAATTTGAAATGAAATAAGGACATCATGTTTCTTTTTTTCAAAAAACCTTGTCTTTGAACAATACAGAGTCAAATTAAATCAGCTAGAGAAACTCTGCAGACGTGAGTAGCAAAGCCTAGAAAACTGCTATGAATAAAAAAACTCGTGAATCGGATTAAAGGTTCTCGAGTTTATTAACGTCATAACGAACAAACATAAAGACAGAGTGACGTTGTCGTCAATTATCGGAATAATATCAGCGACAGAATACCTAACCTTAAAAATCTTACCCAAAATATACAAAACACTATCCAATTACTTTACAATTATTAAACTAATTACCATAAAAACACGTCATGTCACGTTAATCTCCTCATCACTGGCGCTAGCATCGCTATCAAAATCATCTTCCTCCATATTTTGAAACGGAATTTCGCGGGAAAACAACTGACCGCCGGCCATCTTGTCTTCGTAACCTCGAAATTCATTTGACGTTGTTGCGTAAACTTTTTTCATGTCTTCATTTGTTTCTTCATTGTTAGGGGATAATGGTGATAGCTTAGGCTTGTCAGCTTCAGCGTCAGATAGATCTGGGTGCGGGTTGTTCTTGTTTGGTAGGGTTTGTTCGCGTGACCCACCTGAAGCGAGGAGTTCCCGCTCTTTTGAGTTTCGCCATTTCATGCGGCGGTTTTGGAACCAGATTTTTACCTGTGGAAAGAAAATTGTAGGTTAGATTTTTGTGTTATATTTTAAACCTGTACATTTTTTGTCTTTTCTTATTGCTGGTTGCTCTTCTCTACTCTTTTTTTTTATTTCTTTGTAATTACTTAATGACGAAATTTCTCAGTACAATACGCAAGACTGTACGTCAAGCTATACATTACAAGTACAAGCTGACTTCAGATTGTAGGTACTCAGACGCGGACGCCAGCACATTAAGCTACCCAAAACTGTCAAATTTCCCAATCAACTTTAAACCTTATGCTTTAGCGATAAAGTTGAAAATCTCATAAAGAAATTTGACAGATTGTAGTAGTTTGATGTGCCTGTACAAAAACCTAGATATCCACAATGCGAGGTAAAGGACAGAATAGTAATTACATATACAAAAGGTATTGGACAATAATATTTATGTCTTATCGTCTCTGTAAAAGACATGGGTTCAATAAATTAACAGTGGGTATCAATATCATTAATAGCTAAGTCATGTTTTGTTAGGCATACGGCAAATCCGCAGAGTTTGAAACTCTGCTCACACCCTAAGCGATACAGAACGTTAATCCTGCTCATAAATGTTCATACCATATTAATAACAATCATTCATTTTCACAATTGTATTAAAATGGCATCACAAACTTTTATACCATTGCCAAAAAGAAAAAAAAAGTCATAATCGTCAAAATTATCATCATTGACAGCAAAAAGAGCGCGAAATATTACTTTTTATACCATAGACACTTTTTTAACAAATCGATTTCTCATTTGTATCGTAAAAATCGTTTTATATTTTTTCCGGCAAAAATTCTAACAGTTTTATGGAATAAATAGCGAGTAACGGTGCATTGTGTTTGACGTCGCATGTTATTGATGGTCGGAGGCGGGGCCGTGCGGGTGTGTTCCTTTGCCTGCGTTGTGTTTAGAAAAAAAAAAGTTGACGTTTGACCGCGCGCGCGGCTTTTGTTGTGATTCTATTTTCGTATTTATTTTTCTGGGCAATATTTTTACGCCTTTATGTTGTTCATGTAATATAAAATAATATTTAAAAAAATATCGCCGTTAGTAGGTATAGTCCGTAAATAATATTGTTAGGGGATAAATAACCCAATAGCCAAAACATGTAATATTATAAGTGAGTGATCTTTACAGTAAGAAAGCTATAAAGCATCGGGTAGCGTGGCCACACATGAGACAAAAAACTAACCTAACTAACATAGGCTACATAAGTAGCCTTAAAAAAACTGGCACGCACTGAGAGACGGAAATAGTATAGCTTTATCCTTTTCTGTTACTTATAATAACTCAATACTTTATCCCTTTCTTGTGGAAATGAAATGGAGCTACCCGCCGTCTATACTTTTCTTTGTCTAAGGTGTGATCTCTGGTACCTCCTTCCTCTTCTCTCTCTGTCACCTTGTACTAGAACTGTGTGGTAACTATTTTCACTTGTATTAATAAAGAATGGATCTTATCAAAGTGTTCTATTCTACATTATTGCCATTACACACCTAACAAATATAGATGTTTAAGACCTTAATTATTAGTGTTTAAGTAAATTATAACTTAATAAATTAACTAACTATATCACTATTGTTAAAACGTATGTTAAATATTGTTAAGAAATCAGTTGCCCTAATAGTAAGTATTTGTAAAAGCTCATTCCGCCTGTGATACAGATTTATCCTAGTACAGGCATAATTTTGTAATACCTACCTACATTATTTCTAAGATTTATACTGTACCTACATATTTTACCAATTTTTATTTTTGAATAAATATTTATTTGTTATCTCTATCTATAAAAGAAAGTCGTGTTAGTTACACTATCTAAAACTCAAGAACGGCTGAACCGATTTGGCTGAATGTGGGGAGGTAGCTTAGAACCAGGAGACGGACATAGGATACTTTTTATCCGGTTTTTTTTAAATGCTTTTATTTACCTATAGGAGTAGGGTAGGAGTAGTGTAGGAGTATGTTAGGAGTAGGGTAGGAGTAGGGAAGGAGTAGGGTAGAAGTAGGGTAGGAGTAGGGTAGGAGTAGGTAGCAGTAGGGTAGGAGTAGTGTAGAAGTAGGGTAGGGGTAGGGTAGGAACCACGCGGACGAAGTAGCGCGGGGCAGCTAGAAATAATTTATATGGGAAAACAACGTTTGCCAGGTCAGCTAGTTTTTATTAAAAGTATCTTCGCATTTATAACTTCGGAGTTGATTAAAATATTAATTGAATTACCATAATTATTTAAATCAAACACAATTTTCATTTGTGTTGCTACTGAGAATATATATTATATATATTTAGGGCTGATTTTTCAATAGTCAGGTAACTTTTATTCCTGGAATAAAATTGACGTCTGACAGTTTCTGTATGGAAGAAATGTCAAAAATTCAAAATTATTCCTCCGATAAAATTATTTAGCGTTAGCCCTTGGAAACATTTTTCTAGCTATGATTCTATAAAATATAAATTCAAAACTTTGATTAAAACACGTCATCAAAATATCATATGATTTCATAATCAATATGACGTCGAAGTTTCTTTCCGAAAGCAATTGGAGATTACCTACAGCTGAATTTTACATGAAGCGACTGCCTATCTGACCTTCATAACCCAGGTAATACCGTTTATTAAGACTGGTTAACAGACTTTCGGGCTTCTGACGCCCCGTAACGACTGTCAAAGATCCAAGAGTGACAGCCGAAACCGAGAGATTGTCATTTGTCTATGATGTCAATCGAACTCATTCGATTTCATTCATTGCGAATACAATCCAGTTGCCACAATGATGGTCGATAGAATGACAATAAAAATGAATATGTCATATTTTCAACAAAAGAATTAAAAAAAATAATCTATCATTCGAGCGATGACGTGTAGGCGTGAGATACAGTTATTACGACTATATTTTATTAAAGACATTGAAATGTCATTCTTGCTTCGTGAGTAGACAGATAAATACACATCGACGGTAAAAAGGAAGTAAGAGACATTTTGGTCTAAAATGAGTTATATATGCCATCCTACGTAAAATTTTACGCTCTTTCGAATACGCTTACTCCCATAATATGACTCTACGATGACTTTTTGGAGTTTATGCCCTAGCAAAAATCATTTTCACGTCAACTTTTCTAAAATTTAAAACTTTGCACGGCTCTCCTGAACATTTCATTTTTTAATGAAAGAAAGAAAAAGTATTTACTGCGACTCTTACAGGAAGATCACAAACTAAACTAAACACAGTCAAATAAAAATCCAAGTTATATTAAAAAACTGGCCAAGTGCGGGTCGGACTCGCACACGAAGGGTTCCGTACCACAAGGCAAAAACGCCGAAAAAATCACGTTTGTTGTATGGGAGCCCCCCTTAAATATTTATTTTATTTTAATTTTATTATTTATTATTAAAGTTAAAATACAACTGAGTATTTTGTGAATATTTCAAGTGCCTACCTGTTGCCATTTTTGATATCGAGCAAAAAAGGGCAAAAAAATCGCGTTTGTTGCATGGGAGCCCCCCTTAAATATTTAATTTATTTTGTTTTTAGTATTTGTTGTTATAGCGGCAACAGAAATACATAATTTGTGAAAATTTCAACTGTCTAGCTATCGCGGTTCTTGAGATACAGCCTGGTAACAGACAGACAGACAGACGGACAGACGGACAGACGGACAGACGGACAGACAGCGAAATCTTAGTAATAGGGTTCCGTTTTTACCCTTTAGGTGCGGAACCCTAAAAAAGAAAAAGTAACAAAAGGAAAATAAAACAGAAAGTCGTAGGTATACGAGGCCAAAAGGCTCCTATCTCAGCATGATGCTGCGACATTTAAAAAATAAATGTCACAGCGCTGGTATTCTGACAGAGCCCGCTGTGATGTCGCTTATACCCTATTTCTCCTCTTAACCGTTGACATATACTTTAATGCAACAGCTTATTTATAAGTACCTAGCGTTATGTTAAAAAGTTTGTAATAAGTACACAGGGCGACACATCAAGGTGTAAATAACATTTCCAATTTTAGCTCAAGAAGCTTATAGATAAAAGTGGAGGCAACACTCTAAATACCTAAGTGAAGACGACTGTGGTCGGACACTCTCTTTCTAAATACATACATATGACAAAGAAAACACATTCACTGTCTCGTTCTTATGTGTGTATTTAGAAAGAGAGTGTCCGACCACAGTCGTCTTCACTTCGGTATTTAGAAGCTTCTTGTTTTAGCTGACCTTGCATTGTATAGGTTTTTTGTATGTACAGACGCAAGCTACTACAATCTGTCAAATTTCTTTAACCTTTTGATCGCCACAGTCATGTATAGATGACAAACTAAAATGTGCCCAGCACGCCACGGTTCAGACTTTGACGCCGAGGGCATGTTTTTGATTTTTTGTCGTGTGACGGTCAAAAGGGTAATAGATTTTCAATTTTATCGCTAAAGCATAAGGTGGGAAAATTTGACAGTTTGTACAAGCAGAAGTCAGCTTATACTGGTTATATATGTACAGACGCCAGCACATCAACCTACCCGAAACTGTCAAATTTTCCTAATCAACTTTGAACCTTATGCTTTAGTGATAAAGTTGAAAATCGGTTAAAGAAGTTTGACAGATTGTTGTAACTCGATGTGCTGGCGTCGAACGTACCAACAGCCTAATAGCCTAGCACACTCTCAACTCGCTTTACTTTTAACAATTTAATAATATCCGTCGCCTTTGTGCCAAAATACACGTACGCGACGCGATTACAAACTGAACGCAATCAATGTTGTTTACATTTCGAGTGTGTAATGTATTACGTGACGTCATTAAACAGTTAAAGAAACATTTGTTAAGAAATATCAGCCAGAATTTTTTTTTGGGTATCACATCTTTGTAATATTCTAGTACTTCTGCAGTGAAGCGAGATCAGTGGTAACGGCCGCGGCTGTCGTCGTAGGTTCGAACGCAGTCAGGCGCGTTAATTTGTGTAAATTATTTCATCCCACACACCCACTCTCATAAAGATCAGATAGGAGACGCTACACTCGAAGTCGTGGACGAGTATGTTTACCTAGGACAAACTGTCCAGTTAGGTAGGTCCAACTTCGAGAAAGAGGTCAAACGTCGAATCCGACACGGCTGGGCAGCGTTCGGGAAGCTACGCAATATCTTCTCGTCCCACATACCGCAGTGTCTCAAGACGAAAGTCTTGGACCAGTGCATGTTGCCAGTGATGACATATGGCACTGAAACGTGGTCGCTCACAATGGGCCTTATTAGAAGGCTAAAAGTCACCTAAAGGGCAATGGAGAGGGCTATTCTTGGAGTTTCCCTGCGTGATCGAATCAGAAATCCAAGGTAACCGACATAGCCCGAAGAATTGCCAAACTTAAGTGGCAGTGGGCAGGGCATATTACTCGCAGAACAGATGGCCGATGGGGCCGAAAGGTTCTAGAGTGGCGACCTCGTACCGATAGACGTAGCGTTGTAACGCGTCCCACAAGGTGGACCGACGACCTCGTGAAGGCCGCAGGAACCCGTTGGATGCGAGAAGCACAGAACCGGTCGAAGTGGAGGTGCTTGCTTTCGATGATTGATGATTTCATCAACAATGCTCTCAAAACGGTGAACGAAAACATCGTGAGTAAACCGGCATGTCCTAAAACCAAAAATACGAAGACATGTGACATCTACGAACCCGCACTGGGCCCGCGTAGTGGATTACAGCCCACTCCCTATCACTGAGAGGAGGCCGGTGTCCTAGCAGTGGAACATTATAGGCTGATTTTGCTTATGCTGCAGTGCAAAGGCCTCTTGCTTGCCATACAGAGAACGAGCAAGCATAGATTAGACACAAAAAATTACTTCAGATGCCTCTGAAGCTATAAGAGATAACTATCAGCATAACTATGGCAATGTTCCGGTTCTTTCAATACAAGAAATTGTACACAATAACCTCAAAAAACTGCGTCTTCCTTATATAATTAGCAGTTGACAGATGACTATCTTTATTCTCAAATGAAACGCCAAAATCAATTTGCCAGATCACCGTAAAAATAAAACGTAAAAAAATCGAATCACATTTTTTTTTCAAAAACAATTTTCTTTTACGAAATGACAAATGGCGCCCGCCGATTGCCCGTAACCAATCAAACTGATCGATGTTCGCGCCCGATTCAAATATCGAATCATTTGTCAAACTTTTAAATATGGCGATGTTTTTTTTTTATGCACGCCAATTTTCATTGTGTCAGATTGAATCGTTAAAAATCTTGACAATCTTTTATCGAAAAATGGGAATAATGTAACAGATGCCGTTGGGTATAATGATTGTTGATTTTCATGGTCTTATTACGGTGTAAGTCAAGTTTAACTCGATACGCTATCAATTTAAACTGACAATGAACTAACGATCACTTGCGGAACTTGAGAGGACATTCAGCCTATAATGTTCCCACTGCTGGACACACAGGCCTCCTCTCGGTGAGAGGGAATGGACTGTAATCCACCACGCGGGCCCAGTGCGGGTTGGTAGATGTCACATTCTTCGAATTTTTGGTTCTAGGACAGGCCGGTTTCCACACGATGTTTTCCTTCACCGTTTTGAGAGCAGTGATGCTTTCTAATAATGTCAAGTCTGCTATTACAATAGTGTCAGAATGGTCTATCATTGATTTCATAATTGTTGATTTTGACAAGTTTGGTAATCTACTAATATAATGGCGTCATTATGACTTGCCAATGGTCAACCCTTAGAGTAAGAAAGCTATAGAGCATCGGGTAGCGTGGCCGCACATGAGACAAAAAACTAACTTAACTAACATAGGCTACATAAGTAGCTGCCTTGAAAAAACTGGCACGCACTGAGAGACGGAAATAGTATAGCTTTATCCTTTTCTATTACTTATAATAACTCAATACTTTATCCCTTTCTTGTGGAAATTAAATGGAGCTACCCGCCGTCTATACTTTTCTTTGTCTAAGGGTCAACCACTGACACTCCATTGAAAGAAATGGCATAGAATGGTAATCTCGTACATAATAACAAATGAATGACTGACTTAAGCGGTAATCTGCAAAAATTTTGACAGTTCCTTTTAGCTCTACCATGAGTTTGCACAGCCAAAACTCGCTAGCGTCTACGTAAATAATATGTACGAAATATTGTACAGCGCCCCTAGCGGTCACCGAAAGAATTAAAATTCGTACCATGAGTACTATAGATTTCGATAGGTAAGAAACCTAACGTAATCTATTCGATAGTCACTAACGTTTTTCAGCTGTCGCCATACAAAACGGCACCATGAGTTAATAATTTGACAGACGCTATCGAAAAATACGCTTACGATAGTAGTTACGTCACTCACTAGCATTTTGACACGTGAAACATATGTTTACATTGAAATTATATACGTTTTTGAGTATTTTGAGTCAAAATAATGTCTGGAAGAGCTTATTTAGCATGGAATATGTTAGCGGCCGCTGAATTTGAAGACCAACGACGTAAAGAACGTGAATTTCAAGCCAAAATTACAATAAAATGAAATTCTAGCTTACCAATGGGCGGGACATTTCGCAGCTACCTAGGAGGCTTTCTGTGATGAATATTAACTTAAATTTAAATAAAAGACATTTTACTTATACAACCTTTTCATTTATTTTATTATTATATGAGAAACATACAGCATATTTAACAAAATAAGGAACACAAAAATTGACATAAAAACACATACTTATTACCTACTAACTACACATTTTTTTCTTTAAACATTGGACACTAGGATTTCCCCTGTATCGTGGGTGCATTTACAAACACAAATATCACATGCACAAACATCCAGACCCGGAACAATTAGGTATCTTGCTTTGGAAGATTGGATCACACAACTTTTTGCTCCATGCGACAAATGAACCGGCGATTCTTAGCGCAAAAGCGACAGGCAGTTTCTAAAAATTGTGCCATACTGGTCCTCATTGTATTATTGTCATTTTGTAAACTTATTTAACTGAATTTTATTAAAAAACGCCGTGAACACAATGTCAACAAATACAAAATTACAAATTGAAAACGACACTCGATGACACAACAGTGACATATAAGGAATAAAAATTCAACAACCACTAAATACCTTAAGAAGTTCACTAACCGCCAACCATTCTATTTAGTCGGATTATTGCCTATCATAACATTTTAAGCATAGGCGATAGCACTATATTTTGAGCATAATATATGCCGTTCTCTCTCCTTATTACTGAGAAAGAAAGAAATAATACTTAAGGAAGTGACGTTACATACGACACGATCTATCGAGTTTACCTTAGCGCCTGCGTAAAACTCCGTAAAACTCATGGTGCAAACATTATCGAAATCTATTCGATCCACGTTAATACGCTAGCGAGTTCGACGCTAGCGAGTAAGTTTTCGATAACAACTCATGGTAGAGGTAAGTGACCTACCATTAGAACGTCATTGTACAGTCATTGCTTTTAACTCGTTAGGAGTATCGTATAAGTACTGTGCCATTGACCGACCAATGATCGACCATTATGAATTCAGCAGATTACGAACTTTTAGCAAAATGACAATGGGATCGTGTTAGAATGACGAATTTATAAAAAAAGCAGACTTTGGCCCCTGGTTGATTCAGTAAACGGGCTATTGAATCCATTTTTAGTCTTGTTTTTTCAAACCTATTCCCGTCCAATTGGTATAGAAATGATAGGAAACCTTTATGATCGATATTAACATTGAAAAGTTTGGTAGTCAGCTATTTTTGGGTTTTAGCACAGTCATGCGCAAGATAATAAAATACTGCTCCACTTGATGCTGTTACAGACATGTAGGGTCTAAAAAGACCCATCATACAGTCGTCATCTTCTGTACATCAAATTAAATAGGTCTCTTTGTGCAAAAATAATTGCAGGGAATCGGCTTTTATTCGTGGTTTACGGTAGTGCGTAAAACATTGTGACTATGGATGTATGCAACGGTACAGGTATCGTGGGAGTATCATTTAAAACTTCTTTTCGTACAATGCGTTTCAAATAAGAATAGGATCGACTTAGCGCCATGTTGTGACGTCATAGCTGTCAAATCTAATAAATTGGGTAGGGTGAGCAAAACAAGATATTTTTAATAACATTAATTATTTACGAAAACATTTTTTTTTCAATTCCGCTCATGTCTGCATCACTGTTTGAGTGGTCATCGTCAACAAATGACAACAATAACAAATTTAACAGGAAACCACCATGTAACATACATAATTAACGAAAGAGACAGTAACCTCCACAAGCACTCAGTCTCACGAAGAAGCACACCAACAACCACAAAGCATGTAACACCCAACAACGACAAGATGGCTGCTGGCATCTTCTTTACTTTCTGGTGAATTGTTGAAAATAAGAAAGAAAGTAGCATAATTAAAAAACAAACTAACTATGACTCATTTTTTGATGTTATTTCACTTTGATTTATCTAAGACTTATCTAAACAAAAAAAAAAGTTATTGATACGCAAATAAGTTTTCTTTGCAAACCGTACTTTTCAATCAACTTTTGACAGATAGAGGTCATTGACGTTCCTATTCTTATTTGAATCGCATTGTAAAAACATGCATTTTCCATGTTAATTTATTTAAGCAAAAATTAAAAACGATGTTATGTCAAAAATGTTATTATAGTGTCTCAGATTTTTTTAACTTAGACATTATGTACTATTGAACTATTTTATTACTAGACATTTTTAATATTACGTATCTAAAAATATTGTAATATATAATTCTAATTTGACATTATGACATATCTCTACAATAATTATGTGACTGAAGCATTTTTTTTTTTACATACATTTTTGTATTACTCAATTATTTTTTACTGATGACATTTTTTATTTATTATTTTTGCTGAATTCACTTTAAATTAATTATTACTTTGTACGCCGTCATCGGCAAAACATAGCTCCCTATAGGTATATTTTATTAACAACACCTGTTTTTACACCACCTATGTTATACAAATAAAAAAAACTTTGACTTTGAAAAAAAGTAAAAAAAAAGTTGAAACTTTGACCTTCAACACCTCCATAACCAGAACGTTCTCAGGTATTGCCTAGTATAAAAAAATAATCACAATGACTGGATGAACAAGTGACTTTTGGCTTCTTAAAACATCTTTCTACACCCGTTATAATCTCTTAATCCTTCACAATGATAACGCAAACCCTTAACCCCACGGCACCAGGAAGCTGAGAAGCAAAAGATATCTGTAATCTACTGACCCTCCCCCCTCCCCCCCGCAGACGGGTCCCACAGACCCTGGCGTGAAGGGTGGCGACAATATGCCGCTAGCAGATGACGCCGGCCCTTTTGCGAGTAGGGATGTGGGGAGCAAGGAGTGGTTATCGATAAGTGCGTTGTTTTTTTTGTTTTGGTATTGAAAGAGTTTTATAATGAGAGGTTTTTCTTTTGAGTATTAAAAAAAAAACATAGTTTCCAAGAACCCTGAAGATGGCGTTGAACTGACTAGGTTACTAGGTGCCAAAGACAAAATGCTTGAAAAAAAAAATTGCGTCACGTCATATACGCTCGTTGAGTGACAGTTTCGTTTGCTTTCGTTTTACGATCTCAAAATTACATCCTAAAAAAATTATATGACGTTCACTTCCTTGCAGTAACTTACCAAGTTCAGCGCCATCTATCCACGCCATAGCGGCTAGAGAAGCGTTAAAAAAAAAAGAATAAGAAAATCCCTCTGCAGAGCGTAGACGCTGCGACGCATAATAAAATTAAGAATTTAACAAATTAGGAAACAGTAGGGAATAAAATGTAAGTATTAAGGCGACTACATAACCTAAGGTTGGTCTTTGTCGGACTGCATAGAAAAGAAAGAGAAGCTCGACGACACTATGCTGGTAATTTATTCCAAAATATGAAGCAATTATCGATTTACAAAAAATCTATTGTTTGGACAAAAAATTAAAACACTAGTACTTTAGTATGTTGCTTGTAGAATAATCTGACAAAAAATCAGAATGATTGTATGTATATTAGTATGGTTTTTATTGTAAAAAGAAAGTTTTTAGAGGCATCTTCATGATTTTTTCTGTCGTATCAAATAAGTTGTATTATGTTTTCAACACACTATCTACCTAGCTTAGATCCTGAAGAATATCATATATTTTTTTGATTTTGTTTACTGTAGTCGATCATATACTTTTATTGTTTCTAAAACTTGCGTTTTTTTTTTTTGTTTAGCTCCTATAAGCCCTGTTTTACTAACTCTAAGGGATACCTAAATGCAATATTATTGCACGTTGGATGTTCAACTATCAGCGCTGAGCCTAGCGTTCAAAATCAAACAGTGTGTTTTTGATTAGGCATTACTTTTAAGTGCTACCTAGTGTTAGTAAAACGGGCATTACTTACTGTTAATCTTATGATACATCTATACCCGGATTTAACTAAAAAAACTGTGGCACTCCAAGAGTGCCGACAGAAGTCAAAAACTTGAAAAACATAGTAATTTTATAAATATGTTGGAAGGTCATTCTTCCCAAAGAAAAAGTACCGCGCGTTGATGTCTTTATAATGGCCAAAACTTAAAACAGAGGTGTCGGTTACAGTAACAGTGTCGCAAGTTCTATGGTTTTTTCCCATCTCAAAGTCAAAGCCAAAGTCAAAACATTTATTTCAAGTAGGCACTTAAAAGGCACTTTTGAACGTCAAAAATTACGAATTGATTCTAGTCGCCCATTCCAAAAGGTAGTTTTCGTATGGAGAAGAATGGGCAAGAAACTCCACCGTCAAAAAATGCCAAAGAAGTTTTCACTTCAAAATGTTGAAGTAACACGCTGTCAAATCTCGTATTATTAACTGATGTGATTGGTTGATCAAACTAGGAACAGCCAAACATCACTTGACATGAAATGCGTCACTCACTTTGTTTCAACTGGTGATTTTCGTGTTATGTATTAAGATTTATTTTAATATTTTTACCTTGTCAAACTTACTGTATCTTCTAGATTTTAAGTAAATTAGCAGCGCTCCGCGGTTTTACCCGCATAAGTGTCGTTCCCGTGGGAATATCGGAATAAAAACTATCCTATATCCTTCCCCGGGATGCAATCTATCTCTCTGCCAAATTTTATCGAAATCCGTTCAGTGGTTTAGGCGTGAGAAGGTAAAATACAGACAGATAGACAGAGTTACTTTTGAATTCATAATATTAGTATGGATGATGGGAACTCCTATAATTGGAAGCGCACACTTGTATTCGTCCCTGTTGCATGTAATTGTGTAGCCTCTGTTAGAGATACAAATAAATAAATACAATTTAAACGACCCGATACAGTACGCGCGTCTAGCGTTAACAGTACTGTCACAAACGATCAAAGTTATAAAATTATCGATAAAAATTCATCGACCCCGCAGACAACACTACAAGAGACAGGGGTTCGCCGGCTAAGTATTAATTACTTTTTGACATATTCACTTTTATTACAATTTATACGGAATAGAGATGTAACGCGTGAAACTGACAGAAACGAAGTAGGGGGAAGAATTATAGTTCATTAGATATTATGATTAAATGAAATCACTTTCTTTCTTGCTTCTTCCATTTTTATACACATTCCATTTTTTTTGTTTTGTTATTGGGTAGTGGTAGACCGCGAAATTCAAATTCTCTTACGTTTTTTGCAATTTGCGGTCAGTGTCAGGTTGTATCTTGATCAAAATATGATTCGCGACAATAACAGGTACATATTTAGAGAATTATAATTATTAGAATCATTAATACATCTTTCTAAGTTAGATTTGTACCTTAAGAACAAATCTGTTATGGAAAAGTGTTTAGAAATTTTTTTTTTCTTTTTTTTTTTTTTTTTGAAATGGGTTTGCTCTTGACTCTAGTCTAGGTCAGAGGTGACAGAGACAAAGTCGACGATGGAGCTTAGTGAGCTTACCCAGAAGAAGCCTGTTCAAGTTTCAAGTTCAATTAAAAATTTTGTTATAGATTTTACTGTGATAGGCTTGCTATGATAGATGATGGTGATGAATTAAGCGGGGGCTCTCAAAGCTATTAGTAGAAATAAAAGGTTTCAATTCAAGCTTTCATTAAAATATTAAGTTATTAAATAAAGTGGACTTTGGATTGCCATCGTGCTGATGCCATTGGATTGCCACCATTAAATGAAGTTTATGTTAATTCATCATCATCATCTGCCTAGCCTTTTCCCAACTATGTTGGGGTCGGCTTCCAGTCTAACCGGATGTAGCTGAATACCAGTATTTTACATGGAGCGACTGCCTATCTGACCTCCACAACCCAGTTACTGGGTAATACGATACCCCTTGGTAAGACTGGTTGTCAGACTTTCGGGCTTCTGACTACCGTCAAACGACTGTCAAAGATCAACGAATGACAGCCGCACGGAGGGGGTCTCGGTATGTAAAGATGGTCACCCATCCACAGACCAACCGCGGCAAGCGTAGTACCGCGTACCTGACCGATCGACATGTGCGGCTGTCATTACTTAGCCACGGGCCCCTCTTATATTAATCCATCAAGAAAGTAAAATAAAAAAAACTGGCCAAACAGTGCGAGTCGGACTCGCACACGAAAGTTTCCGTACAAGGCAAGGACGCCGAAAAAAACACGTTTGTAGTATAGGAGCCCCCTTAAATATTTATTTTCTGTTTTTAGTATTTGTTGTTAAAGCGGCAACAGAAATACATCAGCTGTGAAAATTTCAACTGTCTAACTATCACGGTTCATGAGGTACAGCCTGGTGACAGACGGGCAGTGGAGTCTTAGTACTATGGTCCCGTTTTTACCCTTTGGGTATAAGGGAACCCTAATAACTAGAATAACCCAGATAGGTACTGCGACAGACCTTTTAAAAGATCCAAAAACGCATACTTACGTATGACATGCATACGAAACTACGACGGGACTTTAAAAGGCCACCTTTCCCTGGCTTTCCCAATAAAAACAAGAAAAAAAAAATAGAAAAGAAATAGTTTCAGTTACATCTGGGATAAGAACGTAAGATTTCGAAAGTCGTAATTTTCTAGTGAACACTGCCACTCAACAATGAAACGGTTCAATGAGCTTGAACTGAATGAAATTGCCACATTGAAAGTAATAGCAATTACGATACAGCCGGTCGATTCTGTAAAAATCTCACCGTGAAAACTTAGGTGAAGTGAGTTTGTTTTTGCTAGGAATTGACACAATTGACAGCTCACTCCACGCTCACTTCACTTAAGTTTTCAAGGTGAGATTTTTACAGAATAGCACCGCTGATTACAGCCGTGGAATTACGATGCATTCAAGAGTTTGTCAATCCTATTGATCGTGGAAAAATTAGTTTATGGTTTATGTCTATGGTATGCACAGCTGAAATATAATTGTACTTACTATTTTTATTATTAAACCATTATATTTATTACAACCACAATATTTGCCTAGAAGTCATATTTGCAAAGGGTTGGCAAATATGTTTACAATCATTTAAATAAGTACAGTTTAATTTGAATAGTAAAAATTAAACAAACATGACATGTGTCAATCAAAAAGTCAAATAGAAAAGAGATGGACAGATGTAGCTCTTTGTAGAAAGAAAAGGATAGCGCGAAACTATGTTAGAATAGAATTCAAATTCAAAAGCAAACATTCGACCAGTGCAAAAGAGATAGAAGATTTTTTATCATAAGTTAGAGAAGGACAGATAGACGAGACGCCGTAAAAATAATGTTTTTGCAAACAGAACGCGGCAAAAAGTCCGAACAAAAAGGTCCCGTATCCATAAATAAATAAATGCAAATATTTGAAATTGGAACGCCGTGAATGTAAACACAGAGCAGTTTGAATATTCATTCGAAATATGAATATTTCAGATATGGCGCGGTCCGAGAATGAAAATCAGATTCATTGGGTATAGGTACCTAGCTTTATACGGTTTGATTATCAATATGGCCGAATCAATGATATAATGATTTTATTTCTGTAAGTTAATTTAGTTAGGTCGAAATATTCCTCCGCATCGCTGTCGACTGGTAATGTACCCAAGAGACTGGCGGTTTTGCTGCGTTCCTGTAAGTAGGTTTACAAAAACACTTTTACACGTCAATCATATTTTATTAACTAGATGAGGTCGGCATTCCCTATTCGTCTACTCTGAGAAGAAAGGCTGAAACAAACTCAGAGGTCACAGTCTCTTAGTCCAGACAAAACCTTGGTCAGATCGTGTGAAGACCGTGTAGATTGGTGTCTGACACGGTCTTTTGAGGAAAGAACCACACAGATTGAGCGGACCTGTCCAATCAGTGCACGCATTTGTCAAAAATCGTGCAGCTCTACTCAGAACCTGAGGAGCTCAACGATTCGACGAACAATACCAAAGAAAGGACATTTGGGTGGATGATGATAAGCTCTCGGCCGACCAGAACATAGTTGAGAGAAGCCTAGTTAGATGATGATAAGCTCTCTCTCGAGAGAGAGAAGAATTGCACTCTCTCGTCTCGATACGAAGATTATGCAACCATTGACAGACAACAGGGCCTCAAGTCTGCTATTACTATAGTGTCAGAATGGTCTATAATTGATTTCATAATTGTTGATTTTGACAAGTTTGGTAATCTACTAATATAATGGCGTCATTATGACTATTCAATGGTCAACCACTGACACTCCATTGAAAGAAATGGCATAGAATGGTAATCTCGTACATAATGAAAACTGAATTAGTGACTTAGGCGGTAATCTGCTAAAATTTTGACAGTTTCTTTGATCAGAGGTGTAGGCAATGACTGCACAATGATGTTCTAATGGTAGGTACCATTAGAACATCATTGTGCAGTCATTGCTTTTAATTCGTAACGAGTATCGTATAATTTCTGTGCCACTGACCGACCAATGATCAACCATTATGAATTTAGCAGATTACGAACTTTTAGCAAAATGACAATGGGATGGTGGTGGGATCGTGTTGGAATGACGAATTTATAAAAATAGCAGACTAGGGCCCCAGTTCAAAGGCCGCGATACGGAAACAAACTCAGAGGTCACAGTCTTTTTTAAAGTCCAGACATAATCTTGGTCAGATCATAACCATTCTTTGGCATATATATGCCAAAGAATGGCTATGATCTGACCAAGATATATATGTATATACGAGGTACAGACGCCAGCACATCAAGCTACTACAATCTGTCAAATGTATTTAATAGATTTTCAAGTTTATCGCTAAAGCATAAGGTTCAAAGTTGATTGGGAAAATTTGACAGTTTCGGGTAGCTTGTCTGTACAACGATGGTTTACGAGGTTGAAGCATTTATAATGTTCCCACTGCAGGGTCATTTTCTCTCTGTGAGAGGGAGAGGCCATAATCCACCAGGCGTGCCCAGTGTGGGTTGGCGGATGTCACATGTCATCGAATTTTTAGTTTTAGGACATGCCGGTTTCCTCACGATGTTTTCCTTTCACCGTTTTGAGAACAGCATTACGACTATTACGAGTGGCTTGTGGCAAAATTACAATAGCCGAAGGTTAAGCTACGCTTGCCGCGGTCAGTTCGTGGATGGGTGACCATCCATTACCTACATACCGACACCCCTCCGTGCCTCGAAGAAAACTCTGCTGGGACACAGCCCTCCTATCTGTGAGTGGGAGTGGGCCGTAATTCACCGCGGGCCCATTGCGGGTTGGTAGGTATCTATGCGAAATTCAAATTTTCTGACGTTTTTTGCAATTTGCTGGCAAGTATTAAGTTGTATTGATTACAATATGATTCGCGACCGTAACAAATATGTATTTTCAGAATTATAATCATTAAAGTCATCAACACATCTCTTATTTTTGGCATTAGGCATACTTCAAACAACTCAGACATACCTTTGCCTCCCCTTAACATAATCTATTAAAACATTACAACCTACATGAGACTCAATTAACCGAAAACCATATTGTTTTTAACACAAAATAATATCATAATTATAATTAAATACGAAGATAAACCAGCAAGAACATCAAAAGCGTTTAAATTATAATCTATTGTTGAACCATAGACAATTAATTAATTCTAACAATGGCGCAGATTAGATGGCGGGCGAAGATATTATGATGGTGGGATTTAGTCGATTTGAAGAGGTTTTAGTTGAATTATAAGGCTCTGTGGGGAAGTTATATGATTTAATCTTTTTTAGCTTTTATAGGGGTGAATTGGAGTGGGTCGTTTGGTTTCAGGCAGGGCCTCAAGTCTGCTATTACAATAGTGTCAGAATGGTCTATCATTGATTTCATATTTGTTGATTTTGACAAGTTTGGTAATCTACTAATATAATGGCATCATTATGACTTTCCAATTGTCAACCACTGACACTCCATTGAAAGAAATGGCGTAGAATGGTAATCTCGTACATAATAATCTACATGGTAATCTGCTAAAATTTTGACAGTTCCTTTGATCAGTGACATAACATTAGAACGTCATTGTGCAGTCATTGCTTTTAATTCGTTACGAGTATCGTATATGTTCTGTGCCATTGACCGACCAATGATCAACCATTATGAATTTAGCAGATTTAATTTAGCAGAATTTAGCAGAACTTTTAGCAAAATGACAATGGGATGGTGGCGGGATCGTGTTGGAATGTCGAATTTATAAAAATAGCAGACTAGGGCCCCAGAGCGCGTACAGTCACGAGCAAAAGTATGTAAACACTTGGCTTTATTCAAAGGCGATTTTCTCAGAATATCGGGATAAAAACTATCCTACGTCCTTCCCCGGGATGCAATCTATCCCTCTGCCAAATTTTATAGAAATCCGTTCAGTGGTTTAGGCGTGAAAGGGTAACATACAGACAGACAGAGTTACTTTCGATTTTATAAAACTGGTTGTCAGACTTTCGGGCTTCCGACTACCCGTAACGACTGCCAAAGATCCACGAATGACAGCCGGGACCAACGGCTTAACGTGCTTTCGGACGCACGGAGGGGTCACGGTATATAAAGATGGTCACCCATCCACAGATCAACCGCCGCAAGCGTAGCTTAACCTGGTCGATCGACCTGTGCGGCTGTTATTATTTAGCCAAGGGCCCCTCACTACATTATAGCCAAACTAAACACAAAAATACTCGAACTAAACTCAACATAAATAAAGGTACGCGCTCACGGGAGTATCGTATCCGCAATCTTGGGCGCTGCTTGCGTCTGACATTAAATAATTGTTGGCCGGGCGGATATCCGCGTTCGGAACGGATAGAGGTGGACGGATATTGTGTTACGATTTTTATTTTTTTTATTTCGAAAATAGTGGATTATTGATTGGTTTTTGGGTGTTAGGAAAAAGAGTTCTTGGGGTCTTGTTGGCTGTTCTAGCTGGTTTATCCCAGCCTAATGTTCCCACTGCTGGGACGCAGGCCCCTCTCTGGGAGTGGTAGTGGGGCGTAAGCCACCACGCGGGCCCAGTGCGGGTTGGTAGATGTCACATGTCTTCGAATTTTTGATTCTAGGACATGCCGGATTCCCCACGATGTTTTCCTTCACCGTTTTGAGAGCAGTGGTGATGAAATAATTTACACAAAGTACAGCGCCTGTCAGGGTTCGAACCTACGACCTACAACTGCTCTCTCTTTATCTCGTAAATCAACGTAAATATTACCTACTTGCTTTGAATAATGGGCAAACCTACTAATAACAAGTGCGTGTCGGGCCACGCACAGTGTAGGGTTCCGTAGTAGCCCGTTATCACAATGTAGTACGATTCTGTTGTACTTTATTCTAAATACAAAAAAAAAATATTGTTTTTCAATGCAAGTCTTGACCCGTTTTATACAAGCAACTACTTCATCTTAGTCACTTTAAAGGATTAATGCTAAGGATTTTGTATTTGGTACAAAAATATCCAACATCCAAGTTCAACGACTATTACTGCTAAACTAATAAAGTTATCTTAACCGCTATACTTTTCCTTTAAAGTTCATGAATTGCACTATCATCGTGAATTTTCCCAGATTTTTTAAGCCCGTAGTTTAGCTTTTAGAGGGGGGGGGGGGGGACGCCCTACTGGAACAAAAATTTGCACTTTAAAGTTTAATATTTCGTAAAAGGGGCATTAAACCAACAAATAATTTTAGCAACCCCCAAGTCATTTTAGAAGACCTATTCAACGATACCCCACACGATGGGGTAGACGACGAAAAAAATATTCATCCCCACTTCACAAGTACGGGGAGCTACCCTAAAAAAAAATATTTTCAAAATTTTATTTTACCACTTTGTCGGCGTAATTAACTTACACACTCCTACAAAATTACAGCTTTCTAGCACTAACGGTCTCTTAGCAAAACCTCGGACAGACAGACAGACGGACATGACGAAACTAAAAATGACCTACCTACCTGTTTATATTTGTTCGCCATTAAGGCAAAACATGACTGTGCTAATTTTATGTAACATCTTGCATGCCATGTGTGTGTATACTTATGTTTTGGACAAATAAATTATCTATCTATCTATCTATCTTGCGCCATCCCATCTTCCTGGCTCGGCACGCTGTGCTGGCGCTGCTGCTGCGGCTGCGGAAAACCTCAAGCGGCGAAAATATAATAACCTCATCGAAAATTATATTTTCGAGCCGTTTGGGGTTGAAACCCTCGGGCCGTGGGGTCCGAGTGCTCATGGTCTTTTTAAAGAAATTTCGAAACGGCTGGTTGACACTTCCCGTGACCCAAGGGCTGGCTTTTACCTTGGCCAGAGGCTAAGCATCGCCATACAACGTGGTAATTTTACTTAGAACATAAGTTTATTAGAACTTCTTGAAGGATTTTTTGGAGCCCTTGCCCTTCGTGACTTTGAGTACGTTGAAGCGGATAGTCTTGGAGAGCGGCCGGCACTCGCCGATGGTTACAATGTCTCCTAGCTCCACGTCCCTAAAGCACGGCGATAAGTGCACAGACATATTCCTGTGACGCTTCTCGAATCTGTTGTACTTAGGCAGGTAGTGCAGATAATCGCGGCGGATGACGATGGTCCTCTGCATCTTCATCTTCTGGACCACTCCGGTGAGGATACGACCACGGATCGACACGTTGCCGATAAAGGGACACTTCTTGTCGATGTAGTTATGTGCCTTCGATCGCCTCACGCGGAGTCTTGAAACCAAGACCGACATTCTTAGAATGTCTCATGTCTTTCCTCTTCATCACCCCCTTCCGGTTGAGGAACACCGTCGCCTGCTTCTGAAACGCTTTCTCTGTCTGATCCGCCATCTTGCTTGACAACGAAAAAAGGCGCCAGTCTCTTGGGTACATTACCAGTCGTCAGCGATGCGGATGAGTTTTTCGACGCTATTTTCTAGTTTCTGTATAGTTTTAATTAAGTTAGAATTTAATTTTGTTATTTTTACCTGTCTAAATAAATAAATATCTTTGTTTCTCTATCTATCTATCTAACTAGCTTCTGACCCCGACTTCGTCCGCCTGAGATTTCTTGCTTCCCCGACCCACTCCGCCGCATGGCATCGCCTGCCCGCTGTATTACTTCATTTTCACTTAGCGTTATTTCAGACTTTTTGTTCTCTTTGCTCAGCTCCTAAGGGTCATAGCGTGATGTTAAATAGCCTATAGCCTTCCTCAAGAATTGGGCTATCAAATGCAAAAAGATTTTTTCAAATCCGACTGGTAGTTCCAGAGATTAGCGCGTGCAAACAAACAAACAAACACTTCAGCTTTATTATTTGTATAGAAGATAATATAGATGAAGGCGAGGGGCCCGTGGCTAAATAATAACAGCCGCACAGGTCGATCGATGAGGTTAAGCTACGCTTGCCGCGGTTGGTCTCTGGATGGGTGACCATCTTTACATACCGTGACCCCTCTGTGCCTCGGAAAGCACGTTAAGCCATTGGTCCCGGCTGTCATTCGTGGATCTTTGACAGTCGTTACCGGTAGTCAGAAGCCCGAAAGTCGGACAACCAGTCTTACCAAGGGGTATCGTATTACCCAGTAACTGGGTTGTGGATGTCAGATAGGCAGTCGCTCCATGTGAAATACTGGTATTCAGCTGCATCCGGTTAGACTGGAAGCCGACCCCAACATAGTTGGGAAAAGGCTAGGCAGATGATGAATGATGATATAGATGATGGCGATTCTAGAATTCATAAAACCAAAGCTTTTATAATAAAAATACCTACTTCAATGCCTATTCGACAAAAACTTTGATCACATAAAAAGCTCTAACGATAATCTTATGAAATATTCAGTCCCTGCCGGATCTATTCGCTAACACTCTGTGGAGAGGGGGAAGCGTCGTTGAAATTTATTTAATGATGACCAACCGTCGAGATTTTCCGTGAGATTATGAAGACATTTCACAAGTGTTGGTATTTTTGAGTATTTTTAGCTTAGAGGCTTAGAGTAAGAAAGCTATAGAGCATCGGGTAGCGTGGCCACACATGAAACAAAAAACTAACCTAACTAACATGAGCTACATAAGTAGCTGCCTTGAAAAAACTGGCACGCACTGAGGGACGGAAATAGTATAGCTTTATCCTTTTCTGTTACTTATAATAACTTAATACTTTATCCCTTTCTTGTGGAAATGAAATGGAGCTTCCCGCCGTCTATACTTTTCTTTGTATAAGCTTAGAGGTTAGTTTACGAAACCGTTAGTCTCGGCTGTCATTCGTAGATCTTTGACAGTCGTTTACGGGCAGTCTGATGGCCGAAAGTCTGACAACCTGTCTTACCAAGGGATATCGTGTTACCCAGTAACTGGGTTGTGGAGGTCAGATAGGCAGTCGCTCCATGTAAAATACTGGTATTCAGCTGCATCCAGTTAGACTGGAAGCCGAACCCAATGTAGTTGGGAAAAGGCTAGGAAGATTGTTTTTAGGGTTCCGTACCCAAAGGGTAAAAACGGGACCCTAATACTAAGACTCCACTGTCCGTCTGTCTGTCTGGCACCAGGCCGTATGTCATGAACCGTGATAGCCAGACAGTTGAAATCACTGATGATGTATTTCTGTTGCCGCTATAACAACAAATACTAAAAACAGAATAAAAATAAATATTTAAGGGGTTCCATACAACAAACGTGCTTTTATTGGCGTTTTTTTTTTTAGGGGTAGGTGTTAAACCTCGCCTCTCATACACAACGTTGTGGGTTCAAATCCAGGCAAGTAGCCATGAGACTTTTTTAATTCTAAGTTTATCTTAGACACCACTGGCATCGATCTGATCATGGTCTTATTGGCGAGGTTCTTCAAAAAGTTCAGGTGCGCAATACTCGCAATCGGCGTGCGTGTATGACCAGGGGCCCAAGTCTGCTATTTTTATAAATTTGTCATTTTGCTAAAAGTTCGTAATCTGCAAAATTCATAATGGTCGATCATTGATCGGTCAATGGCACAGAACATAAATACGATACTCGTAACGAATTAAAAAGCAATGACTGCACAATGACGTTCTAATGGTAGGTCACTGTAGGGCTAGCATGGCCGGAGACATATTATCCACGGGGAGAGGAGAAAATACTATTCCCCTCTGTCAATATTGTCCACCCTCCGAGCATGGCGACATGGGTGGATAAACTATTCACGGTGGACAAACCAGGGGAAACGCTTGTCCCCGAAATTATTGCCATTATAAGAAAACTTTTATTCAATTACGAAATAGTCGAGAATGTCGTCGTAAACCAAAATACTTTCTTCGTTTTATTCGGTTTTATTACATCTGGCTGGATATTTATTTTGTTTTGTTGTCAATGTCTCCGAGTATATAACGTCAAACTGTGCGTCAAAATCTTATTAGGTACACGTAAATAATATTATAATGAGTGCTAAAAAGTAAGTACTTATTTATTTGTGTGATTTTACTATTGAATAATTGAATACCGCCCCTAAGGCCTGAAACTGCGTTAAGCGGGCGCCCGCGACGGGCAACCGCCGTGTGTCTACGCGCGTGGACACGCGGGTGGGCTCCGTTGGAACGCGACGGTCCCCGTAGCGGGTACCCGTCGCGGAGATCGTTCAATTTTAACGGTGTGCATGTATATTCGTGTCGATGGAGAACTAGAAATTTTCTCCGAGCATGTGGCAATGGTGGCAAACTGCCGTGGCCTCTCGCCCAATTCTGTTTAGGTACTCACTGAAGCAACCATGTCCGGTGAGCACCTGGGTGATCCTGAAGGAGATGCGCTCTCCTCTTTTCAGCCAGGCTTCGAAGTGCGGCAGAACGGCTTCGACAACGCGCTTGCACGAATATTGCGGCTGCTGTAGCCGCTCGCGCCACCGCTCGAGCGCGTGTCGCCGTTCCCGCAAATACGCTGTTCTTACAAATACGCTTCCTGGCACAGTATTCCCGCTTTGGCGGATATCGCGAATCTGGTCGTAGACCTTCGCGTCCATATCCGCCAGGATGTCCAGCGGCGGAAAGCGCGCCAGGAGAGTTGCCGCCTCATAGGATATCGTTCGGTATCCTCGTGCGATACGAATGGCCATTTTCCGCTGCAGTCTATTAACTTTAGTCCTGCAGCGTCGGACGCCTGACAGTCTACCTGAATAAATAGGCTCCGACCCTAGCGTTCTTGACTGGACAAGCCCGTGCATGTTACCGCTTGCGGGCACCGCGCGTGCCCCCGCGACGGGTTCCGTCGCACGGAGGCGGGCACTTTTGTATGAAACCGCGCGGGCGCCCGCTTAACGCAGTTTCAGGCCTAAGACGACCCACTGACCGAATATTCTATCGACTATTATTTAATTTCTTCCTGTTATTTCAGATCCAGAAGCAACAAAAAACAAATAAGTGTGTTGGTCGACTTTATGTCGACTCACAACCACCTAGCCACTGGGGAATTTACAGGGCCCTTGGGAGCCAAAAGGACGGAATCCCAGTGGCTAGTTCTAAAACAAATTTTAAAAGAGCATGGTCCAGATAGGTCTGTCGACCAGTGGAAGCAAGTAAGTACTTATCTGAATATACAGTTATAACACGTAGATACTAACGTATATATAATTATGCTTGCAGACTTGGAAGGACATTAAAAAGGGTGCCCGTGCTGAAAATGCAGCTGCAGCACGGGGGCTCAATGCCACTGGCAATGCTCAGCCTGTGCCGAGTGTCTCAGACACCAGCACGAAAATATTGAATATTATTGGGCATGACTGCTCCACCGGCATTGGGCCTGAGGAGTCAGTGATAGGTGTTGCCGATGTGTGTACTTATTAAGATAATTGTATTAAGTGTGTGTGCATCTAGTGTATTTTGCATGCATGCAAGCATGTCAAGCTAATATTTGTTTTTATATAACAGGAAATGATTGAAATAAAGGTGACGGACAATTTAAGTGGCTTAAACTTCCCTCCACCCACCTTCTTTGCTGATGAGGTGGAAAATATTCCACCAACTCCTACCAGCAAGAGGAAAGAGAAGGTCAAGGAACGGGCTGATGAGTGTTTTCAGCGATTACAAGCTGAAAACAATTCTATCCTACAAGTAACAATGCTTTCTCATCTTTCAATACTAATTGCATGGTCACTATTATAATAACTTTGTGGTGATATTTATTGTTGTCAATATCTTTCAGAGCATCGATAATACCCTAAAAGAGCGCAATAATATACTGCGCGAGCAAAATGTATTGCTCCGTGAGCAAAATGCGCACCTTGCTCGCGTAAATAAATTAAAGAGACTGAAAAGGTAATAATAATAAAAATATATTTCAATTAAAATAAGTATTTATTAAATTTTCTCTTTTTTGTCTTGCAACAGTTAAAAGTCTGGTGTGATGAGGCACAGGTGATTCATGCCTTTCTTCATTGGTCACCTCAGAATTCTCCATGGGTTCCATTGGAATTCTGAAATACACAATCTAAATTACTTCTTAAAAACAGATTCTATATCTGGTTGTTAAATAAACTAAGTAACTAAATATATAACTCACCGATAGTGAAGCATGATATTATATAATGTTGCACAAGCATATATAAGCTGAGAAGCTTTCTCTGGGCTGTAATGCAGCACCCTATCAATGCCCAGACATCGGAATCGGCCCTTAAGGTAGCCATTTGTTCTCTCCACACAGTTCCGCACTTGACAATGCCAGTTTGAGTATTTTTCTGCAGGACTGTTTGGAGTGGCTTCTAAGTCTGGAGTCATGAGCCAAGGCTCTAATGCATAGCCTGAATCCCCTGTAAAATATAAAGTTTCTAGTTATGTGTTCAATATATAGTAATTTTTATTTTCACTTTTCAGATTTACTCGAAGATAAATATAAGAAAATGTTGTAAATAATTTAGTTCATAATAAATATTATTTTTAAACCACATACCTAGTGTTATTTATTAAGTAGATACTAGTTCACTATACATACTACTATTACAAAAGTTTTAAGTAACAAGAAAATAAAACAAACATACCTAAGAGGTAGTATTGCCCGATTCCACTGTCATATAGGCGCTTCATTTCAGCTTTTAATTTCGAGTTATTAAATATGAACTGGTCATGGACTCGCCCTGGGTATCTCGCATTAATATTGATAATGCGGCAGTCGACATCCACAACCTGTTACAATATGTTACTATAATAACAAAGTTTTATATTGGGTAATTAACTAAATTCTGTTTGTGCTTACCAATTGCACATTTATTGTAGTTCGCCCTTTCCTGTTTTTATATTGAACTCCAATCGGGAATGGTGGAGGAAATATATCGACATGGGTGCAGTCTACAGCTCCTAGAATATCAGGCAAACCATGCTTCTCACAGAATCCCGTGGACACCCTTTGCCTGGCTGGCTCTGTTGCTGGGAAAGCTATCCACTTAGGCATCAGTCTAAAATTAAAAAAAGCATTGAGAATAATATGTTCTTTTTGCTTGAGGTGAATCAAACATTGCTGCTGCTGCTGCTCACATTCTGATGATTGCCTCAGAAACTTGGGTCAGGTACTTGCTGACAGTTGTTTGAGCAATTGCTAGCCCAAGGTCTTGACCCGTACCTCTTTGGTAGCCACCATCAGACAGTATTCTGATGGATGTGAGTACCTAAAATACAAGTACAACTGTAGATAATAAGGTGTATTAACAGCTACTTATGGTCAATACACGATACGATTAAGTATAGGCGCTTACTTTGATGTGCACTGGTAGTCCATCTGCTGTATTCGATGGTTTCAAAGCCTGATAGAGTTCTTGGCACAAATAATGGACGCAATCCTTGTGCATTCGAAAAATCCGGCGGAATTCTGTGTCGGGTAATTCGAAGGGATTGCTCGAATCGCGAATTGAACGCCGGTGTATTTTTCGCTCAATTTTCTCCCTTTCCGACGACAACACTAAGCTCCAGTAAGCACGAGACATTTTTATATTACAATTAATTATATTTTCTCCAAGAGATATACCTAAACCCACCATCTAAAGACGAGGACAAATTTCTCCCTTTGTTATGTCAAAATATCTGTAATTTTTCTCTTCCACTAGTCGCCATGCTATAAGCGGGGGGGAGTATCCACGTCTAATGTCAAAAAGTGATATAATTCTCTTTCCCCATGTTGCCGTGCTTTGGCAGGTGGATAAAGCAATTTTATCTCTTGTCAGTGGAAATAACCGGTGGAGAAAAGGTTTATCCCCAGCCCATGCTAGCCCTGTGCTGATCAAAGGAACTGTCAAAATTTTAGCAGATTAACGCCTAAGTCAGTCATTCATTTGTCATTATGTACGAGATTACCATTCTATGCCATTTCTTTTAATGGAGTGTCAGTGGTTGACCATTGGAAAGTCATAATGACGCCATTATATTAATAGATTACCAAACTTGTCAAAATCAACAATTATGAAATCAATGATAGACCATTCTGACACTTTTCTAATAGCAGACTTGAGGGCCAGATATATGAAGGTAAACGAGGCAAGAGGAGTAGGTATGTGAGGATCGCTTACCCCCATGGGAAGAAGACGTGTATTTTTGTATGTGTTCTATGATAAGTGGTTTGTTTATGGTTTTAGACCAAGGAGGCACAAACACAGCTGGTATCAACTTATCCATAGCAATATCATAAATACGAAAGTAACTAAAGGTTATTAGGGAAATAGGTTGGTTCTTCTTTGGATGAGTACCTTCACAAAGAGCTCTTCTACTCTGTCAAGGATGCATACAGTTACAGCAGCTGTAGTTTTAACAGCCACGGGTCATCCATACAAATATTATAAATTCGAAAGTAACTCTGTCTTTCTATAAGTTACCTTTTCACGCCTAAACCACTGAATGGATTTCGATAAAATTTGGCAGAGAGACAGATTGTATCCCGGGGAAGGACAAAGAATAGTTTTTATTGAAACACCTCGCGGGTGAAGCCGCGTGTGGAAGCTAGTATTATAAATTCGAAAGTAACTCTGTCTGTCTGTATGTTACCTTTCCACGCCCAAACCACTGAACGGATTTCGATAAAATTTGGCAGAGAGATAGATTGCATCCCGGGAAAGGACATAGAATAGTTTTTATTGAAACACCTCGCGGGTGAAGCCGCGTGTGGAAGCTAGTATTATCAATTTGACAGTAACTCTGTCTGTCTATAAGTTACCTTTTCACGCCCAAACCACTGAACGGATTTCGATAAAATTTGGCAGAGAGATAGATTGCATCCCGGGGAAGGACATAGGATAGTTTTTATCCAGATATTCCCACGGGATCGACACTTATGCGGGTGAAACCGTGAGGCGCTGCTAGTAATAATTATAATCCTTGGTGTATGACCAGAAGGCCAATTTCCGTAATTAAACAAACCGGGCTAGAGCGAGACGGATCCGGGTTTATGCATAAGGTTTATGTTTATGAAATTAAATGTTTTTTTTTTTGAGTTGATTGAATGAATGGTAAATTGCGGTTTACGATTTATGACGTATTAAAAAAAAAACTACTTACTAGATCTCGTTCAAACCAATTTTCGGTGGTAGTTTACATGGCAAAGTACATCATATATTTTTTTTAGTTTTATCATTCTCTTATTTTAGAAGTTACAGGGGGGGGGGACACACATTTTACCACTTTGGAAGTGTCTCTCGCGCAAACTATTCAGTTTAGAAAAAAATGATATTTGAAACCTCAATATCATTTTTGAAGACCTACCCATAGATACCCCACACGTATGGGTTGATGAAAAAAAAAAAATTTGAGTTTCGGTTCTAAGTATGGGACACCCTAAAATTTATTGATTTTTTTCTAATTTTGTGTGAAAATCTTAATGCGGTTCACAGAATACTTACATCTACTTACCAAGTTTCAACAGTATAGTTCTTATACATAGTTTCGGAGAAAAGTGGCTGTGACATACGGACGGACAGACAGACAGACATGACGAATCTATAAGGGTTCCGTTTTTGCCATTTGGCTACGGAACCCTAAAAAGGGTAAAATGTAGTCGAAATCTCATCTCAGCGACAATCAATGTTGAGCACTTGTCAAAAATTTAGGAAAATTAGATATATTTTAGACAGATTGAGACTTAGATCAGACTGTGAACGCTCTTAAAATCATGAGAATTGATGTATTTATGAACGTAAACCGAGGGACGGGCCCCTCGGTTCACGTCTACATAATAACAGCCGCACAGGTCGATCGATCAGGTTAAGCCACGCTTGCCGCGGTTGGTCTGTGGATGGGTGACCATCTTTACATACCTACCGAGACCCCTTCGTGCTTTGGAAAGCACGTTAAGCCGTTGGTCCCGGCTGTCGTTCGTAGATCTTTGACAGTCGTTACGGGTAGTCAGAAGCCCGAAAGTCTGATAACCAGTCTTACCAAGGGGTATCGTATTACCCAGTAGGTAACTGGGTTGTGGAGGCAGTTACTCCATGTAATACTGGTATTCAGCTGCATCCGGTTAGACTGAAAGCCGACCCCAACATAGTTGGGAAAAGGATAGGCAGATGATGATGACCGTAAACGAAGCAACTGGTCGATTCTGTAAAAATCTCACCGTGAAAACTTAGGTGAAGTGTGAGTTTGTTTTTGCTAGGAATTGACACTATTGACCGCTCACTCCACGCTCACTTCACCTAAGCTTTCACGGTGAGATTTTTACAGAATCGACCGGCAGGTAGCATTCTGTAGTTTTTAGTTAGTAGCTTGTAGTTTAGATTATGTATATATGTAAGTTAGTTTAGCCGGCGGTACCTACATTTGTCCGACGGCGGGTTTAGGTACTGTATTTTGATCTGAATAGAAAAATTCGGCGCCGTAGGTTGAGACTGGTCATCTCTTAACTTCAAGGCTTATTTTTAATCTTATATTTTGATTTGTTTCTTCATTTGTGTCTTTTTTTTTACATTGTTCTCACTTAAAGAAGCAACAAGAATAATGCAGGTTTTGTAATATCTTAATTTAAAAGAGTGTCCATGGAGTTTCTTGCCCGTTCTTCTCCATAGAAATACACTACGTTTTGGAATGGGCAACTAGCTTCAACTTTCTGACTAACTGACAGACTATTTAATTTTGACAATTGAAAAGTGCCTGTACAAGGTTTAATTGAAATAAATGCTTTGAGTTTGAGTTTGACGAACAGAATGAAAAAGTAAAATAAGTTTTACAACACCAAGGAAGTCTGTGCCTATAAGTTGGTACCTACCTACAACCTATTTCTGACATTGATTTCTCTTTATTGAAATCCTAAAGAGCAAACCCCAAACCCTAGCCAAGTGTATACAAGATCAAATAAAAACGACCTACTCCGAAATAATCTAACTTGCCCCCAGAACCTAACCAAACAGCATTTTGTAAATAAATCAAACGTTTATTTGTAAATAACCAGCAAACCTTCTAAATCCTACTAAACCATTCGGATATTCGGATACACACCGCAATCTCTGTTCGCAAGTACCTCATAAAATTCAGATATCGTAAAAAAGGCCCTGGTACGAATATCCGAACGCGAGTAAAAAAATAATATAACCCACCAATAGCGGAGCTTTCACACTTTTATTCGATACAAATCGGCCAATAGAAGCGGGTTTTAAGACGTCGTTGTAGTAATGCTGCCGTCTCGTTCTAACTTAGACGAGTTCTATATTGCTGTTTCGGGGGAATGGGTGTATTGTCTCAAGGAGCCAGACATTTGGAATGTGCTGAGAATTCCTCGCGGGTTGTATTATTCAATCCTTTTATTTTCTGTTCGTGCAAAGGTTTTTGATGTTAGCTTGTTTTTTTTTAATTATAAAGGGATACAATTAAAAGATTACGATGCTGTTGTAGCTTTGATGTTCATTTTGTGAAAAATGGCGCTCCGTCATTTTCCTTAGGTATAGAAAAATGAGTAGGCAGTACTAAATCGAGAGACAAATTAAAATGATTAAGTACCTACCTACCTAGTTTCACTTTTTCATCATCATCATCATCATTTCAGCCGATAGACGTCCACTGCTGGACATAGGCCTCCCCCAATTTTGGGGGGTTTGCCATAATCGCCACGCTTGGAAGGCGGGTTGGCGATCGCAGTATGGTATGATGGTGGAATGCATAGAGAACGCTACTGCCCATTCTCCGGTAAGACCCTTAGTCGCCTTTTACGACACCCACGGGAAGTAAGGGGTGGTGCTATTCTTTAAGTCCGGCACCACACGGACAGTTTTTTAGCCGACTACAGTTTAGCCGACTTCAAAAAAGGAGAAGGTTCTCAATTTGAATGTTTATAAGTATTAATTTATTTTGTATGCTACGGGCTTCGGGCATAGCTCTACGCAATTTTTTTTTTATTCGAATAAGGTTTTTGGGGTTAACATGGGTTATGAAACAACCCGACAGCAAGGGAAAGTAATTTTTAACCGACTTCAAAAAAGAAGGATTTTTTCAAGGTAATGAGCTATACCTATAAGTATCTATAAATGATGAGGCCCTCCTGCACTACACAACATAATTCACTCATTCACGCGTACACACCACATACACACACATAGGTACACCTCACACACACATACACATCACACACATATACACCTCATACACACTTATCACACATACCCACCTCACATTATTATACACAATAAACACACCCATTATTATAAGCTGATTCAAAGTGAAAAGTCTTCTGTAATTCTCTTTTGTCTCAATTGATTTTCTCAAAATTATATAAATAGTAAATACTTGCATAATTTTTTGTAAATAAGAATGTACGTTACGTAAATTTAAGTTGCGGAAGAGTGGAGTGTCCTAATACAGGCATTTATTTGCTTAAAAGGACGCTTCTGTCACTAGCTATGTAGTACAAAGCTTGTTAAAGAATAAACTGTTTTGTATTTTGTATAAATATCTGTGTATGTCATATAAGTGGCGCCATATACACGCATCTGCGCAATTTTTAACCGGCATCATTATCATTATTTAATCTAAGGCCAAATCCCTATAGGTACCTACAGGGTTATAGGTAAAACATTAACAACCTCATAGGAGGTCATTATACTCATCATTATGAACAACTTCACTAAAACTTTAACTTGTGATGTGGGCCCAGTCAATTTTTAAAAGGGGCAACTGGTCGGCGGTCCCGCAGTTCCGTAGTGGGCCGAGTGACCCCCAAACCCGTCGACAAGCCCCTCAAACACCTATTTCTGCATCTTTTACCCATCATCATCATCATCATTTCAGCCGATAGACGTCCACTGCTGGACATAGGCCTCCCCCAAAAGGGGTGGGGTTTGCCATAATAGCCACGCTTGGCAGGCGGGTTGGCGATCGCAGTATGGTATGGTGGTGGAATGCATAGAGAACGCTGCTGCCCATTCTCCGGTACGCCCCTTAGTCGCCTTTTACGACACCCACGGGAAGTATGGGGTGGTGCTATTCTTTAAGTCCGGCACCACATAGACAATCTTTTACCCGACTACAGAAAATATTAACTAAGTATACCTACTTAGGTACAAAATATTGCAAGATTTTCAAAAATTGTGATCAAAACAATAGGACTCGCACACTACGTCATGTTATTGTAAATTTTTCGTGGTAAAATCTGGCTCAGTCACTCAGTAGCTTGATTCGTGTGCGCACGTTTTAAATGGATAGAGAGAAAAGTCGTTACATTGATTATAATTGCATTTAGGTACTTTATCTACACAAAAAAGGCAATCAAGAAAAAAACAATGAATAGAGATTACCTATTGGAACAATATAACACAGTAAATTCATACCTACATCTATGAAAAACAATATAGAAATAACGGAAAGAGTTGAAGTAAATTGCATGCCACGAGCAGTCGCTCAGTTGAATGATATTGCTGAACGAATGATATTACTGAGCGAATGGTATTGCTGAACGAATGGCTGACGGGGATGTATTAAAATGAGAAAGATTGTTACGTTATGTGGGATTGCTTTGTCGTCTATGTTTTTTGGAATTATGTTATAAGTAATATGCTTTGTCTAGTGTGGACTTTTGGCTGTAAATAAACTTATTAAACAGAGCTTAAACTTAATCCTTCTTATTACAAAACGAGGTCTAACTTTAGACCTAACCTGAACCATCGAGCCAGTTACCTACTGTATTTTGAATTGTATTCCGACAAACGCAAAGTTCTTAATGCAAAATTGACAACGTAGACTCGAGTTTAACTTCAGTTTTTGTAACAATAACTTTAACTTTGTCAGATTATAGTTCGAAATTTAAAAATGCCTCGACGGTTTAAACCTAGATCTAAAGATAAACCTTGTTTTGTAATAAGGCTGCAGTATGTGTACAATATGAAGAGTAATGCAGTGCTCTTTTTAGGGTTCCGTACCCAAAGGGTAATAAAAACGGGACCCTATTACTAAGACTTCGCTGTCTGTCCGTCTGTCTGTCACCAGGCTGTATCTCAAGAACCGCGATAGCTAGACAGTTGAAATTTTCACAAATTATGTATTTCTGTTGCCGCTATAACAACAAATACTAAAAACAAAATTCCGTACCACAAGGCGTTGTCGCCTTGTGGTACGGAACCCTTCGTGTGCGAGTCCGACTCGCACTTGGCCAATTTTTAAATACTAGCTGTCCCGGCAAACTTCGTACCGCCTCAGAATCAAAAATGAATTATCTTCATTATTTATTTTTCCGTGAATTTTTCCTGTTTTAATAGTAATTATTCTGCTATTCGGGATGTAGACAAATCCAACAAATCAAATATCATAAAAATTGGCTCAGCCGTTGTTGAGTTATAAACGGTGTTACTAACCCGACTTTGTTCTATTTAAATATTGGGACCTATGTAGGTTCATAGGACTTTACAATGTTGGTACCTGCTAATATTGTTTACTAGCTTCCGCCCGCGGCTTCGCCCGTGAGGTATGTCGATAAAAACTATCCCATGTCCTTCCCTGGGATGCAATCTATCTCTCTGCCAAATTTTATCGAAATCCGTTCAGTGGTTTAGGCGTGAAAAGGTAACATACAGACAGACAGAGTTACTTTCGAATTAATAATATTAGTATGGATTTAATTATGTAGTAGGCAAAGGCAGAAAACTTGAAGTTTTCAAATTACTCATTAGATTGAACTTAGGTAAATCATCGTCTGCCTAGCTTTTCCCCCAACTATGCTGGGGTCAGATTCCAGTCTAACCGTATGCAGCTGAATACCAAGTATTTGAACTTAGGTAAATGTAGTATAAAAATTCAATTATTGGGGAACTTAATTACTAAAAGACACGATTTGGCACTAACAGAGTACTGTATTAGTTGCAGAAGAACAATTAAGACCACAGAAAAATAATCATTTTTAGGGTTCCGTACTTCAAAAGGAAAAACGGAACCCTTATAAGATCACTTCGTTGTCCGTCTGTCTGTCAGTCAAGACCCTTTTTCTCAGGAACGCGTGGAGTTATAATGTTGAAATTAATATCAAATACTCACAGGGCTCCTCCAATCCCTTGAAGTAGTGAAAAAATCAATCATCTAAGTCAACACAATCAAAAGATACGGGCGTTTATGTTCCGGAATCAAAACCTATAGGGTACTTCCCGTTGACCTAGATTCATGTGGCAAGAACAAGTGAAGGAAAAAATCCGAAAACCGTAAATTTGTAGTTCATTAAAAATAATTTTAAAACTATTTACATACGAGTACCTACCTACCTACGTACGGAGCCCTCGGTGCGCGAGTCCGACTCGCCCTTGACCGGTTTTTTTTTTCCAAATTTTCAACAATAGATTGGCCACCATTGCTCAATAAAAAAACAATTTCACCCCTTTTCACCCCCACGAAAAAATCAGTATCAAAAAAATCAAGATTGAATAAACAAAAGCGGGCTCAATTTTTAATACTTAGTTGAATCAACCCGACTCAACCGCAACCGAGGGGGCGAAATCGTTTAAATGAATAGCCAAGGGGATGTGTTCGGATAATTGCTGGCGTTTATCGAATTAGGGGGTGAAGGTGAGCTGTCTTAGTTATTTTGGGGGATGTCTTGATGTTTATGGAAACCATTTGAGAGGTTTGTCTAGTTTTACTTACATATATTCACATGCACCTTCCAATGCTACGATTGTAGCATGTCATTCGTGGATCTTTGACAGTCGTTACGGCTAGTCAGAAGCCCGAAAGTCTGACACTGGTTGTCAGACTTTCGGGCTTCGTCAAAGATCTATGAATAACTGCTGGAACCAACTGCTTAACGTGCTTTCTTTTTCTTAATTGTAAATTCAACATACATGATGTAACTAATATTTTTGTAAAAATACAATTTAAAAGAGTGTCCATGGAGTTTCTTGCCCGTTCTTCTCCTTAGGTACCTACGCTTTGGAATGGGCAACTAGCTTCATATTTTCTGACTGACCGACTTCTTGACAATTCAAAAGTGCCTGTAAATGGTTTAATTGAAATAAATGGTTTGAGTTTGAGTTTGTGCATAGACGGGTCTCATTATGTTATGATTGGTCACCCATCCACGGACCAACCTCGGCAAGAGTAGTTTTTTTAAATTATTTAGCTACGACCCTTTCTCGACCAGAGCCATTGTTATTATTTTAGCAATCAAATAAAAATTACAGTTTCCACCGACATTTTTAAACAACCCATCGAAAAGGCAAAACCCCGACTCCATACAGCCTAACCAAAAAGTCTCAATACTAAAACTCAAATACAGCTCCGTAATTGTTTTAAACGGTTCCTACAGGGGGCGGAGTTGGACGGCTGCGTATGACAGCCCCCTCTTTGTACCCTTAGGGGTAACAATTTTTTGTAACACCCCGTGCTGAGCTCCCCTCTGGGGGGGGGGGGGCGGCGGGAATATTGTATCTTAACGTTCAAACTCCTTGGTTGGTATGTTTTGATTTTTGAATTATAGGATTATAATGGGTTTGGAGGAATGGTTTCAAATATTTATGGTTATAAAGGAATGTAAACATTTTGCGTTAGTATTGTGTTTGAAAGTATGTTAATGGCGGCTGAAAGTGTAAGAAAACTTACGATTTTTATAACTGATTAGATGCGCCCCGCGGGTTCAGCCGCATAAGTGTCGATCCCGCAGGAATATTGGGATAAAAACTATCCTATGTCCTTCCCCGGGATGCAATCTATCTCTCTGCCAAATTTTATCAAAATCCGTTCAGTGGTTTAGGCGTGAAAAGGTAACATACAGACAGACAGAGTTACTTTAAAATTTATAATAATAGTATGGATTATATCCATCTATTTTTATCAGCTGATTTTTTTTCGTGACCGATTTCGTTAATTTTTTAACAGGCTTTTATTAGGTCGTCCTCTAAGTAACTAACTATGTAATGGAATCTAAGGTAATCTAATTTAACCATCTTTCAGGGGTTGTAGCGTAAGGAAAATTGGCAGATGTATGTAGTTCTGATGACAATGCAATAATATGGTACTGTCGAACTGATCTGATGATTGAGCCGGAAGATATGAACTGGAACTTCATGATGGAAAATCGTATCAGAGCTGTTTTGGATTTCTTAGAAAAGTCTTGTAATGAACTTTGACCACGATTAGGTTTCAAGATCTGATGATGAAGCCGGAAGATAGGCACTGGCATTCCATGAGAGAATATCGTATCATAGTCGTGTTTGCACGCGTGTTTTTCTAGTGTTTTTAAACTATTAATTTATTGTATATCGTCAGAAAAGCGATAACAAGTATGTGGGTATGATTTATTGCATATATTTGGTTTCCGTACTGTATATTTTTTGTTGTATCACGCCTGCAGAGTTTTGCTAGCCACATCATTTAATTTGACCCTGTTAATTTGATCAACGTGCTTTCACGTAACTCCACTCCTTTTCCTGTAAGAAAAAAATGCCACAAATATCTTCATCAACTAACCTGACTATCTTTAAGTCCCAGCTTCTCAGCCAACTTCTTCCTATCAGGCTTGGAGATATACTTCTGTACCTGGAACCTCTTCTCTAGACCCTTGCGTTGAAGGTCTGAGAAGACGGCGCGACGCATCATGCCGCGGCGGGGTTTTCCTGTGAAAAATAGGCCTTTTGAAGAAATATTTACTGCCTGTAGTTTGGGAAGCCTGTTCCAATTATTCAATACTTCAAAGTCAAAAGTCAAAGTCAAAGCATTTATTTCAAATAGGCACATATAAGCACTTTTGAACGTCAAAAATTACTAAAATAGAATTGATTCTAGTCGCCCATTCCAAAAGGTAGTTTTCGTATGGAGAAGAATGGGCAAGAAACTCCACCGTTACTCTTTTAAAATGTTTTATAATATTTTGCATGTAGGTACATAAATGATATAATAATAATATGTGAAGACGATGCACCTAAAATAAAATTACTGTACCACAATAGGTAAAAGAATTAAAAATGAAACCATAACATATAAATTAATTATCTGATAGTTACATGGTGCTCACATATTTACAAACGGGTTGTTCCCAAAGATAAAAGATTTTCATTTAAAAAAAATTAAAAGTAATAAGTAAATAACAGTAAGTCAGGGTGTGAGTTAAAGTAATTACAGAATGTAAATCAATGTCAAAAAAAGAACAAAGAATAAATTTTACACTCAAATTAGCAACCAGTTTGATTTAGTACTCAATGATCATTTATTGCATTCCACAATGTGTATATGCTTAGGTGGTAAGAAAACATCTGGGGGCCTAAAAAGGCCACTTTGGCAGAATCATAAAAGGATAACATTATGAATTATAATATGGCGAAGACAGTCCGTATTTTTCTTTTTTTCGCTGCACTACGTAGGTCATTAATCAAAGAGATTAGGATTGGATTTGGATTGGATTGATTGGTATTTTAGCACATACAAAAAAAAAAATTACCCGACTGCGGCGAAGCCCAAAAGGAGGGTTATGTGTTTGACCTGTATGTATGTATGTATGTCCGTTTCTTTGTTCCCTCGTAACTTCTAAACGAATGAACGGATTTTGATAAATTATACGTCTTTAGATTTGTCTTGGTGGCGCGAGTGTCACTGGGTATATCAAAATTGAAAAAATATAAAATGGCCGATTTTTGGCGCAATATTATGTCTTAAAAAAAAATATTTTTCTCGAAACCTATCGAGTGGGGTATCAAAATAAAGGGTTTTTAAAGGTGATTACAAAAATATGTACAACTTATATGGTTAAAAGTAATTCGAAGTGACAAATCGTAAAAAAACACGTACCAAGAGCTAAATCGTCTGCGAAATCCACATTTATTTTGTAAACTAAAAAGCTGGAAATAAAAAAGTTATTAAAAAAAATAAAAAAACCCGACTGCGGTAAAAAACTGAAAGGTTAAAAACAAGCCCATTTTAAATTAAATAAAAGTTGGAAGCAGGCGGGACACATATAATCATTTTTATTATATTTTCAAATTCAAATGGGTCCCGCCTGCTTCCAACTTTTATTTAATTTAAAATGGGCTTGTTTTTAACCTTTCAGTTTTTTACCGCAGTCGGGTTTTTTTATTTTTTTTTAATAACTTTTTTATTCGAAATTAATGAACCGATTTTAATGAAACTTCATACGCATAAGCAGGACACAAAGGTCTAAAAAGTTATTTAAGAACATTTTCGAAATGTCTTATTTAAAAAAAAATAGAGAACTGGAAATCTCTGTTTCTATGGAAAATTTAAAATCGGTCTAATTTGGCTGTAAGACTATTTTTCGAAAATGTTCTTAACTAACTTTTTAGACCTTTGTATCTTGCTTATGCGTATGAAGTTTCATTAAAATCGGTTCATTCATTTCGAAAAACAAGGGCTTCAAATATTGTATGAAATGCCGTACGTCGGTCGTAAATGCTCTTATTTTATTAAAATTTAAAATCGAGTTAAAATCTGAAAGGGTGCTGACTATTTTCGACAGTATACCTACTGCAGCTGGGCTGTTAGTTGATGTATTAATAGGTTACTCACCTCTGGAACTGTGTGCCCATGGGAAACCTCCTGGTAGCGGAAACACTTGTGTATGCGCTTGCGCTGGTCGAACTGTAACAAGAGAACGCTATTAGATACAATGCTATAGCGAGGTCACACCCACACATATGCTTATTTGACAGGATTTTAACCTGGACAACAAGGAGAGACATCTCTAACACTCATCAACTCAGCCTATCGTAGTCCACTGCTGGACAAAGGCGTCCCCCAGACTGCGCCACAATACCCTATCCTCCGCCTTGCGCATCCAGTCTACCCCAGCCACCTTCTTTAGGTCGTCCGTCCATCTAGCTGGGGGGCGTCCCACACTACGCTTGCCGATACGCGGTCTCCACTCCAGGACTCGTCTGCTCCACCGGCTATCGGTCCTTCGACAGACATGGCCAGCCCACTGCCACTTCAGGTTGCTTACTCTGCAAGCTCATGTTCTCAAACTATTCTTTTTAAATAGAGGTAGGTACGCTTAAACAAGGTGGAGATGACGATTAGTCATCATCATCTGCCTAAACGTTTCCCAACTATGTTGGGGTCGGCTTCCAGTCTAACCGGATGCGGCTGAATACCAGTATTTTACATGGAGCGACAGCCTATCTGGACCTCCACAACCCAGTTACCCACTGGGTAATATAATACCCCTTGGTAAGACTGGTGGTCAGACTTTCGGGCTACTGACGACCCGTAACGACTGTCAAAGAGCCACGAATGGCAGCCGGGACCAACGGCTTAACGTGCTTTCCGAGGCACGGAGGGGTCTTGGTATGTGAAGATGGTCACGAGATGGTAAGGACCAACCGCGGCAAGTGTAGCTTAACCTGATCGATCGACCCGTGCGGCTGTTATTACTTTAGCCACAAGCGAAATACGATTTTCAGCCGAAACCGTAACCGAATCTTCGGCTTCTCTTCGGGGTTCATTCGGGGGTCTAAAATCATGTGCTGACTTCCTGGTTTCAGTTTTCGCATCAATGTCCCTGGAACCTTGTATACCTTGTATGCTTTGAGTATTAAACCAACGGGAGGCGCCATTGTCAGGCGATCCCCGCTGCCAAAGGTACGAGACCGCCGGTCATAGCGGTTATATACATGTGTGCGTATAGTTTATGCTTCTGTTTGTTTTTTGTTTTGTGTGCGTGCGTAACAACGCGATCGAATTGCATAAGTGTCCAAACACACTGTGCCGAAGGTACGCCACCGAAGTTCCGCGGTTAATTCTACGTTCCGACGTATTCGGCTGATATGACACACCATTATGTGCCGAACTTACGCGGCAGAAATTCAGTTGCTCACACGCGGGGCGCGAGCATGCCTGCCTCCCTGTCCCGGATCTTCTTCGGCGATCGAACCGAACTTCGGTCGCGTACAATGTGTGCTCTACAGAATACGTTACCGCCGAATTGCCGCTGAACTTACGCCCGACCGAAGTTCGGCTGTACGCTGTAACGCAACGTAATTTCGGCATAATGTGTCGTTAGTAATTCAAATAGCATTGCAGGCGTAATGATGCCGAACTTCGGTCGCGTACCTTCGGCATAGTGTGTTTAGACACTTAGTGTATTATTGCGTTCCCTCGTCCCCCGCGATGAAAGTGACAGACTTATTTGCATAGATATTAGTACTCGTGGCGTCTCCGGTTGGTTTAATACTCAAAGCTTGTATAGTGTACTGCCGTAATAAAGAAAAAGGGCACAACTAACATTTTTTTCCAAAATTGAGTAATAAAACTGGCATATGCGCCTTTTTTTTCTGATTCCAAATATGTATATAACTCAATTTTGAAAAAAATATTAGTTGTGCCCTTTTTCTTTATGATGGCAGTGTAGAGGTCCGGACGGGACCTCTAGAATACTTATGGGAGGAAACTAATTGAAAAGCCCTTGACTTGGAACTATTATATTAATAATACAAGTTTATAATTCAACGATAATTCTAGCAATAACTCTATAGAATAAAAACACTATATTAAATTATTTGACACTCGTTTGAATGTTTGAATGGAATATTATCTCCAGCCAGTTGAAGTATTCCCCTTTGAGCACCTATTTTTTGGGCACCTATGCATTGAGCACCGAGCATTGAGCATTGAGCACCAATCAGTATTTTAACGTGATGCTCAAAGAGGAACAATAAAAATATTTTAGACAATGCAAGATTATGTTTTATTTTATTGTTGCTTCAACCTTCCCTTCTCCTTTAGATCATTCAAATATTGTTATCCTTTTTTTTCTATTACAAACCATTTTGACCTAAAACCATTTTTCACCAATCTACATCTTTTTATGGCGCCAAAAACCAATAACATTTTTTCAACATACAGCAAAAATGGCAAAGGTAACAAACGCATTCAGTCTAATACGCGCAAAAAGGGCGTGTATACATTATAAGACTTTTTGCACAATCGATCTTGTTTGTTGAAAGGCTCACAATAGATTATAGAAAATAATATTAGTTGCTCCCGATTTTGCTCACATTATAATTGATATTATTTGAGGGATTGAGCTTATTACCTTTTCTATTGATATTTAATGAGTGAATTAACGAAAGAAAAAAAACAGCAGGCCTATAATATTCTGTATTATTTTCGGAATGTCATGTCAATTTACTCGTGATTGCTTTCGTATGGTCATCGCGATATCACACAGTGAGAATGAAAGGGACCGAACTCAAAATTTCGGCGAATTGAGTTAAATACTTGTAACTACTCCTAATAACATGGTCCAATCAGTGGGGTAATAGAGTTGGTAATTGCGTAACAAACATAAAATGACAATTTGATCGCAATGTCTTTCATTTTGACAGTTCAACAACACTCATTACATTAATTACGTTGTTGATCAGGCATATTTTTCCAACTTATGAAGCAATGGATAAGCAATACCTATCCTTCAAAATGAATCAGATTGTGTTCGCATTTAGGGTGCTGTAGGTAAAATATTAAGAGCGTTTACGCCGAACGGCATTTCATACAAACTTTCAACCCTTTTTTTTTTGAAGAGAATGAACCGATTTTAATTAAACTTCGTACGTGTAAGCAAAATACAAAGGTCTAAAAAGTTAGTAGAGAACATTTTCGAAAAATAGTGTTACAGCTAAATTAGATCAATTTTAAACTTTCCATAGAAACAGATATTTCCAGTTATCTTTTTTTGAATAAAACGTTTCGAAAATGTTCTCTACTAACTTTTTAGACCTTTGTATCCTGCTTATGCTAAGGAAGTTTCATTAAAATCCGTTCATTAATTTCGAAAAACAAGGGCTTGAAAGTTTGTATGAAATGCCGTACGGCGTAAACGCTCTTAATCTAAGAGCCAGCTTCTAACTCGTATAACATTTTTGCTAGTCTATGCGAAAAGAAAATCCCAAAAAATTGCTTGAATAGGTACCTATTAACAGCTACCAAAGAATTAAACGAAAAATGAAAAAAAAAACAGAATTTAAATACCAATAAACTAACACAAACCACATCAAACATATTCAATATTAATTTTTCAACAATTACTTGAGCCACCCTCTAAAAACCTTGTTTATCTAATAGATTACTACAACAATAGGTTTGTTTTTATCTCTGCCCGTCAAATTGGGCGTGTCAGGCTTATTATCCAACAAAATGTTACCATTACAAAAATCTGTTGACATAAGCAACAATAGTTTGCTTCACTGGGAGGTCTGCACAAAAAGTTTGAAATCATTGTCTATGACCGATAAAAAGAGACTTAAAAGTGAGTGTTTTATTGTCTGTGGTTTTGAAAAAATGGCGTCGTTTGTTTGCAATAAAATAAAAAAGGGATTCTCACATACTGTTTTTGTTGTAGATTTAAGTATTTGTAACTACTTGATACAATTTCGGATTTTTTTGTGATGATTCGACTTACGATGTTCAATTTAGAACATTGCCATTGTGTTCTTCGGGCTTAAAAGGCGACCTCATCTTTCTCACAAGTTGTGGGTGTTTTTTAGATTACCAAGTGTACCGACCATTTGCAAAATTGTGAAGTTTTAGCGGTAAAAATAAAAGCTTTACTTCAGACTTTAAGTCTGAAGCTTACTTAAAGTTTTTATTTTTATCCTTGATAAAAAAAATAAAAAAAATCTACATCGTCTAAGACATAAATGGGTCCAAATGCTCTAAATGGTGTCAACTATCACGGGGGGCTTAGTATCCAAACACTACATTTTGAATTTGAATTTGATCCACCTAAAATAAAATTACTATACCACAATAGGTAAAATAATTAAAATGAATTAATGAAACCATCACATACTTACAACCTATAACTTAATAAAATTATGGTGAATAGGTAGATACACGGTGCTCACATATTCTAACATTGGAAAAGTTGACAACTTTCATTAAAAAAAAGTAATAAATAAGTCAGGGTGTGAGTTAAAATAATTACAAGTAAAATGTAAATTTAAAAAAAATACAATTACATTAGCAGCCAGTAGTGCTATTCTGTAAAAATCTCACCGTGATAACTTGGTCATCAATATGACAGTGTTGTTACTTTTGGTAATGAGTATACCACCTATAATTTTGATTTGTTAACTTCTTTGTTGATTACTAACTTACTGGAAACTGGAAATTAAAAAGTTAACTTAAAATAATAAGTACTTCTCATTGCTCTTGTTTCCCAAACCCAATACAAAGATAAGGCTTGATCGGGGTCGCAAGTTCGATCCCCAGACAAATTCAAATTGGAATACCTATGCTATTTGCAACAGTGGATTTCGATAGATACCAAGACTTTCGTACTAGCGTACCATTCAAACAGTTTTTCGAATCAGCGTGTTCGCGACAACGTCATTCGATATAGCGGTTTTCGATTTAATGTGTTTTCGAACTGGCGTACCACTCTTAATTTTTTTCGAAATAGCGTGCGTCGCAATAACGTCATTCGAATCTTCATATCACTCCCTGGGTGAAGTGAGTTTAAATTGAGCTGTCATTAGTGTCAATTCCTAGCTTCAGGTGGAATGGCAGCTCACATCACCTAACTTCTCACGGTGAGATTCTAACAGAATCGACCTGCTGTTTGATTTTGTCTAGACTCTAGATTGTCCTATGAAACAGGACCAGGATGTTTCCAAGCGTTCTTATCTGAGTTATAATCACAGATATATACCTAGATAACGCAAGTATCACGAACTGTATGAAAACCAAGCGTGCCATATTTTTGACTACCTACTATGACGTCACAAGCTCGCGCTCTCGCTCACACTTACCCAGCCAGCAGTACAAAGGACTGAGCGCGAAAGGGGCGGCTTACGATTTGTAATCATAAGTTCGTGCAATTTTTGGCACGCGAAGTAGTTACTCTTGCGTTATCTAGGTATATCTATATCTGTGGTTATAATCCTCTAATTTCTACGAGTAGTATGCTTGTTTACAAAGTGTACTTTTAATGTGAGTTTTAAATTCCGTTTCATTTAATTTATATCACAAGATATTTTATTGTAACGTTTAACACAGTACCTGGCTAATCTGAAAAATGGTTGATGTATTTTATCTTTATTTCTAGCATTAAAATTACGTCTATCGCTTATTTTATTAAAAAGATGTAGTTTTTTTCTTACATACTTAGATACATAATATTTTCATAAATGAATTGGCAAGGTACCGTCAAAATATGAATCTTTTTTAAAAATTCCCTGAGAGATTCGCGGCGACGTAGGTTATAAATGGCTTTGACAGCTATGACAGATGAATTCAGAAAGTAATTACATATGAAATGAAAAAGTCACATTGGTCCCTACTAGCCCACATTAGAACAAAGGCTGGTTGGTGCATGAGAGGCCTTAACTTGTATTTGACCTTCACGATAATGTATATTGTAGGTATACCTAATTATTTTACAGAGAGAGTCTCCTATGGAAAAACAAAACCTGCCTCTTGTGCAAAGCTATGAGATCTTTTTAGTTATTCTGATAGAGTATTGATGATATTAATGATTTATTTGCTGTAAGTAGGTTTGCACAAACATTTTTACATAATATGTGAATCATATTTTAAAAACTAGACGAGGTCGGCATTTCCTATCCGACTACTCTGAGAAGAAAGGCCGAAACAAACTCAGAGGTCACAGTCTCTTTTAAAGTCTAGACATAATTTTGGACGACGACGTCCACTGCTGGACATAGGCCTCCCCCAAGCACCTCCACTTCGACCGGTTCTGTGCTTCTCGCATCCAACGGGTTCCTGTGGCCTTCACAAGGTCGTCGGACCACCTTGAGGGAGGCCTTCCAACGCTACGTCTTCCGGTACGCGGTCGCCCGACTCATCGTATGTACCGATCGTAGGTAGGTTAGATGAGGAGCCAAGAAGAAAATGATTAGGCGTCAGTGACTCATCGGAATGCGGTTCGACGCTCACGTGGGTCAGCACTCCAGAACCTTTCGGCCCCATCGGCCATCTGTTCTGCGAGCAATGTGCCCTGCCCACTGCCACTAAAGTTTGGCAATTCTTCGGGCCATGTCGGTTACATTGGTTCTCCTGGGGATCTCCTCATTCCTGATTCGATCACGCAGGGAAACTCCAAGCATAGCCCTCTCCATTGCCCTTTGAGTGACTTTTAGCCTTCTTATAAGGCCTTTTGTGAGCGACCACGTTTCAGTGCCATAAGTCATCACTGGCAACACGCACTTGTCAAAGACTTTCGTCTTGAGACACTGCGGTAGAGTAAATAGTATCACCTATAATCACCATATTTGCCAGGCGAATTTGTATCCTGACTAAGACGAGCAGCTTTACGAAGTGACCACGCTTAACGACGTGGAATGGGTCAGAAAGAGTCCATGCAATCTAGCCAAAGAGGTCAATCGTTTTCGTTGAATCCGACTCCGCTGAGCAGCGTTCGGGAAGCTACGCAATATCTTCTCGTCCCACATACCGCAGTGTCTCAAGACGAAAGCTTTTACCACTGCGTGTTGCATATGGCGCTAAAACGTGGTCGCTCACAATGGGCACTATTATAAGGCTGAAAGTCACCCGAAGGGCAATTGAGTGAAGCCCATGTCCAGCAGACGACGTCTTTGGGCTGAAATGAATGAATGAATGAATCAAGCCGAGCCAATGAGGGTTTTCTGAATGACGTTTGCTAGGTGGCAGCACTGGCACGTCAGGTCCAGGCATCTGTCAAAGAGCCTATATTTTCTTTAGTGTTGACTGAATGATGAACGAATGATGAACGTCATCATATATTTTATATTTATTGTCGAAATGGAAGACCTCTTGGCAAAGTCCAACTGGTGTCGTAAATTTTCACGAAAACCCCCATTAAAGGTCTACACAAGTGTGGTCCCTCACTTATTACTGCAACTAAAAACTGCCAGACTTACCTAAGTATGGATGATGACAATGTGCTAGAAGATGTTGTAAGTGCTGGTGCTGGACTGGTATCGGTCTGCTGGCAATGGGCTTGGCGATAGGCCACGGACTGCCCATTATTGGTTGCCGGTATTCTGAAATAGAAGAGGTTATAATTATAGTTTTTTTGTTTTTATTTTTTGTTTTTTTTTTAGTACGCTATCTTTAGAAGAATGAAACGTTAAGAAGGGTTTGAGGGTGTGAGGGGCTCGTAGCTAAATAATAACAGACGCGCGGGTCGGTCTTCAAGGTTAAGCAACATTTGCCGAGGTTGGTCCGTGGATGGGTGACCAATCAAAACATACCGATATGCCGCTGTGTGTCGGAAAGCACGTCGTCAGAAGCCAAAAAAGCTGACAACCAAGTGTTTTTTTTTAGGGTTCCGTACCTCAATAGAAAAAAACGGAACCCTTATACGATCACTTTGTTGTCCGTCTGTCTGTCTGTCAAGACCCTTTATCTTGGGAACGCGTGGAGGTATACAGTTGAAATTAAAACCATGTACCCAGGTCTGCGGTCCCTTGAAGCTGTAAAAAAATCTAACTTCTAAGTTAACGTAAAAAAAAGATACGGCCGTTTATGCCGCAAAAAACGTATATTTCGACACTTTCAAGGAAATCAAAATTTATAGGGACTTATTTTATTTTTTATTTCTATTTTTTTTACTACCTGTTGAGCTAGAATCATGAAATTTGGCAAGAAGCAAGGACATGTAGCACAAGTAAAGAAAAAAATCCGAAAACCGTAAATTTGAAGTTATATTTCATTTCAAAACCGTGATAAACTATTTACATACCTACAAATTTGTACGGAACCCTCGGTGCGCGAATCCGACTCGCACGTTTACTGCAATTAAACGTATTTTCTTTCTTTTTTCTTTCTAACCAATCTTAAGGGATATCGTGTTACCCAGGAACTGGGTTGTGGAGGTCAGATAGGCAGTCGTATTGAAGTACTAGACAGTAAACTAATATTCATCAAAAAGTAATTATTTTGTCACCATTTACCCATTAAAGCCACAATAGAAGGAATTATTATTGTTATCACGTCTGGGCGCAAAGTGTTAAATATCGAAAAAACCGGTCAAGTGCGAGTCGGACTCGCACACGAAGGGTTCCGTACCACAAGGCATAATACACCGAAAGAAACGTTTCTTTTATACCCCTTTAAATTTTAACTTTATTTTTATATACCTATTTTTTTTTTAACTTTATTTTTATTATTTTTTTTTTAGCGGCAACAGAAATGTAATCAGTGATATATGTAGATTGTCATTGATAATAATAATAATAAAAGAATAAACCATTTATTGTTTATAATAATAATAAACCATTTATTTTCAAGTAACGGTCATTGTTACTTGAAAATAAATGGTTTATTATTTTATTATTATTATTATCATCATAGATAAAATAACAATATATACACACATCAAAAGTGTCTAGGGATCAAGCATTTTTATGCGGATTTCTTGAGATTGAGATGTGGCTTTGTAATAAATTTATGATTTTATAAATTTATATGGATCCTTTTTGGTGCATTTCATAATTTGAATCAGGAACTGTGAATTAAATTCGAGTAAAAGATGAAAATCAGCTGTCAATATTTTCCCTATAAAAACATACAACGCATTGAAGACATTATTAGTGCTACTGTTTCCCTACTACTGATTAAAACCAACGTTATTATGGAGCGGCGACGTCATTTAAGCATGGAAGAAATGCTCCGAGCCGTGGGAATGATAGAAGCTGGTTCCCGGCAACGTACTGTGGCTTTAGCTCTGAATACAAGTCAGAGTGTAATCAGTCGACTTTGGACACGTTACCGAAGCACTGGTACCGTGGCTGAGCGCCATGGAGGACGGTATCGCTGCACCACACGGAGACAAGACCGATACATTCAAATCTTAACTCGAAGAGCTCCAACAATAACCGCCATGATGTTAGCCGTGAGGCTTCATCACTCTTCAGGGAACTTAATTAGCGACCAAACAGTCAGAAACCGCTTGCATGAAGTGAACCTTCATTCCCGAAGATCGCTACGGGTACCACCTATAGCAATGCACAATCGTAGGATTCGATATCAATGGGCTCTTGAACACAGAAATTGGGCAGAAGAACAATGGCGTTTCGTGTGCTTTTCTGATGAGTCTCGTTTTGGTATGAGACCGGATACAAGACGTATACGACACTGAAGAACCCCTGGATGCCAACAGCGATTAAAATCCTGCCAGGAAGTCCATCCTTATAGTGGTGGAACCATCATGGTATGGGCGGGTATTTGGATCGGCGGAAGAACTGAGTTGATTTGGATCAGAGGCAACCTCAACGCTCAAATTTATGCTGAGACGATTGTATCAGACGTCATCGTTCCTCTACAAGTGCAAATCGGTCCCTTATTTCAGTTAATGCATGATAATGCACGACCGCACACCGCAAGAGTTGTAAGACAGACTCTCGCCGCAGCTAACATCAATGTCCTGCCCTGGCCTGCTCAGTCGCCAGACTTGAACCCGATTGAGCATGCATGGGATATGCTACAGAGAAGAGCTCTGCCGAATATGGAGGGTATCCAGTCGCAAGAAGACCTTTTTTTGTTGTTGCAACGAACATGGGCGGCCATTCCACAGCGTGATTTGGATGAACTCATTTTGAGTATGCCAAACCGATGTTCTTGTGTTGTTAGTGTTCGCGGTAGAAACACGGATTATTAATTGTTTAAGTTACCCAATAAAATTTTAAAGAAAACTGTTATTTCAGTCTTTTTTTCGAACTTTTGTGTTAGTGGTTCAAATGTCAAAAATCCCTTTATTAGGAAAATGGCAAATTTCTTTATTAATGCAAAGGTGACTTGGTTTATCGTTACTGTGACAAACGAAAACACTTTATTTGATGAATCCTTAAAGAAAATTTTAATTAATATCAATCAGGAGAAAAGTTATTGCAAAAATATATGTTGATCCCTAGACACTTTTGATGTGTGTATATATATAATGAATGTTACCCCTTACTAATAAACATTGTATAGCGTCTGTATAGTTACACAACGCTTTGTCTTCTTCTTTCGAAAGTCAAATTATTGACGACTGAAAGAGAGAAATCGGTGTGTAACTATTCATCTGATGTAATATGTTTATTAGTTTCGGGGTAAGTAGTGATGTGCCTGGTGGCAATATCGCCACTGCCGGCAATATTCCCAATGTTGCCACTAGGTATCGGTAAAATACCAATATTGCCAGCAACATTGGCAATATTGCCAAAGTTGCCTGTCAAATAATACCAATATATTTTATGATTACTTCAATAAATTGTAATCATCGTTTAGTTATATTTGTGTAGTATATCGATCATAAAATATTTGAAATACGCACACGCGTGTCGTTCAAAAAGACTTTTCATAATTTCCATATTATATACTTATACCTGTATATTATATGTTATGGAAATGGTATATACCCTACATATGTATATGAAAAATGAGTACAACATTAAAAGAAATGTTTCGAATTAATGCCTTTTATTCAATACACAACGATTTTCAATTCTCATCTCAATATTTATGTGTTATTTCTTATAGTCACTCACTACCGTGTATAGCAATATGGGTAACATTGCCGGTAAAATACCGGGAATATTGCCAAAAATGCTGGCATTATTGGCAATTTTACCCAAAACAATATTTTATTGTACACAATGTAGATTATGGCCTTTAAATGCTAATATTAAGTATTGTACATAGTTTCCGTAGTTAATTTGACTTATAATTAAGAGCGTTTACGCCGTACGGCATTTCATACAAACTTTCAAGCTCTTATTTTTCGCAATGAATGAACCGATTTTAATGAAACTTCATACGCATAAGCAGGATACAAAGGTCTAAAAAGTTAGTAGAAAACATTTTCGAAAAATAGTGTTACAGCCAAATTAGACCGATTTTAAATTTTCCATAGAAACAGAGATTTCCAGTTTTCTTTTTTTAAATAAGACATTTCAAAAATGTTTTCTACTAACTTTTTAGACCCTGGTATCCTGCTTATGCGTATGAAGTTTCATTAAAATCGGTTCATTCATTTCGAAAAATAAGGGCTTGAAAGTTTGTATGAAAAGCCGGACGACGTAAACGCTCTTAAGCAATATTCCCAAAAATTTCCACTCCCGGCAATATTGCTGGCAATATTCCCACTTCGGGCAATATTGCCGGCAACAGCACATCTCTAGGGGTAAGTGTGTAAATATTTCCCATTTTAATTAACCAAAGCGTACTACGGTATTGATTGGCAACGTTTCCTCATGAATGGAAATTCTCGGGAACCGGCCGGTTATAGCCAGTGCCACTGTAATATTGAGACAAGATATGATAACGTACTGATATTGTCCTAGGTGCGTGAAACTCAATTGAGTGTATTATGGACGCCATGTTGTGATGAATATGCCTGTCAATTTGGTGCTATAATGTTAGCGAGGCATGTATGCGTTATTGTGTAGTCGAATGTTACATGGTAGGCTTTTCCGCACAGGTCGATCGATCAGGTTAAGCTACGCTTGCCGCGGTTGGTCTGTGGATGGGTGACCATCTTTACATACCGAGACCCCTCCTTGCCTCGGAAAGCACGTTAAGCCGTTGGTCCCGGCTGTCATTCGTGCTTTGGCAATCGTTACGGGTAGTCAGAAGCCCGGAAGTCTGACGACCAGTCTTACCAAGGGGTACCTATCGTATTACCCAGTAACTGGGTTGTGGAGGTCAGATAGGCAGTCGCTCCATGTGTAAAATACTGGTATTCGGCTGCATCCGGTTAGACTGGAAGCCGACCCCAACATAGTTGGGAAAAGGCTAGGCAGATGATGATGACATGGAAGGCTTTTAGAGATATACGAAGAGAAGTAGCTCTGAATAGCACCAGCACCATTGAATATTATTAACCGACTTCAAAAAAGGAGGAGGTTCTCAATTCGGTTGTTTTTAGGGTTCCGCACCCAGAGGGTGAAAACGGGACCCTATTACTTACTAAGACTCCACCGTCCGTCTGTCCGTCTGTCACCAGGCTGTATCTCATGAACCGCGATAGCTAGACAGTTGAAATTTTCACAGATAATGTATTTCTGTTGCCGCTATAACAACAAATACTAAAAACAGAATAAAATACATATTTAAGGGGGGCGTTTTTTGCTTGATATCAATAATGGCAACAGGTAGGCACTTGAAATATTCACAAAATACTCAGTTGTATTTTTACTTTAATAATAAATAATAAAATTAAAATAAAATAAATATTTAAGGGGGCTCCCATACAACAAACGTGTTTTTTTCGGCGTTTTTGCCTTGTGGTACGGAACCCTTCGTGTGCGAGTCGGGCTCGCATTTGACCAGTTTTTTTATATCGTTCTCGCTTATAATTGCTTTGTGTTTGAGGTTCAGGCGCCAAGTGTTTGTTACTTTCATTCTATATAGTATAGCGCCCCGCGGTTTCACCCGCATAAGTGTCGATACCGTTCGAAAGACACGTGGCGCCATCTATTATCATAATAAAAAATTTGATCTCACAGCACAAGTATAAAAACTTTTTACAAAAAAAAAACAACCGACTTCAAAAAAAAAACTAACTTCTATTTCGGAAGTCGGTGTCTTTGGTTCCGCATTTTCGTTTATTGACACCTACTTCCGAAATTAAAGTTATTTTTCAATTTGTAGTGTTTTTTTTTTTGAAGTCAGTTGCTTTTTTTTTGTAAAAAGTTTTTATTTTTCACTTTTTAGTGGGTCAGTTTGTAATTTATCTAAGTTACAATAGCCTAATGTCAACTGCTCATCACTTGTTACAAAATATTGCTTTTCCCGATGTTGGGACGTTAATTGTTGAGGAGTTCTCCTGGTAAAAACCAGGAGAACTCCTCAACAACCACTCACCATACGCATTGTGACGAGCATAAATTGCTTAGCAATCATATTAAAGTAATCGAATCGCAACCCGTGAAATATTTGTCATTGAGTAGTTCCAATGGCCATCTGTGGTCTTCTTCATCAGCTCCACTTTACCAAATGATGATTTCCGAGAGCAAATGCTCAAGTTATTTTAAAAAATACCCAAATCGTTATAGCTTTGCCTATAAAATTTGAGGGTTTTCCTCGATTTCCATGGGATCCTCTCATTAGATTCGAACTTGATGATAATGGGACCATCTCGAGAGTATACCCTTTCAAAAAAAAAGAATTTTGAAAATCGGTCCACAATTGGCAGAGTAATCGCGTAATAAACACACAAAAAGAAAAAACATACCGTCGAATTGAGAAACTCCTCCTTTTTTGAAGTCGGTTAAAAAGATCGAAAATCGTTAATTTGTAGTCTCGTTCAGTAACTAACAATGAATGAAACAAAAGAAAGTCAACTCCCATTTCAGAATCGAATAATAAATAAATTGAATCTATCAAAGACACGCGGATCGATATAAAATAATCAAAGTTGAACAGCTTCGTAATAGGATAACGACGTGATTACTATACAATGCTTGCTGGGTAGGGTGGGTGTGGTGCAAGTTGGGAGCTGGTGGCGTAATGTATGATGATATAACATAAATTAATTGTTTAAAAAACACTAGAAAAACACGCTTTTATAAATGCACGTAAAAACAAAAAATCCGGCTTCATCATCAGACCTTGAAACCTAATCGTGGTCAAAGTTCATTACAAGACTTTTCTAAGAAATCCAAAACAGCTATGATACGATTTTCCATCATGAAGTTCCAGTTCATATCTTTCGGCTCCATCATCAGATCAGTTTGACAGTACCAAATTATTGTATTGTCATCAGAACTACATACAGCTGCCAATTTTCATTACGATACGACCCTTGGAAGATGGTTAAATTAGTTACCTTAGATTCCATTACATAATTAGTTACATACAGGTCGACCTAATAAAAGCGTGTTAAAAATAGGGTTGTATGAATAATGAAAGAAAATTCATTTTTGGAACGAAGTTCTCTAACGGAGCTTGCGGTAAGAGTAAACTGGTAAAAATCGTCAGGTAACGAAAAAGCGTTATGCCTCCATGCGACTTTATCTAGGAGAAACTGATTGACTGACTGACTTAACAACGCACAGCCGAAACTACTGGGTCTAGGAATGTGAAATTTTGCAAACGGCTTCCTTTTGTAATGTAGGGGAGCATTAAGAAGGGGTTTTTGGAAATTCATCCTTTAACCCTTAGAATGCCGGAACGTAGATCTACGCGAGACACAATGGCTTTTTAATTGTGTCTGTAATTACGGTATACAAGAGGTTAAGGGGATGAAAAAGGGGGATTTCGTTTGTATGAAAAATCTTATTCCTTGAGTTAATAAACTTGAAACTTGGCACGAATACTTATCTGAGTAAATTATGAAGTTTGGCCTTTTTTGTTTTTCTAAACTACCCCCCAAAAGGGGTATTGGGGGGTGTCAAAATTTGTAAGGAAGAATTTTAATGCGCGGTCGATTAACTCGAAACTCAGTATTTATACTTAAGGCCAAAAACAAAGCATAACCTGTATCAGGGTTTTTTCAAAAATTTATCCCTAACGGGTTGAAAAGGGGTAGTTAATACTGCGTGGCTTGATTAACTCGAAAATTGATATAAATAATCTTTGAGTCAAGTAATGAACATATCCCCATCCCCAACGATTTTTCGAAATTCCACCCCTGTGTGGGTGAAAAGCAGGAATACAGTTTATATGAAAAATCTTATTCATTTGGCTAATAAACTTGAAACTTGACACAAATACTAAGTAAATTATGAAGTTAGGCATTTTTTGTTTTTCTAAACTACCCCCCAATCCCCCATTGGGGGGTGTCAAAATTTGTATGCAAGAATTTTAACGCGCTCGAAACTTGGTATCTATACACACATACAAAAATAAAGAATAACATGTATCAGGGTTTTTCGAAAATCTACTCCTAACGGGGTGAAAAGAAGTAGTTAATTTTACAGGGGAAGATTTTACTTCGTGGCTTGAATAATGGCCAGTTTTAAAGATATAGCCATTTTTATGTTCAAATCAGGAAGATGATTTTATATAAACAAATAGCAATCGAGTTTATTTTTTTAATAGTAACTATAACATAAAAATCATCTTCCTGACTTGACCAGAAAAATGGCTATATCTGTAAAACTGCCATTATTTTTTTCGCGCCCATTTTAACTTTCAATCAGCATGTCATGTCTATATTAATAGTCTGCTATTTTTATAAATTCGTCATTCCAACACGATCCCACCACCATCCCATTGTCATTTTGCTAAAAGCTCGTAATCTGCTAAATTCATAATGGTTGATCATTGGTCGGTCAACGGCACAGAAATTGTACGATACTCGTAACGAATTAAAAGCAATGACTGCACAATGACGTTCTAAGGGTAGGTAACTGATCAAAGAAACTGACAACATTTTAGCAGATTACCGCGTAAGTCAGTTTTTTCATTATGTACGAGATTACCATTCTATGCCATTTCTTTCAATGGAGTGTCAGTGGTTGACCATTGGAAAGTCATAATGACGCCATTATGTTAGTAGATTAACAAACTTGTCAAAATCAACAATTATGAAATCAATGATAGACCATTTTGACACTATTGTAATAGCAGACTTGAGGCCCAGGTCATGTAACTTGTGTCATGTAACTTGTCAAAAATGTAGGGATTTTAGAAGTTTTTTGACACATTGACTCTGAGGTGAGACTGAAAATGTTCTTAAAATTACGAGAATTGCCTCTCTGATTGTGAAGGTCGATCTTACTTCGGGTCTTAGACTTTTACTCATTATTTTGATTTTAATTGTAGTGTCTGACGGTACTTGCCCGTGGTCCCCCTGTTTAGGCCCCCTTGGGGTACCACGAACTAATATTTTTGCCCGTGGAACCCCTGAGCCTTCGTTGAATCATTTAGCTCCCTTCAAAATCATCATCATCTGCCTAGTTTTTTCCCAACTATGTTGAGGTCGGCTTCCAGTCTAACCGGAAGCAGCTGAATACCAGTATTTTACATGGAGCGACTGCCTATCTGACCTCCACAACCCAGATTAGATCCTTTCAAAATGGTTGAGCTAAATGGTGCGTGGCTATATTGCACATCAAGCTATCCGAAACTGTCAAATTTTCCCAGTGAACTTTGAACCTTATGCTTTAGCGATAAAGTTGAAAATCTATTAAAGAAATATGACAGATTGCAGTAGCTTGATGTGCTGGCGTCTGTATCAAAATTTCAGCCAAATTCACCGAACGGTTTTTCCCTAACATTTTGTGCGGGGTTCTTTCTACGCTATGGGGTAATGCTGAATTAATTGTAACAGTTTGCTCACTGGTTTAAAAATTATCCACAATACTGTAGTGTATGCGCAGGCATTGGCGTGGCAGTCGCTTACCGGCCGTAGGCGAATGCAGACGTTCTCTGGGTTTCGGATAGACTATGTACCTCAGTGATCTGTCAAAGTGTGTTTTATTAACCCAGCGAACATTACAAGTGGCGACGAGGATAAAAGTAAGTGCTGAAAACATTTACCAAAAAAAAAGGGGAAGAATGCACGCTGAAAAATAATGCACGTTGAAAGTTGTTTACGATCAGTTAAGCGACTATATTTCGACAAGGATCGTTTATAGTTGGATACTAAAGTAAAAACAGAACGTAGTAACACTGTACCTACCTACCAACACGTAAATAAATCGTTACCAAGGTAGATGGTTACAGCTAATGATTGCTTTATAAGTTACGAAAAATAAATTCTACTTCGACTGATGTAAACAACTTATAAGCGTAGGTAAATGTTAAAAAGGCCATGCAGTAAATATTTATCACAACAAAACAAAAGGCCATGCCTGAATAGTACGCAATTATTTTAAATGTGCTGTAATGCAAACAGTAAATTATTGTTAATTATTATTATTGAGTAAGTGCTTTCATTTAAATAGCAAGATAATTGAGTTATTTGCACGCTTCTAATTTTAAATAAAAATAATAACCGATTATTATCATAAATCTTGGACATACTTAACTTTTCTGTTGTAAATAACCTACATACCCACTTATTGTAAATATAAAACAAAATCAGTAGATACTATTTTAATCAGGTCACTGGTTTTGCCAGGATCAATTGTTTGCATTTCGATACAGAAATATCAAGGTCACGCAAATACTATTCGCAATACGACCATGCTTAATGGATAAATATCAGAAAAGACCGGGAAACGTTAGTGTAAGCATCAATAATGGCTTAATTACTAGCATATTTACTGCCAACTGGTTAATAAACCTAATTTGTTAATAGATAAAGGTTATTATCAGTCAATTCCCATAATAATAGTAAAGTATAACACTTAATATCGTGTCCTGCGTGTCCTGTCAGCTGCACGCTACAGGAACTGATGGACGCTGGTGAAGGCGCCAAACAAGTATCCGAATTCTGGGCCATTTAGATTGCTATTCTGGGCCGAGTTCACTTAGATTGCTATCGACACACTAAAAAGAAAATTGTAAAGTAACGTTACTGAATAAAGTTATTCAGTTTATTTAGTTAGTCATACTTACGCTTACGTCAAAGGTCATGCTGAATCCGAAATGCTCTAATGAGCACGCATACGAGTCTCAAAATCCTGTTACAGGACGCCACAAAAAATGACTCACGCAATAAGTACTTACATAACATACATACATAATCAGCCTATAATGTTCCCACTGCTGGGACACAGGCCTCCTCTCGGTGGGAGGGAGTGGGCCGTAATCCACCACGCGAGCCCAGTGCGGGTTGGCAGATGTAACATGTCTTCTTGTCTTCAATAAGTACTTACAAAAATATAATAGGGCATGCAGTTGTGATACTGTTACTGATTTTCAGTAAAAGCCACGCAAAAATAAGAATCAATACAGAGTAATGTATTCATTGTAATACTTACGAAAGATAACAAAAATAAAAATAAAAAAAACCGTCCCACAGAGGATAATTTCCTGCATGTAGGAAGAACTACCTAATGAGTACTACTGATAATGACATATGCACCCGAGTTCTAGGGTGACATAATTTAGATTGCTACCTATCAACAGACTAAGGAAAAGACAAAAGCTATGTAATTGTTACTATAATTAAATACTAGTACCAACCAGTTAAAATAATAAGTATACATACTTTGAAATAAAATGTGGGCAAAGTGAAAATAAAAAGTCACAATAACAACAAACTGCTGTTTGATGTTATTGCAATGTTAATTAATAATAATAACAGAAAGCTGCCATCTTAAACACCTGCAGAATAGTTAGGAAATTCATGCAGTTAGAGGAAGAAAAACACACTCTAATACACACCACACGTTGCATTTACTTGGTTTTGGCCCGTAAATGTAGCTAAAACCAGCCTAAGAGGTGAGAAAAAAAGACACAAAAATAATAAAAATAATGTTTATTTCCAGAACAATGTTCACAAAGGTTACACGTACGGTAATATGGTACAACATATAGTACATTGAGTATTATCTCCTGGCACCCAAACTAGGTTTATAGCCTGTGACTTGGGGACAGATAGATGAACAAAATGTTTTAGTAAAACTCTTTTCACCAGTAACATGAATTAGAATGACATAATATTTTCTTATGATAATATGATGAATCGGTAAATCAATTTTGTAGAAGAGAAGTTCCCTTCTTCTGTTGGAATTTTGTGGTAGTACCTTAAAAGGTCACTAAGTTACAGGTGCCATGTAACATTATGTGAAACCAAGACAATAATGTACAATAAAGCAATAAAGATTGCTTATCTATTCAAACATAGGTGGGAGAACAGGCGTGATGTGGTTATGAGATTATAATTCTTATTTATCATAAAGTTGATAATACTGCCCTATGTGAGGTAATTAAAATGTATTTGTGATGTACCTACCATTATTGATGTAGCACACAACTCAGTGGCAACACTGCTCGAATCAGTCACGGCTTACCCCCGTGTCGACCCCTTATGTAAATAATATCGAGAAAATATTATTCGATCAAATAAAAAAATGTTCCAGCGAAAATATCGTTAATGTACCAGTTTTAACAGAAGTTCCACTTCGGTAAAATCGAAGTTAAGTAACAAATAAAATTATTATCTTACCTACTGTTAAAACTAACTAGTGTAATAAAATCTGTTATGGTTAATGATTGAACTAATCGTAGTCAAATCAAATGCATTTTGCACTGGCTATTGTAATTTGTAATCAACAAAATAATTCGTAGAATTCTCTACAGTGTTGTAATATCAAGTGAACATTTGCTTTAATCACATAGCACACGTCGTCAAAGGACCTTTGTTCGACTTGCTGGCTAGTCAAATATGAACGGCGGTGATTTAGTTTAAAATAAACTTTAATTACAATTATTACAATTATAGGACAAAAAACATTGAGCAACTGTACTGGGTATGGTACAACAAGACATATTTTGATATACATTAAAATATGTGCGTGTGTGTGTGAAAGACACAAATGGAACAAGTTCCAACAAAACAACCGAATGGTTGCGAAAAACACAAATGGAACAAGTTCCAACAAAACAACCTAATGGTTGCGAAAAACACAAATGGAACAAGTTCCAACAAAACAACCTAATGGTTGCGAAAAACACAAATGGAACAAGTTCCAACAAAACAACCTAATGGTTGCGATTAATACTGGCAAGTTAACGAATGAGGTTTATTTGATTAATAAAATTGTTTCTCCAAATAGTTAGTGGCAAAGTATAGCATTATTGATTGACTATTTGGGAAACACGGGACGTACTGGTGTTATTTTCGGGAACATGCGAGTGTAACATCTAATAATTCTAAATTTGCTTATATCTCGAAAACGGTGCGTCCTATCGAAAAAATAATGGAAAATTTGCCCCCCTTTTAGAAACCCCTTGTCGCAAAATTCGCTACATGGACAAAAATTAAATGACTATGTTATTTGTACAGCGTTTTAACTTTCTTATGCTTAATATGTACAGTGAATTTATAGTTTTACTTTTATTTCGTATAACCTCATTTGTTGATAGGTGCCAACCCAACTGTTGGTTAACAGATTTGCCTAATATTAGGCAAATAAGATCGCGGAAATCGCGATACTGATAGATTATGTGGTTAATCGGTACATTACGAAGTAATTTGAAGAGGTAAACAATCAAATGAATAGTGGGTACCTAAAAGTTAACAATAACTTATACATTGGTATAACCAACCAGTGTATGCAATCAATGGGTGAAAACTCATCAAGTTCATACATTGGAACCGACTAGATTACGCAATTTGCAAAATAAATCATGGTTAGACATTAAAAAGATTTTGATCTCTATTGCCAATCCTAGGTATGAGGGGCACGTGGCTAAATAATAACAGCCGCATAGGTCGATCGATCAGGTTAAGCTACGCTTGCCGCGGTTGGTCTATGGATGGGTGACCATCTTTACATACCGTGTCCCCTCCGTGCCTCGGAAAGCACGTTAAGCCGTTGGTCCCGGCTGTCATTCGTGAATCTTTGACAGTCGTTACGGGTAATCAGAAGCCCGGAAAGTCTGACAACCAGTCTTATCAAGCGGTATCGTACCCAGTAACTGGGCTGTGGAGGTCAGATAGGCAGTCGCTCCATGTAAAATACTGGTATTCAGCTGCATCCGCTAAGACTGGAAGCCGACCCCAACATAGTTGGGAAAAAGGCTAGGCAGATCCCAATACCTAGGTATGGCAGTAGAAATCACAAAAGAGATAAAATTTCCTGACCTGTAAATAATGCAAATTGCATAAAAGGGTAAAAGTTTCCTGCCCTGTAATTAATGCAAATTGCATAAAAGGGTAAAAGTAAAAGATGTAACTTCAGTAAAAATCACAAATGAGATAATAATTCCTTGCCCTGTAATTAATCCAAATTGCAAAAAAGGGTAAACGAAAAACGGTAAACTTAGTAAAAACCGAAAAGTAATAGACTAAGTAAAAATCACAAAATAATAATAACAATAATAATAATCTTTATTTCAAAAAGCCAAGTACAATTTGTCCATCTCAATCAAGCAAAAAAAAAAAACAAAACAATGAAGTACAACGCTATGCATTATTTGAAACAGAGTGAACGTCTGTGTCTGTGCTAGTATAAACTGTGTTACAGACACAGGCTGCAAATGTGATAATAGTTCGTGCCCTAAAATAATGCTACTTGCAAAATTACCTTTAATCTCACTACATTTTGACAAGTTTTGACATTTGTTTGTCGCCGATATGAGACTGAGACTAGATTTTGAACGTTTTAAATTAGTAGAATTGGCCTTCTGGTGTCATACCGCACCGTGTCATACGTAGGCACATACACATAATAATAGCATTTAATTTCAGTACAACAGTGGTGGTGGTCTAGCCCGACTAAGTTCGTGGGTTCGAAACCAGGCAGGCATTTTGTGTATTTTCACTCATCACCACTGTTCATCAATGGTGAAGGAAAACACCGTGAGGAAACCGGCATGTCTGAGAACCAATACTTCGAAGACATGTGATTCATTAAATTGGACGCAATGGGCATCCATTATATTGGACGCATTTGGACATCCATTAAATTGGACATTACAAAATGGTGAAGAAAAACATCGTGAGGACATCGGGAGGACATCATCGTGAGGACATCGTGAGGACATCGTGAGGACATCATCGTGTGGATCGTGCCATATGTAACACTCCATTAAATTGGATTTATCAAAGCGAAAATTCTAGGAAAATCATCTACTTTTACAATATTTGTAAATAATTTGTAAATATGTGAGCACCTGTATCTATCACATAATTGATTTACCTGCCATTGCTTCATTTTAATTCTTTTTACCTTTTGTGGTAGACTAATTTTATTCTAAGTGCATTGTCTTCACATATAATTATATTATATAAACAAGACATTGTAAAACATTTTAAAAGGGTAACGGTGGAGTTTCTTGCCCATTCTTCTCCATACGAAAACTACCTTTTGGAATGGGCGACTAGAATCAATTCAATATTTCAATAAACATGACAACAACAAACATATCAATTCAATAAAAATAAAGGAGGGATGTAGTGTATGCGCAGGCATTGGCGTGGCAGTCGCTTACCGGCCGTAGGCGAATGCAGACGTTCTCTGGGTTTCGGATAGACTATGTACCTCAGTGATCTGTCAAAGTGTGTTTTATTAACCCAGCGAACATTACAAATACGATTTTTTTTTCATTTCATTTTTTTTTTCAAATCTAGTTTTCCATAACCTAGCTAGGAGATCAGTCCTCACCCACACGTTTGTAGAAATATTACCTACTTATTTCGTTAAACTGTATTTTTCTGTACAGTCACGAGCATAATTATGTACACACTTGGCTTTATTCAAAGACGACTTTCTCCTTCAGTTTTGAATGAAATTTTATGTTATTGCTAGCTTTTGCCCGCGGCTTCGCTCGTGTTAAGTATTATTAAAAAAAACGAATACATTTACATCCTCCATCATCCCTTATTTTATCCCCATGGGGGTTGAATTTATCAAAATCCTATTTTTGGGGAAGCCTACGTCATAGTAGCTATATGCATGCGAAGTCTCAGCCCGATCAATTTAAAATTGACAAAGTTTCATACAAACTTTCATCCCCTATTTTATCCCCTTGGGGGTAGAATTTATCAAAATCCTTTCTTAGCGGATGCCTACGTCATAACATCTACCTGCATGCCAAATTTCAGCCCGATCCCTCCAGTGGTTTGGGCTGTGCGTTGATAGATCACTATGTCAGTCAGTCACCTTTGAGTTTTATATATTTATATAAGATATAAGATTTGTACGAACAAAGTTGTCTGTGTGGTGCCGGACTCACCACCCCTACTTCCCGTGGGTGTCGTAAAAGGCGACTAAGGGTCGTACCGGAGAACGGGCAATTGGGCAGCAGCGTTCTCTATGCATTCCACCACCATACTATACTGCAATCGCCAACCCGCCTGCCAAGCGTGGCGATTATGGCAAAACCCCCCTCCCTTTTTGGGGGAGGCCTGTGTCCAGCAGTGGACGTCTTTCGGCTGAAATGATGATGATGATGACGAACAAAGTATTTTCGAACCCATAGGTTTGTGTAGTGTCGTATTTCAACATTGCATTCGTTATTTCACGAAAAAATCGCAACTGAAAGTTGCCAAGTGTTGACATATTAGTGCTACAATCCCTTGTTGTGAGTAAATAAATAAATCCTTACATCCTAAATACTCTTACATCTTCATCAATCAATGAATGTACAAACAATTTACTCTCCGCCCCCACCCACTACTTGCGCCACACGCACCCTGATTTCTTACTGCCCCGTACTGTCAAAGACAGGCTGCTATTATATATTGTGGAGCCTTTGTGACGTCATTAATCATCACCATCCCTTGCTTTAGATTTAAACTATTATGTGCTGTAAAGGTTGTTCGGCGGAGTACATTAATATGGATGAATTTGGCATTTACCGAAGTGTTGTTTTATTTAATCTAAACTTATATATATTACATTGGTAGCCCAGCAGTGGTGTCCCAGTGGTAACGGCCGTGACTTACGAGTTGTAGGTCGTAGGTTCGAACCCAAACAAGCGCCTTTGTGTAAATTGGCGACGTAGAACTGATGGATGCCAAGCTTCACAGCTTGGCTCATCGCCGCAAGGTTACCTGCTTGTCGGTCTTCTACAGATTGTACTTCGGTGAGCGTGCCCAAGAACTCCACGACCTCATTCCACCGGCCCCCTTCTACCTTCGGACATCAAGACGCACTGCAGTTACCATCCCTACCTAGTTGATATTCCACCAATTCGCACTAAGCGTTTTCAAATGTCCTTTACAATGCGCACAGCAAAAGAGTGGAACTCTCTACCTGCGTCTGTGTTTCCGAGCGCATACAACCCTTCAAAGTCTCTCTTCAAAGTAAGAGTGAACAGGCGTCTTCTGGGTAAGCTCATTCCATCGTCGACTTTGTCTCTGTCACCTCTGACCTAGACTAGAGTCAAGAGCAAACCCATATCAAATAAAAAAAATATTACATCACCACTGCTCTGAAAACATCGTGAGGAAACCAGCATGTCCTAGAACCAAAAATTCGATGACATGTGACATCTATCCAACCCGCACTGGGCCCGCGTGGTGGATTACGGCCCACTCCCTCTCACTGAGAGAAGGCCAGTGTCCCAGCGGTGGGAGTTCTATAGGCTGATTAAATGTGTTATGTAATGAATCACAACAACTCACAAAAGATTGACAGGTAGCTAATTGATCAACGATTTGACCAGGCAAACAGCACCCCGGCCAATTTAGTCGCCAAAATGCATTTAAAATGATCCCCTATATACATAGGCTTATTATAAGGGGGCGTACTAGACATAAATTAACTATAACAAACGATCCGTTAAAAATAACACCCAATAACGAATACACAACGTTATTTTAACGCAACCAAAACGGGCTTAAAAAGATATTAAATACCTATTGTTAACAGATCAAAACTATCTTTTTTTTATTCTATTATGTCTATGGATTATGTTCTGTTTGCTTTGCATTATGGTTTTATTGTCGATGGTCGTTTTTTTTTTTTTGTTTTCTCAAGTGTTGCCAGTATTTTTGCGATGCGTTTTTTTTTGTAAAAGGAGTTTTTAATAGGGTTTGCAAAGTAATGTGGGTCTTGTGGAGTTTATAATTCCTATTGTGTGTGTGTCTTCAATTTCTTTTGTGTTTTTGTTTGAAGAGGGGTAGGTACTGGTCTTCTTATAATATTGCAAGCTCGATTTACTTCGATGAGCGACTAATTGCCTTGGTTACTGATCTGAGGCAATTATCTTCTTCTTTATTGATCTGAACTGTTGAAGAGAGTGTATTTAAATGTGAATAAAACAGCTGCCGATTCTGATATCGCATAAATAACTTGCCATCTACAAATTCTAGTTATGGGATTATAACGAACTCCATTGGATTTTTATCCGGTCTTAACTGCCGCATTCAAAATGTTAGTTTTTGAATATAATAGAATATTCTTTATTATCACACTAATATTATAAAGGCGAAAGTTTGGGAGTGTGTGTGTGTGTTTATATGTTTGTTACTTCTTCACGCTCAAACGGCTGGACCAATTTTGATAACATTTTGTATGGAGGTGGCTGACACCCTATATTAACATATAGGCTACTTTTTATCCCGATATTCCCACGGGATCGACACTTGCGCGGGTGAAACTGCGGGGCGCAGCTATTGTATCCATAAATAGCACCACTCACTACACTATTACTTATATTGCTTTCTTTAGTTTTCCCTATTATACGGATTTTTAAAGAGTTTCTACTCGAATTTGTTTTTTTTTTATTTCATAGCCTAATTCTTGAGAAAGGCTATTTAACATCACGATATGACTCATAAGAGCCGAGAAAAAATCCAAAAGCGCATTGGGCTGATGATACCGTCAAAGTCGCAGTAAACACCTCGAAGTTTTGAAGTGTCGCCACATCAGTTATTGCACCCATGCGAAGCGAGGATGGACCGCTGATAAGAAAAAACGTAAGTTTTAGAAACAATAAAAGTATATGATCGACTTCAGTATACAAAATTAGAAAAATATATGATGTTCTTCAGGATATATTCTAGGTAGATAGTGTGTTGAAAACATAATACTACTAATTTGATACGATAGAAAAAAATCATGAAGATACCTCTAAAAACTTTATTTTTACAATAAAAACCATACTAATAGGTATACTTATAATCATTCTGATTTTTTGTCAGATTAAGACAAGCAACATATCTAAAATACTAGTGTTTTAATTTTTTAGTCCAAAAACTATTTTTTTGTAATTAAATAATTGCTTCATATTTTGCAATAAATTACCAGCGTTGTGTCATCGCGCTTCTCTTTCTTTTTTTCTATGCAGTCCGACAGTGACCGCGCTTTAGGTCATGTAAGGGGCTTCTTAACCATCTTCCCTAACACCTAAACAAACGAACATTCAAATTACTACTCCACTCAATCTCTGATAATACCAAATTATCCATCTGCAAAAACCCAAAGTTCCAAATAACCTATCAGAAACATTCAGGAAATCAACCCCTATATTATTATAATAAAATAATTAAAATCACACCGGGGGTGAAACGTTTTAAATCGTTAACCGTTCGGGGTGTTTCGGGGTAAACTTTTCCGGGGTAACGCCTTCACCCTCTGGGGGGTGAATTTTCTTCACCTTAATCGGCTGAGCATATTTTCTGGATACGTGAGTTCTTGAGGGTTGAAACTGTAGGATAAGTGGAATTTTAAGATTTGAAGGATATGTTCTAGTAAGTTATTCATTGAAAATTTTGTATTTTTTTAAGAATTTCATGATCCCATTATAATTTTTAGTCGCTTGTAGTTTTTTAAAGAGAAAAAATTTAAACTAATTCCATAATTGTTGCTCTTTTTAAAAACTTGTCATCTCTGTTAACCCATTTATGGAATAAATGGATATCCCATATATGGATATCCAATCCCATGGGATCGACACTTTGCGGGTGAAACCATGGGGCGCTGTTAGTACAAAAATAAAATCGTTTATCATTTGACATCATTCAAAAAACATATTTCGGAAATTACACAATAATGATAGAGTGCGTTTGGAACTGAAATTAAAATTAGTCTATAAATTGCTACAAGCAAGCAATGAACCCATTGTAAGTACAACAAATATTAAAGATAACATGAAAAATAAACCCGTAATAAAAATCAAAAAAGGTTATTAACGTTACAGTAACGTTATTCAATTAACCGCTACTCGAAAAACGATTGAGTCGTACCTGAATAACGGCTATTTGGCGCCAATTTTTTCGCGGGAAAGTGAGAAAATAATTGATTTCGGCGAGGGGACGAATTTTATTGGACCCTCCCGAATCCCGCCGGGCGTAGGATTGTCGCATTTAATTTCTTTGTGATTATGTCCCCAGTTTATTGTTTGGAAGTAAAAATTGTTATTGTGGGCTACTTTACGCTTTTTGGGAAATATCGGAAAGAAAAAGGATTATTATAGGCAATTATTATACATTTTTTTTCACATCGTTGCTAGGATTTTATAGTAACCGTCGCATTGTAACCTTAAAGTTAATATTTAGAGGCTAACCGTGTGTGGTTATATATTTTTTTGACCTAAAAAAATAAAAGAGGAATAAAAGTGTCAAAGCCGCTCTCTTGCTAGCTCTTCTCTGTAGGAAACGACCAATTGGAACCGTGCATCTAGATTTTAACGTTTCATAAGTGCCCATGTCATGTAGGTATATAAGGGGCTTACATGACCTAAAGCGCGGTCACTGTCGGACTGCATAGAAAAGAAAGAGAAGCGCGATGACACAACCCTGGTAATTTATTGCAAAATATATATTTACAAAAAAATCTATTGTTTGGACAAAAAAATTAAAACACTAGTGTTTTAGTATGTTGCTTGTAGAATAATCTGACAAAAAATCAGAATGATTGTATGTATATTAGTATGGTTTTTATTGTAAAAAGAAAGTTTTTAGAGGTATCTTCATGTTTTTTTTTCTATCGTATCAAATTAGTTGTATTTTGTTTTCAACACACTATCTACGTAGCATGTACCCTGAAGAATATCATATATTTTTCTGAATTTGTTTACTGTAGTTTATTGCTTCTAAAACTTGCGGTTTTTGCGTTTAGGTCCTGTAAATATCTTAGGCAAAAACGTACGGTATAAACGGTATCATTTACGTATGCAATTTTAAATCAAACCTAGACGAATCGTAAAATTTGCTAAATGTAAAAAGCCCTGCTCTTTAAAAAAATCTTAACTTTAATTATATTTGTACATTTTATTACTAAGTAGGTTACTAAAAAGGCCACTTTGGAGAATCATAAAAGGATAACATTATGAATCATAATGGACAGTAAACTGTTAAGTTAATCGTATCAAATCCCATTGGTGAAGGATGTTTCATTTTTTTTTTTGTGTTTGCTAAAATACCAATCAATCCAATCCCAATCTCTTTGATTATACCTACGCAGTGCAGCGAAAAAAAAGAAAAACACGGACAGTCTTCTCCATATTATGATTCATAATGTTACCCTTTTATGATTCTGCTAAAGTGGCCTTTCTAGGCCCCCTGTTCACGACATAATGAACCTGCCAGCTCCCTGGCTGCTATGACACCTATAAATGTTAACATAAAACAATGCACCAGGCGAATATTAACGTCACAATCTGTGCTGCGGTTACCTGTGTGTTCCAGACATATTATGTTGCGTTTCAGGATTATGCTACTGAATACTGTAAGCCTATTAGGACATAAACTATATAAGAGGCAATACGACGCATCAAAATTTTCCGTTTTTACAATTCTAGTGTATTTATATTGAAAAATTCTTTGAGTGTTGAAAAATTCGCAAATAATGTGCGCAATAAGGTACTGACACACATGCTCATTACTAGCATGCTCAAACAAATTCACGTGACTTTGATTTTCGCGTGCTCCGATTGGTTTGAGCATGCTAGTAATGAGCACGTGTGCCAGTACCTTTATGGATGGACTAGCTGTGCCCTGCGGTTTAACCAGGATAAGTGTCGATCCCGTGGGAATATCGGGATAAAAAGTAATCTGTATGTTAATCCAGGGTGTCAGCTACCTCCATACAAAATTTTATCAAAATTGGTCCAGCCGTTTGAGCGTGAAGTAGTAAGTAACAAACATATAAACACACACACACAGACACACAAACTTTCGCCTTTATAATATTAGTGTGATTAATGGAAACTATGGAATTGATGCTGTGTGAGCGTGCGCACAGGATGGATAGAAAGCAACACACGATGTAACTTTTAGGTCCGTTGGTGTAATTGCTTTATGACGTTCCAGTAGGAGGATAAATAAAGAAATAAGAGTGACCGTAATTTTTATTGACAACTGGGCTGACCCGACAAACGTTGTGGTGTCCAAATTACAATAACTCATTCAACAATCCCGCAGAAAAAAGGACGTTCAGTTTGGAAATTTTTCGGGAACCTTTTCCGTTTTTTCTATTCATAAAAACCTAATGCAGTGTATTACAAACATTTCAAAACATATAAAAAAATAGCTAAATCGTTCCAGTCGTACTCAAGCGATCGCGTAACAACGAACAGAATTTCATTTTTTTATATAGATAATTTGGATGACAGATATCCTGTGTTGCTGATTTTATTGCCATCCTAATTTTCTACTCCATTCTCTACTCTATACACTGTATAGTGTAGAAAATTATTCTTTTATAGACAAGCGATATTCTTGTCTATGTTGATTTGCACGCAAGTTCGCCGTGCGTTCGCAATTTCTAAATATGAAACTTACTTTTTTTCCTAAGGCATGAAACATACAATATTTCGTTAAAGAACAGAATTGGGCCTGTTATAGTTCCCTAAGAGACTCTAAAAATATTTTAATGTAGATGACACTAGCAGCTTAATCTTTGGGTACCGTACAGTCAAAAGTGTAGACGCGGAAAGAATATGAAGAAAAACCACTCCTAAAAATTACAATTTCCGATTTTTGTCAGCAAAATGTCACTATTAAGCAAGGCAAATGCTTTTCAAAAGTTCATGAAGGTTCACTATAGTATGAGTTCATGCTAAAATCTGTGTCACCTTTGAATGACATTCTCGCATGGTGCCAAAGCAAGCAACATACCCTTATTATGGGATATCAAAGTGACAATCCCTTCTACCTACCCCAATGGCAGAAACCCTAAAATTTACATACACATACTTAAATAAAATTCATCCTAACCCGTCGACCGCAATCGACAATTTCCGTGGAAACCCGAACGCGTTATCGCGTTGCCATTGGCTCGTTTAAATTCAGAACGTGTCTGCGGTCGTGTGCAACGGGCGCGGAGTGTTTCAAAATAGGAACGCAAACATTTAACAGGTGTAGAACATTTAGTGAGTGTGTTAGCGGTTATTTGTACTTATAGTTTTGTGCGTGTGTGTAGTTTACGTTACTGGTAATGTAAACTACATACATTGTGTGGAAACATGTGTTCACGTAGGGTCTCATTTGATTTGGAAATGTTAGTAAAATCTCTGTTGGAAAAGGTTTGCTGGTAGAAAACTCAATTCAAAACCAAACGAATATTCGCTACTGGATTTAAAGTCAACAATATTTTCGGGAGAATTAGGAAATATTGACTGTCAAAATGTAGGCGTTTGAGCTATTTTTAGCATCATAAAAACAGTGGATCTCATAAACATTAAATCGAAATAGCTGAAAGTCATGTGGTAGAGACCTTTATTCATTTATTTCAGGCGACGCTGGCCCATAGATATACCTTAACCTAAATATACATATTAATTTTATTATAATAAAATGGAACTTCACTTCACTAGCTTGTTCTTGTGCTGTTCTGTGGTACTTGTCCGCGGAAGCGACGTAACACCACGTCCTGTGGCCAGAAATTTCCTTCCATGACGACGGGCAGATAACAATTCGGCACGCGCACCACGAACACCTTGAACTTGACGTTGCGGTACGACTCCAATAAATGCACCCTCGGCGTGTACCTCGTCTTCTGGCGCACGTACTCCACGATGTCCTCCACCTTAGAGGTGTAGTGTAGGCGGGAGATGTACACCGGTGTGTTTGGCTTTGCGGCGCGCAAGCTGACTTCGGGCTCCGTAGGAGCTTTGCCGCAGCGGTTCTTGTTCGGTCGCGAACTGCGCTTACTCCTTTGCACCGTCACGAAACCTTTATCGACAGCCTTATTCGGTGCCTTTTCTGGCATAGGCTTCATACCATGGGCCCCATCTTTGCCCAGCTGTAAAGGATGAAGGCTGACAATAGCTAATTATTAGCCTTTAATGTTCCCACTGCAGGGACTCCGACCTCCTCTTCTCAAGAGGAGGAGCTGTAATCTCCACGCGGACCCAGTGCGGGGTGGTAGATGTCACATGTCTACGTTTTAGTTCTAGGACGTGTTACCTAGTATTTTCCAGTATCAATAAAAAAAGCAAGAACGTCTGAAAAATTGTCTTTTTTTAAGGTTCCGTACCCAAAAGGGTAAAACAGGACCCTATTACTAAGACTTGGCTGTTTGTCCGTCTGTCCGTCCATCCGTCTGTCTGTCACCAGGCTGTATCTCAAGAACCGCGATAGCTAGACAGTTGAAATTTTCACAAATTATGTATTTCTGTTGCCGCTATAACAACAAATACTATATATAATACGTTTTTGGGCATTTTTGACCTTGTGGTACGGAACCCATCGTGTGCGAGTCCGACTCGCACTTGGCCTGTTTTTTACAATATGCGAGGTTATCTGGTACCTAAGTATCACGCAAAATATCCAGTCGTAAATATTACCAAAATAATTATAAAGGAAAACCTCAATCTGCTCCAATTCTAACACAAAATCCTAAAACTAATTCCATAAACGTTTACCCCTTTCCGACTAGGGCTTTCAATCCGGAGTTCCGGAGTTTCGTAACTCCGGAGTTTCGGAGCGATTTTAAGCATTTTTCAAATCCGGAGTTGAAATAGAACACCGGAGTTGAAACCGGTTTTCAAAAACCATGTAAACATTATTTACAAAACGACGAAAAAATCATCAACAGAATCACCAACTGAAACGTATAAACCAGAGTTGCACCTAAATGTTACAGAGCAACTGGAGCAGGAGTAAAGCAAATAAAAAAATTAAAATCAAAGCACCCCATCTGCTAATTTGGATCTGGATGGATTCGTAAGAGTAGAAAAAGCAATTTATGACAATGGCGGATGCAAATGAAAATACCTATCAGAAGCGTACCACTATCTGCTGTGTGTCTTGCCGACGAGCGTGGAGTCAGAACGAGCATTCTCGGCAGCAGGCTTTTTCTGCACGAAGCTTAGAAGTTCTCTTTCTGACTCATCTTTAAATGCCTTAACGTTTCTCAAAACATATTACCAAGACCTTCGATCTCAAAAAAAGTATATTTTATAGGTAGACCTATAAGTTCGTGATTATTATTTTATTGTAACTTGCCTAACAAATGTTTATTTTTTATGATTGTTGATTGTTTTAATATTTTTTATAATGAGTATTAGTTGTCTATTATTATAACGTCTGTATGTCAGACAGTACATTTTTAGGGTTCCGTACCCAAAGGGTAAAAACGGGACCCTATTACTAAGACTTCGCTGTCTGTCCGTCTGTCCGTCTGTCTGTCTGTCTGTCACCAGGCTGTATCTCAAGAACCGCGATAACTAGACAGTTGAAATTTTCACACATGATGTATTTCTGTTGCCGCTATAACAACAAATACTAAAAACAAAATAAAATAAATATTTAAGGGGGGCTCCCATACAACAAACGCGATTTTTTTGCCCTTTTTTGCTCGATATCAAAAATAGCAACAGGTAGGCACTTGAAATATTCACAAAATACTCAGTTGTATTTTAACTTTAATAATAAATAATAAAATAAATATTTAAGGGGGGCTCCCATACAACAAACATGTTTTTTTTCGGCGTTTTTGCCTTGTGGTACGGAACCCTTCGTGTGCGAGTCCGACTCGCACTTGGCCAGGTTTTAAATTAAATGACTGATTCTTGCCAAACAAATGCTTATTTTTTATGATTGTTGTTTTAATATTTTATAATGCGTATTAGTTGTCTGTTTTAACGTCCGCTTGTCAGACAGTAATTTATTAAACAAAAGGTAGATTTAAAAAAAGTAGATTTTATAGGTACCTATACGTTCATGATTATTATTTTATTGTAACTTGCGAAACAAATGTTTATTTTTAATGATTATTGATTTTTTAATACGTACTTTATAATGCATATTAGTTGTCTATTATAACTTCTGTCTGTCAGACAGTAATTTTTTAAACAAAAACACTGATTCCTTAACAAATAAAACTTCTATTGATTAAAATATAGGGCCTTTTTATTAATTTCTAAAAAAGCTGTCAACTCCGGAGCCAACTCCGGAGTTCCGGATTTGATTGCTCAACATCGTAACTAGCTCCGGAGTTGATAACTGTCCCAGTTTGAATGCCCTATTTCCGACCCCACCCATTAACTTTTTCATAACAACTGCAGGCACCGACAACCACGTACAGCCAAACTAACAAAATAATAATTTACCCCACCTGTTACTAAGGAAAAGTATTCGTCCCAATCATTTGATAATCGAACTGAACTTACTAAAACGATATCCATGGCAAACTTTACGACGTCCATAAAAAAAAATCCGATTCGGAAAATCGACTAATATATACTTGGACAAATATAAAGTTTGCACCCAGAAAAAGCTTTGTGTCAAACCGACTAAGGTTGAAGATCGTCTGTTTCGGATGTAAAAGTATATTGGCAGTAAAACGTAGTGAGTGAACGTTCCGAATTCGAATATGATCGCAATATGGCGGGAATGACATGTTAATATGAGCCCAGGGACCGATATGCATAATTTTATAACTCCCGATTCAGAATTTTGCTTTTCTGTTCTTATTTCTTGTGTTAGCAGATGTTGTAATATAGATTTTTGGCGCGACTTCGCTTCGGTTTGTCGGGTTATTGGATATTGTTTTAAAAGATATCTTATTGAGCTTTCCGCAGCTAAAACTGCGGGTTTTAGCTAACCATTTTTGGTTTTAAAGGTCATTGGGCACAATTGTATGGAAACTATACCCACGGTGTACAGAAATAAAATAGGGTGGAATAGACAAACTAGTGTCTCTAGTTTACGATTGTATGAGTTGCATTAGTGTCAGGGCCGGATTAAGACTACTAGGCCCCTATCCACTAGTTGCCTCGTATTTTTCCAATACATCGACGAGCGATGTGTAAAGATTGGCGCACATCTCTAGCTAGAGTGACTTTTGGGTCTTGTAATATCTTGCTGATAAACAGCCTTGCCTTTCATGTGTTAGCAAATACTGTTTCGGTGCGGTTTCTGCCTTATGGTGCCCCCCGAGATGTAATGCCCTAAGCAATTGCTTAATTTGCTTAGGAACTAATCCGGCACTGATTAGTGTGGGTACTCTAAACATTTTTGTATTGGAAAAAAAAATTAACACGTTCAACGCGACAAGCGTCTGACAGAGTTTGCTCGTCCGTGCGTAACGGCCGCTGTATATCCCGTACCAGAGTTTCCTGATATGCGTTACGGCCGGTATAAACATTGATTTTTATATTGACCTGTTAATGTTTACTCCCATAGGTAGTTAAACAAAAAAAAAGTATACGAAATTAAAAGTGATTAACAAGTTAAATCTAGTTTGGTTAAAAAAATAACATATTGAAGTTTTCTATGGAACAATTGATAAGTTTTTCCCGATTACGATATGGGTCCCATGGAGGAAGTTGTTCAGTTTCATGGTCTGTACCACACTCTTAAATTTGGCTGGTCTTTAAATGATACATAATTTATTTTCTATAAGTAGGTTTGTACAAACACTTTTACACGTCAATCATATTTTTTTAAACTAGATGAGGTCGGCGTTTCCTATCTGACTACTCTGAGAAGAAAGGCCGAAACAAACTCAGAGATCACAGTCTCTTTTAAAATCCAGACAAAATCTTGGTCAGATCGTGTGAAGACCATGCAGATTGGTGTCTGAAATGGTCTTTTGAGGAAAGAACCACACAGATTGAGCGGTCCTGTCCAATCAGTGCATGCATTTGTCAAAAATCGTGCAGCTCAACTCAGAAGACTAACCCTGTATAGTAGTTTTGTTAAATAATACTTTTTCGTCGCCACCTCATCATCATCGTTCTCCTGAGGGGCTAAAAAGGCCACTTTGCCAGAATCATAAAAGGATAACATTATGAATCATAATATGGTGAAGACAGTCCGTGTTTCTTTTTTCGCTGCACTACTTAGGTATAATCAAAGATATTGGGATTGGATTGATTGGTATTTTAGCACAGTTAAAAAAAAAACGAAAAATCCTTCAGCAATGGAATTTGATTGGATTGAACTTAACAGTTAATCGAATCAAATCCCAAAAACTGTCCATTATAATTCATAATGTTATCCTTTTATGATTCTGCCAAAGTAACCTTTTTAGGCCCCCTGCTTTCATCTCAATTTACCTCTTTTTTTTCCATGTATATCTATCAGCCGTCATATCATCTTTTACAAAACATAACATAACCATTAATGTTCCCACTGCTGGGATACAGGGCTCTCTGTGAGAGGGAGTGGGCCGTAATCCACCACGCTGGCCCAGAGTGTTTTAGTAGGTAGACGTCACATTATGTCTTCGAATTTTTGGTTCTAGGACATGTCGGTTTCCCCACGATGTTTCCTTTCACAGTATTGAGAATATAAAAGGTCATCTTTTACATAATCCACTTTTATCAAGACAAAAGAAAACCATCCAAGATCTCATAAACGCTACTAAGCAACGATTTAAAATCAAAATCAAAAGTCATTTATTCAAACTAGGTTAATAATCAGCCATTTTTAAACGTCAAAATTATATAAGACAGTTCCCCAAAACTCCCCCACTTCCTCGTGCTTTAGCTAGAAAAAAGTGGCGCAACAAACTTTCCAGCAGCACAGCCGTCTGTTCAGTTAGAAGAATTTCTTATAGCTAAATCAATGCTCCATCGTAAAAAGAAAACCCACAAAAAAACTATCTCCCATCTCCTAACTACAATTTTTCCCACTAACAACACTGTCTTTATTTCCCCGTAATTGCTTCGTTCCTAATATCGGCAGACAATAAGAACGTATCAACGAACGACATCAATAATAAAATAATATAAAAAGCAACTTACTTCCTACCGTTATGTTAGGAAAAGGACATATTAATTTCGTTGGTAACCCCTCGAATTATATCTATCTCTTTCTTGGGATCAGAGTTATGTATAGCGCTGTCTCGCTCCCGCCCCCGCGCTTAAGTGTCCGGCCAGATGTTGCCAACATTTTATTGAAAAACTCCCCGAAGCCATATTGCTACTTGCCTTTAGTGAATTAAGATGTAGCAACGATATAACGTTATTGTACCGTTATTAACGTGTTATTTTTGTTTTTATAGTTCTTTTTTCGGTGAAGTTAATTAATTTCTTTTGTTTGACGCGATGTTATTTCTTGCTATTGAGATATTACAAATAGCGATCATTCTGGGACAAAAAAAAACAGTTCTTTTTTGTTTTGCATTGAAAATTCTACCAAATTGTACTTATACCTACTAAGTTTTACTACTCTTTTTAGGGTTCCATACCCAAAGGGTAAAAACGGGACCCTATTACTAAGACTTCACTGTCCGTTCGTCTGCCTGTCTGTCACCAGGCTGTATCTCATGAACCGTGATAGCTAGACAGTTGAAATTTTCACAGATGATGTATTTCTGTTGCCGCTATATATATTTAACGGGGGCTCCCATACAACAAACGTGTTTTTTTCGGCGTTTTTGCCTTGTGGTACGGAACCCTTCGTGTGCGATTCCGACTCGCACTTGTTTTTTTTTTGAAAGCAAAGTATTTAAGAAAGCGGTTTCTATTACAATGACACAAGAAAAAAGATGCATAAGGGAATTTCGACATATTTTCTACAGTCGCAGAAAATTACGTTCCTTTTAATTAATTTAAAACAACATACTTTAATCATTCATCAGGTTAAGCTACGATTGCCGCTGAGTTGGTTCCGTGGAGTGGTGACCATCTTTACATACGTGTTTTGGAAAGCACGAAAGAAAATTTAAAATCGGTCTAATTTGGCTGTAACACTATTTTTCGAAAATACATATTCTTAAGTAACTTTTTAGACCTTTGTGGCTGCTTATGCGTATGAAGTTTAATTAAAATCGGTTCATTCATTTCTAAAAACAAGGTTTAAAGGTTTGTATGAAATGCCGAGACATTGGCAAACCGCTCGTTATTGCAGGTGACGGTAACCTCTACTCGTAAGCTGAGTCGTAAGCTGGGCCGTCGGCGTCGCGTCGGTATGTTTTCAAATCCATACTAATCCATACTAATATTATAAATGCGAAAGTGTGTCTGTCTGTCTGTTACCTCATCACGCTTAAACCGCTGAACCGATTTAGAAGAAATTTGGTATAGAGATAGTTTGAGTCCCGGGAAAGGACATAGGATAGTTTTTATCCCGATATTCCTACGGGATCGACACTTATGTTTGTGTAAACTATGGGGCACTGCTAGTACATAAATATGTATGTATGTATCTATCTATGTATAATATTTTATAGTAATTTCATATGTTTTATCTCTGCATCACCCTAAGGTTGACTGGTAGAAAATGCCTCGGACATTAAGTCCGCCTTTGTAAAGTATTTCTTTTACTTGTTTATGCACAGTTTTAATAAATAAACCAAAAGTCCTCCAGACCGTATTTCGGCCACGGCGGCCAATCTCAACGGAGACTAACCGTCGGCGCGGAAGATGTTATAGTGCACAAGTGTGTGTGCAGACACAGGTGCACTCTTCCCTCACTCTCATAGTCCGATGGGACGGTCCGTCAAATATGTAAGTACATACAGTGTATCAAATTAAAAATTAAAAACTTTTTTTAAAACAAATGCGCTAAAAATAAATAAAATAACACCTTCCAGCTCCAGCATCAGATCAGAAGGGGACCTAAAAAGGCCGCTTTGGAGAATCATAAAAGGATAACATTATGAATCATAATATGGCAAAGACAGTCCGTGTTTTTCTTTTTTTCCCTGCTTTAGTAGGTTAATCAAAGAGATTGGGATTGGATTTGGATTGGATTGCTTGATATTTTAGCACAGACAAAAAAAAAACAACTGAAAAATGCTTCACCAATGGGATTTGATACGATTAACTTAACAGTTAACCGTCCATTATGTTTTTCTTTTATGATTCTGCCAAAGTGCCCAGCTACATGTTATCATAAAATTGCATTGTTACGCGATATACATATGCATGCAAAATTTCAGCTCGATCGGAAACCGGGAAGTGGGTCAAATTTAACTTGGAAGATTCCATTACAGACACCGGGACAGGTGAAACTGCTTGTAAAACGACACATCACATAGCCGACAATGACGCAATCAGTACATCAAACTAAGTAACATTGCACAAACATAAATGCTGGAAAACGACTTTTATTTTTGGTGTGATCTGTTTGCGGTAGAGCGCAATGTAACGCACGCAAAGCATTGTGTTTATGTGTGCATGCAACATACAGGGGTTGTCGGGGTATTTAAACATTTAAACAGGTCGATAGATCAGGTTAAGCTACGCTTGCCGCGGTTGGTCTGTGGATCGCCATGTTCGTGAACGGGCGCCGTCAGTAGGGACTGGTCATCTCTTTGCTGCATTAACATGAATGATGTAAACAAGACTTTGTAACCATATTATTTTCATTTAAAAGAGTGTCCATGGAGTTTCTTGCCCGTTCTTCTCCATAGGTACCTACGCTTTGGAATGGGCAACTAGCTTCATCTTTCTGACTGACCGACCCCTTGACAATTCAAAAGTGCCTGTAATTGGTTTAATTTTGTTAGTAATTGAAATAAATGCTTTGAGTTTCAGTTTGATGGGTGACTATCTTTACACACCGTGACCCCTCCGTGCCTTGGAAAGCACGTTAAGCCGTTAGTCCCGGCTGTCATTCGTGGATCTTTTATAGTCGTTACGGGTCATCAGAAGCCCGAAAGTCTGACAGCCAGTCTTAGCAAGGGGTGTCGTATTACCCAGAAATTGGGTTGTGGAGGTCAGACAGGCAGTCGCTCCATGTAAAATACTGGTATTTACCTGCATCCGGTTAGACTGAAAGCCCTACCCCAATATGGTTGGGAAAAGGCAGGCAGATGATGATTTAACATTAAAAATTTGTTGTCGGAAAAAAAAAAAAAACTTCAGTGAAAGTTGGAATTTTGACCTTCAATATATCCGTAACCATCAGAAGGTTCCCAGGTTTCTAGTTCAAATAAATCATTACAATCATGTGGAGTAAAGGTGACTCTCGGCTTCGTTGAGGTTCTTTTTAGACCCACTATGCTCCACTAGCTGACCCGACATACGTTGTCCTGTCATTCCAATCTTTAGAAAAAAAGCACTTCCAGTTTTTCCCGAGCTTTCCAATGTTACGGGAAACTTTTCAAATGTTTCTTTGTTTAAGAACATAGTTCGGCCTATTACGAATATTTTAGAACAAAAAATAGCCAAATCGGTCCAGCCTTTGTCAAGTGATGCGCTTACCAACGAACTGCATTTAATTTTTATAAATACAACAACATGTCCACACCACCACCTCAACAGCTGGATCCACACCAGACTATCCAGTGCGCTCCGATCGTGCGCGGCTCTTCCACATCGACCGCGCATTGTTCTTGCCGCGCCCGATCGGAGCGCACTGGATCGTCTGGTGTGGACTAATTAGAATTTTATGTTATAATCATAATACATACACTAAATTTTTGATTTTATGTATAAAACATTGATTTATTTTTCTTGCTTGATGGGCATCGCTCTCGACCTCGATCACGCCTGATGGAAAGCGATGGTTGAGGTCTATGATGGAACGAGCGTGCCCAGAAGATGCCTAAGGCACTGGAGCTCCCACGCGTCGACGAAACACAGCAGGTTGCTTGACGCCGAACTCCGGGATTTATTAAATTAGTTATACTGATTGTGGGAGAAAATTGTGATTACATTACCATTCTACGCACGTACACAGACGTATACGTATAAGGGTTAAGCTTAGTAGGACTCCGTCAATTTAGGTTTTGGTTTCTATTGACTGTTCAGTAAAAGTGACTGACTGCCCCGTTGGTCTCGTGATTGCAAGCGCGACTGCTGAGCGTGGGGTCCTGGGTTCGATTCCCGGGTCGGACAAAGTGTTATTGGGTTTTTCATTAGAAATTTTTTAGTAACAGTCCAAAGTTTGGAAGTTGGCGGTTTAATACCCCCGTGCCTCGGAAAGCATGTAAAGCCGTTGGTCCTGCGCCTGAACTCTCCCCGGTCGTGTCGGATTGCCGTCCCACCGGACTATGAGAGTAAAGGAACAGAGAGTGCACCTGTGTTTGCGCACACACTTGTGCACTATAATATCTTCTGCGTTACTGGCTAATCTCCATTGAGATTGACCACCGTGACCGAAAACGGTCGGGGAGACTATTATTATTACAGTAAAAGTGTGACTGCAATTTATGTAATCTAAATATATAAAACTCAAAGGTGACTGACTGACATAGTGATCTATCAACGCACAGCCCAAACCACTTTAGGAATCGGGCTGAAATTTGGCATCCAGGTAGATGTTATGACGTAGGCATCCGCTAAGAAAGGATTTTGATAAATTCTACCCCCAAGGGGATAAAATAGGGGATGAAAGTTTGTATGACACTTTGTCAATTTTAAACCGATCGGGCTGAGACTTTGCATGCATATAGCTACTATGACGTTGGCATCCCCTAAGAAAGGATTTTGATAAGTTCTACCCCTAAGGGGATAAAATAGGGGATGAAAGTTTGTATGAAACTTTGTCAATTTTAAACTGATCGGGCTGAGACTTTGCATGCATATAGCTACTATGACGTAGGCATCCCCTAAGAAAGGATTTTGATAAATTCAACCCCCATGGGGATAAAATAAGGAATGATGGCGGATGTAAATGTATTAGTTTTTTATTAATAATACTTAACGCGAGCGAAGCCGCGGGCAAAAGCTAGTTTTAAATATTTTTGGATAAAAAATTCATCATCCATCATCATTTCAGCCGAAAGACGTCCACTGCTGGACATAGGCCTCCCCCAAGCACCTCCACTTCGACCGATTCTGTGCTTCTCGCATCCAACGGGTTCCTGCCTTCACAAGGTCGTCGGACCACCTTGTGGGAGGCCTTCCAACGCTACGTCTTCTACGCGGTCGCCACTCCAGAATCTTTCGGCCCCATCAGCCATCTGTTCTGCGAGCAAGGCGCCCTGCCCACTGCCACTTAAGTTAAAAAATTACTTACGTTAAAAAGGACAGAAATCGATTCTAAACGAACTACTTTCATAACGTGTGTTAATTCAATTACACATTGTAACTCAAAGCAATTATTTCAATTAAAACATTTACAGGCACTTTTGAATTGTCAAGAAGTCGGTCAGTCAGTAAATATGAAGCTAGTTGCCCATTCCAAAGCGTAGGTACCTATGGAGAAGAAAAGGCAAAATAATCCATGGACACTCTTTTGAATTATATTTTTACAAAAATATTAATTACAAGATTAATGTTGAATTTATAATTTATTTATTTATTTATTTGGGACAAACAAACCGTAACACATTATACCTGCGCAAATAATATCGTCGTTTCAGCCGATAGACGTCCACTGCTGGGCATAGAGAACGCTGCTGCCCATTCTCCGGTAAGACCCTTAGTCGCCTTTTACGACACCCACGGGAAGTAAGGGGTGGTGCAATTCTTTAAGTCCGGCACCACACAGACGCGCAAATAATATAAACAAAGATATTATATAAATGTGAAATTCACACCGTTTCCACAGCATATACCAATCCATATAACTTTACTAATGAACAATCTATGCGAGTAAGGGCTGATTTTTCCAATGCCAGATAATTTTATCGGAGGCTTAATTTTGAATTTTTGACAGTTATTCCATACATAAACTGTCAGACGTCAAATTTATTCCACGAATAAAAAATATCTGTCGATTGAAAAATCAGCCCTTAGACTACAAGACTGTTCAAATAACAATACATCGGAAAAAAAAATTATATGTGAGAACGATGTAAAAAAAAAACGTACGCGTTAAAAGCGTCCAGAGTACAGAAAATAGTAACAAAACAACAGCAATAACAAATTGATAGATATTCGTAGCACTTTGTATTGCTGCGTTTTTATAACAAAAGACATAAACGCGCTCACAAAAACATTTCAAGTAAATGACGTGGGTTTTCTTCAGAAATCTAAAACTCTGATTTTGTTATCAAAATAGAGTCGCTGGGCCCACGTGGTGGATTACGGCCCACTCCCTCTTACTGAGAGGAGGCCTGTATCCCAGCAGTGGGAACATTATAGGCTGATTTCACCCTCCCCCCATTCACCCTCTTAGGGGTGTAATTTAGAAAAACTCTTTCTTTGTGGATACTTACTCTTCACAAAGAACACACCCTCCGAATTTCATGTCTCTAGGACCAGCGGTTTAGGCTGTGCGTTGATATATCAGTCAGTCAGGACTTTGATATATCTATAATATAGATACCTAAGCATAAAACATGCGAACGGATTGCAGACTAAGAAATATTTAAATTGAAAACGTTCAATATTAGGTACCTATATCCTTCCTACTTATACATATAGTTACTTATACTTACATATTTATCACACTAACAATAAAAAGGCGAAAGTTTGTGAGTGTATCTGTATGTTTGTTACTCTTTCACTCAAAAACTACTGAACGTATTAGAATGAAATTTGGCACACGGATAGTTTATAACCAGGATTAAAACATAGAATACTTTTTATGCTGATATACCCACGGAATCGACACTTATGCGGGTGAAACCGCGTGGCGCTGCTAGTTATTTATACTTTAGTTTGTTTTTTACTATTCCGCAAATCCTATCCCACAAATGCTAAAATCTGTAAATTTTATTCGCTCACTACACAAAATATTTCCTAAAAAAAGTGACAAGTCCAAAAAAATATTGTTTATTAGTGTTCGAGGTTGAGAAATTCAATTCCGCAATTGACTCTATTCCGCAGACGTTAAGTTATTTAAACCGTTTTAAATTTTCATTAGCACATACATTTGTCACTCATTTCTAAATCACTTTTGCTGCCCACCGGCTTAGAGAACACGGGTCAAAGCTACCGGCGCGGCGGCGGCGGCGGCGGCGAACAGGACTCAGAGAACCTCCTATCAAGATGAAGTATCAAACAACGTTACGATTTCTTCACGTTTATATTGACAGAACGTCTTTACATATTGCCGACTACACGCTAGCACTGTCTTTTTCCTAAACAAAAAAACCTATTAAAATTATTTGACACTCCGTTCTAAACTTGCTTGACTGTTCGTATGGAACCCGCTCTAAATTATAGCCAGCCGGCACCACCTAAGGTTGACTTTAGCAGTCAACCTTTACGGTACTTATTAAATGTCCAAGAGTCACGTTTCCTGTATCAATACCTTAGTTCACTCGAAAGTATTATTCTCACTAATCCGGCTCGAAGGACCACATACGTAAATACATCAAAGTCAAAACAATTATTTCAAATAGGCACATAAAAGGCACTTTTGAACGTCAAACATTACGATAAAATAGAATTGATTCTAGTCGCCCATTCCAAAAGGTAGTTTTCGTATGGAGAAGAATGGGCAAGAAACTCCACCGTTACTCTTTTAAAATGTTTTACAATATTTTGCATACATTAATTTTATAATAATATGTGAAGACGATGCACATATAATAAAATTACTATACCACAATAGGTAAAAGAATTAAAAATGAAAACATGACAAAAATTACACTGCACTGACATCATCATAATTATCCTGCCCTAATACCAATTTATTTGGGGTCAGTGCAACATGTCTTCTTTTTCCATACTTCTCCATTAGTCGTCATCTCAGCAGTCACCCCCTTTCTAACAATATCATCATTCACGCAGTCCATCCATCGTTTCTTTGGTTTTCCTCTACTTGTATAGCTACCCACATAGACACGTCGTCGTTTCAGCCGATAGACGTCCACTGCTGGACATAGGCCTCCCCCAATTTTGGGAGGGTTTGCCATAATCGCCACGCTTGGCAGGCGGGTTGGCGATCGCAGTATGGTATGATGGTGGAATACATAGAGAACGCTGCTGCCCATTCTCCGGTACGATCCTTAGTCGCCTTTTACGACACCCACGGGAAGTAAGGGGTGGTGGTATTCTTTAAGTCCGGCACCACACAGACCACATTGACACGTACATACAAATAAAATATCATCATCTGCCTAGCCTTTTCCCGACTATGTTGGGGTCGGCTTCTAGTCTAACCAGATACAGCTAAATACCAGTATTTTACATGGAGCAACTGCCTATCTGACCTCCATAACCCAGTTACTGGGTAATACGATACCCCTTGGTAGGACTGATTGTCAGTTTGGGCTTCTGGCTACCCGTAACGACTCTCGGGATAGTTTTTTTTACCGGTTCCAAATTTTTACAGGGTATTCTACCAATGAATATGAACAACTTTCACTGTGGGACCAACTCTGAAATCACGAAAAAAATCAGCTGTTTAATACAAACGTTCAATACTACTTAACCAAAATGTATGAAACAGATGATTTTTTTTTCGTGACTTCCGAAATTAAAGTTATTTTTCTTTGGAGTAATATTTTTTTGGAAGTTTTTTTTTAAATAAAGTTTTATACTTAATTCACTTTTTTATTGTACCTACCCCACACAAATTCGTATAACACTCCTGATTATGTAAATTTCAAGACAGGAAATTATAATAACATCATCAATATAAAACTTATTGGAAAAATACGTAGGTATTATTGAAGATAACTCAAAAACTACCCAAGCAAAGTTAATCAAATTTATATGAGATCATCCCTTAAATATACCCTAAGCATTAAAAAAATAATTTTTGAAATAGATTCACAATAGCCGGAGATATCGCGTAACATACGTACAAAAAAAAAACAACATGCACTCTCCTACTTTTTGAAGTCGGTTAACAAGTATCCAAATAAAAGAAAAATAAAACTCACCATTCACGTTGCTACTTTTCAAACTATCTTCGCCCAAAATGGCACTAACACTGAACTTCAACAAGGGCTTTTTTTGTTCGGTGTACTCCTCACAGGACCTCACCAACTCATCCGTGTACCCCTTCCCTTCATGCTTATCCGCCTCATCCCCTGAATTCTCATGATAATTAAGATTAAACCTCTTTTCTAGTTCCTCTAGCCTTCTTATGCCAGACTTCTTGCAAGAAAAAGGGGGACAGTCGTACGACCCGCAACTTTGACAGCGCCGAATCAAATTTGGAACGTTTAAAACCTCTTTTTCCGTTGGCCGGCCTTCTTCGTTCCGTGGATAGTATTCGTTATTATAATAAACCTCATTTTTGACGTAATCATCATCTCTGCTCTTTGAATCGTCATCTTCTATCTTTGAATCTTCAATCGATTCTTCGTGTCGTTCTTCGTCACATTCCGCGAGTTTCGATTCGTCCATATCTGGTGTATTTTCTCGAGATCTTTCGTAATTTTGACGGACGTAATTTTCTATTTGCTGATTTATGTATTGATTGTGAAGCTCTGTTTTCTGCTGGTGCAGGATATTGTCGACTAGAAACGGTGACGTCATATTAAACGGCCCCGCACTTGACTTGTTATAGCAAAAGTTTTGAATCGTTTTCAACATAATGTTATGATCTAATTGTTTTCCGAACGTGTTCAGTTTTAACTGTCCATTCTTTAAATCTGTTGGGTACATAATATGTTTTGATTAAAACTATTTAATTTAGAATACTATTGGCACAATAAATAAATAAAAAATGAAAACAGTTATTTATAATACGGCTCATCACTATCACTAAAGTTCGATGCCAAAAATTCAAAATTCGCGCTCGGATACGCGTCAAAAAAATTCATACGCGTCTTTCTCGTTCGACGTTTGAACAACGACTGGGGTTTAAGGGAGTGGTTCTTCAGAAAGGGGCGTGTATCCGAACACGGGGTGGCTTTTTAGCGCGCTTTTGTTACGACCACCATCTTTGTTTGACCCCCGTATACCTTTTTGAATTTAGAACCAAGAGGTCAAGCTTTGTTTGTCGTTTTATCGACTTACAAACTTACGTGAACCATCCAGGCAGTCTAAAATACCTCTTATTATAACGTACATAAAGGCTTTTCTTATATTTTTCGTATGTAAAAACAAAATTGTCCGACAAATAGGTATGTGTGTTGTATTCATAAGTAAAAAGGGGTACCCAGAGTTGTTTTTCATGGAGTTAGTTTCTGCCCTCGGTCCCGCCCGCGTTTTATTGTAACAAAACCCGTTCACGATTGATACAAAGCGATAAATGTTGCTTTGATAATATCAAATCGGGCGCCATATTGGATTTTTGTGAGTTATTGTTTTATTTGTGGATTAGAGATTGAATTGATATTGTGGCGAATACACAACTTATATGTGGAAAGAAAGAAAGAGTAGCATTTATTAGGCAACAAATAGTGAAATAATGTGGCAAATATCATTATAATTCAGATTATAATTCTATAAATAAATATTTGTTAAGGTCGCGAATCATATTTAGATCAACATACAACCTGATACTGACCTGCAAATAGAAAAAAACTGGCCAAGTGCGAGTCGGGCTCGCACACGAAGGGTTCCGTACCACAAGGTAAAAACGCCGAAAAAAACACATTTGTTGTATAGGAGCCCACTTAAATATTTATTTTATTCTGTTTTTAGTATTTGTTGTTATAACGGCAACAGAAATACATCATCTGTGAAAAATTCAACTGTCTAGCTATCACGGTTCATGAGATACAGCCTGGTGACAGACGGACAGACGGACAGTGGAGCCTTAGTAATAGGGTCCCGTTTTTACCCTTTGGGTACAGAACCCTAAAAAACGCAAGATGAATTTTGCGGGCTACATTGACGCTATCGTCTTAAAAACAGACACATAAAATAAGTCACACACAGTCAAATACAGAAAGTCACACACAGTCAAATACAGGAAGTCACTCACACTCACATACAGTAAGTCACACACAGTCACATACAGTAAGTCACACACAGTCACATACAGTAAGTCACTCAGAGTCACATACAGTAAGTCACTCACAGTCACATAGGTAGGTACAGTAAGTCACACACAGTCACATACAGTAAGTCACACACAGTCACATACAGTAAGTCACACACAGTCAAACACAGGAAGTCACTCACACTCACATACAGTAAGTCACACTCAGTCACATACAGTAAGTCACACACAGTCACATACAGTAAGTCACTCAGAGTCACATACAGTAAGTCACTCACAGTCACATAGGTACAGTAAGTCACACACAGTCACATACAGTAAGTCACACACAGTCACATACAATAGGTAAGTCACACACACAGTGGCATAACTATACCGTTTGGGGGTTGTGGCAAATTCTAGTTGCAAGTTATAGTTCTTTTTTTTAGCACTTCTCCCGCGACTTCTTCCGCGTACTTTTCATATTTTCCCCTACAAAATTTAACACCTGACTGCTTCTGTCCTTATGTGTTAGGATCCTCCTGTGCTCATGGCCCTCTCGGGCTGGGGGCCTGTGGCATTTTGCCCCCAATGCCCCCCATAGTTAGGTACGCCACTGCACACACAGTACAGTCACATACAGTTAGGCTGAGGCTACAGTAGGCAGCGATTTGCGACGCGACTGGAAGAGCGAAACGAGAAAAACATGGTATGGCTACATTACAAGCGAAATTCCGGCGTATATTCGGCGATGACGTGGCTACAGGACACATGCTCCACAACGAAATATATGTAGCCGCTATCATAACAAAGACTCAATTTGAATTGGTCGTTTTCTTAAAATGCGATCAAATCATCCATCGCGGTTTACTATACGCATAATGTAGCCACACGCATAATTAGTAGCACTATTGAACTAGTCGTGCAAATGAGAAATTTTCTAATAAATTTGCATCAATTTCGCTGATGCGTTGATGTAGCCGATGTCGTGATTACAGTAATTTTGTTCCTATCGCATAAAGAAATCAAAGATCGCTAGTAATATTTGATGTACGGTGTAGCCATATACGTGAGCATTCATTTACTTGTTTTAATCGCTCATGTGTCGCAGGTCGCGTCGCGGCCTAATGTAGCCTCAGCCTAAGACGACTTACTGTAATTATAACATCAGGGGCAGTATAGCCTGACACTGAACAATCTAGATTATTATCCCTTTGACGAACGATACGCCTGGACGCCTTTGTTAGCGTTTGATAAGCATGCTAGATATTCAACCTGACATATACAACGTCATTTTTAGTTTACGCGAAACCTGAATATAGTTTGTGCAGAATAAGTAACTGAATCGATTCCAATAATTTTTACCCCATGTTATACCTAAGTATTTTGTCCCAAAAATATTTAAAAAAGGTTAAAAGTTGGACACCGAGCGACACTAAGTAGGTTATCCAATCTCCGCGCAGAACGGTTAGGTACCTAGGTACAATGAGGGGCGAGCAGCGCGGGTGAACATGTTTTTGTACGGACAAACAGGTAACTTAACAAGGTTATAACTTTGTGATTTTTCATGATACAGTTTTCAAATTTTGTACATAGATTCTTTACATAAAAATACTAGACACGTGTTTCGGGTTTCGCATATACTAAAAATAATGTTGTATAGTCATATAGTCATCCTCGAGATCCAGCTTAGAGTAGGTAGGTATACATTCCTTAGGAGTGTATACAACTAAAATACCACTAACTTTCAACTTTATCACTAAAACATAAGGTTCAAAGTTGATTGGGAAAATTTGACAGTTTCAGGTAGCTTGATGTGCTGGCGTTTGTACCTTTACCTTCAGGTTCAAACCTTCATGATAGGTACTTGGTAGACTATTAAAGGATGACTCGATCTGCCTAGCCTTATCCCAACTATGTTGGGGTCGGCTTCCGGTCTAATCGGATGCAGCGGAGTACCAGTATTTTACATGAAGCGACTGCCTATCTGACCTCCACAACACAGTTACTTGGTAACACAACACTCCTTGGTAAGACTGGTTGTCAGACTTTCGGGCTTCTGACGACCCGACGCACGTAACGACTGTCAAAGATCCACGAACTCAAACTCAAACTCAAAGCATTTATTTCAATTAAACCATTTACAGGCACTTTTGAATTGTCAAGAAGTCGGTCAGTCAGAAAATATGAAGCTATCATTCCAAGGCATAGGTACCTATGGAGAAGAACGGGCAAGAAACTCCATGGACACTCTTTTAAATTATGTTTTTACAAAAATATTAGTTAAGTACATCATTATAATTATACATATGTGAGAACGATGTACGCCTCGTACGTGTGTCTGTGTGGTGCCGGAGTCAAAGAATACCACCACCCCTTACTTCCCGTGGGTGTCGTAAAAGGCGACTAAGGGTCGTACCGGAGAATGGGCAGCAGCGTTCTCTATGTATTCCACCATCATACCATACTGCGATCGCCAACCCGCCTGCCAAGCGTGGCGTTTATGGCAAACCCTCCCAAAATCGGGGGAGGCCTATGTCCAGCAGTGGACGTCTATCGGCTGAAACGAGAACGATGTAAAAAAGACGTACGCGTTAAAAGGGTCCAGAGTTCAGCAAATAGTCAGAAAACACTAACCCAAAAATAAAATAATTAAAAATAAGCCGAAGCAACTAAGTGATGACCAGTCACCAGCCTCAACGAATGAATGACAGCCGGACGTGCTTTCCGGGGCTCGGAATATGGTGGAGAATATACCGAACTTCTAAAATACTAACTGCGCCCCGCTTTTTCACCTGCATAAATCTCGATCCAGTGGTAATATCGGGACAAAAGTATTTTACAGGTCTACCCATGTGCTAAATTTCATCTAAATCCGTCCAGCCGTATTAGCGTGAAAGCCAAACAAATATACACGAAATCCAATCTTTTCTCTTTATAATATTAGTTCAGATTAACATTATGCTATATGTAAAACTTCAATCTTATTAAAAAAAATGAATTCTAATTCAATAAAAATATTTTACGTAAGTACCTATTACTTTCAATTAAAAAAAAACTAAGTAAGTATCCCTCCTTCTATCTAAGTTACCTTTGTCTCAGTTAATAAGCAAAAAGATGGCAATATCCTAACCCATCGTATTCACCTTTAACACCAACATAGGTATAAAGAAAACTCCTACAATAACATCTAATAAAGCCCAATCAATTGAAACTCCAAGCTTGCAATAATAGCATTCCCAATTGACATTGCCATTTGCCAGACCGTCGCTTTCACACCCCAATACCCCCCACCCCCAATCCAAACAGCTGATACTCTCTCAATTTCCTCTTATGCCCTAAAAAATACGACAGTAACAACCATATTCCTTAACTATAGACATTCAACATTCAAATGCGCAAATTGACACAATTTTTCATTGAAAATCAAATCAATTCGCAAACTTCCAGACGTCTTGCTCCCCCGACATTCAACCACCGACTGAGCGTAAAAGAAGAACGATGTTCTAAAGAAAAAATCGTTCCAATTTCAAAATTGGCCCCGCCCCTCATTGTTATTGGCTGTTTGGGAGTCTATAACCGGTTTTGTTTGATACAATTGATTTTGGACTTTATTTTATCGCTGGAAAAGTTGGTTTTTAGTTTTGTTTTTTTGGACTAAAAAAGCTTCACATGAATTTTACTTCTTTAAGCTAAACATTAGATTTAATGAGGTAAGGCAGTACAGTTGGTTATTGCGGTTAAAGAAAATCGTAAAAGATTGGATATGGATAACTGTGGCTGGAAAAGCAATGTTTTTTAAAGTATACGTTTATGTTTACGCCTGTAACTTTTTTAAGGGAGTAGCAGGATTTGTTTATGTCATAAGTCATAAGTCATTTATTAATTTGTTGAACATAGGTACAATAATGATGTTATATAAAGATAGAATAGTGCGCTATGTTAAGGGTCCCCGGCAATCGAAAAACTTGGTGTTTCGTGATTACGTAAAAACGTGTTTTAGTTTTTTTTTTTTGGAATTTATATTAAGTAGTTATCAAAACTTAAATTCGTAGACTTACTAGATAGATAGGTGATAAATAATTGTGTATTTTTAAAAAAAACTAGATAACTTAAGGATATTGAGAAATTTGCGCTGAAAAAAAATGATTTTTTCTGTTTTTAGTCCGCAAAACTGATAGGGACCCTTAAGCCAGAGGGCATACTTATAAATATTTGTGATTAATCAAGCCACCCAAGTTTCGACAAAAAAAAATTAAATTAAAATAAAAGTAAGCCTAGACAATAAAAAAATAATTATAAAGAATGAAACATTTTGACAAATTAATTAATAATAAATAGCAATGGAAATCAATGTCAAAAAACAGAAAAAATTAAAATACAAAATAAAATGAAAACTAATAATAAAACTATGCCAATATACAATGCTAATGTTAAAAATACAATACTAATGATGTCAATATACAGATGTCAAAAATACAATTCCAATGATGTCAATATACAGATGTCAAAAATACAATACTAATGATGTCAATATATAATCCTAATGTCAGTACTTATACAAAAAAAAAAATGGAAATTTGTTTTTTTTTTTTGGAAGTGAGTGGAAACAGAGGGGGACACCCTAGAAGGACGGATAGTGACCTTGTTGGACCTTGTTGTTGGTGAGGTCCTTCAGGAAGGCTAGGTGCGTGGTACTCGCAACCGGCGTGTTTGTATGACTAGATGTACAATGCGATTCAAATAAGAATAGGAACGTCAATGACCTGTACCTGTCAAATGTTGATTGAAAAGTACGGTTTGCAAAGAAAACTTATTTGCGTTTTATTTGTGTTTAACCGAGTCTTAGATAAATCAAAGTGAAAAATAAACATCAAAAAATTAATCATAATTAGTTTTTTTTTTTTAATTATGCTACTTTCTTTCTTATTTTCATTGTTATCAACAATTCACCAGAAAGTAAAGAAGATGCCAGCCGCCATCTTGTTGTTGTTGGGTGTTAGGTACATGCTCTGTGGTTGTTGGTATGCTTCTTCGTGCGACTGAGTGCTTGTGGAGTGCTACTGTTTCTTTCGTTAATTCTGTATGTTACGTGGTTGTTTCCTGTTAAATTTGTTATTGTTGTTATAATTTGTTGACGATGACCACTCAAACAGTGACGCAGACATGAGCGGAATTGAATAACTAAATTCAGATTAAAAATTCTTCGTTCATGATTCGTAAATAATTAATGTTATTAAAAAAATATCTTGTTTAGCTATGACGTCACAACATGGCGCTAAGTCGATCCTATTCTTATTTGAAACGCATTGTATGAACGTAAACGAGGCAAAAAGAGTAAGTATGTAAAAATCGCAGCAGGTGGCGTTCAGTAGTTTCTGCCTACCGCCCTCAGACCGAATAAAAAGTCAAGACAGCGCTGTCAACAGTGAAGCGAAGCAGGCGGTGTAAACATGTGTGCACATAGTAAGGTGTAGTTTGATTGTAAATGTGTGCGTTGAGCGTGTATGCACAGAGCGGAGGTGTAGTTTTTCCATGCTTCACTGTACCTATTGTTCGCAGCGCTATGTCTTGACTTTTTATTTGGTTTGAGCTACCGCCATGGGAAGAATAATACGTATGTGTGTAGTTTTCTAGATTAGGTATCGGTAGTCCTCCAAACTTCTCGCCAAAACACCATTGACCCGTGCAATTCGGGTTATTAACGATCTTCACCTATTTACATGTCGCTTGCGTGAATTCGCAAAAATACCTACTGCGGTGCTATTCTGTAAAAATCTCACCGTGAAAACTTAGGTGAAGTGAGCGTGGAGTGAGCTGTCAGTAGTGTCAATTCCTAGCAAAAACAAGCTCACTTCGCCTAAGTTTTCACGGTGAGATTTTTACAGAATCTACCGGCTGCTGTTATTTTTATGTTATAGTGTCACGCCTTGTAAAATGTCTACATTTATATCTGTAATATTTATGGTGTAGATGTACAGGGTTATTGGTAAAACATTAACAACCTCTTAAGAGGTCATTGTACTCATCATTATGAACAACTTTTAATATGGGACCCAAGCTGAAATTGCGAAAAAATAAACAGTTGTTCCCTACATTTATGCTCGCATTTACTCGTCAAAATGTAGTACTTACTAAACTGCAGATTTTTTTTTCCGATATCAAGTTTGGTCCCATCTTCCATAATTATATCTATGGGTCCCATAGTAAAAGTTGTTCATAATGATGAGTACAATGACCTCTTTAGAGGTTATGCGCATTTTTAACGTTTATACGTTGTACTATTTGCCAGTGAGAGCCTAACTAGACAGTTCATCTGTATCTTAGGGCTCGGGGGTACGAATTCCAGAGTGAGCCCTTTGGTGCGCATGATTTTTTCAGGTGTGGTATGATACCAGGGGCCCAAGTCTGCTATTTTTATAAGTTTGTCATTCCAACACGATCCCATTGTCATTTTACTAAAAGTTGGTAATCTGCTAAATTCATAATGGTCGATCATTGGTGGGTCAATGGCACAGAACATACACGATACTCGTAACGAATTAAAAGCAACGACTGCACAATGACGTTCTAATGGTAGGTCACTGATCAAAGGAACTGTCAAAATTTTAGCAGATTAACGCCTATGTCAGTCATTCATTTGTCATTAAGTACGAGATTACCATTCTATGCCATTTCTTTCAATGGAGTGTCAGTGATTGACCATTGGAAAGTCATAATGACGCCATTATATTAGAAGATTACCAAACTTGTCAAAATCAACAATTATGAAATCAATGATAGACCATTCTGACACTATTGTAATAGCAGACTTGAGGCCCAGTCAGCGAAACACGACGCAGACACTTCGTGTGCGTTAGTGTTTTAGTGTAATTATAATGTTGTATATATGTATTTATAGTATTTTTAAGTTATATTAATATTGTAGTGTAGGTATGTGTTTTTATGGGCTTTGATGCCTGAAATAAATGGATATATAAATAAATAAAAGAAAGAAAGAAAAAGTATGTTTAGGTGTGTGTGTGTGTATGTAAGTGTGCGTGCTTGTTCCCATTGATGTGCTTCGTTTGATTCAGTGTCAGGTTTGGAGTCTTTAAATGAATTGTTTTCAAGTCATCATAACCAGTGTTTTGTAACATTTTCTTTATTGTTTTTTATATTCTAGGAGCTATATAGTATGTATTTTTAATTTCGCATTGAACATAGACTTTAATAAAAACTGACTACTCAGAAAAATAATAATTTTCTTGGCCGGATGTTAAAATTAGGCCGGATACTGGATAGTTGCTGAATATCCGTTCATAATATAGTTTAACAATCAGTGTTACACCATGAACCGAATGTTACTGACAAGTTACTGCCAACACATCGGTTACCGACATTCAACACAATAGGACGTGTCACGTGACCCTTACTAGAGTGTGACTTATAAAATGCAACGCAGGGTGACAGAACAGCTGACGTTGACATTTGTCTATAGAAACTAATATTATAAAGAGAAAAGATGACGCTGGCAGAATAGACGACATCGGCTAAGTAGCAACAAAAAAAAAATGATTTTGTTTGTTTGTTACGCTTCCTCGCTGAATCGACTGAACGGATTTGAATGTGGTTTGGTTAGACCAGGACCAGGGGGCCTAAAAAGGCCACATTGGCAGAATCATAAAAGGATAACAATATGAATCGTAATGGACAGTTAACTGTTAAGTTAATCGTATCAAATCTCATTGGTGAAGGATTTAATTTTTTTTTTGTCTTGTCTAAAATATTCGTTATTTAGATCAGACAAAAAAAAAATCATCAATCTATTCCAAATTCAATCCCAATCTCTTTGATTATACCTACGTAGTGCAGCGAAAAAAAGAAAAACTTATAACGCCCCGTCGTTTTTGCGTTTTAAAAACTCGGACTATCTTTGCCCTATTAAGGTTCATAATGTTATCCTTTTATGATTCTGCCAAAGTGGCCTTTTTAGGCCCCGTGGACTAGAACAAAGAATACTTGTCATCCCGATATTCTTACGGGATCGAAACTTATGCGGGTGCAATGAAACCTGCGGAACGTACCTAGTTAGTTACTTATAAGTTACAATTAGTGAGCAGCGGTGGCCCAGTAGAAAGGATCGCAACTTATGGGTTGTCGGTCGTAAATTCGAACCCAGGCAGGCACTTTACCATTTGATTTTTTTTATTGCTGTATGTGCCTGGTCTTAACCTCGATCACCCCTGGTGGAAAGCGATGGATGAGGACTACGATAGAACGAGCGTGCCAAGAAGATGCCTGGTTCACTCTTGCTTTGAAGGCAGACGGGTAAATTATTTCATCACAACTCCTCTCAAAACGGTGAAGGAAAATATTGTGAGTAAACCGGCATTTCCTAGAATCAAAAAAACGAAGACATGCTCCATCCACCAACACGCACAGGACTCGCGTGGTGGATTACGGCCCACTCCCTCACACAGACAGGAGCCTGCGTCCCAGCAGAGCGACAATAATAATAGCCTGGAAATATTAATAATATCAGAACTATAAAAAATGGCTTGCAAAGCGTTGTTTTGACATTTACCCCTTGCCAACAGACAACTGTCCGTATCGAATTGATGTAATTGCGTAAATATTGCGCTGATTTGAATAAAGCATAATAGGGGGTTGATATTCAATGTATTTATTATACACGCTTGCATTGTTAACGGGGTGAGTTGCACACTTGCACTGAAAAAATATGGGAGTTTGTTACAGTTATCTAGTAGAGCAGTGGTGGCCAACCGGTCGATCGCGACTATTAGTCCAGTCGATCGTGGCAAGACAAAAAATATTTTCAACTACAAACCTGATTTTGCTAATCTAGCGAAAGATGCTCAAACGCAATGCTCACATTGATACAAATAAGTAGTTACTAAGAATAATTTTCAGTTTTATATTTTCCCTCTTAATAAAATAAAAAATACTTACTACATACCTAATTATTGTGTACTGAACTATGCTGTTTCTTAAAAGATTTCAAAAAGTATGTAATTGGTAGATCGCACAGGGTGTCGTCAGTGAACAGTAGATCTTGGGTCTATCCAAGTTGGCTACCCCTGTAGTAGAGTGTTTTCGCTGTAATATCCTTCCTGAATTCGGCAGTTGACGGCACGGTTAGCACAGTGGTTACTTAAGCGATTGACTGCTGCGCTGCGTGTCGCAGGTTCGATTCCCGCACGGAAAAGATATTTGTATGACCTACAAGTACTTGTTCCGGGTCTGGCTGTTTGTGTATGTGAGTTTTAATGTTTGTTAACGCACCCACAGTACAGGAGAAATTTCTAGTGTGGCCCCCGCACTAGGAATTTCTAGGAATGTTTTTAAAATAAAATAAAAATTATGTCGGTCCTACTCTGAAGTATCCATCATCCGCTGAGCGTTTTAACCCCAACTACTTAACTATGTCAAGGTCGGCTTCCAGTCCAACCGGATGATGCCTATTTGACCTCCAAAACCCAGTCATAGGTTCTTTCGTAACGCAACGAATGTCAGATATTCAAATGACAGCTGAGCGTGATTTCCGGTCGGAAATACCTACCTAAATAGTAGTATTATTTTTGAGGGCTAGGGGCTAGCGCACTGACTCCCGTCAGTACGAATTTAGAACATTTCTAATTTGAAAGGAACTCTGTTGAATCGCAGTTTAAACTATTCTCGATCCCGATTTTTTTTCTGTCGATCTAAAGATCTAGAAATCTTTATTTGATTGTAAATATTTCTTAATATTTTCCAGTTAGACCCATACTGCAATAAATATGGAATCACACATTAAATTTAACTCATAAAATTAATATAAATTTTATTGAACGCATGCAATTGACACACAATTTGGCGGCAAAAGGCACGCGACGACATCCTTTGTCAGATTCGTCGCGCTTCCGTATAATTTGACATGGCGAATTAGTATTGCCATACTTAATTATATTTTATTTTTGTATTTATTACGATTTAGATCGACTAATGGCGGATTTAACGCTTTGGTTTACTATCCAAATGTGTTATGGCAATTTTGTGTGGATTTAAAACCGGTTTTGCGGTGATATATTAAATGGGAACATTTTAATGGGGAGGACAATTACGTTTTTGTTGCGCTTATCAAAATAAAACATCAGATCAAATGAACGTTTTATTAAATAGATCACTGATAACAGCCATTTTTCCATCAACCTACAGACCTCTCACAGTAATTGTACAGACGCCAGCACATCAAGCTGCCCGAAACTGTCAAATTTTCTCAATCAACTTTGAACCTTATGCTTTAGCATTAAAGTAGAAAATCTATTACAGAAATTTGACAGATTGTTTAAGTAGCTTGATGTTCTGGCGTCTCGTCTGTACCTACGTCTGACAGCAGTAACACAACAGCCGGTCGATTCTGTAAAAATCTCACCGTGGTAGTGGTAGACCGCGAAATTCAAATTTTATTACGTTTTTGGCAATTTGCAGGTCAGTGTCAGGTTGTATCTTGATCAAAATATGATTCGCGACAATAACAGTTACATACATTATTTAGAGCATTAATGTTGTTGAGCAGATATTTTTTTCGAACATATGAAGTAACGCATTAGCAATAACCTTCAAAGTTATTCAGATTGAGACAGAACACCCACATATCGCTATGTAAAAAGAGAGCGAGTGTATTGCCAACAATCGGGCACAAATCCATACTCCGAGCTGCTACTGAGGAATTCCTGGTGGAAAAAACCTATTAACTAATACTGCCCGACCCAGGAATTGAACCTAGACAAAATATCTACACGTGTCATCAAAATAGAATTAAGGCTTCGTCCCTACATTCTTGTAACTGGCAAACACCATAATTACACACAAGAAAACCAGGGAAACGTCAATCATCTCTTGAATATAAGTATTGCATGATAATTCAACTCGGTTTGCTATTTTAAATTAGTTTAATGATACTCACAAATATTCAGTTAAGTGGTGTAACTAGCGCCATCTGTCATTTAGTAGCAGCACTGAGAACTTTTCATAATATTTTCTCTATTGCCCGCAAGATGGCGCTGTCTCAGATTTTTCCTGGCGTGGTGAGCGAGGTGTTTTTTTTATTATTATTTTATAACTAAGGAAGGTAGTTGAATTTTTAAATATGGTACATAAAACGTGTTGTATACAGGTGATAGGGATATTGGCACGCAACCTGTTACCATGGTTTCAGTAGGTACAAACGCCAGCACATCAAGCTACCCGAAACTGTCAAATTTTCCCAATCAACTTTGAACCTTATACTTTAGCGATAAAGTTGAAAATCTATTAAATAAATTTGACAGATTGTAGTAGTTTGATGTGTACGTGATTTTGAGCACCCCTGCGTTGAACATTTTTTTTTATTTATTTAAATATTAGCTGTTCCATACATATGACTTACTAGGTACATACCTAAACAGCAGATATTTTTTTATAACCGACGAGAAATGTAATTTTTTTTTGGTGTCTACTCTAGCGGGTCTAGAATTATGTGCTGAATTCTTTGGCTTTCTTCGTTCAAGCAGATGTATTTTATTCTAGCTTGTAAGTCATTAAGTTTTGTCTCAAAGATTTATTTTTATTTTTGTGTCAAAGTTAAAGAAATTATTTCAAATAGGCACACAAGGCACTTTTGAACGTCAAAGTTGTGTGCATTTTATTTCTTTTAACTTTAATTTGTGGACTATAACACTTAGGGCGAGGCCACAACACTGCGTTGCGGCGTCGTATCGCAAAAACGACGTCACAGCACAATGTGTCGTAAATACAATGCGTCGTAGATTTTTACGATGCGACGCCGCAACGCAGTGTTGTGGCCTCGCCCTTATAGCGTAAGCACTAATTGTACCTACATTATTTAAACTGTAAGTTCTCTGAAGAATAAATAAATTCACGGTTAAAATTCGCGTATCGTGTTCCCTGCCATGCCAGTCTTCCACATTATTTTTCATACTTCTCATTTCAGTATTCAAAAAATACCTTAAAAATACAATTAAGTATATAAACAAAAACATATCAATAATTAAGACCATGTACACGGCTTTGTTGGTTCTGCGAAAGGGTTTGTTTGCAAGCAGGCCGTTCAAAGTTGCAAATAGCAGTAGTAAAAAAAACGGATTTAAATGATTAAGAAAGTACACTGATACGAGTACCTATAATTTTCGTGTCAGAAATCGAATAAGTGTGCATATAACCGAGCGACGCGTGTCTGATGTCGCTCGTGTGTATATAAGGACACAAAAACCTAGGCACTGCAGTTTCCTATATCTCAAGTAAAATCATAAAGTTGAATGTTGCCATTCAACTTTTCCAAAAATATTAAAAAAGTTTAATTACATGATTACACAATTGACAATTAATACAGACAGCATTGACAAAAAGGCTGGCGTATATACCCGGCCGTGTAACGTAACCATTGCGAGTTACAGGATTTGTAAGCTCAACTAACAACGCCATCTATCGAGCGGAAGGGAACTATTGAATCAAGATTTTAATTTTGCTGTTATTGTCACAGTTTCATGCTATTGTTCTTGTGTGACGCGTGGTTGCTTGCGACCTCAAAAAATGTTAAGACTCATTCATTTATTCACTGACTACAGCACAGCCTTTTTCTATGGGAAGTGAGTCAATGTATCAAACTGACCTGTATTATACAAGTACCTACTGTATGATAGAGGCCAGTGATGTATCACGACTTTTACCTACGAAGAGATTCATAATGAAACTTATTTAAGCAGCTTACTCAAACACGTCCGCGCGCGAGCTCCGAGGAATCGGTGGCTGAGGAAGGAAGCTTTTTTGTATGTCAGGTACTTAATACCCTCATAGAATAATTTCATAATTTACACTCGCGCGGAAGCTCAAGATGTGTTGTATCGACAGTGCAATATCGACTAAATCACAACTCTAGCTCATTACGTCAACATTCCTTATCAGTCCTCGGAGCTCGCAAAATACACAAGTAAATAAAATAAATTTAAATACACAAGTAGCAAGGTACCTAGGTATGTACGTATCGAAGAATTAAGACATAACAGTGGGTCCCAAACTAGGCTCAGTCTGAATCTTAGTGACCCAAGATCGCGATTGAAGTGATCAAGGGCAGGCGTTTTCGGGAACTGTCTTTCGTAATTTTGACGTTCAAAAAATGCTGGATCTCAGCATAGTTTGAATAGATGACTTACCATTTTGCATTCTTTACATATAGAGACCCCTCCGTGTCTCGGAAAGCACGTTAAGCCGTTGGACCCGGCTGTCAACATAGTTGTGAACAGGCTAGGCAGATGAAGAAATCTCATCAGGCACGTGTCGTTTTCAATAAAACACTCCAAATAATTGAAACAAGCATTTATTACATTATCAATAAGCAAATATACATACAAATTATACAAGCCCACGCGTCTTCCTGCTTTGGTGGCGTCCAACAATCAATTTTGAGTCATATTTACACAATAACGGTAAAAAAAAACAGAATTTTGGTACAAGCGCACAACTCTATAACTGCAAAAGTTCATATTTTTACAAAATATATTTTTTTAAGAAGACATTCTGTCACGGATTTAGCAGAAAATCAAAAAAGAAATTAAATTACTAGAAAATAAAATCCGAATCCGCAATTAAAAAACAGAATTCGGTCCAAACACATTTCAAAATTTAAAAAAAAAACCGTTACGTCTCCATTTAAATTTAGAATGCGTTTCAGAAACAGTTATTTTAAATTTAAATATTTTAACTACAATGAAACTTGAAGAAGGGGTTAGCAAAGCCTTTTTCAAGCAAGTTGAGTCAAAATATTACACAATAAAACAATTTTCTGCCGTCTCCGTAAGTAACTAACATGATGGTCTCCGCAGTCAAGTTTTACCATAGACAAAAAAAAGTAGAATGAGATCAAACTAAAATTAAATAATAACCAACCCACCATGTGGGTAGGTATGATTTGTTATAAATTATTTAAAATTACATGGACGACAGTTTGTCCCTTCACCCTAATAACATAAGGGTTTCATCACATAGTCATATTAATTCTCTGACAAATCAAAACAAGGCACACAGCGAGTGACCGACACACAGCGGCCGCTATTTACCGTCCAATGACGACACTGAAACGTTATTTGTGAAAGTAAGTTAGTGTGTTTACCTAGTGTTTTTTGACACTGTAAAGTCAAACAACGGTGGCATCATTTTCATGACAAGCGTTACGTACGGACTGCGGCCGCTACGTACGGACACCGCACTTTTAGGAAAGAAAGTGTCTAAACACACTATGCCGTCATGATTACGCCTGCAACTTCGGTCGGGCGTAACCGCGTAAGTTCAGCGGCAATTCGGCACCAACGTATTCTGTAGAGCACACATTATACGCGACCGAAGTTCGGTTCGATTACCGAAGATCCTGGGCGGGGAGTAAAATCAGCCGCGGAACTTCGTTCGCGTACCTTCAGCATAGTGTGTCTAGGCGCTAAAACTTACTATGCATTCAGTTTGGTAATAATTAGTTTAAATATTAATAATATTTTCTGTTGTGCCCATTCGGCGTAAGTTTTATGACAAAATGTAAATTATATTAACTATGTTACGAAACCATTTTTAATAAAGGCAATTTTTCCCTCGAAAGACGAAAATTTAATAGGATAATTAACTGTTAATTTTTTTTTTTTTAATAATGATCATTGGGAAGATATGTTTGAAAAAAAAATTGTCTGACTTGGGAAAAAATGCCTCAATTTTACTTAAAATTATAAAAGTTTTATTTTTCAATAGTTTGATTCGATTATACACAAGTCATAGATTCTACTGTTGGTTTTATCGCCAATGGCCATATTCGTAGGGACATAGAAAAAAAAAATGTTTTGTTTTTTTTAAGATTCTAAAAACTAAAAATTAAATCATTTGATTATGGAGTTTATTATATCCTAAAAATAATAAATAATAGGAGACTTTTTTTGTAAATACAATTGAGAATTACGATTGGTTGATTTGAAAAGAATGTTTTGAAACAGTTTTACATATTTTATGGAGTGCCCATAGAGTTTCTTGCCCATTCTTCTCCATAGGAACCTACTACGCTTTGGCATGGGCAATTAGCTTCATCTTTCTAACTGACCGACTTGTTGACAATTCCATAGTGCCTTCACTTTGAGTTTGAGTTTGAATTGTAATGAAAAAATAAAACTCAATTGTACGTACAAATCGTAACACTCACAATAATTTGGACAAAATCAACTTAAAACGAATAATTCTTAAATTTTATAATAATTACATAAGACTATACGACACTTTGGTCAGAGTGCCCCTAAACACGACTTACTGACGATTGCGCGGCGTAGAAAAAACTGTTTACAAAAAAACTGGCCAAGTGCGAGTCGGACCCGCACACGAAGTGTTCCGTACCACAAGGCAAAAACGCCGAAAAAAAAAACACGTTTGTTGTATGGGAGGCCCCCTTAAATATTAATTTTATTCTGTTTTTAGTATTTGCTGTTATAGCGGCAACAGAAATACATCATCTGTGAAAATTTCAACTGTCTAGCTATCACGGTTCATGGGATCAATGGTGTCTTCTCTACAACATTATTTTTAGTTTAAGCGAAACCCGAAACACGTTCCTAGTATTTTTATGTAAAGAATCTATGTACAAAATTTCAAAATTATATCATAAAAAAAAATCAAAGTTTTAAGCTTGTTAAGTTACCTGTCATACTCACCCGCGCCGCGCCGTCTTGCGCTCATTGACCTAGGTACCTAACCGTTCGGCGCGGAGATTGGATAACCTACTTAGTGTCGCTCGGTGTCCAACTTTTAACCCTTTCTAAATATTTTTGGGACAAAATATAACATGGGGAAAAAATTATTAGAATCAATTCAGTTAAGGTCGGGCGGGGCTATTTCGACTATAAAATCACAAACGTCAGCTTCAAAACTCTGCACACCCGTCTTTGAATACGTTATGATAGATTTAATGAATTTATGTTATAAAAGCTTTAATTGAGATCTTTCTTACGTAGGTCTTATACAGAATACTCATCTTATACGTTCACAGGAACGATATTTTTTAAATTAGGAAGAAATAGTTACAATTACCCCACAGTGGGGCTATTTCAACTATGGCACATATTTATCGTACTAAAGCCGTTATCGTTTTGAAATTGAGAGCCTGAGTATATTATGGAATAATTCATACCAATCTACGGCTTATTGTCTCCTAACATTGTTCAGTAACGTAATAAAATACTTTAAACACCTTGGAGGGGCAATTTCGACTTTTTACATAAGTAGTAGTGCAGGGACGTATGCCAACCAACATCATCGATAAATCAGATCAACAACAACCATGAATAAACATTTATTATAAAATAAAAAAACATGTTACATGTATTCTTGAGACTATTGTGGACCGTGGCATGCCATGAAAATCAGCAGCTTGATAACTAGTAATTTTTTTATTGCGAACATCTTCTACAGCCGTAAGTAGTTCGTCTAGTAGTGAGTACTGTTTAACATTTTTGCCTTATAATTTCACACCATCTAAAACGATACAACAACCAAAGCGCAAAAGTAGTGAATAAGCCGTAAATTAGTAGAAAAGCGGACGAGACACAAAAAACTTTTATGACAAGATAGATAATTCTTCAAACTGCATGACATTTACATTTCACAGCTATAGTAAACGGTTTGATCACCATTTAGAGATTCAATTTACCAACAGTGGTTCCATGTACATTTTATCGCAGCATGTGCCAATTTTTTGTTATGCATAGAGTATCGATATCATCACATCACTATCACAAACATTAAGCGGGGTAATTATGACTTTAGGTTAGTCGAAATAACCCCACTTCTTCTTTTAGTGGGGCTATTTAAACTAACGAAAAATCACATCAAAAACGTATCATTCCAAAGAACAAATAAGCGAAAAACCATTTACGGTTTATATTTTCCCTAGTCACTGTTTAATATTGTAAAAACAAGCGTTTTAAACACAACTTTTGACGGAAAATGTGACGAGCGTCTTTTGTTAACACATGCACAAAATGTCGTCTGACAAAAAAAAGCGTGTGGGTCAAACAGTTCGCGCTTTAGCAGCTCCATCTATGAAGTTTTGTATAAATAATCTGTTCACCTACCTGGATATAGATGGCGTTTTGGTACAAATACAGTAGAATAACAGTTATTGTCATTAGTTGAAATAGCCCCATAGTCGAAATAGCCCCGCCCGACCTTACTTATTCTGAACAAACTATATTCAGGTTTCGCAAAAACTAAAAATAACGCTGTATATGAGAAGACGCTTTTGTCTTGCAGTGGAACAGTTCCAGGCTTATAATATTTTATAATGAAGAGTTATATTTTGTTGTTTGCTTGCAAAAGAGCAGTTTTCTCAAAGATAAATGATTAAAATAATCCTACAGTATTTTTATCTCACGAAGAGACGCGCTCTTTACTTGTGATTACCAATTATATGGGTCCATTCAAGTATTACGTATACAGATTTTTTTTGCAATAATTAACCCCCTCGTCAGAAAAGTAAGAAAAGCGCTTACCCCCACCTCCCATGCTTACGTAAACATTGGTGCATCCATTTTTCAATGTGTTCTGGTTTCTTTATTGATTCATGAGCGGCAGTTATATACGCTCGTTTTCAAGCATCAAGTAGGGATTATGTGTTCAAACCAAAACCGACTACATTTTGTAGAAAATACGAAAAAATAAATACTGCTGATGTAAGCACCATCCAGACCCCCCATCCCCCATGTAATCAAAAATATTCAAAGCAGACCCCCCCCCCCCCCCGCCCCCTGTAGTGCTTACATAATACTTGAACGGCACCTATAAACACGTTGTGAATGTGTGTATGCGCGGGAGTTCTCGGTACCGTCCGAAACAATGGCAAAGTTGGAAGTGTGAAACTGTGTTATGTGCTGACGGTACTCGGTTTCACGAACAAATTTACACTTGTTTACCACAAGTAAAGTGCGCGTCCCTTCGTGAGGCACACATACTATATTAGAAAAATTTTCCACGCCGCGCATCCGTCAAACTCGCTAACAAAAAAAAAATTAAAACTGGTTGATTAGCTTAAAAATTAATAATTTTATACACCTATACAAATTATTTCTGTTCTTTCTCATATAAATATTACATTTTATTATATTTTTTTATTACATATGATTAGATTAGAGAAGCTGCCTTATATTAATAAATTGAGACATGGCTTGAAAAAGGAACTTTGGAACATTCCATGTTCAGTTTTGTGTTTGTTTGTCTATACAGGGTTATTGGTAAAACATTAACAACCTCTTAAGAGGTCATTGTACTCATCATTATGAACAGCTTTTACTATGGGACCAAACCTGAAATCGCGAAAAAAAAAAATCGGCTGTTCCCTACATTTATGTTCGTATAACTCGTCAAAATGTAGGGAACAGTTGATTTTTTTTCGCGATTTCAGGTTTGGTCCTATAGTAAAAGTTGTTCATAATGATGAGTACAATGACCTCTAAAGAGGTTGTTAATGTTTTACAAATAACCCTGTATAACTCCGAAACAGCTTTGTTGAATTTGATGGATTATTTGTCTAGTAAATTAGAATGTTTTCTAAATTATTATACGGGGTGATCAATAAAACAATATACAGCACGGATCAGAACGGTGTGGAGATATTAAACTTTCGTGTCTATCGACACTTTAGAAACTTAATTAAAAGTAACCACAACACTAGACGTCTTCCTCCTAGAAAAGTAAGAAAATTTTCGCTAGTATATTTTTTCTGTTTTTAATATAAACAGAGATCCATAATGAGATGGTCCATACTACACCCTTAAAAATATGAGTGTGTTTAATTTCTATACATTTGATTGTTCCTGTATAATTTCGTTGAAAAGGTTGCCATGTCTCAAAAATCTAAAATCTAAATTACATTACTATTTCCAAGATTTATCACAAAGAGTGCAATGGAAGATACAATTATCATTTAGAGGACATTTTTTAATTATTTATACAAGTTTATTTTATACTTTAAATTCGATATGAAAGCACTTTTCAATCACATTTGTTACAGAAGGCACTAATATTAAAATCTATTAACTATACGAGTCGAGGGGTTCGAGTTTGTGCTAAATAGCTGCTGCGACATTTTTGTGCGAATTTTTTTTCCTCAATTTTCTGACATTATCGTCAAAATCTGACATAACTGTCAAAAATCTGACATTACTGTAAAAATTTGACATTATTGCCAAAAATCTGACATCAATGCCAAATCTGGCATTTCTACAAAAAAACATTGACATTGCTGTTAAACATCTGACATTTAATATCAAAAATCTGACTTTTCTGCCAATAAATCTGACAGGTCTGCCAAAATAATGTACTTATTTTAGTTTTGTGGAGTATGTTTAAATAGGTATTCGTATTAATTGTGGAGGTCAGATAGACAGTCGCTCCATGTAAAACACTGGTATTCAGTTGCTTCCGATTAGACTGGAAGCCGACCACAACATCTCACTAATATTATAAAGGCGAAAGTTTGTGAGTGTGTGTGTGTTTATATGTTTGTTACTTATTGACGCTCAAACGGCTAGACCTATTTTGATAAAATTTTGTATGGAAGTAGCTGACACCCTGGATTAACATATAGGCTACTTTTTATCCCGATATTGCCACAGGATCGACATTTACGCGGGTGGCAGTTCGTAGTTGACAAAAAGATAGGCAATTTTTTTTTTTTTGGTGCAGTTCTCTGTCGCATCTAAATGCATTAACATCACGCATCCTTACATTAAGAGGATAAGCAATATTCAACATCGCATCGGTGGACTTATTATACATTTCGACATCAAATACGGACGTTTCATAAGGCGAAAGCGCCAGGGTAGCCCGCGAAATTCAATTTTTTTAAAGTTTTTTGCAATTTGCTGGTCAGTACTAAGTTGTACGTTGATTAAAATATGTTTCGCAGCCGTAACAAATATGTATTTACAGAATTATAATAATTAAAGTCATCAACACAACTCTCTAAGACCAAGTAATCCCCAAGAATGAAATTTGGGGATTATACTAACTTAACAAGTTGTATTACTGATTGTAATGATTATAATTCTGTAAATACATATTTGTTACGACCGCGAATCATATTTTAGTCAACGTACAACTTAATACTGACCAGCAGATTGCAAAAAAACGTAAGAAAATTTGAATTTCGCGGGCTACCTTAGCGCTTCCCCCTTAACGCCAATATTAATAATTTTCTTATAAGATTAGTCACTTATACGTAGAGGAAACATGATAACGGCGGTGTTTAAGAGCGTTTACGCCGAACGGCATTTCATACAAAATTTCAAGTCCTTGTTTTTCGAAGTGAATGAACCGATTTTAATAAAACTTCATACGCATAAGCATGATACAAAGGTCTAAAAAGTTAGTAGAGAACATTTTTGAAAAATAGTGTTACAGCCAAATTAGACCGATTTTAAACTTTCTATAGAAACAGAGATTTCCATTTATCTTTATTTAAATAAGACATTTCGAAAATGTTTTCTACTAACTTTTTAGACCTTTGTATCCTGCTTATGCGTAGGAAGTTTCATTAAAATCGGTTCATTAATTTCGAAAAACAAGGGCTTGAAAGTTTGTATGAAATGCCATACGGCGTAAACGCTCTTAAAGGTACTAGGCAGGAGTAAGGATCTTGTATATACCAGATATTTTAAATAGTTAGATAAAATAACCTGTATTTTGGGTGGTTAAGGTAAATGGATAGTGGTAGACCGCGAAATTCAAATTTTCTTAGGTTTTTTGCAATTTGCAGGTCAGTGTCAGAATGTATCTTGATCAAAATATGATTCGCGACAATAACAGGCAGGGTTCGAAAGGATAATTATCGTGATAATAACACATGGATAATTATCGATTGATAATAACAAAAAATGCACTCGTGAAAGTGAACTGTATTCGAATGAACATTTCTGCACTTGCGTGTATCGAAACGCCAATGGAAATAGAATCATCATCAGACGAAGAAGATATTCCTTTGGCTTTACTTCATTCAATTTAATTTACTTATAATGTCGAATCTGACGGACACTGATTTTTACTCAATCGGCCTATAATTAATGGTACATACTTTGTGTTGAATATTAAACGAATATTATAATTTATTTTTTTTCTGTGAGAATTGCCCAAATTATAATGTATTATTTATGAAACAATACAACAAATGAATTTCTAACATAGGTGATAATTATCGGATAATTATCAGATAATTATCGGATAATTATCAGATAATTATCGGATAATTATCAAAAAGCTTAATTATCTTGATAATTTCGAACCCTGATAACAGGTACATTTTTAGAGAATTACAATCATAAGAATCATTAATACATCTTTCTAAGTTAGATTTCTACCACTAACACTTTTCCATAAGAGATTAGTGGTTGGTGGTAGAAATCTAACTTAGAAAGATATATTAATGATTCTAATTCTCTAAATATGTACCTGTTATTGTCGCGAATCATATTTTGATCAAGATACAACCTGACACTGACCTGCCAATTGCAAAAAACGTAAAAAAAATTGAATTTCGCGGTCTCAACTAACCATTCACCTTAATAGAAGTTTGTCAAAGATCAAGTCGCTATCTCTGCTTTTAAAGGCGATAATCCTTTGAATGAACCTAGTAATGTTACAGACACAACATTTCTTTGAAAATCTTAGATTACAAAGACAGCATACATATGCGAATGGACATAGATTATAAATCTTAACAGAGGCGACATTTAATAAATATTTCTAATTACAAATTATACCTATTTTGTTCTCCTAAACGTTCGATCCATATTTCTGTCTATTCTAATCGGTGACGTCACGGATTGTATCATTTCCGCGATGTGTGTGTCGACGCGGGGCTTCTGCAGTCTCTTCGCCGATCTCGTCCTGAACTTCGCTGACTCTTGATTAGTTATTAGGTTTGGGGTTAGGGATTTTATACATCTGCGAAGGGAAATGGGTTGTTTGTTAGTATTTTTCTTGGCTTTATATATCTGTGGACGAAAATGTTTTTGTTGTTAGTAACTTCTTAAGAGCGTTTACGCCGAACGGCATTTCATACAAACTTTCAAGCCCTTATTTTTCGAAATGAATGAACCGATTTTAATAAAACTTCATACGCATAAGCAGGATACAAAGGTCTAAAAAGTTAGTAGAAAACATTTTCGAAAAATTGTGTTACAGCCAAATTAGACCGATTTTAAATTTTCCATAGAAACAGAGATTTCCAGTTATCTTTTTTGAAATAAGATATTTCAAAAATGTTTTCTACTAACTTTTTAGACCATTGTATCCTGCTTATTCGTATGAAGTTTCATTAAAATCGGTTCATTCATTTCGAAAAATAAGGGTTTGAAAGTTTGTATGAAATGCCGTACGGCGTAAACGCTCTTAATCCATACTGATATTATAAATGCGAAAGTGTGTCTGTCTGTTACCTCTGCACGCTTAAGCCGCTGAACCGATTTAAATGAAATTTGGTATAGAGATAGTTTGAGTAGGCCTCCGTCACTCAATTACCTACCGCCCGGCCGAGCGGTCTCGGGCCGTTTGCGGACCAAATTCAGTGCGGTTTCCGCAAGCGAAGCGCACGCACGTTGTTCAATTCACAACTGTACGCTTGAGCATTTAGGCACATTTTAGCATGCAGCGGTTGCTGACGCGACGGAGTAGGCTATTATAGCAGTAGGTATTGGAAATTTTCTACCGAGTGAAGTATCTGTTACGTAGTAACTATTTAGTAATCTGTGGTTCGAGTCCCGGGATAGTTTTTATCCCGATATTCCCACGGGAACGACACTTATGCGGGTGAAACCGCGGGGCGCTGTTCATCATCATCATCACCATCATTTCAGCCGAAAGACGTCCACTGCTGGACACAGGCCTCCCCCAAAAGGGGGGGGGGTTGCCATAATCGCCACGCTTGGCAGGCGGGTTGGCGATCGCAGTATGGTACGGTGGTGGAATGCATAGGGAACGCTGCTGCCCATTCTCCGGTACGCCCCTTAGTCGCCTTTTACGACACCCACGGGAAGTATGGGGCGCTGTTAGTAACTAATAATAAAGCCGAAGAGTTTGTTTGTTTGGACGCGGTAATCTCTGGAACCACTATAGTTCATTTCAAATAAACTTGCGATAAAGTTTGTTCACCTCCTTCTACTAATGTATCCCAATATTTCCAAACGATACGAAAAAAATGTATGGGCAGTGTCGGTGACACGATCAAAACATTGACTTACTCCGTGTTTGGTATTATGAAACTCAACCGATGCAATGTTAGCGACAGTTTTGTATGACGAACGATATCTATCGTAAGTTATTTGGACTTTTTGGTACAGGGCGGTTGAATGACATTTATCGCAAGTTTATTTGAAAAACACTTTAGTTAGATTTGAAAAAATGTTTTTTCCGTTGATAGCCCAATTGTTGAGGAAGGCTATAGGCTATTTCACGTCACGCTAAGACCTTTAGGGGCTCCTAAAGATTGCTTAGCTGAGCAAAATGAAATAGTTTGCAAAAACGAAGTAATAGGCGATGCAATGCGACGGGGAGGGCGGGGAGCAAGAAATTGCACGCGGACAAAGTCGCGGGCAGACACTAATATTATAAAGGCGAAAGTTTGTGAGTGTGTGTGTTTATGTTTGTTACTTCTTCACGCTCAAACGGCTGGACAACTTTTGATAAAATGTTGTATGGAGGTAGCTGACACCTGGATTAACATATAGGCTACTTTTTATCCCGATATTCCCACGGGATCGAAACTTATGCGGGTAAAACCGCGGGGCGCAGCTTGTTTCTTAATAATTTACATGCAGGGCCAACATGGCCAGAGATCGCACAAGACAGGGAGGTTTGGAAGGACAAAGGGGAGGCGTTTGTCCAGCTGTGGGACACAATATACGACAAAAAAAAAACAGTGGTACTCCGAGAGTGCCGAAAGCAAAACACAAACAGAATACTTTGCCATCACTCAAGGACATATCGACGCGAAGTGCCAATAACTTTGAGTATTAAACCAACTGGAGGCGCCATTGTCAGGCGATCCCCGCTGCCAAAGGTACGAGACCGCCGGTCATAGCGGTTATATACATGTGTGTGTATAGTTTATGCTTGTTTTTGTTTTTTGTTTTGTGTGCGTGCGTAACAACGCGATCGAATTGTATTAGTGTATTATTGCGTTCCCTCGTCCCCCGCGATGAAAGTGACAGACTTATTTGCATAGATATTAGTACTCGTGGCGTCTCCGGTTGGTTTAATACTCAAAGGCCAATAACCCCCTAACTGACATTTTATGAGAAATTCACTTTTTAATCGTTTTGAATTTAAAAGCGTTATTCGCATGTTTTAGTGAATCGCCTAAGTGTATTTTTAGTTGCAACATCATTAAATTAAAATGTAGAAATATGTACCTCCAAACTAAACCAACGCAACGTGTCTATTTTTGAACGTTTTTTTCAGTTTGTGTAAATTTTTGACTTTGTCAGTTAGGAGGTATTGGCACTTCGCCGTCGATATCGGATTAAAAACCGAGTACATCCCGAGGACAGCCGAACACAGAATGTAGTGCGGTGTCGGTAACAGTGTAGCGAGTTCAATGGTTTTTTCCCCATATCAAAAACTGCCCAACGCGCCTTAAGAACTTTTCACTTCAAAAAGAAATAAGGAAAATGTACAAAATATTTGATCCTCTATCTATACAGGGTGTTATTGAATTAACCCAAAACCTCTTAAGAGGTCATTGTACTCATCATTATGAACAACTTTTACTATGGGAACAAACCTGAAATCGCAAAAAAAAAATCAGCTGTTCCCTACATTTATGTTCGCATAACTCGTCAAAATGTAGGGAACAGCTGATTTTTTTTTCGCGATTTCAGGTTTGGCCCCATAGTATAATGATGAGTGCAATGACCTCTTAAGAAGTTTTGGGTTAATTCAATAACACCTTGTATAAGGTCCCATTAAAATAGGTGGACAAACTTTTACGAATCATTCAGACCACCAAAATAAGGACGATGGTAAAAAAATATAAAAGAAAAACGCATAGATACTCACAAGAAAAATAAAATCAGCTAACGAAAATACACTAATGTCCCGGCAATTTATTATTTTAGGTCAAAATAAAATCACTTTAATCAGTGTTTTTTTTTTCCTTGGATATCTTTGGTTAGACCAGTCATGTCAAAAATACGGCCCGCGGGCCAAGTCCGGCCCTCGGGCCATTTCGATACGGCCCGCGATCACAATATATCACAGATAAATGAATCTTGTTTTTTAGAGATTTTAGACTGCACTCAATGCCTCTACGCAGGTTTAAAAATACGCGCGCTTTACTTAAAAGTAATTTCAAGAGTAGCGCCTGACAAGACGAGTGAGAGAGTGTTAGTTATGTTTTTCTCTCTCTCTCGTGCGCGCGCGAAGTCGTCTTCTATTTCGTCCGTGCAGCTAACGCATACTGCGCCCCTCCCCCGCGTACTCAGGTTGAAGTCTTTGTTACGAGCAGTCGCGTCAAGCCCCCGAACTGGAACGGGCCGGGGCCGCCTTCAAGCGGCTCTTGCCCAACCTGAGGGGGCCAAACGCCTCCTGCCGGAGGCTTTACGCGGGGGTCGTGCGGTCCATGGCCCTATACGGGGCCCCGGTGTGGGCGCGTTCACTGCGGCGGCGAGCCGTCCACTACCTGAACGCGCCCCAGAAGGTGGTAGCCATAAGGGTTATCCGGGGCTACCGCACGATCTCGGGCGAGGCGGCAAGCCTCCTTGCCGGACTGCCGCCATGGGATCTGGAGGCGATAGTCCTCGCGCGCCTGTATGAGTGGCGCGCGGAGGCACTACGCCGGGGGGAGGATCCGCTTCCGCGGCAAATCGCTGCGGAGCGGACGGATCTCCGGCGCGATCTCATGGCGGCATGGAAAGAGCGACTGTCGCAACCCAGCGCAGGGCACGCCGCGATAGCGGCGATAAGACCCCTCTTTGAGGAGTGGCTAGAGAGGCGCCACGGCGCCCTCACCTACCGCCTGACGCAGGTCCTCACCGGACACGGAAGTTTCGGGAGGTTCTTGCACATCATCAGGCGGGAGGAAACGCCCGGGTGTCATCATTGTCAGGATCGCCCAGAGGACACGGTGGAGCACACGGTGGAGGTCTGCCCCGCTTGGGCGGAGCACCGCCGTGTCCTCGTAGAGGCGATCGGCAGCGGCGGCGACCTCTCGCGTCCGGCCCTGGTGCAAGCCATGGTCCGGGGCGAGAGGGAGTGGGAGGCAGTCACCTCCTTCTGCGAAGCAGTCATGCTAGCGAAGGAGGTGGCGGGACGGTTCAGGGAGAGAGCCTCCCGTCTCAGCCGCCGCGGGGGACGCCCCCGGCGTCGGGAGCCGCGTGACGACTCCCGGCCACCGTAGGCGCGGGCCTGCGGGCGGAGAGTAATGGGTAGCTCACCGTCCGATCAGGACCAGGCCCGTGCCGGACGGCGCGTACGTGTTCCACGCGCGCCTCAAAGAGATGTCAGCATCGAGGAGGGGCCCCTTAGGGCCGAAGCCTGCCGGGTCAGCGGGATTGTCCGAAAGGGTTACCGCTGGCCCGGAACATAAAGGGCTAATGAAGGAACACGGGTGGGTTTTAGTCAGTAAGAGTCTGACACTCCCTTCCGCTCCACCCAGAGCGGGAGGAGTCATTTGATGATTTCCCATCCGCAAAAAAAAAAAGTATCCGGATCGAAACTCGAGCTCAAAATAATTGCCCTCTTACTTTTGCTATGATTTGTAACAACAATATAATAACTAAATAAATAAAGATGGCTAAATAATTCAGTATGTTTTAGTTTTTTTAATTTGAACCTGGCCCGCCTACACATTCTAAATCTAATATATGGCCCTGTGCAAAATTGAGTTTGACACCCCTGGGTTAGACGAACTGAGCGCTGTGTTAAAATTTGTCCATCAATTTTAATGGGACCCTGTATAATGAACAGACATTTTGTTAGCTATAAAAAAAACCGGCCAAGTGCGAGTCGGACTCGCACAGGAAGGGTTCCGTACCACAAGGCATGAAACGCCGAAAAAAAAAACGTTTCCTTTATACGCCTTTAAATTTTAACTTTATTTTATGTTTATTATTTGTTATTATAGCGGCAACAGAAATACATCATCTGTGAAAATTTCAGCTGTCTATCACGTTTCATGAGATGCAGCCTGGTGACAGACAGACAGACGAACAGTGGAGTCTTAGTAATAGGGTCCCGTTTTTACCCTTTGGGTACGGAACCGTAAAAACTTAGTTTAGGCGCCAGTCTTCCACAAATTAAGTACGAAATCGTATCTGTAGACTAATTTAACTTCAAACTGTAATTTGTGGTAAGCAAATAAATCTATTCTATTATGAATTGTGTGGAAGAAAGCAATCAAAATCCTAGAGGTAGTTTTTAAATTTTCTGTAGCAGACCGGTCAGCTCAACAGTCGGGCTTGCGGCCACGAGACCAACGACCAACAACAACTCAAACTCAAAGCATTTATCCTTACTAATATTATAAATTCGAAAGTAACTCTGTCTGTCTGTATGTTACCTTTTCACGCCTAAACCACTGAACGAATTTCGATAAAATTTGACAGAGAGATAGATTGCATCCCGGGGAAGGACATAGGATAGTTTTTATCGACATACCTCGCGGGCGAAGCCGCGGGCGGAAGCTAATTATAAATAACTAGCTGTTCCCCGCGGTGTCACCCGCTGCTCAGCGCCTTCCTCGATAAATGGACTATTCAACACAAAAAGAGTTTTTCAATTCTAACCAGTATTTCCTGAGATTACCGCGTTCAAACAAACAAACTCTTCAGCTTTATAATATTAGTATAGATACAGGCGTAACGTTACATAATATCCTCACCTCGCAGCCTCCTGCAGCTTCCTGGCGAGCAGCTCGTTCTTCATCTTGGCAGCTGCTAGTTCTCTGCGGAGCTGCGTCTTGCTTTTGTTGCCCGCAGGGTGTAGAAGCGAGTGTCGGCGTAGTCGAGCGGCTGACGGCCGGATTGAGGGGTCGGGGTCCACCATTTTCTGTGGACAAATGGAAAAGTAGTAAGCTAGTTTGTTCCGAAGGATTTTATAATCAAGTAATTTATAAAAATAACGAAATGCTGACTAAGGGCTGATTTTACCAAAATTCACCATCTTAAAGAGAGAGAGAGAGTTCTTTTTCTTATCTTCAAGATTAAAAATGCTTGAAGCTGTATTGTAAATGTTAAATGTCATTGTTCCTTATTATTTTATTCGACTTAACGTTTGCACAATCGTAAGGTTGAATATAGTGTAAAAATCCTATATTCTAGCAAATAAAGATATCATTCATTCATTGAATAAAATTGACGTCTGACAGTATTCTAGGTATAAAAGTTAAGTGAAACACGACCTTAATATAGTTTAAAGAGAAAGATAATAAACTTTCGAAATCGTTTCCGATTTGTCGGAACGATGGAATAACGTAAGGTCAGCGGGATTGTCCAGAAGGGTTACCGCTGGCCCGGAACATAAAGGGCTAAGGAAGGAACACGGGTGGGTATTAGTCAGTAAGAGTCTGACACTCCCTTCCGCTCCACCCAGAGCGGGACGGTCATTTGATGATTTCCCACCTTGAAAAAAAAATGGAATAACGTAAAAAAACTGAATCGAATGAGACATTTCTTGTTTTTAAAAAGGGTTAGAAATATACTTCGAATAGAAATGATTCTAATATAATCGAGAGACTTTTACAATGATAGTTGAATCAGGGGACGGTAACAGTAGAAAAACTTACTCTTAACAACTGATTGAATTCCCTGGACAAGTTGGGCAGCTCCGGCAGCTTCCCGTCTCTGTAGTCGTGCCACTGTTGCCCGTTCTTAGGGAGCGCACCACCGCCGCCCGCTTCGAATAGCGTTAAACCTGTAAATTGTAAATATTATTATAAAATTATGCATTATACTAGCTTGGCCATGTTGTGTACGAGTGTACGGGTGCGATGTTATATATGATCAATCGCATCAAGAAATAGTTGAGCTACAATATTAGCTCTTAAAGTCCCTTCAGACTAGCGTTTGTCAGAATATACGTAATAAACTTGCGCCTTGGTGTTATTTTTTTAAAGAAATCACGACTTCTGACGAGATTTTTTTGCTCAAATTGGGCTCAACTTTTCTGATAATTTGCCAGCAATTCTACCATTTTTATTAACATAAGGAACTTACAGTGTATAATATTATTAGTGGTAAGATACCAAAACAAAACCATAATCAGCCTACGATATTTCCACTGGTGGGACACACGCCTCTCTGTGGGAGAGTGGGCCGCAATCCAAAAATTAAGCATAATAATCAAACTAATATTATAAAGGCGAAAGTTTGTGAGTGTGTGTGTGTTTATATGTTTGTTACTTCTTCACGCTCAAACGGCTGGACCAATTATCATAAAATTTTGTATGGAGGTAGCTGACACCCTGGATAAACATATAGGTTACTTTTTATCCCGCTATTCCCACGGGATCGAAACTTATGCGGGTGAAACCGCGGGGCGCAGCTAGTTATAATATAAAGTAAAACTCACCGAAAGCAAAAATATCCGCCTTGGTCAGCTGCGTTAGGTCTTCCTGGAGAACTTCCTTGGGCAGGTACCTGCAGTCGCCTTCCTCTACTGACGGTGATGATACGCAGGTCACGTGTCCTAAGTCACCTGGTGGTAGAAGGTGGTGATTAATTGTGATGGAATTGTCAGGTTATTGGGGAAATAGGTTGGTTCTTCTTTGGATGAGGTCCTGTACAAAGAGCTCTTCTACTCTGTCAATGATGCGTACAGTTACAGCAACTTTAGCTTTCACAGCCACGGGTCATTTTTACCACTATTACTAAGACTCCAATGTCTGTCTGTCTGTCACCAGGCTGTATCTCTTGAACCGTGATAGCTAGACAGTTGAAATTTTTACGATGATGTATTTCTATTGCCGCTATAACAACAGATACTAAAAACAGAATAAAATAAATATTTAAGGAAGGTTCCCATACAACAAGCGTGTTTTTTTTCGGCGTTTTTGCCTTGTGGTACGGAACCCTTAGTGTGCGAGTCCGACTCGCACTTGGCCCGTTTTTGTTATTAATAAACACCTCTTTGTTATAGGAGTCACAGACAGTCCGCTGTGCAGGGCTGCTCATGGTGCTTCTAAACGGCCCGGTGGTCGCCAGAAACTGTCAAATTTTCCCAATCAACCTTGAACCTTAAGCTTTAGCGATAAAGTTGAAAATCTATTAAAGAAATTTGACAGATTCTAGTAGCTTGATGTGCTGGCGTCTGTACAAGGCTGTGTACTTCGGTAACCCAGGTATCCTCCGTGAGACGGTCAGTAACATCAAGGCGTTGCTGGCCTTCCTTGAGGAGCTGTGGTGGATCTCACCCGTACGCAAAATAAGTGAATTGACGTGGAGTTTCGGACGGATTACCTATTACCTCTATATAATAGATGTATGAGGAACAGGGTGTAAAGTTCACTTATACTCTATAGAAAAGGGAGAATCCTCCGACCAGACGGGTGTTATGTCTGGCGGGCAACTGCCCGATGATTCATGTTGGGCCGTTGTATCTAATGCTGGTTGCGCGGTAAACTCTGCTTGCGAGATGCAGGATTTTGCGTGACGTCACTATGACGCGTTGTAGATACCGCTACACCTCTGTAAATGATGGTGTTATAATATAAATCACTTACCAATCTTATACTTATGATGGTACTGCGGCTCGTCGTCATCGTAACCGTCGTCTGAATCGTGTGAGGGTTCCCCTTCACCGCTACAGATGAAGATGTTGCCAGGTTTCACATCCATGTGGACTAGTTGGAGGGAGTGGATGTAGCTGTGGGGCAGAAGAAAAGAGTTTAGTCAAAGAAGATCATCCCGCAAGAGTTACCTTGAGGCTTCGCTTGTTTGACGTAAGCGCGTGGCGCTGAGGTGTCGATGGTGATAGCGGTAACCGCGCGGCGGGCGGGAGGGGCTGGAAGGGTCTCAAATTAACTCTTACGAGTTCTAATATTGTGCTAGTTTTGAGGTGGAAATAACTTATGCTACCAGACAAAACTGTTTTAACACTTTCCACTGACTTCACAGGGTTAAATCATGAATACATTATTTCCAAAGGTAAGTAATACTGCAGTGGTTTGTTTTTGAAGTGAAAACTTCTTCAGGCGCGTTGGGCAGTTTTTGAGATGGGAAAAAACGATTGAACTCGCGCCACTGTTACCGTAAGCGACACCGCGCGTGTTTTGTTTATAAGACGATTAAAAAAATACCCGCTTCGGATGTGTTGGGCTGTCCTCGGGATGTACTCGGTTTTAATGTATATCCGTTATGTCAGTGAGTGATGGCAAAGTACTCCCGGAGTGCCACTGTTTGTTTTTTTTTACTTGCTGACCTCAATAGAACAATGATTGATACAGTTAGCATAAAAGATCAGATCCCTCTTTCAAACTTTTTGTTTCAAATGAGAAGAATAATAAATTCAATGTCTTAAAAACAGTACGCTCCTTTTGGACTTCTAGGTAAAAACAGTGTAGAAAAGCTCTCATTTTAGTCACTTACTGATTATAAAAAAAAACCCACACAACACTACAGGAGACTTTCCTTTTGTAGGTGAACATATGAATAAGGTATACTCACGCTAAACCATCAGCTATATGAGCCAGTAGCAACAGCAGCTCAGCTTCAGACAGCGGTCCATTCTCCATCTTCTGCTGTAATGAGCCTCCATCGCAGTACTCATTCTGAATTATCATGTGGTCATCTTCTGCCCAGGCTGAATAATATCTGTTGGAGAAGAGGAGGTATTAGAAGATGGATGTTATTAAGGAATTTGAGGTGTCGCGACTAACACCACATCGCAATATGACTAGCAGTTTTTGAGATACACCGATCAGAAACAAAAAGTAAAACTTCTAAAAAATAAGGAAGATTTGGTGTAAGAGACATAGATGTTATGGAAGAAAGCTTTTGGTCGCAGGATGTGGTATTCCGCCGCTTTCGCGGACAAGTGCCAACAGAATGCACAAAGATTTAGTGCAACTAAGTGATACTAACATATCTATATATCGACGGCGAAGTGCCAATACCTCCTAACTGACATTCCTTGAGAAATTTACTTTGTTTATTGTTTTGAATTTAAAAGCGTTATTTGCGTTTTATTGAAATCGCCTAAGTGTATTTTTAGTTCCAACAGCATTCAATTAATATGTTGAAATACGTACCTCCCGACTAAACCAACCAAAAATAGACACTGGTGTCTATTTTTGACCGTTTTTGTCAGTTTGTGTAAATTTTTGACTGTCAGTTAAGAGGTATTGGCACTTCGCCGTCGATATATAACTGATCTATGAGTGATAAAATGTTAATTAGTCTTAAATCTATCTTTTTGCTTATTTCTCACACATCTGTAGAATGATTGTAAACTGGAGGAGCGGAACCACCTAATACAAGCAAATCTTTGCTTAAAAGGTGACTCCAAACCTAACATAGTTATATCCCTAAGTGAAGAAATAAACATTTTTATGTTTTTATTATTATTTATTATGTTATTAAGTTTTATTTACTAACAACATTTTTACTATATTATTATGTATACTTAGGTCTAGGTATGGCTATGGGTCTTTGTTACTTGAAAATAAATGGTTTATTATTATTATTATATTATATCTTTCTTCTCTCTCATGTAACGAAATGTGCCTAAACGTGACGCGTCCTTGAATTTTCACTTTTAATTCTCGTCCATTTATCGAATCGCCGCCTCAGAACCTTCACTTCAATCAAATCAAAAATCAATAATGTATGGGTCACCTGACGACATGCGGATGCTTCCCGAGCGCGGCGTGCGCGTAGACCTCGGTGAGCGCGGCGCGCTCGGCCGCGCTGCCGGCCACGGGGCGCAGCGAGCGCTTCAGTGCGTACACGCAGCCGTCCAGCTTGTTCACAATAATGTATGGGTCACCTGACGACATGCGGATGCTTCCCGAGCGCGGCGTGCGCGTAGACCTCGGTGAGCGCGGCGCGCTCGGCCGCGCTGCCGGCCACGGGGCGCAGCGAGCGCTTCAGTGCGTACACGCAGCCGTCCAGCTTGTTCACAATAATGTATGGGTCACCTGACGACATGCGGATGCTTCCCGAGCGCGGCGTGCGCGTAGACCTCGGTGAGCGCGGCGCGCTCGGCCGCGCTGCCGGCCACGGGGCGCAGCGAGCGCTTCAGTGCGTACACGCAGCCGTCCAGCTTGTTCACAATAATGTATGGGTCACCTGACGACATGCGGATGCTTCCCGAGCGCGGCGTGCGCGTAGACCTCGGTGAGCGCGGCGCGCTCGGCCGCGCTGCCGGCCACGGGGCGCAGCGAGCGCTTCAGTGCGTACACGCAGCCGTCCAGCTTGTTCACAATAATGTATGGGTCACCTGACGACATGCGGATGCTTCCCGAGCGCGGCGTGCGCGTAGACCTCGGTGAGCGCGGCGCGCTCGGCCGCGCTGCCGGCCACGGGGCGCAGCGAGCGCTTCAGTGCGTACACGCAGCCGTCCAGCTTGTTCACAATAATGTATGGGTCACCTGACGACATGCGGATGCTTCCCGAGCGCGGCGTGCGCGTAGACCTCGGTGAGCGCGGCGCGCTCGGCCGCGCTGCCGGCCACGGGGCGCAGCGAGCGCTTCAGTGCGTACACGCAGCCGTCCAGCTTGTTCACAATAATGTATGGGTCACCTGACGACATGCGGATGCTTCCCGAGCGCGGCGTGCGCGTAGACCTCGGTGAGCGCGGCGCGCTCGGCCGCGCTGCCGGCCACGGGGCGCAGCGAGCGCTTCAGTGCGTACACGCAGCCGTCCAGCTTGTTCACAATAATGTATGGGTCACCTGACGACATGCGGATGCTTCCCGAGCGCGGCGTGCGCGTAGACCTCGGTGAGCGCGGCGCGCTCGGCCGCGCTGCCGGCCACGGGGCGCAGCGAGCGCTTCAGTGCGTACACGCAGCCGTCCAGCTTGTTCACAATAATGTATGGGTCACCTGACGACATGCGGATGCTTCCCGAGCGCGGCGTGCGCGTAGACCTCGGTGAGCGCGGCGCGCTCGGCCGCGCTGCCGGCCACGGGGCGCAGCGAGCGCTTCAGTGCGTACACGCAGCCGTCCAGCTTGTTCACAATAATGTATGGGTCACCTGACGACATGCGGATGCTTCCCGAGCGCGGCGTGCGCGTAGACCTCGGTGAGCGCGGCGCGCTCGGCCGCGCTGCCGGCCACGGGGCGCAGCGAGCGCTTCAGTGCGTACACGCAGCCGTCCAGCTTGTTCACAATAATGTATGGGTCACCTGACGACATGCGGATGCTTCCCGAGCGCGGCGTGCGCGTAGACCTCGGTGAGCGCGGCGCGCTCGGCCGCGCTGCCGGCCACGGGGCGCAGCGAGCGCTTCAGTGCGTACACGCAGCCGTCCAGCTTGTTCACAATAATGTATGGGTCACCTGACGACATGCGGATGCTTCCCGAGCGCGGCGTGCGCGTAGACCTCGGTGAGCGCGGCGCGCTCGGCCGCGCTGCCGGCCACGGGGCGCAGCGAGCGCTTCAGTGCGTACACGCAGCCGTCCAGCTTGTTCACAATAATGTATGGGTCACCTGACGACATGCGGATGCTTCCCGAGCGCGGCGTGCGCGTAGACCTCGGTGAGCGCGGCGCGCTCGGCCGCGCTGCCGGCCACGGGGCGCAGCGAGCGCTTCAGTGCGTACACGCAGCCGTCCAGCTTGTTCACAATAATGTATGGGTCACCTGACGACATGCGGATGCTTCCCGAGCGCGGCGTGCGCGTAGACCTCGGTGAGCGCGGCGCGCTCGGCCGCGCTGCCGGCCACGGGGCGCAGCGAGCGCTTCAGTGCGTACACGCAGCCGTCCAGCTTGTTCACAATAATGTATGGGTCACCTGACGACATGCGGATGCTTCCCGAGCGCGGCGTGCGCGTAGACCTCGGTGAGCGCGGCGCGCTCGGCCGCGCTGCCGGCCACGGGGCGCAGCGAGCGCTTCAGTGCGTACACGCAGCCGTCCAGCTTGTTCACAATAATGTATGGGTCACCTGACGACATGCGGATGCTTCCCGAGCGCGGCGTGCGCGTAGACCTCGGTGAGCGCGGCGCGCTCGGCCGCGCTGCCGGCCACGGGGCGCAGCGAGCGCTTCAGTGCGTACACGCAGCCGTCCAGCTTGTTCACAATAATGTATGGGTCACCTGACGACATGCGGATGCTTCCCGAGCGCGGCGTGCGCGTAGACCTCGGTGAGCGCGGCGCGCTCGGCCGCGCTGCCGGCCACGGGGCGCAGCGAGCGCTTCAGTGCGTACACGCAGCCGTCCAGCTTGTTCACGCACTTCGTCACGCGCCCGAACTGGCCGCGCCCGACCACGCCCAGCTCGATGAACTCTATGTTGTAGCGGGATATGTTGGATTCCTGTGAGAAGGAAGGATAAGTCACGTATTAAAAAAAAAAATGACGCTTGAAAGGCAAAATTGACAGCGAAGCGACATGTGGCTTCCATGACGCTTAGTCAATTTTGCCTTCCAAGCGTCGATAAGCATTTAAGCCTAGCATATAACTATGTATATGTACATTGTTCATTAATTAAATAAATAAATAAATATTACGTTCCTACATGCATAAATTGAAGAAGTGTTTGTGACGTGTAAAAGTGTTTGTACAAACGCTACTACAATCTGTCAAATTTATTTAAGGGTCCCTATCAGTTTCGCGGACAAAAAACAGAAAAATCAGGTTTTTTCAGCGCAAAATTCTTAAGTTATAAGTGATAAATAATTATGTATTTTTAAAAAAAACTAGATAACTTAAGGATGTTGAGAAATTTGCGCTGAGAAAAAATGTTTTTTTTCAGTTTTTAGTCCACAAAACTGATAACCCTTAAGGCGAAAGCACCAGGGTAGCCCGCGAACATCAATTTTTTTACGGTTTTTGCAATTTGCTGGTCAGTATTAAGTTGTACGTTGATTAAAATATGATTCGCGGTCGTAACAAATATGTATTTACAGAATTATAATCATTAAGGTCATCAACACAACCCTCTAAGACCAAGTAATCCCCAAGAATGACTATTTTATGAAATCTTGACATTTGGGGATTATACTAACTTAACAAGTTGTATTACTGATTGTAATAATTATAATTCTGTAAATACATATTTGTTACGACCGCGAATCATATTTTAATCAACGTACAACTTAATACTGACCAGCAAATTGCAAAATAACGTAAGAAAATTTGAATTACGCGGGCTACCTTAGCGCTTCCCCCTTAATAGATTTTCAACTTTATCGCTACAGTGTAAGGTTCAAGGTTGATTGGAAATATTTGACAATTTCAGGTAGCTTGATGTGCTGGTTTCTGTACAAATATGCTTACAAATATAAAAAATCCATCTTTTAGTTGTAATGTGTTATGTGATTTGTTGTCTTTCAACTTATTTGGACACAAAATGACAAGATACACTGATTGGTGGCTGGATCAGCCTTCAAAAGCCATAAATAAGATAGTGCATTTGCGCGAACTTAATGCCTCTCAAAAGCCTGGCTTTTCATTTCATAGAAATCTGTGATAAGTACTTACCAATATATCAACAAATGTAAACGTTTCTATAGCAATTTGTAGGCGAAAACTGCGAGACAGAGAAAGGAAAGGGAAGCCAGGTAAAAGTCAGACTAAGTGTGAGCGAGATGGCGCATTTGAACACATTGCATAGCGTTTAGAGGCGAAATTGGCGCGAACCTAGCCCAGTGCGCGTAAGTTCGGATTTCGAAATTGTATTATTATTCCTATGACATGAATGTTTGAGTTCGAGTTCATTGACTGGTATTTTTTTAATATATATTATTATGTATTTTTATTGATAGGTTTAAGTATGTTTGTTGTAGTGAATTATGATTTTATTAGGGTAAGCCGGGCTTTTTGGCTTCTATGAAGGTACCGCCCCTGATAACTACCCAACCATAAAATAGCGAAAATAGTAAGCAACTGTATTGCATCTTTATAAAATTCAAAGTTGAGTTAACTATGGATCAAAAAACCGGCTCTTAGTGGATACCTGCTCTTCACAAAGAACACACCCTCCAAATTTCATGTCTCTAGGACCAGCGGTTTAGGCTGTGCGTTGATATATCAGTAAGTCAAGACTTTGAATTTTATATACAACGTTATTTTTAGTATTATGCGAAACCTGAATATAGTTTGTTCAGAATAAGTAACTGAATCGATTCCCATAATTTTTACCCCATGTTATATTTTGTCCGAAAAATATTTAAAAAATGTTAAAAGTTGGACACCGAGCGCCACTAAGTTGGTTATCCAATCTCCGCGCCGAACGGTTAGGTACCTAGGTACTATTAGTACATGTTTTTGTACGGACAAACAGGTAACTTAACAAGCTTATAACTTCGTGATTTTTCATGATACAGTTTTGAAATTTTGTTCATAGATTCTTTACATAAAAATACTAGATACGTGTTTCGGGTTTCGCATATCGACTGTGAACTGGCAACCGGTACTATCTCAATTTTGACAACTTTACAGAATGAAGAAAAAACATAAAAGCACTCACTGCGCGTTGAAGTTAGTACAAGTTGAATGAAGCCAATTCTGGCGCCAAATTTAAATGTATTTGAGTTCGGATTTCTTGCAACGATGTGGAGTATTAAATGGTATAAAATGGCATTAAAAAATGAAATATTCAAAAAATTGAGATAGGACCGGTTGCCAGTTCACAGTCGATATACTAAAAATAATGTTGTATATAAGATAAGGATGGTAATATTATAATTATGTACCCTGAGTCTCTTAGCTGGCTGTTCGGGTGTCGCATCCCCCCACGTCGGAGTTTTTGATAACGCACGCTTTTTCTTATTCAGCGCTTGTCCTGTAAATAAGAAATAAATTGTAGAAAACTTAATAGCATAAATAAATATCAACTACCAAGTGCCCCCCCACCACCCAGAGCCTTTTCCCAACTATGTTAGGTCGGCTTCCAGTCTAACCAGATGCAACTGAATACCAGTATTTTACATGGAGCGACTGCCTATCTGACCTCCACAACCCAATTACTAGGACTTCATGGACCCTGACTCCCTATTTCTTACTACACAACCCTGTCCCAAAGGGCAGGGCTCGAGAAATCGTTTACATGACCCAAAGTGCGGTCACTGTCGGACCGCATAGAAAAGAAAGAGAAGCGCGATGACACAACGCTGGTAATTTATCGCAAAATATGAAGCAATTATTTAATTACAAAAAATCTTTTGTTTGGACTAAAAAATTAAAACCATAGTGCTTTACTACGTTGCTTGTAGAATAATCTGACAAAAAATCAGAATGATTGTATGTATATTAGTATGGTTTTTATTGTAAAAAGAAAGTTTTTAGAGGTATCATCATGAGTTTTTTCTATCGTATCAAATTAGTTGTTATGTTTTCAATACATTTATCTACCTAGCATAATTATATCCTGAAGAATATCGTATATTTTGCTGATTTTGTTTACTGTAGTCGATCATATACTTTTCTTGTTTCTGAAACTTGCGTTTTTTTTGTGTTTAGGTCCTGTAAGCCCCTTAACCCTTAGTATGTCGGAACGTAGATCTACGCGAGACACAATGGCTTTTTAATTGTGTCCGTAATTCCGACATACGAGGGGTTAATGTAGGCTTTTAGCCATGAGTTCAGTGTTACTTACCATCCGGTGTAAACGGGTTGATGTTAGCTACAGCTCGTCGGGTCATCCGTGACTCATCGAGTTCGTCGGGTGGTAGGCTGCCGAGCGCACTGTCATCGTCCCCAGATGGCGGGTGGAGGTGGTGACTTGAGCCTGACGGCATGCCTGTGGGAGAGAGAATTGATTAACAAATTACTTTTCTTCTACTTTTTTAAAAAGGTTATTATTTTATTACATAGGTTCCACACTAAGGGGGGTTCCAGAATTGGTCTTTTAAGAGGAACCGGGTCCAACCGAATGTGCTGATGGTGATCACCGGAGTGGTTTCTCACCGGGGTGGTTTTAGTGAGATAAAAATCCCACACTCCCCGACCTTCGGAGGTCGGGGGCCTTTTGAAGGTTTCCACCGGACACAAATAAAAAACGAGCGCAATGTTTCCTCTCTAACTAAAAAAAAAACTTAGAAAAAACTTGAATTTCGCGGTCTCAACTACCCATTCATAGTTGAGACCGCGAAATTCAAGTTTTTTGAAGTTTTTTGCAATTTGCAGATCAGTGTCAGGTTGTATCTTGATTTTTTTTCGCGACAATAACAGGTATCTACATATTTAGAGAATTATAATCATTAGAATCAATAATACATCTTTCTAAGTTAGATTTCTACCACTAACACTTTTCCATAAGAGATTGGTGGTTGGTGGTAGAAATCTAAATTAAAAAGATATATTAATGATTCTAATGATTATAATTCTCTAAATATGTATCTGTTATTGTCGCGAATCATATATTGATCAAGATACATTCTGACACTGACCTGCAAATTGCAAAAAACGTTAGAAAATTTGAATTTCGCGGTCTACTACTATCCATTCTCCTTAAGAGCGTTTACGCCGTACGGCATTTCATACAAACTTTCAAGCCCTTGTTTTTCGAAATTAATGAACGGATTTTAATGAAACTTCCTAAGCATAAGCAGGATACAAAGGTCTAAAAAGTTAGTAGAGAACATATTCGAAATGTCTTATTTAAAAAAAGATAACTGGAAATATCTGTTTCTATGGAAAGTTTAAAATCGGTCTAATTTGGCTGTAACACTATTTTTCGAAAATGTTCTCTACTAACTTTTAGACCTTTGTATTTTGCGTATACGTACGAAGTTTCATTAAAATCGGTTCATTCACTTCGAAAAAAAGGCCTTGAAAGTTTGTATGAAATGCCGTTCGGCGTAAACGCTCTTAATAGCAATAGGCTCGCCCGCTATTATATGGGACTTACGCAACTGGCAAAATGTGCCATGTGCATGTGTGTGTGTGTGTTTGAGGGTGTGTGGGAGGGGTGTGTGTGTGTGAGGGGTGTGTGTGTGTGAGGGGTGTGTGTGTGAGGGGTGTGTGTGTGAAGGGTGTGTGTGTGAGGGGTGTGTGTGTGTGTGAGGGGTATGTGTGTAAGGGTTGTGTGTGTGTGTGTGTGTGTGTGTGAGGATGTGTGTGTGTGCGAGTGAGTGTGTGTTAACCTAACTCGGGGATTGAGAGAGAGAGACAGGCGTGATGTGTGTATGATTCGACTTACCCGACTGCGCATTTAATTTGGGTGGGAAGAGCCTGGAGCGCGGCGGATGGTGTGAAGGCGTTGAACATTTCTCTAGCAACGTCTTGGGTGTGTGAGGACTGTCGAATAATCTGGAAATAATAGGGAAAATACATTATTATTAATTTTATTGGAAAGGTATTGCAATGTTTTTGGATGACGAAAAGCCATCGGTAACCATGGTAACTGGACACCGCCATCTGGCATAACAATTTTAGGAAAAATATTGAAACTTATTAATCTAACAGTAACTTTCACAATTTGTACATGTTTGAGAAGAATAGCTTGTAATTTCAAAATAACAGCATTTTACTAAATGCATATATTATGTATACAACACGGTCACATTAACTCGATGCATCTCTGGAATGCGAGGCCCGCATTCCTTAGCTCGCCCAGCAAGTGTTGGGTCTTTGTCTTTGTTACCGATACGCGCGTCGATAACTTGGCTAATTTTCTGTTGTTGTTTTAATTATATTTTTTATTAGGTATATTTAAGTAGGGGCCCGTGGATAAGTAATAACAGCCGCACAGGTCGATCGATCAGGTTAAGCTACGCTTGCCGCGGTTGGTCTGTGGATGGGTGACCATCTTAACATACCGATACCCCTCCGTGCCTCGGAAAGCACGTTAAGCCGTTGGTCCCAGCTGTCATTCGTGGATCTTTGACAGTCGTTACGGGATGTCAGGAGCCCGAAAGTCTGACAACCAGTCTTACCAAGGGGTACCGTATTACCCAGTAACTGGGTTGTGGAGGTCAGATAGGCAATCGCTCCATGTAAAATACTGGTATTCAGCTGCATCCGGTTAGACTGGAAGCCGGCCCCAACATAGTTGGGAAAAGGCTAGGCAGATGATTAAGTATATTTAAGTATATTACCAAAAAAACAAAATGACGTCGTCAACGCCAAGCGTCGAGTTAATTCGCGTTGTAAATGTACAGACGCCAGCACATCAAGCTACCCGAAACTGTCAAATTTTCCCAATCAATTTTGAACCTAATGCTTTAGCGATAAAGTTAAAAATCTATTAAAGAAATTTGGCAGATTGTAGTAGCTTGATGTGCTGGCGTCTGTACATAAAAGCGGTACATATAATAAGAGAAAACTTGTTTTAAAATGTGTGTCTGTCTGTTTGTTCCGGCTAATATCCGCAACGGCTGAACCGATTATGACAGGACTTTCACTGGCACATAGCTGATGTTATGTTATAAGGAGTAACTTAGGCTAACTGACTTTTATTTTCGAAAAACGAATTAGGGTTCCGCGCAAAAAAAATTAAAACCCATGACACCCAATTTGTTTTCCACCGTGCACGCGAACGAAGTTGCGGGTACAGCTAGTTTAAAGTATAATATGCTAAAGCTATGCCAAAAACAAAAATCGCCAAAATACCATAGTCTTTCCTACGAGACTTACTAAATTATGAAGGCACTTTCAAGTACTATTCAATCGCAAGTACTGTCTACCACCTACTGGCACATCTCTTCTGACAGAGGAAGATCTGAAGAACAAGACATTTTGTACCGACCCCAAGTAACATTCACAATGGAAAGCAAAAGAAGATTCTATGATGGATGACCATTACTATTTTCTAGAACTACCCACGATAATCCAGTGCGAATACGCCAGAATATTCTCTTAGCAGTCCTGAGCACACAAATCTGGGGGCCTAAAAAGGTATTTTTGGCAGAATCATAAAAGGATAAAATTATGAATCATAATATGGCGAAGACAGTCCGTGTTTTACTTTTTTTCGCTGCACTGCGTAGGTATAATCAAAGAGATTGGGATTGGATTGGATTGATTGGTATTTTAGCACAGACAAAAAAAAACGGATATATATATCCTTTACCAATGGGATTTGATACGATTAACTTAACAGTTAACTGTCCACTAAGATTCATAATTTTATCCTTTTATGATTCTGCCAAAGTGGCCTTTTTAGGCCCCCTGCTAAATAAATACTATCCGCCATCTTAACTACCTTCGCAATTTCTTTCCGTACACCCAACGCCATTCACAATCGAAAACAGCTGTCCCCAAAAAATTCACGACGAAACCCCACAATTAAAATCTCTAGCACACCTTTTGGAACGCACCCCTATTTTTTTTTTCTCCTTAAGAAACCTCAGGTGTTCGAAATTCAATAAGAAAAGACGCAAGTGTGTGTCTATTGTCGTATAACTGGCAAGTTACAAGATGTGTGGGGTGGGGTGACCCAAGATTGTTTTAGGTACCTGTAGAAGATTGTTACTTGTATTAACTTTGCTAAGGGCAGGATGCAAGTTAGTCCAGGTGTCATTGTTGAGATGAAGCCAGTTTTGGGGTGTATGGGATGATGACAAAAATATTGGCAGGTATAAAAACTGACCGGTATTCTAGAATGACGATCGGACATGCATAATTCCTGTCACAGTTATTTTACAAATAGCGGCACGTAAGTTGGCAAGAGTTTTTGTAGTGGGGGAAGTTTGCGCACGCACAATTTCATACATTTTTATATGCGCGAACTTCCCCCACTACGAAAATCTCTTGCCAAGTTACGTGCCGGTAACTATACCTCAATTTTGCATGACGGTGATCTTTATTCAGATTTATTCTCATTGCAATAAGATTAAAGGTGGGTTACTGTTTGCATTCCCATGTTGGAGGGCGTCCAGGGAGCGTCCGGGCGGGGTTTTTAAAACCCGGACACATCCTGTGATAGGGGAAAATTAAAGCATAAATCTTAGTTAAAAATTCGCCGCGCGGCAAATATGCTCCGTACGCTCGTGACAATTCATAATTTGCTTTTGATTTTTTATTTATACCAAAAAGAAGAGCGTTCCTAATTATTTACATCAATTATTTATAAACAGAACTTTTAGTACCAATTTCGACATTTCTAACTTCAAAAATGATGAACTTCCATGCAAGCTTTCATCCCCTATTTAACACCATTAGGAGTTGAATTTTCAAAAAAATCCTTCCTTTGTTCACTTTCGTCTTAAGGAACTCAGGAGCGGTTTAGACTGTGCGTTTCCTGTCAATGAATGAATGAATAAGATTTAGATTAAGTATATTATGTCATCATCATGTCATGTGTACGCTTTATAGCTAGATCGGCCAATGACCTGAAGAATTAGACTAAAGACTGGATGCGGAAGGTCGGAAAACGGGTGTAACAGCACAACTTTAAACAAAAAAAAATTGGCCAATGAAAAGCAATTCTCTTACGACATTCATTCAAAGAATTCAAAGAATCTTTATTCATGTTTCGAATTCTAAATGGCCAGAACGAAATCGAACGTTTAATATACGTCGAAATATTTGAAAAAAGAACTGACCGTTAAAAATCGTACCTATCTACAAAACACGTGCCCTTCCGTTTACGCAAAAAAAAAAACCAAGAACGATTTTCGTGAAAAAAAACCAGTATTTTCAATTCAATTAGCATTTGTTTGAAAATAAACTTTAAAACTTACAATTTTAGATTCACTTTCGCGAAACATTTCTACTTTAGAACCACGCCTTTGATACAAATTCAACCTTATCTTCATACATTCAAGGTTCAATTCACCTTGAACGTACAAAGACATGTGGTTGTGGGTGTATTTTTTTTTGCCAAGGCAGATGTCAGCTGTTCCGATCATATGTTTGGCTTATATAACTGTACTATAACTGATTTTACAACGAAATTCCTTTGACTGACTCACACATAATAGATGTTTTTTGTTGACGTAAGCTGCGCGGGCGCGCTTGGTTTCCGTTGGGTAAGCGAAGTTCAAGGTACTTGAGTTGGATGTTGTTCACAAAGAAGATTCTATTTTATTCCTCTTGTGTCAGCACGAATGTTATGAGCATAGCTCATGACATGGTATATTGAATTCAGGGTAGAAGGGATCTGGACCTGGACGCGCCTACTGTAACCAAATTCATGGTTACGAATCTAGGTAAGTATTTACATGCCCAGTTTGGCAATAAAAATGCTACTCATCTTCTGCCATCATCTGCCTAGCCTTTTCCCAACTATGTTTGGTCGGCTTCCAGTCTAACCGGATGCGACTGCCGAATACCCACTATGTTCGCGAACCTCTTGCGCTCCGCGCTCCTGCAACTGCTCCACCATAGCATGCTCCAGGAGCGCGAACGTATCCACTATGTGGAGCAGTTGCAGGAGCGAGGAGCGCCAGAGGTTCGCGAACATAGAGGATACCCGGCTTTAGGAGGCTCGGTACATGAGGCGAGTTGCTGTGCAGTGCGCAGTAACAAATCATGAGTCATCGGGGGCGAGGGCTGACGTACTGCGCCGCGAGTAATCATAGCTCCAACCAATTGTTTCGTTTGGTAGCCGGACCATCAACTCGCGACATTTTGCCTCAACTACCAAAAAAAGTCTTGCCGCGTCAGATGTTCTCTCCTAATCTTTTAAAGACTTTAAAAAAAGATGGAATAACAAAAAGCGTAGGAATGCGCTCGTGTTACTCTAGCAGCTGTTTGAGGACAAAATGCGATGTCATGTCGAGATACCATTGAATCCATCCGCCTACAAACAAAACACAAAACGGGTGCATAGAGCATAAACGTTCCCAGGAAATCCCGTATTGCAAAAACTCGATAATTCCCAACTCTGCGTCCAAATGCGTGACGTACGAATGATATTGCCAATCCATTTATCCATCCTTATATTATAAATTCGAATGAACTATCTTTATGTTACCTTTTCATGCCTAAACCACTGAACGGATTTCGATAAAATTTGGCAGAGAGATAGATTGCATCCCGGGGAAGAACATAGGATAGTCATCGACATAACTCGCGGGCGAAGCCGCGGGCGGAAGCTTTATATGTATGAAAAATTCGGTCTGCTCGATAACGTAGCTCTGTAACACAATGAATTGTGAATCTGTAAGGCATTGTCATTGTGTATTACGTAATTACCCCGGGTCTGTCGCTTTAGATAACGTTCCCAGAATTTCCTGATGCCGTGATTGCGAAATACTGTCATCTAGCGAGATTGTGGAAATCGGGTGTCAGAGTGCCCACACAATGTAATTCGGAGGAATGAGAAATGTCGTGATGGAAGTTTTGGGTATGCCAGTGGCGGATTTACCAACAGGCTGATTAGGCTGGAGCCTAGGGCGGTGGATTTTGGGGGCGGCAGATTTTGGGGCCGGCAAATTTGGGGATAGCATTTTTTTTAATGTCTTACTGAAATTAAAAAGATTAATATTTATTTACCAACCATGTTTTTTTGTAAATAAAGTGAATGCTTAAAGGCTTCTACCGTAGATCACTGATGCCGATCTTTACAAGTTTTTCGTAGCTGACTGAAAGAGAACATTTTAAGTATTTTGAAGAAAAGGCGATGGAATTAAGCGTGTCGAAGCAGTATTAGACATGGGACATTATTGTAGAGGTCGGCAGGGGCGGCAAAATTTGAATAGCCTACTGGTGGCAAATGTGTAAATCGGCCACTGTGGAGGGCTATAAGAGTAGAAGACCAAAGAATCGTTGGATGGATTGTGTGAATGATGATATGGTTAGAAAGGGGGTGACTACCGAGATGACGACTAATAGAGAAGTGTGGCAGAGGACATGTTGCGTCGACCCGTTTATATATAACACTAGTTTCTGCCCGCGACTTCATCCGCGTGAAATAAGTAATATTATAAAATTAACAAATGCTTCTTCTCTCCTCATCATCTGCCTAGCCTTTTCCCAACCATGTTGGGGTCGGCTTCCAGTCTAACCGGAGGCAGCTGAATACCAGTAGGTATTTTACATGGAGCGACTGCCTATCTGACCTGCACAACCCCATTACTGGGTAATACGATACCCCTAGATAAGACTGGTTGTCAGACTTTCGGGCTTCTGACTACCCGAAACGACTATTAAAGATCCACAAATGACAGCCGGGACAGAACTGCTTTACGTGCTTTCCGAGACACGGAGGGGTCACGGCATGTGAAGATGGTCACCCATCCACAGACCAACCGCGGCAAGCGTAGCTGCTTAACCTGATCTATCGACTTGTGCGGCTGTTATTATTGAGCCACGGGCCCCTCAAATGCTTCCTCTCTCCTAACTCACTTATTTTGCTGTGCCCGACAATCCATATGATCTAACTATAAGGCTTTTCGCACATGGGTCGTAGGCGTAGTTGTCTCGTTCGCGTATCGTAATTACGCTACGCGCACGAGTGTTCTACAAACGAATCGTCGCGTAGACGTATCGTTTTGTAATATCTCAGTTGAAATCATGGCGTCAAGCGTACCAGATGTGTTTGGGGAATTTATTGATGACCTTACCTTCTCTTCAGACGAAGAGGATTTCTTGTTATTTGATTTCGTTAGAAGTAGAAAGCGACGTGCTCATTGGATCCATCCATACATCGCAAACATGTGGAATGCAATAAAAGTAATGTGTATTGAATTTTCTAGTTCCCCCGACCCACCCCGTCACATCGCATCGCCCCCTGCCCGTGCTATTAGTGTCTAAACACACTATGCCGAAGGTACGCGACCGAAGTTCGGCACGATTACGCCTGCAATGCTATTTGAATTACTGACGACACATTATGGCGAAATTACGTTGCGTTAAATAGCATTGCAGGCGTGATCATGCCGAACTTCGGTCGCGTATCTTCGGCATAGTGTGTTTAGACACAGTTACCGGCACGTAACTTGGCAAGAGATTTTCGTAGTGGGGGAAGTTCGCGCATATAAAAATGTATGAAATTGTGCGTGCGCAAACTTCCCCCACTACAAAAACTCTTGCCAAGTTACGTGCCGGCAACTATACTTCGTTTTTGCTTAGTGTTATTTCTGACTTTTTTTCTCTTTGCTCGGCTCCTAAGGGTCATAGCGTGATGTTAAATAGCCTATAGCCTTCCTCAAGAACTGGGCTATCAAATACAAAAAGAATTTTTCAAATCCGACTGGTAGTTCCAGAGATTACCCCCTACATACAAACTTTACCTCTTTGTAATATTAGTATAGAAGTATATTTACCGGTAATGCATTCACAAAAAAGTCATTATCATGCATAAGTAGTATAACATTGGTTTGTTGGTTACCTAATGAATGTGTAACCCATTTTCTTTGGTTGAATGGTTACAAGTTATGCATTATTTATAGAAAAAAATACTGTTAAGGACTTGTTAGGAATGTTTTGACCCTTTCATTGTTTTTGTAGAGATTGCATGCTCGAGTTTTGTAAGTAGGAGAAAGTCGAAGAAAGAATTTCGTGGAGAAGAGATTTTTTGATGTCTGAAGGTGTGTCCATGGCATCACACATCACAGCAGGCCCTATCAGAATACCAACGCTACGGTATTTATTTTATATTGCAGTATTATGTCGAATTTTTTTCGTTTTTATAAAAAAAAAAATTAAAATGGCATCGCACATTTTTTATTTCTTGTAAATGTTTGTTTTCAATGTCATTTTGTTAGTTTTAAATGCTCCTTTTTTATTGTTAGTATTTCCTGTCCCAATTTTACCTTTCCTTTCATTCTTTTTTAGAATGTTGGCCGTTATGTGATGGTCAGATAGGAGATAAGGCATAAGCATTTCTAATTTTTTACTGCAAGCTTGAGAGCAGATGTGGTTTTTGTGCAGTTTCGAAATGTGCAGAATTATGCCACCCCGTATGTATAAGATTTTATGCAATATCTCCTCATAACAAAACCACAAACAAGAATAACAATTTGCCATTCTATAACCCTAAATGTACCCAAAAAACATTACACATACATTACAAACACTTATATATAAATCACCAAACAACAAGTTTTTCCGCTACAACGCAAATAACAGTATTTGTGTCGAAACCAGTTGGACAAGTTTGGAATGAGGTCACCTATGAGTTTCGTAGGGTGATAGACGTAAAGTAGTAACATGTTGTAACCTGTTGTAGATGTCAGGATGTATGGAAGAACTTTCTAAGGATTCGGTGTACTGGTATTTTGGTAAGCGGTGTGCAAAATTGCAGAAAAAAGAGTAAAATAAATGTTTTTTTTTGTGTTAAGTTTTTTCCCTTTTCTATGAATTCTTTGGGTAGGTTTTCTGGAGGGGCAATAGCAAAAAAGTTTAAAAAAAAGAATTTTGATAATTTATAATTTTTGTTTGGGTAAGTAGATTTATTATGCATAATATATTTATTTATTTATGTTATTTAACTCTTAAGTATTTATTTTGGGAAGAAACTGACAGAATTAATGTGATAATATAAGGTGAAATGGGAGTTATTTTTGTTTTAAAAGGTTATGGTAAAAATGGTGTTCAAGTTCCATTCATTTTATTTTATTTATTTGTCTCTCCCATAAAACTTTTACAAGATATATCCTCTTTTGAATTGTTTCCAAGGTGAAAAATCCCACATTAAAAAGAATTAACCAGAATTTCTAGAAAGTTCTAGCAAAATCCCCAAAAACGTTGAATAGTAATAATATATTTTTTTATTTCGGAAATAAGAATCCATAGTGTTATATTTGAATTAAGAAATGAAGCGATAATTTTCAAGTTGTAACCAAAAACTTATTAGGACCTTCTTGCTACAAATGGTCACTCAAAAATCAACTTAGAATATATTTCACTAAAGTAGATAACTGATAAGTGGCAATGGAATGTTAATTATCTGACATTATGAACACTGCTATAGTAACATGTCATACAGTCCTGTCCTGTCCTGCATAGGATATCCTAAGGGCAAAATGCCCATCAAGAAAAAGATCTTCTAGAAACTTCTGGCAAAATCTTAAAACATCTATGGAATTTGTTTACAAGCTGTCTCACTCTACCCCAAACAAAATAACAAGGACAGGAAATACTCCTTGAATACCCACTGTTCAGTTATTTTAGAAGGGGGGACTTGACATTGTCAAAACCTGTTTGGGAGAGAAGAATGGACTAGGCTTTTATCAGGTCTAAACCTGTGGTGTAAGATGATGAAATATAGACAAGTTAAGACCTGTTGGAACTTGAATTTGCGTGAATTGGCACGATTTTTGGGAGATCATCAATCAGTTCAGCTGAATGATATCCACTGCTGAATATAGGCCTCCTCGAAGAATTGGTAATTGAACTGAATTGAACTTATCAGGGACCTTATCTTAAGCCTAGGTACCATAAGGACTCCTAAATCTGTAGAATTTCAGTTGGGAATATCTTTTGGATTTGCTGTAAAATTACTTAAATAAAATTACATTTAAATCAACTTTCAACTAATTATTACAAATTAATATTCATTTAAGTTTTATTGATTATGAATTAGGATAATAAACATGAACAGTATTTTTAGTTTTTTCGAGCTGGATATTTAAAAAAATTGATGATTTTGGGCAATAAGCAGTGCCAAAAAGTCTGTAACCATTTTGATAAATTGTGGTGGCCTTCAAGAAAAATATTTTATATCCCAAAGAAATATTAATAGCTATGACTACTTTTTATACAACCAAAACCAGGTTTCTGCAATTACCTTAATTAAATCAGGACATGATATTTAAAGTTAATGCTATTATTATAACAATATTATGCCCCGTTGGTTGCAAGTGCAACTGCTGTGTATGGGGTCCTGGGTTCGATTCTCAGTAGCAGCCCGGAGTTTGGAAGTTGGTCTTGTGATACCGCCGTATCTCCGAATGCATGTAAAGTTGTTGGTCCTGCCCCTGACTCTCCCAGGTCACATCGGATTGCCGTCCCATCGGACTATGAGAGTTAAGGAACAGAGAGTCCACCTGTGTTTGTGCATACACTTGTGCACTATAATATCTCCTGTGAACCTGGCTAATCTTCATTGAGATTGGCCACCGTGACCGAAATTGGTCAGTGGATTATTATTAATTTTATCAATCCTGTTTGTAGTCACATAGGTAATTTAGTATGTCATTTATTATTGCACATTTAAGTCAAGCATCACAAGGTTGGTAGATTCAAATTTTGTGAGTTTTAAACTGTCGCGTGTCCAATTAGCAGACACAATAGAAATTCTATTGTTATCGGTACATACCCTGTACGCTTGACATGCAAAGGGTTAAATTCTTCAACAGTATGGTAATGCAATGACAGGACTAAAGCTACAACACATTAACATTATAAAGGTAAAAGTTTGTGGGTGTGTTTGTATGTTTGTTACTTCTTCACGCACAAATGGCTGAATGGATTTGGATGAATTTTGGCACACAGATAGTTTATAACCAGGATTAATATGTAGGATACTTTTTATCTCAATATTCCCACGGGATCAACACTTTATGCTGGTGATACCGCAGGGCGCAGCTAGTAGTTTCATATGATTAAATGAAGGACTTCATAGTACTTGTTGTTGATCAATTCTCAATTAATGTGATGAATCAGTTCTTAATTGCTTATCAACAATGTTGGGGTCAAGTTTGAATTTGACCGGTACAAATTATGAAGTTAGGTTCAATTGGCATCTGATTACCAATTAATAGATAAGTAATTGAAGAACATTTACTTGGTTTGTGGATGAAGCAACAATGTATACTGATTAAAACCATTTCAATCAAGTTAAGTGAGTATGTAAGGAACAATTCCTTGATTGAGGTACAAAGCAGGTGATTTCTGTAGTTTCTACCTACCCGCCTGGGAAGAAGGCTTGAATGTATGTATGTGAAACACAGTTAGAACAATTTTTAGGCAATAGGTTAAGTACAAAATTTACTTTTTTCGAAAAGGTGGTTTTCATTTTGATTTTATTATTGTTCTGCTGATATTAAAGGCATAGTAATCTGATTTAAAGGTGTAAGTAGGAGTCTAAGTAATATAAATCATAAAATTTTCAATATTTGTATGAGAAAGTCAAATTTAATGTATCATTTTTAGGTAGAGATGCATGTTTGTGGTCGAAAATAGTGATTATTGTAGAAATTTCACCCATACAAAGTTAATTACAATTTAAATATAGCTTAATGCATGTGAAAGTTAACCAATCTACAGCTTTTGAATAAGAAAACAACAAAGAAATAATAAAACATGTATACATAAACGAAAAAATACTAAAAACTATCCAAAAAAGTAGCTAGAACATTCGATCCACTAAAAAACTAAAATTATCATTCAACTTGCATTAATTTGACATTCACATTCAAAGTGTATCAAAAAGTGAAAGTTACGTTATTTACGTCGTAAACACGAGCTCTGAGACGCTTTGGTAGCCTGAAATGCCACAAAACCACTAAGCGTGGTGTTTTCTTAGAGAATTTAAAGAGTGGAACCTGAGTTACATACCTAAGAGCCCTAACTCTTTTGTACGGAGGGCTATGTGAAACTGGAGGCGGCAATGCATTCCTCATGCCGTCGTCGTCATCCATGCTACTAAAATCCAACTTCCTAGGCACTATAGACGAAGGTATCGGACTCAAATTATCCGAAAATATATTGAAAGAGTCTGACATTTCACATGAAGTTTCTGCCGACAATTCCGATGAATCGTGCTTGTTCATGAAGCCCGCCTTCATTCTATACCACTCAGTCATCTTCGTTAACACATTAAACACTTTTACAACAAATATATATCACAATAAAATCACTATTTTCTTAAACAATTCACAAAACGATCTCACTTTCACGCACTAACAACGTTATGGCGGATGACGCATAGCACCTGTTCAATTGATCAGCCAATCACAATGAATCATTTGACCGGTGAGTTGAATACTCAAATTCTATTGGCTAGGGTTATTTTTTTTAAATAACGAAGTAGCTTCTTTGTCTGTGATTGGAGGATTTATGGCTGCGTTCGGCTTGACATTAATTTTGAAATGTGTTCACAAGGATGCGTGTGCCTTTTAGATAAAATCAAATTAGTTGGGGAACGAATTTCAGTTTTACACTCTTTGGGGGTTCTTAGGTGTCTCCTGTGCTTTGTACACAAGTTTTAGTTATAATAATTATTCATAGCTATCTGTCAGAAAATTCTCAATATTCTATCATAGACACAGGTCCTAGACAGCATGGTCATAGTATTTATACTATGGCATGGTTTCACACTTAGGGCATGAATAAACTGACCATACGTCCCGTTTTGAACGGGACTGGCCCTTAACTCAATCACCTGTCCCTTTGTCCCCCTAATAATGCGCTCGCTGTGTGTCAAAAAGTTTTATTTTAAGCTTCTTGCTATTCACTTATATACCAAGTATCTATATTTTATCTTGCTGCTAGAGTTGAGCTAAGATTCGATGATAATTAATAACTACCAGCATCACTAACAGAAATGCAGAGTTTGTACTCACGAAGTTTCTAAAAAGATGCATTATGGAGTATGGTATGACCGTATGACATCATAGATTGTTCATGATTGGTTGTGACTTTGTGAGGCGTCTCTGCAGCAGTGGCGGACGAATTGAATAATAATAATGTGCCACGGCCACCAGCCCGGGGAATCAATCAGGCATAATAACTCCGGGTGTTCTGGTCTAGTCACGGATATCGAGTCTAGCTATTGGAGAGTACTTACATAGACACAACCTTGTAGCAAGGATAATCCATCAGCTACTTGCTCTGAAATACAGCCTTGCGGAATCGGAGGTGCTATACATACTACAGTTAAGGGGGAAGCACTAGCCCGCAAAATTGAAGTACCTTACCTTACGTTTTTGCAATTTCCTGGTCAGTATTAAGTTGTACGTTGATTAACATATGATTCGCGACCGTAACAAATATGTATTTACAGTAATATAATCATTAGAAAGAATCAGTAATTATAAGTTAGTATAATCCTAAAATGTCAAGATACCTATCATGAAATAGCCATTCTGTAGGATTACTGGGTCATAGAGTTGTGTTGATGACTCTAATGATTATAATTCTGTAAATACTTAGTTGTTACGGTCGCGAATCATATTTTAATCAACGTAAAACTTAATAAGTAGGTACTGACCAGGAATTTGCAAAAAAACGTAAAAAAAAATTAATTTCGCGGGCTACCCTGGCGCTTTCGCCGTAAGTGCCCATAGACACAACCTTGTAGCCAGGATAATCCATCAGCAGCTTGCTTTGAAATACAAACTTGTGGAATCGGAGGTGCCGTACTACAGGTATGTGCCCGACCCAGTTCTCGAAAATGGAAATATCAAATTTTACTGGGATCGATCCATCATCACTGACAGGACTATTGTTGCCAGTAAGCCTGATATAGTGGTTATGGATCGATCAGAGCGGCGCGCAATGATTGTTGACATAACCGTCCCGCATGATGAAAACCTCGTGAAAGCCGAGGAACGAGAAACATAAAAGAATCAAGTATCTTGATTTGGCTCGCGTGGTTGTTCACATGTGGGATGCGGACTCAGCAATCATTGCGTGACAGCCAATGGGTTAATAGCCAAGAGCCTCGACCAACATCTGCAGAGGCTCTCGTTGAGCAGCCGGATCAAGGGCTTAATTCAGATAGCGATACTTCTGGACAAGACTCGCATTGTCAGGAGGTTCCTTTCACTGGAGCTCTGACCGCCGCCGCGCCAGTAGCTTGGACCCTGTTCCCGATACCGGTGGGCTAATTTTTTTTCTATTTTTAAATGTTTTAATATTCTAATATTTAAAAATATAATTTGTAAGTATGTGTTTAATAACTTAACTATAGGATATAGTAAAGTAATATTTGAAAGCAACAATATTTCAGCACAAAAAACAGCGTTGTTTCACGAAGTATAATAAAAGTTGATAGTCGATTAATGGCTGTCTCGTTAGTCTAGTCATCTAGTAGTCGCAAACACAACTACTGAGCAAAATAGTATTGGGTACCCAGGCGGCCAGCGATTTTCTCAGCCAGGAGTCTAGATTTGTACCTGGTTAATGGAATAAGCTCGATTCCCATAACATAAAACTAAAACATCATTCTTGAAATGTAGGTGTACAAACAAACTATTACTTGTACTATGAGATGCCTTCGGGATATGAGTGTTGGTTTGAAACGTTAGTCGATTTCTAAAGAATTAGTCGATACTAGCTAGTGTTTAGCATTCCTAGATGACATTTTGAAGTGACATTGACAATTGACTTATTATCAGTTTTGATTGATAAAATCTTCGGTGTTTGGGTCTCAATTTGGTTTTCCCCGATAAATTGCTATTTGTATCACTATAAATTGTAAAGTATCGTATAAAACTCAAAGTAAATGACTCGCTTCGATCACATATCAATTTGATGCCGTTTGAAATAAAATGGCGTTGCTAGGATGGGTGAAAATTGTGTTTTTGTTATTCGGTCTGCCTTACCTATGTTTGCAAGAGAATATAAACAAAGGAGGAATAATATTCCACTACAACAATACGTGAGTTTGTTATTTTTCGTATTAAGAAGCTTATTACGTTCCGCTGCCCGCGTTTTGTGGTTTTAATTTCGTTAAAAAAACTCGTTAAAATTTTTCGTAAGTAATAGATTTATTAGTTTGAATAAATGATCTGTATTGCTGATTAAGGAAAGTCATGGACCTTTAGCTGTTTCCTAATTAGCTAAGTAAATCGATCTCGTGTGATTAACACTGGCAACTAACACAAGTAGTTACAAATAGCTAGCTACTTTTTTAATGCAATTTGCAACAGTTTTTTATTGCTGACTAAAGTGTCAATGCCTTTCGTCACGATAACTGAACTGTAATAGCTCAAAACTAACATAGTTCTAAGTGATATGGGCAAAATTGTGGTGTCCCTTCTACAAAATCTATTAATATATGAATAGATCAGCATATTAAATACTTTATGTATTATTTATTGTATTATGTAAATGGTACACCACAGACTACCTACAGTATTTGTCTCTCCTTGCCCTTTTTAATCCATCCAAAGGTTGTCTTTAAAAGATCGCTCTTAGCGATAAGAGCCTTTGTGAAATTTCTATATTTATGTCAAAATATGGTGTAAATAATAAAGAGTATTCAATTCTAATGAAGAGTTGAAGGTTTAATAAAGGTGTTATTACAACTCATCATTTATGATCATTAATTTCCTTGTTCCATACATTGTAGAGTACCATTAAACAGGGTTCGAAAGGATAATTATCAATGATAATTATCATGATAATTATCATGATAATTATCGTGATAATAACATATGGATAATTATCGATTGATAATAACAAAAAATGCACTCGTGAAAGTGAACTGTATTCGAATGAACATTTCTGCACTTGCGTGTATCGGAACGCCAATGGAAATAGAATCATCATCGGACGAAGATATTCCTTTGGCTTTACTTCATTCAATTTAATTTAATTATAATGTCGAATCTGACGGACACTGATTTTTACTCAATCTGCCTATAATTAATGGTATTTTGTGTTGGATATTAAATGAATATTATAATTTTTTTCTGTGAGAATTGCCCAAATTATAATGTATTTGTTATGAAACAATACAACAAATGAATTTCTAACACAGGTGATAATTATCCGATAATTATCGGATAATTATCAGATAATTATCGGATAATTTTCAAAAAGCTTAATTATCTTGATAATTTCGAACCCTGCCATTAAATGGGGTGAATAGAGAGGCAGGGGTGAATAGGGATGAAACTTTAAAAGGAATTTTAATTTTGAAATAATATAGTTTGTTGCAAAAGAGGATTCTAATGTGTCTACTGTATTATATTTAACAATTAAGTGCCCTTAAAAACTTGAGATTTAATTTAGAGCCCCTAACTCTACAATCCTGACATCTTGGTCAAAATGTTCGGCTGTAACAAAGAGATTTAAGATAGGTACAATAGAGGGGCCATGCAAAGAAATGTCTTAGAAAAACTGTGATCCCATGTCTCAGTGCCGCCATCATGTAGCATAATTAGAGCGGCAATTTATTCAATTAGGTTCAGCTATTGCCCGGTAGATGGCCAGTGTGGCCAGTGTTGCCAGATACGATTTTCAATTCATCGATTAAAAATCGGATCGGTGGTGCCTGAAAAATCTAATATAAATCAAATCAGTTAGATAAATATCGAAAACTAAACAAATTAGGCAAAAATTGACTCAGGCAGAAAAATTAATTCTAAGTACAATTTTATTCGCTACTATTCATTGTCCGTGTCACCGTCTATGACAACGTATCAGTTTCAGTGTGTGTTTTTAAGTAAGTAGTTATTTACATTTTAAAACAAAATAATTTTAAATGCGCCTGCTTTGCCGCCGAACTATTATGCTCTTGTGTTTTATATTGCTTTTTGTGTTGTAATATTAAAAAAATATAATCTAGCGACAATTGTAATAATAAAAAAAAAATATTTTAATTTAAAGAGTGTGGATGTTATTATAAATGTGTGTTATGAAATGGGGTTATTAAATGTGTGTGTTGTACTCCAAATAAATAAACAATAAGTAGAAGTGAAAATTCGGGCGCCAGGAGCACACACCAAACTATGCCAAGGATAGACTAACCTGCGGGGACTGGAAACTTTTAATCTTCAAGCGGGGAGTATCAATAAAAATCGACACAAAAGTTATTGAACGATTTTATTACCCGAAGGCTGCTGGTCTCAATATACAAGAAAATTCCTTTCTAATATTAACAGTTGGTGTAAAACTAAGATAGAATAGAAATTAATTCTTGTCCTGTCATTATTGCACTTTTGTCAATTTAAGTTAAGTATTATAAACCATACCATATTCCGGCGAATAATCTAACAAACCGAATGGGCAAACCCTGGCGACTCCGATCTTCGCGGGGACGTCAGGCGGTCCATGATATATGTCGGTAGGGGCTAGCGTTAAAAATTTAAGTCTTGAAGTAAAAATAAATAAGAAACGCCTCACGGCTGAAATGAAACATGAATAACCGTTAGCTGATGTTCAGCGTCGACAAAAATGCCGATCGGAATGTTTACGACCAAATGCAAATTAACTCACCGTTTCTTTTCCAAAAAAAAGCTTTTACATCAGTAGATGAATTAATCCAAAAAATATATAAGGTTCAAAAGATCCTGAAACAAATATCGGAAACTATTAACGTCTGCCATCCAAATAACCACGCGACACGTGAATAGGTTTGAAACCACGAAGAATTTTACCAACCTTTTTAAAAAATATGGGCAATTCCATTATGATGCCGACAAGGGCAAATCAGCCACCACATAATTAGGACTAGATCTGGAATCTGGAAGTAATAACTTCCAGATTTGCATAGGAGCTCTCAAATCACTCCACTCCATGCAAAGCTTAGGCCGGAAAGTGTCAAAATCAACTGACAGCATCAAAAGAAAAAATCAGTGTGACCACTACACGATTCCGATTCAAAAAAATGAATTTTTACATGGCAACACCACCCTGTTGCCTACAAATTAAAGCAAAGAACGCGCTATCATGTAACAGGCTTAAAAGACTCGTTACATTACATCCCCTCCCGAAAATAAAAGAAAGGAACTTTCTTTTATTAGAAAGAAATCTTCAACCAAATAAAGCAGTCTTAACAACTTTCTAATTCAAAAAAAGAAAAAAGAATCATATAAGATTCAAAGTGCAAATCAACTCTGAAAATGTCAAACGACAAAATCTCAAGAATTTAATAAAAGTAAAAAAAATATAAATGACAAAAAGTCAAAAACGAAATAGTGAAAAACAAAAAATTATAAGTTATAAAAACTCATTAAATGAAACGAAGAGAGAAATCTCTTAGCGCTCCAAAACTCCAAAACAGTGCAGTTAGGCACTATAGCCACTGACTAAAAATTTCAAACAAATTCGGACAATTTACCAAAACAAACTACAATTTTTATAGTGCAGTTAGGCACCTATCGCCACTGACTAAAAATTTCAAACCACTTGGAACAGTACGACTTTGAGTGCAGTTAGGCACTATCGCCACTGACTACTATGTCAACCGCTTCCAACACAACCATCTCTATGAGTGCAGTTAGGCTCTATTGCCACTGACTAACAATCCAAAAAATTTGAAACTCCGAACAAAAGTTTTTAAATAAAGCTGAAAGACCTTATTTAAAATTCTGTTACAGGCACAACCTGCAACGAGACAAAGGAAAGCATATTGTGATCGGCTCATCACCACCGAATTCCCGAGCACAATAGCTGTAAAAGAATGTGAATGCTGTGACTGGCTCAACACTACCAATCTCCCAAACACAGACAAACACAAAAAAACATTGAGATCTCCAATGAGAAATCTCAATAACAAAAAGCGAAAGCCAAAGTTTCACAATGCGACCGGCATACCACCACCGAACTTCCGAACGCAAAGGAAAAAGGATGACGAAAGTCAAAACAAAATCTCGCATCGTGATTGGAACAACAAAGTCCAACACAATGGAAAAAAGTCGAAATCAAGGTCAAAAACTACACCAAGATCCAAAAAATAATAAGGCATTTTGTAACAAAGGTTACAGAATGACCCTAAAAAGTAAAGTCCAGGATGAACGCGTTACTAACAAAGTCAAATCCGATCATTAAAAAGAATGAAACTCCAGTAAAAATGAGAAACAATTCTGTCAACGAACAGCACAAAATAGGTTTAGAAATCGATTACTATTTATGACGAAGAGGAAATAGAATGATTTTAAACTATGAGAAAAAAAAGATTACAAAAACTTGAAATTGAATTTAAGTTTTTTAACCTCAAGGTAGAAATTACCTGAACTGTAGGGTTGTATAAGATCTTAATAAAATATAAACAGGTAGGTTACCCTTAAAAAAGAAGAATAAGATCTTAGACAATCCAACAAAAACAAACAAAACATAAAATAAGATCCTTCGATGTGAAAAATATTTGGTGTGAAAAAAATAGTATTAAATTAACCAGAATGACCTAAGTTTTATTTTTAGAATGTCTCAAATTCAACAAATTTATAAGAAGTTACCTAACATACAATTATAATGTTATAAATATAATAAATAAATAAATACATCTTTCAAATCACCGATAACCTATCATCCATCCTCTCGTACATCACACTGTCAAAAGTGACCTTCAAACAAAATTATCAAAATCAAGACTATCACTTGGAAACCAAATTAAAATTTAATAATATCTTTAACATGATAACGTCCCACTGAACCTTTATTTAAATCTTTCAAAACATAAACGTTATCTGAAACCTTTTCAGTTATTTTACATTTTACAAACTTAGGTGCAAGTTTAGCTGAAAAATATGCTTGTGCATTAGATTGAAGAAAACTTCTTCTCCACACCACATCACCCACATCAAAGGAAATGACTTTCCGACCCTTATTATAATAAGCGGCATTACGCTTATACCCCTTTAACAAGTAAGCTTGAACTTTAACAAAAATATCACTAAGTGAATTAAGAGAAACTGCATAAGCATTTCTATTTGAAATTTCTAGTTGAGATAAGTTATCAACAGAACTACTAAAGTGATGTAATGACGCATCAAGAATAAGCTCCCTACCAAACATGAGAAAGTTAGGAGTAAACTCAGTAGCAAGGTTTACACTATTATTTAAAGCTAATTGAACATTGGGCAAAAAACTTGACCAAGTTCTATGATCATCTTTAACAAAACACGATATGCAGGTTTCGACCGTTTTATTATATCTCTCAACAGGATTATTTTGAGGCGTATACAAAGTATTATAAAATATTTTGGTTATATTAAAACCTTTCAAAAAATCTACAAAATGTTTTGAAGTAAATTGAGTTCCATTGTCACAAACTACTATTTTTGGACAACCAAACTTGAGAAATATTTCTTTTTCAAAATGTTTACAAATTACTCTAGTGGTAGCATTGATCATTGGAAAGAACCAGCAATATTTAGTAAAAACGTCTACGACCGAAAGTATGTATCTATGACCAGAATAAGTTTTAGGTAGAATTCCTATGATATCGACTGAGAGCATAAGCATGGGACGATCAACCTTTTTAGGATTAATCATCATACCAAAAGGTGGAGATGTAGTATGTTTATAAGCTTTACAGGTATCGCAAGACAAAATGTATTGATGAATATCATTAAACATTCCCTTCCAAAAATAATGTTGTTTTAATTTATTTAAAGTTTTATGTATTCCCAAGTTTGAGGTTAATTATAAAAGTCAATGTGGGTATTCCCATAAAAAATTACTACGTTAATTTTATTGTTTTAAAAGTGCAATAATCACTTACAAGCAGTTTAAATCTAGATAAATTAAATGCACAATATTGTACTTAACAATTAGATTAAATTATTTACTTAAAAAGTTAAACTTAGTTTTTAAATAACTTTACTGTTGAGAACAACAAAACGCAGTCTATGCTATACAATTCTGTTGGTTTTGCTAAGAAACAAACATGATATTAAACAAAATCATCAATTGTAAACACCAAACATTGTTTACAAAGATTCACCAAATTAAGTTAAGTACTACTTATGAGTCAAAAATCAAAATAAACACAAAGTTATTAAAGTAACAATGTAGAACAAACCAATGCAAACAATAGACTCATAAGTTAATTAATTAATAGTGCAATAATGACAGTATAAGGTACCAGACAAACCTACTTCAAGTCCCTGTTCGCAGAGCGACAATTGTAATATTGAAAAAAAATAATCTTGCGACAATTGTAATAATAAAAAAAAAATATTTTAATTTAAAGAGTGTGGATGTTATTATAAATGTGTGTTATGAAATGGGGTTATTAAATGTGTGTGTTGTACTCCAAATAAATAAACAATAAGTAGAAGTGAAAATTCGGGCGCCAGGAGCACACACCAAACTATGCCAAGGATAGACTAACCTGCGGGGACTGGAAACTTTTAATCTTCAAGCGGGGAGTATCAATAAAAATCGACACAAAAGTTATTGAACGATTTTATTACCCGAAGGCTGCTGGTCTCAATATACAAGAAAATTCCTTTCTAATATTAACAGTTGGTGTAAAACTAAGATAGAATAGAAATTAATTCTTGTCCTGTCATTATTGCACTTTTGTCAATTTAAGTTAAGTATTATAAACCATACCATATTCCGGCGAATAATCTAACAAACCGAATGGGCAAACCCTGGCGACTCCGATCTTCGCGGGGACGTCAGGCGGTCCATGATATATGTCGGTAGGGGCTAGCGTTAAAAATTTAAGTCTTGAAGTAAAAATAAATAAGAAACGCCTCACGGCTGAAATGAAACATGAATAACCGTTAGCTGATGTTCAGCGTCGACAAAAATGCCGATCGGAATGTTTACGACCAAATGCAAATTAACTCACCGTTTCTTTTCCAAAAAAAAGCTTTTACATCAGTAGATGAATTAATCCAAAAAATATATAAGGTTCAAAAGATCCTGAAACAAATATCGGAAACTATTAACGTCTGCCATCCAAATAACCACGCGACACGTGAATAGGTTTGAAACCACGAAGAATTTTACCAACCTTTTTAAAAAATATGGGCAATTCCATTATGATGCCGACAAGGGCAAATCAGCCACCACATAATTAGGACTAGATCTGGAATCTGGAAGTAATAACTTCCAGATTTGCATAGGAGCTCTCAAATCACTCCACTCCATGCAAAGCTTAGGCCGGAAAGTGTCAAAATCAACTGACAGCATCAAAAGAAAAAATCAGTGTGACCACTACACGATTCCGATTCAAAAAAATGAATTTTTACATGGCAACACCACCCTGTTGCCTACAAATTAAAGCAAAGAACGCGCTATCATGTAACAGGCTTAAAAGACTCGTTACAGTGTAAAGTAGACCTTTTTTGCAATTGTCGGTTGCGTTTCGTTTTTTGCAAAATTATTTTTTTACACTTTTGTTTGCTAATATTTGTAAATCTTATATCGATATACGTATATCCGAGGCGAGGTCCAAAGTCCGTAGATCTATGGATAAATCCGTAGGTCTGGCAATGCGGGGTGACACTAAGTACAAACTATAAAACCTGTAGTAGGGATTTTACCATATAGATTCAAACGTATCGATAATATTGAAAAAAGTTAGTAAGACAATTTTTTCGCATTTGAATAGATTGAAATAAGTGCCAAAAAATTAGGAAAGCAATAAAATTATCCATAGTTTCAATGTTTACAAATGATATATTTAAAAAAAATATTTTTTCATACAAATTACTAAATTATCGTTATTATCTTTATATGTGTGTGGTATAGTTAATTCTTCAAAAGACCATTTCAGTATGAGACCATACTGAAATGGTCTTTTGAAGAATTAACTACTTGACATGATCTGACCAAGATTATATCTGGACCTCTTGAGTTTGTTTTGGCCTTTCTTCTCTGATTAGTCATATAGGAAACGCCGACCTCATCTAGTTTTTAAAATATGATTGACGTATAAAAGTGTCTGTACAGACACCAGCACATCAAGCTTAGTTTTTAATTCTTCTAATATTATTACCCTCTTTTATAAAATCAATTAAACATGGATCGATTTTAAACTGAATGTTACTTGAATGAATCGATTATTTTGTCACACCACTATATTAATTTCGTTAAAAAGTGGTAACACTTAAGCTGTCATTTAACCCAACTATAGTAAACTTACTCAGCAATAGATGGCGTTTAATACAACATAAACAAATTTTCTAGATCTTTTTATGAAAATTATTTAATTCTAATTACTGAGTAAATATAGATAATACATACGAAAATAAACTGAATTTAGGTCCAGTTGTTTTACCATAACGAGACTTGCAGTAACGTAATGCGCAACTCGGCATATTTCCATACAAAATATTTTTCTTTTGTTGGACACGAATGCGTCAATGCGACTTGACGCGCAGGCGTACCATACTAGACTGAGAGACTTGTTACGCCTAGGTCACAAGTACCGGGACACTGTTTTGTTCGCAATGTCCCGTCTATTGTAAATACTTTAAATGTCTTTGGGCTGTAATAAAAACACTAATAAAAAGTAATTCTTCAATACTGTCGATTTTTCTAAGGTGGGCAAAGAAGTTTCTAGGGTAGGCATTGGCTACCCTTGCCCCCCCCTCTAGCTACACCCATGGCCTTACATGTCTACTAAGTTTGCCAATCCTTGAAATTCGCGTCCTCTCCCCCCAACTGACATTTGATTAATACTTATTTGTCACCTTAATAATTCACTATTCTTCAGTTTTCACTATATTTGTTAGTTTTCCTGACGGTCAGCTGCAAACTTAGCACGAAAGGGTTGTTATATACAAATCACGCCTTCTTTTCGCGTTCTTTCGAAAAGAAGAATGCCTTCTACGATCCTAAAGGTGCCACTAGTCTTTTTTGTTTTTTAAATATGAGCCAACAATGATTCGTTTTTCTTGCTATTTTTAACATAACTTTGGGTGTAAGTAAGTAATAAAAGAACTGTAACATCTTCAAAACAAAGTCGGCACCTACAAAGCTCAAGCTAAGCAAGAGTGAACAGGCATCTTCTGGGCACGCTCGTTCCATCATAGACCTCATCTATCGCTTACCATCAGGCGTGATCGGGGTCAAGCGCGGGCCCATTTAATAATAATAAAAGAAAAAAAAGCTCAGTTAACGAAGAGTTAAATAAACTTTCTTTGTAATTGATTTATGCAGTGGTTTTTTTTCATAAAACTCGATTTTCCAAAGGACTCTTCGAATTTTAGTACGCGCGTTTCAGTTCGGAACGGTGTTTGTGTGGGTAAGAACTAGACTGACACTGATACTGTCTCTGTCGGACACAATGCTAGGTGAGACAGCGTGCTTTTTGTCCATGCCCACCAGTGAGTTCGAGCTTGCGACTAGTTCCACCTTTGCCTCGTTTACGTTCATACATATGGTCATACAAGCACGCCGGTTGCGAGTATTACACACCTGACCTTTCTGATTCTGAACAACACATCAATAAGGTAATTATAATTATGTCCTTCTAGAGTGTTCCTTTCCAGCGTTTCTACTCACATCTTACCCACCTTATCTACAAAACGACAAGACCTACTTTTGCACATAAAAATTATTGGAAATTGAACCTTGTAGCCATAAGTTACTTTGTATTAAAAACAATACAACAGCTGTATTTATAAACCAAACAGTTAAAAACTTCAAGTGTAGATAGTTATACATGCTGTAACTGTATTAACACGTTATTGTAACATTGTGTTCAACACATTGTTATAACATCGGTACGAGGCTTGTGGATCCACGCTGATACAGCATTCGCGGTAGAATCACAGGATGTTATGACTAACTCCCGCGACAGTAGAGCGACTTTGAAAACTTGTTTATAAATAAAATAATAAATTCATTTTATTTCAGGTAAATAACACCCATTAATGGCACACATATAAAATCAAATAAAAACAAATACAAATCAAATTAAATGGAAACATAATATATCAAATCAAATGAAATCAGAATAAATCGAATCAAAACAATAACACTAACATAGAAATAAAAATTAATAAATAATCACAACAATAAAATCAAGGTCTCCAACACTGCAACGGCAACATGTCTGCTGGAACAATGGTGGATGAAGGGCAGTCCTTTTATAGTAGACTAAATTTTACCAATACAAACTTGCAGCATTTAGAATAGAATAGAATACTCTTTATTATGTACACCATATAAATTACAGACATATATATCTAGAAACTGTACAAAGGGTGACACAATGGGCGGTCTTATCGCTAAAAGCGATCTTTTAAAGACAACCTTTGGATGGATTAAAAAGGGAAAGGACAGACAAATACTGTAGGTAGTCTGTGGTGTACCATTTACATACATAAAGTATATTATAGTAATATATATAAATATATACATATAATAATAAACATGAAACATGAGCAAAGAAAATATAATGATGATGTTTAAGGAGACAGGAAGTGCTTTTTAACCATAATTTTAAAAGTGGACAAAGATTGAGCACGCCTTACCGACACGGGCAAGTCATTCCATAACCGTACTGCTTGAACTGTAAAAGATTTGTCGTAGAAACTGGTGGAATGCATCCGCATCTCTAGTCTCAGGTTTTCCGATGACCTCAGAATCCTCAGATATCTATTATGTGTGTCATGAAGGAACTTGAACTTCATTTCCCATTTTGGTAGGCAGAAACCTTAGAAGGCCTACCCTAATTATTTTTCTAAAATAAAAAACTGGTCAAGTGCGTGTCGGGCCTATAGATGGGCAATCCACCCGGGTTTAAACCCGGTGCTTTGATAAAAACTCAATTTTGTGGGTGTTTATGGGTGTTTACGGGTGTTTATCGGGTGTTTATCAAAAGCACGGGGTTTAAACCCGGTGGATTGCCCATCTATAGTCGGGCCACGCACAGTGTAGGGTTCCGTAGTAGCCCGTTATCACAATGTAGTACGATTCTGTTGTTCTTTATTCTGAATGTGTTTTTTTTTTCAATGCAAGTCTTTACACGTTATAAACAAGCAACTACTTCATCTTAGTCACTTTATAGGATTAATGCTAAGGATTTTGTATTTGGTACAAAATTATCTAACACCCAAGTTCAACGACTATTACTGCTAAACTAATGAAGTTATCTTAACCACTATACTTTTCCTTAAATGTTCATGAAATGCACTATCATCGTGAATTTTTCCAGACTTTTCAAGTCAGTAGTTTAGCTTTTAGATTGGGGACGCTGGAACAAAAATTTGCATTTTAAAGTTTAATATTTCGTAAATGGAGCATTAAATCGGAAAATAATTTTAGCAACCCCCTAGTCATTTTAGAAGACCTATTCAACGATACCCCAAACGATGGGGCAGACGACGAAAAAAATATTCATCCCCACTTCACAAGTAGGGGAGCTACCTTAAAAAAATTATTTTCCAAAATTTTATTTTACCACTTTGTCGTTGTAATTGATATACACACTCTTACAAAATTACAGCTTTCTAGTGCTAACGGTCTCTTAGTAAAACCTCGGACAGACAGACAGACAGACAGACGGACATGACGAAACTATAAATAAGGGTTCCTTAGGAACTACGGAACCCTAAAAAGGAGGTAATATAATGACATCAGGTGCAGTGAAAGTCCCGTCAAAATAAGTCTAGTCGTTTCGGAGATTAGCCGGTCTCTTGTTTTTAGGGTTCCGTACTTCTGTACCTCAAAAGGAAAAACGGAACCCTTATGATCACTTCGTTGTCCGTCTGTCTGTCCGTCAGTCAGTCAAGACCCTGTTTATCAGAAACGCGTGGAGTTATTAAGTTGAAATTAATAATCTAATACTCAAATAATTAATATCAAATACTCACTGCTGCAATTACTTGAAGCAGTAAAAAAAATCAAACTTCTAAGTCTATTCTATTCTATTTTTTTGAGGTTCTGGCTCCATCGGTAATGTTCGATGATTTTACCAATGTCAAGGTATGAGAAGATAATGATCGTAAACTGTTACACAACTATTGATCAGTGTTTGTAGCGATGGCAACTTCTAAGTTAACACAATCAAAAGATACGGGCATTTCTATGACAAATCTTTTACTGTTCAAACAGTACGGTTATGGAACGACTTGCCCTTGTCTGTAAGGCGTGTTCAATCGATCGGGATAAAAAGTTACTCTCATATATTGTTAATCCAGGGCGTCACCTACCTCCATACAAAATTTTATCAAAATTGGTCCAGCCGTTTGTGCGTGAAGAAGTAACTAACAAACACTCTAACAAACTTTCGCCTTTATAATATTAGTGTGAAAGCTAATAAAGATTGTACATTTATCGGGCATGCCCGGCCAATGTACTCATTTATCATTATTACTTGTTAACAATTTAATATTTTATTTTTAAACGACAAGTGATAAATAAAAGAATATTGAATGACTAGGGCTTAATAACTTCTTGGTTGATATGAGGATGTTTATAAAAATAGTAGGCGTATAGATTACTAGCTTTCTCCCGCGGCTTCGCCCGCGACGTATGTCGATAAAAACTATCCTATGTCCTTCCCGGGATGCAATCTATCTCTCTGCCAAATTTTCTTGCATACAGACAGACAGACAGAATTACTTTCGAATTGATAATATTAGTATGGATTAATTGGTTAAGATTATAAAAATGTAAATAAACAAATAAACAGCTTTATAAAGATATTGTCAGAAAGAGAAAAATATGTAATCCTAAATCCTGCAAAAGGCCTTAAAACAATCCAAAAACGCCGAAAAAAGCATGTTTGTTGTATGGGAGTCCCCCTTAAATATTTATTTTATTTTAATTTTATTACTTATTCTTAAAGTAAAAATTCAATCTGATTGTATGAGAAAGCTACGAAAAACTGGCCAAGTGCAAGTCGGACTCGCACACGAAGGGTTTCGTACCACAAGGCAAAAACGCCGAAAAAAAAAAGTTTGCTGTACGAGTATGGGAGCCCCTCTTAAATATTTATTTTATTCTGTTTTTAGTATTTGTTGTTATAGCGGCAACAGAAATACATGATCTGTGAAAATTTCACCTGTCTAGCTATCACGGTTCATGAGATACAGCCTGATGACAGACGAACAGTGGAGTCTTTGTAATAGGGTCCCGTTTTTACCCTTTGGGTACGGAACCCTAAAAATTGCCGACATCGCGAAATAAGTGCGAGGGCGTCATTCATTACACTCATTTTTGTTACAGATACAAATACAACATACCCTACACAGTTGCTGTGAATAAGAGTACAGAATACATCCTGGAATTTGCTGGGGTAAGACATACACAGATTCGGCGTTTCGGGCGTGCTATACGTTTGTTCGGGTCGGCACTATCGAGCCGGCAACGAAACCGACCCGAAGCAATCTTTTACTTAATCTTCATCTTCCTGCTTGTCACGTATTTTTTTCTTTTTTTTTTCTTTTTTTCCCACTTTATCTTCTTCTGGGTAAGCTCACTCCATCGTCGACTTTGTCTCTGTCACCTCTGACCTAGACTAGAGTCAAGAGCAATCCCATCTCAAATAAAAAAAATAAAATGGTTACTTGTAGTCGGCGCAACACGTTTTCTTCTTCCATTCTCCCTTGTCAACCGTCACGCTATCATTCACTCCCTTCTCTTTCATATCATTCCTCGCACCATCCACATTCTTCTTTCATTAATTCATTCATCCACTGACAGATAACACACACCCTGAATGGCTGTGGCTGTGTCTAGAAGCTATTTTGAATCCTTGCTATTTTATTTTGAGTTCCTTGTTTAACTAAAGTGGGTGCTAGGAAAGATTATTGAAAATTCATCCCTAAAAGGGGTTAAATATTGGATGGTTTGTAGCTCGTAATTTTTATGGGATATCCCATCATCGGGCACAGCACAACGGCTTGTTTCCCATATATTATATTCGGTTTTGTCGCCCGGCCGGTGCCGATTGAGTAAGGCCCCCCCCCACATTAGGCGTGCGCCGGGCGCGAGCGTTCCTCGGGCGTGTGACCGACGCGCGCCGCGCAGTGAAATTGACTACGCGGCACGCACGTCGGACACACGCTCGAGGAAGGAACGCTCGCGCCCGGCGCACGCCTTATGTGCCGACCCGAACAAGTGACACGTCTTTTTTTTTTGTGTGGGAAATTATCAAATAACTTCTCCCGCTCTGGGCGGAGCGGGAGGGAGTGTCAGACTTTTCCTGACCAAAACCCACCCGTGTTCCTTCAGTTGCCTGTGCCAGGGCCACGGTAACTCTTTCGAACAACCCGCGACCATGGCAGGATGTGTAACACGCCTTACGCGCGCATAACACCTTATCTAGACATACATGAATCCCCATGGGTCTTTATGACTAACGTGAGTTTTAGTACCCCCATGTGTTTTAAAAACTCCCATGAAAGAAAGATAAGAAAGAAATGGGTATGGTGGTATGCGTATGTATGCCAGGCTGCAAATAAAATCTTCAATCCCCTTTATTAAGTAGATTTTTCGTTGTGTGAACGCTGAAGAATAAAATTGCCATGTGAATATTCACAGTTGTCAGCATAAGTAGTGGCAGGTGCAACATTTAATGACATAAACGTCTGCCAAGCAACAAAGTAACCTTCGCCAATGGCATCTAGCGGTGACATCTTGCACCAACACGACACAAAGTTGCTATATCCCACCAACAGATGGCGTTTAACTAAAGATAAACTTCTTTCAGGAACTTGAGACGTATGATACTCCAGCCAGGGTGACGGTAGCCAGTGACTTTGCTAACAAGACGTACCCTTTGTTTATCACTGCGAGGCAGCAGAAAGGTATGTTCATATAATATGATAAATAATTTATTTTCTCTAAGTAGGTTTGTATAAACACTTTTACACGTCAATTATATATTTTTTTTAAATTAGATGAGGTCGGCGTTTCCTATCTGACTATTCTGAGCAGAAAGGCCGAAACAAACTCAGAGGTCACAGTCTCTTTTAAAGTCCACACAAAATCTTGGTCAGATCGTGTGAAGACCATGTAGATTGGTGTCTTTTGAGAAAAGAACCACACAGATTGAGCGGATCTGTTCAATCAGTGCACGCATTTGTCAAAAATCGTGCAGCTCAACTCAGAACTTGAGGAGCTCAACGATTCGACGAACAATACCAAAGAAAGGACTATGCATCTTTCAGCAGAGCACGCTGAAATTGACAAGATGAATTGAGATAGACACTAGGGCGAAAGCAGAATCCTCTTGCTAGCAAAACCCAAAATTTCTGCCCACTTGCTAATCTAACACAGAACGCGTTAAGAACAATTTAACTCTTGGCACTCTACTAGCCTACCTTTCGCCACTCCATCTTACGCGGTGTCCTACGTGGGCAATTCAACGCGAACGCGATCGCGAAGCGAAGCGGCGCGAATGGAACATACAAATGATACTCTATTGCGGTGGCCTACGTCACCAACCGCACGCGGGTGCGGTGCGAAGCGAAGCAGACACGATCAGTTGGTTTGATATTTTCGCCCAAACTCTTGCGGTGCGGTGGCTTGCTTTAAATAAATGAAAATATATTAAAGCTAAAAATGGTGCAAGTATAAGTTTTAATTAATGCTATTCAAGAACGCCCTATTAAATTATGAAATTGCCCATAAATATTGTCTTTCTTAGCATAAAATATTAGTTTCACTCCTCTGTCGCACATACTTCTTGTGTATTTGATATTTCAAAAGTGAATTTTCCAGTAAAAATTGTTTCCGTACGTCCATGAATTTAGAGCTGAAAATCGGGACGTCTGGCAACGCTGGCTCAGACACAGATGCACTCTCTCTTCCCTCACTCTCATAGTCCAATGGGACGGCACGCAGTCCGTCACGACCGGAGAGAGATGCGCAGGAGTAGGCGACACGACACCTGCACACCGACAGCGGGATTATCACACCGCCAACTTCCAAACTCCGGGCTATTACTAAGAAATTCCTAATGTAAAAACCCAGTCACTCGGGAATCGAACCCAGGACCCCACGCTTAGCAGTCGCCACTTTCATTAATCTGGTACTTAGCAAGATCGTCGTTTCACTTAGCTTGAGGGTGTTGCACGCCTTTGTTCTTGCCCATTTCGCGGTCTCCACTTCAGAACACGTCCAGGCCCCTCTTTTCCATTGGGCCCTCTGGGCAAGTGCCCAGCGCCCCGCGATCTTCGGGGGCCCTGGCCTGCTCTCATAAAAAAAACATTGTTTGCAGCTACCGTTCCATTCTACGCATTATTAGTACCAGATTCAATGACAAAATAAGTGATTTGCAGTGCGATTTACAATAAGTTTCTAGCCTCCCATTTATGAAATATTAGTATGTTTCTCTTATTGTCTCTTATCTACACAGGGGTCCCGTGATCCTTATGTGCCCAGGGCCTCTAACAGGTTAAAGACGGCCCTCACGTCCACCCCAAAGACCAAAGTCGTCGTTTTTACGGCTGTTATGACCCGCCCATTGCCTCCTAACTTGCTAATTCTGTCGCTTATTTTGATTCCTTGTTCCGCATTCGATTCCTCAAAGAAGCTCCAAGGATAACCTTTTCCAAACTTTTTTCTTTGTTTAGCCTATACTGTCCCACTGCTGGGCAAAGGCCTTCCCCAAGTCCTTCCAGGAACTCTTTTCCCGCGCCACCTCAAACCAGCTCTCGCGGTACGCGTTCAGGTCACCTCGCCACCGCTTTCTGGGTCGACCTCGGCGGCGGCGTCCATCTTCAGGCACCCATTGTGTGGAAACTTTTGCCCAGCGGTCGTCCTGCGTGCGGCTGAAGTGACCCGCCCAATCCCACTTGAGACTGGCAGCCTCTTGCCTACGTCTATTATACCCGTTTTGGAACGCAGCATGGTGTTCCGAATTTTGTCCTGTCTTTCCAAACTTACTTACATAAATATTATTTGTTTTCAGGTGTATTCTCATGGCAGCTACCTATGCTGGTCCAGACTCCAGTCAGTCTGGAACAGTTTACCAACATATCCAGGACTCTGTGTCCTCATAATAATATGTTTACTGAAGACGAAGACACTTGTGGTGAGTGAAAACTTGTAGAAAAGTATCCTCCATTTTGTTTTTTTTTTGTCCCTTTAAAATGGATTTGAGAAACGTTTTTTTAAAGGTATTCTTTGGAATAGTGTTTTGATGTGATCTTAAAACATTGTTTTTTTTTATTTTATAAGATTTAAAGTCGCGTTCGTGTTGTCCATGTAAATATTAAATTGTAGATTAAATAAAATCTTAAATAGTACTTGTAATTAGTACAGTTAATATTTTATTTTATTAATTAAATTCTTAACGATACAACATTAGGGGCTGCCAGATACGCGATATAAAAGGTATGTTTTTTCCAAATATTATCTTAGGCGAAAAAAAATACAATATTTTTTCTTTATTGGTGATATATTTTAGATTTTTTATCTGGCAACCCAATTCATAATTCAGCATAGCATTTTCTTTAAAAAATTTTTTTTTTTTGACTTGCCCGATTTTTTGGACTCGCCCGACTTTGTTGACCCCCATTTTAATTTTTCTTCTCTTTCTGTTCACGCTGTCTTAGTCAGTGGGAAAAGGATTAGAGTCTACTGTGGTCCTCTTATACGTAAATATTTATTGTTATATAATTGTACCTTTTATATATATTTTTATGCTCGATTGGGATTTTAGAATTAAGAAGTTGCTGGACTCAAAAAAATTCTATAAATTCAAATCATTATTAGTTTGATCACAAATAATAAAAATATGTGAAAATTAGGAGTAGGTAATGTACATGTCTTAGTACGTTATAATTTCGTTACTCACATGCATTTTATCGGGATGGTCCGACTCGACTGGAGCATATACAATCATCTGCCTAGCCTTTTCCAACTATGTTGGGGTCGGCTTCCAGTCTAACCGGATGCAGCCGAATACCAGTATTTTACATGGAGCGACTGCCTATCTGACCTCCACAACCCAGTTACTGACAAATACGATACCCCTTGGTAAGACTGGTTGTTAGACTTTCGGGCTTAACGGCTGTCAAAGATCCACGAATGACAGCCGGGACCGACGGCTTAACTTGCTTTCCGAGGCACGGAGGGGTCACGGTATGTAAAGATGGTCACATCCATCCACAGACCAACCGCGGCAAGCGTAGCTTAACCTGATCGATCGACCTGTGCGGCTGTTATTATTTAGCCACGGGCCCATATGTAACATAATTAACGCAAGACCTCATTCACCCCAATTAGAGAATTGAGTTAAAAGCATAATACAAAGATCAAAACTTATTTTATTTTAATGCTAACTATTATTATTAAGAAAATCGTGTCGACCCGAACATTACGTTATGCATTTAAAATTGAGTCTTATTGCCTTGAAATAAGATTTAATTTTCTTTGGCTGGTCAGTATGGCAAAATACAGAATATTTGAATAAAATACCTAATATTGAAAAGTTACTGAAATCGATTCGGTAGTCAATTTTGAACAAACTAGTTTCAGGACTTGCGTTTATTCTGTTATACCTTGTATAGATGAACTTGACACCCGAGAGACATCCCGAAAATATGCATGTGAGTGTTGCAATCTCGAAAGTTATTTTAAATATATGAAAATTAACAGGAAGATTTTTTTATCACCATCCAAATTACAGGATGTTCTTCCCATGAATATGAACAATTGTCACTATGGGACGAACTCTGAAATCACGAAAAAAAAAAACAGCTGTTTAATACAAAAGTTAAATATACCTACTTGACCAAAATGTATGAAACAGCTGATTTTTTTTCGTGATTTCAGAGTTGTTATTATTCATGGGTAGAACACCTGTAAAAATTTGGATGGTAATTAAAAAATCTTCCTGTACAATGTTTTAGCTGACAATAAATTGGGCAAAAATAGACAACAAACGCAGTTGTTCGCCAGCCAACGGTGCTATTCAAATATTAACGACAATCGTTCATTTTGTTGACTTAATTAATAATATTTTGACCAAAAGGATTAACATTCTATGTATACAGGGTTATTGGAAAAACACCAACAACCTCTTAAGAGGTCTCATCATTATGACTTTTACTATTGGATAAAACTTGAAATCGTGAAAGCTGATCCCTACATTTTGACGAGTTATACGAACATAAATGTAGGGAACAGCTGATTTTTTTTCACGATTTCAGGTTTGGTCACATAGTAAAAGTTGTTCATAATGATGAGTACATTGACCTCTTAAGAGGTTGTTAATCATTTACCAATAACCCTGTATAACGGGTGTAAGAAGACACTTCACGAAGCTTAGAGTCATTTGCACTCTCCGTCATTGTGATCATTTTTTTTACTGGAATATACCTGGGAACCCTCTGGTTACGGAGATATTGAAGGTCAAAATTCCAACTTTTACTGAAGATTTTTTTACGAAAACAAGTTTTCAATGTGAGAACACAGCTTTAAATGCCCCCACGACCCCTGTACCGTTGCATGCGCCCATAAGCACAATGTCTTGGGTGCGTTCCATTGCGCACTACCGCAAACAGCAATTTTTTATTTTTTTTTATTGCTGAATGGGCCCGCTCTTGATCTCGATCACGCCTGATGGAAAGCGATGGATGAGGTCTACAATGGAACGAGCGTGCCCAGAAGATGCCTAAGGCACTGGAACTTCCACGCATCGACAAAACACAGCAGCCTGCTTGACGCCGGACTCCGGTAGGAGGGTGGTTGCAAACCAGGCGGGCGTTAGCCCTACCACCGCAAGGGAACAATTGGCCAGTCAAACAAGGTGTTTGGTGTGACTGTCCAGGATGCGCCGAGCGCGAGCGTTCAGTTGAGTAACTGGCGGAACAAACTGCGCTACACGAGGAGGCTTCTTCATGCATTCCAACAATTTTCACACTAAAAATAAAAGTCGTTTCCCAGCAATTATGTGTGCAATGTTACTTAGTTTGATGTACTGAATGCGTCGTTGACGGCTACGTGATGTGTCTTTTTACACCCCTTATACAAGCCCCTTTTAAGTAAATAAAGCATCATCTGCCTAGCCTTTCCCCAACTATGTTGGGGTCGGCTTCCAGTCTAACTGGATGTAGCTGAATACCAGTATTTTACATGGAGCGACTGCCTATCTGACTTCCACAACCCAGATACTGGGTAATACGATACCCCCTGGTAAGACTGGTTGTCAGACTTTCGGGCATAAATAAAGATTAATCTGAAATGATTTTTCTACCCTGTATAATGTCAGAGAAACTGAATTTTCTTTATTATTATGTTTCTTAGAAATATTAGGGAAGACTAGACCCAATTTATCTCATTTATACGCTAACATAATATTATGGTTAGTCTCTTTTAGCTTAATACTTAAGCCCAAAAAACCTAAAAAAATAACACACCATCTCTTTTCCAGACGTATCAACACAAAATACTCCAATTATTCACCTAACTTCATCATCCCCGGATTCGATAAATGTTACCATTTTGGTAGAAACCGTCACTGACTTCTTTGTCAGACTAAATTCTACCACGAATTTAACTACCACGCCGAGTCAGCCGATGTATTATTTCTTTCCTTTCGATCAGTCTAATAATTTAGATTTGAATTATCAACATGAGAAACGGAAGTACATGTGTAATCAGATGGATGATACGGAGAGTATCCATAGGTATGTAAGAATTTTCTTTCTCCTTTACTCTAAGCGCTATTTCGTTTTTAAGGTGAGTATATACACTAGAGCATTTTTCTCGAGCATTACCATCATCATCATCATTTTAGTCGAAAGACGTCCACTGCTGGACTCGACCGGTTCTGTGCTTCTCGCGTCCAACGGGTTCCTGCGGCCTTCATAAGGTCGCCTTCAGCATTTTGCATGTAATGTAACATTGTAACGAATGGTGCTATACAGGCAAAAGCTCAGTTTCCAAAAGCTTTTCCATGTAATGTAACGTTCCTGCGTATGCTCGACGCTACGTTCGACGTAATCATAATGCGTTTCAAATAAGAATAGGATCGACTTAGCGCCATGTTGTGACGTCATAGCTGTCAAATCGAATAAATTGGGTAGGGTGAGCAAAACAAGATATTTTTTAAATAACATTTATTTACGAATCATGAACGAAGAATTTTCAATCAGAATTTAGTTATTCAATTCCGCTCATGTCTGCATCACTGTTTGAGTGGTCATCGTCAACAAATAACAACAAATTTAACAGGAAACAACAACGTAACAAACAAAATTAACGAAATAAACAGTAACACTCCACAAGCACGCAGTCGCAAGAAGAAGCACACCAACAACCACAGAGCATGTAACACCCAACAACGACAAGATAGCGGCTGGCATCTTCTTTACTTTCTGTTCAATTGTTGCCAATAATGAAAATAAGAAAGAAAGTAGTATACATTTTTTTAAACTAATTATGACTAATTTTTTTTATGTTTTTTTTTTCACTTTGATTTAACTAAGACTCGGTTAAACAAAAAAAAAAAAAAACGTTATTGATACGCAAATAAGTTTTCTTTGCAAACCGTACTTTTCAATCAACATTTGACAGATAGAGGTCATTGACGTTCCTATTCTTATTTCGATCGCATTGTACAGACGCCAGCACATCAAGCTACCCGAAACTGTCAAATTTTCCCAATCAACTTTGAACCTTATGTTTTAGCGATAAAGTTGAAAATCTATTAAAGAAATTTGACAGATTGTAGGAGCTTGATGTGCTGGCATCTGACCTGTAACATTTCTTTCTACCTTGCGTTCATTTTAAAATGTCGGACCTACAGCTACCGCTCGTGCCTTTGTTCGATAAAATGTTACACCAATACGTTCTTTGGTTCTTAAAATAAGGTTCTAACAAAACATCAAGCGTCGTCGAATGTTCGGAGTTCTGTTACAAGTAAAATGCTCTAGTCTATACTCATCTTTAGGGTTCCCTACCCCAATAAACAATACTGTGCATGCGTAAATTTGCATTCTAACTACAGAACCCTTCGCTTTCACCCTTGTCGTTTTATGAAGCGCAAGTAACATTCATCCTAAAGGTACCGTATTGGCACCGTATCGTCTTTCGCCTCGCGGTCAAACAGGCGTCAACCTAACGTAAGCACGTAACCAAAGCGGATCAGAAGCTCCGATACGTCGACTCGGCTACGGCTAGGCGACCGACGCCGCGCTTAAGAATCACCGACTGCTGCTTGATGGTGCAGCAGGCAAGCCGGAGGGGTGAGAGGGGCAAGGGTGGACGAAAAGACGTAAGCTAGGGTACGGAGAGACGTAAGCGCGGGCACGACGAGCCGTAACACACCGCACCGCGGTTTGTAAGCTTGTCCCGAGGCGAGGCGATTACGTTACGATTCCGATTAGTGTGCGTTGCAGTAGGGAGTTTCATACAAATAGGACTGAACGGCTCGAGTTGATACGGTGCCGATCCCTTTCCGGTTTGATACGTGTGCTATGACCTTAAGGGGCCGTCTCCACGAGCGAGAGATTCGCGGTGATATTATCGTCGTGCCACGTATTGTTCTTCTTCTTAGTGTGTCAATAACAATCTAAATGTACTCGGCCCAGAATTCGGCTACTTGTTTGGCGCCTTCATCACCGTCCATCAGTTCCTGTAACGTGCAGCTGACAGGACACGATATTAAGTGTCCCATCGTTTGTAGGACAGCACCACATTTACACTCCAAGGCGGAGTCGTCTATGAATCTCCACCTGAACAGGTTTCCCTTGCTTCGGCCAACCTGGGTCCGTAGTCTGTTTAAAGACTTCCAGATTACCCAAGGTAACTCATGTCCAGGTGGGAGGTCTTCAGCGGGTGGGATGAACTGTTTGGGTAAGGTAGCACTGTCTCGCCACAGCTTCAGTCTCTTGTGATGGTTCGCCAGTGAGTGGAACGACACACTTTGCCACATATTTCTATACACTCTCTTAGAACGTGTCTCCACACGGCGATATCATCGCAGCGAAAATTTGATGGCACGGCGAGACTATCGCTGCGATTTTCTCGCTCGTGGAGACGGCTCCTTAGGGAGGTTAAGCAATTACGAGGTAGACTATACCTTTTTTCTTGAGTGATAACGACCGCGACTTAAGAGTTGTGGGTCCTGAGTTTGAACCCGCAGCACTTTACTTTGTGTAAATTATTTCACCACCACTGCTCTCAAAACGGTAAAGGAAAACATCGTGAGGAAACCGGCATGTCCTAGAACCAAAAAATTCTAAGGCATGTGACATCCGCCAACCCTCACTGTGGCCGCGGAATGAATTACAGCCCCTCTCCCCTATAGAGGAGGGATTTTTTTTTTCTTTAGAGCGCTTATTGGAAGTGCTGGAACCTATTACAGCATATTTCTATTTGCTAAAATAACTTCAATACGGTGCATTATTGTGGATTCTTTTATTGCGTAACAAATTATAACTAATTAGCCAGATGTCCTGTACAAAAATTATAGTCATCCGTTTAGTCAATTCCGAGATGCAGCAATTTTGCAAACGTTACCGCAGCAGGATTTTAAATATTGTTACGAGCTTCGGGTTCGTGACAATTAAAAACTGCCGATTTAATAACCAAAAATTGACACTTTAATTAGCAACACTAATTACAACTCAAACACACTAATTACAAAACACAATATTGCACTACTGATCGCTTTAAGTCGCACTTGAATATCGCTTCGATGTTTTCACTTCGATCGCTTTATCCAAACTGTGTCGGTCGTGGCGCGTCTCGGCCTTATATAGCGCCAAACACAGTTCTAGAACTTTCCATTGTAGAAACATCTAGAATGTTCCAGTACATACAGGCCCCGATCGACCAGAAGTCGATAGTTCGGGAATGTTCTAGAAAGTTCTCGCATCGAAATTTCTAGAAGGGTCTTGACTGCTAGTTCCGCTACTCGATACTAGATGGCGCTAGTGGTATAATCCCCGGCACGTAACTTGGCAAGAGTCGTTAGATGCGCAGAAGTCATATTTTAGGTCTCTTTGGTACGCGCGCGGGACGCGGGGTGTGAGGCAGCGCCGAGCCGAGCACGCGATTGGTGCATCAGTAGACCCCTCGCCCCTCGCATTGTGTCTACGTCCCGTTCGCCCCCGAATACACTTGCGTGCACGAAAGTTGACCCGTTTGTTTTTGTTGTTTTGGTTACGAGTTATTGTTATTGTTTTAAATTTCGTTTTTGTTATAAGTTGTTGTTATTGTTGTTGTTTTAAATCTATTTTGTTAGGGTTATTACAATGCCGACACCAAAAGTTATTTTACGCAGACAGACCAGAAAAATGGTCTATGATGTCTATTGTTATATAGCGAAAGAAGCTCATATTGAAAAAGAGACGGTGAAACGGACTGCAGAAGCCACTAAAACGTCAGAAAGGACAGTTAGACGTATAATCCAGGAAGGAAGAAATTCCGAACTCCTCACTGTCTTTAGGACACCGGGAAAAAAGAGGAACAAAACAAAGCCAGTCACAGAGATCGACACTTTCGACCAGTCAGTTGTTAGGACCTGTGTTCACAATTTTCATATAACAAATAAAGAGTTGCCTACAGTTGAAAAACTAAGAAAAAAACTAAAAGAAGACATAAATTTTAATGGGTCAGAGCGCAGTCTGCGCAGGATTTTAAATAATTTGGGTTTCCGGTGGAAAAAAGCCGAAAACAATAGGCGAATTTTAATAGAAAAATCGAATATCAGGTTACTAAGGATAGAATTCCTTAAGACTCTGTTGAAATATAGAGAAGAAGGTAGACCCATTGTTTACACAGATGAGTCGTATGTTGATTCGTCTCATTCAGGTAAGTATGTAATCGTTATTATACTTTTTTCTCGCATATTTGTGTGCTGTGAAATTGTATGGACATAAACTACTAACTACAAAAACTACTACAGGATCTAAAGCATGGTCAGATGGATCTTTGAAGGGGCTTAAAAGCCCCATTTCGAAAGGGCAGAGGGTAGTTATAGTGCATGCTGGATCTGAAGCTGGATTTGTCCCCAATGCGCTACTCCTATTCAAAGCTGGAACAAAGTCGGGGGATTATCATGATAACATGAATTTTGTTAATTATACGAAGTGGCTTCGCAACCAGCTGATACCAAACCTGCCGCCAAATTCGGTTTTAATTATCGACAACGCATCGTACCACAATAAGCAGTTCAATCCAGCACCTACATCGAATGCCAAGAAAGCCGACATGCAAAAGTGGTTGTCGGAAAAGGGCATATCATTCGAAGAATAAGGAGAAAGTGGCACTAATGGGCGCCGATGAATGGTCTAAATTATGCGAGAAAGTAAAAAAAATCGAAGCAGACTACATCAAAAGTGACCACATAGTCGACACAGTCACGGAAAATTTTATTATTTACGCCAGTGACGACAGCGACTCCTCCAGCGATGAGAGCGAATTGGACAGTTTTATTGATGATGATGAGCCACGTCCTTCCACCAGCTCAGGTGGTACTTTCAATTTGATGCCAGGGATAGGATATTTAAGTGATAGTGACGAGACCACTTGACTTTATTTTTAAATAAAAAAATATTTTTAAATGCATGTATTTTATTTCTAACACCTAATAAACATCACGATTTCTGTTTGTTCCTTATAAACAGACATGATTAAAAATAAATGATGGCAATAACCATAGAATAATGACAAGCACTATAAGGGATCACTTTTTTGTGCCACTAAGTGTACGATGCGCGAACTTACCCCCACCATGCCAAATCCTTGCCATGTTACGTGCCGGCTACTGTAATTACTGTCGCCATGTACTAGGCATTAATTGTGGCGCGCAACAATATCTTCGCAAGCATAGCAAATACAAATAAAGTTGTAAAATTTATTTCAAATTGATATCTAATTATTTAGATAATATTTATTTCAACATACCCGTTAGAAAACAAAAGATCTGACTGCGGTAACGTTATTCCAGCTGGAACTGTTTTTATCAAACAATTGAAAAACTATCAGCTTACCAAATTAAAAAATCTGAAAAAAATGTCCCAGCAGTGTGAACATATAGGCTGATTGAACTATGCCTATAATATAACTTTTACTTCAACGACTTTTAGCCACTATCGGTGGGCATCGGTGCGACTCGGTACAGCTTCGGGCGCCTGAGAGCTGCTTGGGGCGGCTTCGGACTGCCTCGGCAGTCGTAAGCATACCTAAGGACGCCGAGGCTGTCTTTGGGTAGCTCGGGTTGCATTTTCGTAGCAGACACATCGCAGAACAGTCATAACTTTCACTTTGGCAATACCCAGAGGAAAATAAAAAGCAACAGCCTCATTAATTACACGCATAGGTTCGTTTTTTTTTTGCTTCCAAAGCTTATTTACCCAAAATGTTCTATTTTGCCTTAAGGGGTCCCTATCAGTTTCGCGGACAAAAAACAGAAAAATCTGTTTTTTTAGCGCAAATTTCTCAATATCCTTAAGTTATCTAGTTTTTTTTAAAAATACACAAGTCACCACCACCACCAAGTATCACCTATCTATCTAGTAAGTACACGAAATTAAGTTTTGATAACTACTATATAAATTCCAAAAAAAAAACTAACACGTTTTTACGTAATCACGAAACACCAAGTTTTTCGATTGCTTTTTAGCTAACTGGTAGCAAATAACGATCTGAAAAAAAATCCTAAATACTAGGCATATAGTATATTAGTAAGTGTACGATTTATTTTTTTAAGATTAATGAATTAGTACTTGTAAAAAAATGTTGACTACGCTGAAAAAACCCAATAAAATCATGCGCAAAACCGTCGTCTACGCGTAAGAGTTTATTGAAAATAACAAAAAGTGTTAAATATTTTAAAATTTGAGGTGTTTATCTACCAAACTCAATTTTTATATTTTTATTTTGACTACTAATTTAATTGGAGTAAAATATATAAATAATGCCTTATAAACGATTTTTTTATTAAATAGTTATCAAAACTTAAATTCGTAGACTTACAAGATAGATAGGTGATAAATACTTGTGTATTTTTAAAAACACTAGATAACTAAAGGATATTGAGAAAATTGCGCTGAAAAAAAATGATTTTTCAGTTTTTAGTCCGCGAAATTGATAGGGACCCTTAAGGCTCTAAGTTTCTCTTCTTCTTCAGCAAGATGAACAATGAGAACTAAGTCCTAATCCACCATTATAAATACACACGCACAACTGTTTTCACATAAGGTTACGACTGCTCTGCGACGTGTCTGTCACCCGAACTATTCTTAGTTTTGCCGAAGCTACCCGAAAGCAGCCTCGGCGTCCTTAGGTATGCTTACAACTGCCGAGGCATCTCTCAGGCGCCCGAAGCCGCCCGGAGCAGCTCTCAGGCGCCCGAAGCCGCTCGAAGCCGCCGTAAGGCGCTCGAGCCGCACCGATGCCCACCGATAGTGGGCGGCGGGCCTTAATCAAAGTGAGTTACATAATTATTGAACCGTGTATTTTAATTAAAAATGCTTTACTTTCCAGGTATTTGCTAAGGACTAACTTGGAGACCAGAAGCTGGCTGTCTCGACCTAAGAGTGTGATAGTAATGATTGAGTCCGAAGATGATATTTGTGCTGTGGTCTCTATACAGAACTTTTCGGTGAGTATTTGTGATAAGTGATTTTATTTTTGTAAGTAGGTTTGCACAATAGTACATTATGATACACGTGTGCTATGTTGATCATTATGCTCGAGGCGGTATTATTCGCGCGAGCCGCAGGCGAGTGCGATAAGAAAGCCGAGAGTCTAATGATCGATGCACACGCGTTTCATACGACGTTTTTCAACACACTTGCGAGGAAAAAACAGACTTGTATTGTTAAATATACTTGTATGGAAAATGGCGCGCTGGTTTTGTCTTTCCGCATAGCCAGCACTAGCAATGCGCGCGCAAGTGTAAATAAAAGCACTGACCACAGAGCATGTAAAAACAATTGTAAAAAAAAAACAATTGTAGTTTAGTTAGTATGGAATTAGAAAGCACTATTGGCATAGAGAAATATACCTACATTAGTTCAGTGAGAATCCGCAATGATAGAACGCCAGTCAGGGTCTTTTCCGTTTGGTTTCGGGTAGGGACCACGGACAATTTTAGGTGGATAATTAAAATTTTCTTACGTTTTTTGTAATTTGCAGGTCAGTATCAGGTTGCATCTTATCAAATATGATTCGCGACTATAATATACAGAGCGTTAGGTTAAACGAGGGACATACTTTGAGGGGAGTTAGTACTCATGAAAATGAACAACTTTTAATATGGGATTAACCCTGAAATCGCGAAAAAAATCAGCCGTTTCCTACATTTATGTTCGCATAGCTCGTCAAAATGTACTGAACAGCTGATTTTTTTTTTGCGATTTCAGGTTCGGCCCCATAGTAAAAGTTGCTCATTTTCATGAGTACTAACTCCCCTCAAAGTATGTCCCTCGTTTAACCTAACGCTCTGTATATGTATTTACAGAATTATGGTCATTAGAATAGAATCTTTCTAGTTAGATTTTTTCCCTAAGAACTTTTCCATAAGAAAGATGTATTAATGATTCGAATGATTATAATTCTGTAAAGATGTAGGTACCTGTTAGAGTCGCAAATCATATTTTGATCAAGATACAAACCTGACACTGACCTGAAAATTGCAAAAAACCTAAGAAAATTTGAATTTTGCGGTAGACCGCGAAATTCAAATTTTCTTAGGTTTTTTCGGACAATTTAAGGTGAATGCGCAGTGGTAGACCACTTAAATTACCTTACTCACCTTAAATTGTCCGAGGTCCCTGCGCATTCACCTTAAGGTAAATAAATATTAGTTAATTTTGGGACCAAGGACAATACAGACTATTAAAAAAAAAGTGAATTGATGAGATTAAAAAAGCGCGCATCTCCGACTAGTAAATAGTTATCTGTGGAAATAAAGCACATGTGGATTAAAGTAAAGAAAAAGTACGCGTTTTTAATACACTGCATTATGGACCTAAAAGCGGTTCAATAAGAGCCACTTTACGAGCAAGTGGGTTGAAAACACTTTTACACGTCAATCATATTTTTTTAAACTAGATGAGGTCGGCGTTTCCTATCTGACTACTCTGAGTAGAAAGGCCGAAACAAAATCAGAGGTCACAGTCTCTTTTAAAGTTCAGACATAATCTTGGCCGCCGCGGGGGACGCCCTAGGCGTCGGGAGCCGCGTGACGACTCCCGGCCACCGTAGGCGCGGGCCTGCGGGCGGAGAGTAATGGGTAGCTCACCGTCCGATCAGGACCAGGCCCGTGCCGGACGGCGCGTACGTGTTCCACGCGCGCCTCAAAGAGATGTCAGCATCGAGGAGTGGCTCCTTAGGGCCGAAGCCTGCCGGGTCAGCGGGATTGTCCGAAAGGGTTACCGCTGGCCCGGAACATAAAGGGCTAAGGAAGGAACACAGGTGGGTTTTAGTCAGTAAGAGTCTGACACTCCCTTCCGCTCCACCCAGAGCGGGAGGAGTCATTTGATGATTTCACATCCGCAAAAAAAAAAAAAAGACATAATCTTGGTCAGGTTATATGAAGGCCATGTAGATCAATGTCTGAGATGGTCTTTTGAGGAAAGAACCACACAGATTGAGAGGACCTGTCCAGTCAGTGCACGCATTTGTCAGAAATCGTGCAGCTCAACTCAAGACTTAAGGAGCTCAACGATTCGGCGAACAATTCCAAAGAAAGGACATTTGGGTAGGCCACATAAATTACTCAATCTGTCAGACCATGAAAAAAAACCTAATAGAACAGAGAGAATAATAAATAAAATCAAAAAATGAATATGACCCACACCGTCTTCAGTGTGCTAAGACAATTTTCAGTTAAACTATAGAGGTATGAGGAACAGGGTGTACAGTTCACTCATCCTCCATAGAAAAGGGAGGATCCTCCGACCAGACGGGTGTTGTGTCTGGCGGGCAACTGCCCGATGACTCATGTCGGGCCGTTGTATCTATGCTAGTTGCGCGGTAAACTCTGCTTGCGAGATGCAGGATTTTGCGTGACGTCAGTATGACGCGTTGTTCGCATGTGACGTTATAGATGTCGCTACAAAACAATATCAGGCCATGGCTTTTAAATACATCCTATCAACCTTATTTTTCCCACCGTCCTTTGAGAATACTTTTAACATTGGAAATGGTTTTTCGATCGCGTTGGTAGGGGGCCGTTTTCAGCGAAAGTGCGACATCGCTCTGGCGTCGTCAATTTTGGGGCTGCGCGGTTCAATGGGGTATCAAAAGACGTGTCTTGACGAGATCTACAAGGTGGTGTAAAAATTTTTGAAAAAGTCAAAAACTTTTTCGAAAAAGTGCAATAATGTCGAAAAATTACGTGTTATTTTGCGACTTCTCAACTTGAATCGACGATATCTCGAAAAAATTAAAAAAAGCACTCGGGGTATTGAGTTGGGCTACAGTTTGCAAAAAACGGAACCTCGCTATCTGTAATGGAGTTGGAGAAAGCTTTACCTTTATGCGGCGGAGTTATCGCGGCGCGCGGCGCGCGCGTGTACTAGTGAATTTCTTGTAATACCAAGTTTAATATTTTTTATTTAAGTTGTAAACCTTGACGTTTTTAGATTACATTAAAAAAAAAAAAATAAAAAAAATGTTAAAATAAATATGAATTTTTGTTTTATTTGTGATTGATGGCGAATACAATAACTTGAAAGTAGGTTACGAAGTAAACTAGTACATCTGTTTGCCAGTCCTCGCACGAGGACGGGGACGCCATTCAACCGGCTAGTACCATGCCATCCGCCAGACATAACAGTCGCGCTAAGGCGCGCCGCGGGGTGCAGCATTAATTTTCAACTTATTTTATTTTTACTGTGACACGTGCGACAGACTCTGTACAACCCTTTTCATAGTCCATTTTTAGGGTTCCGTACCCAAAGGGTAAAAACGGAACCCTATTAGGTACTAAGACTTCGCTGTCTGTCCGTCTGTCTGTCGCCAGGCTGTATCTCAAGAACCGCGATAGCTAGACTGTTGAAATTTTCACAAAGTATGTATTTCTGTTGCCTCTATAACAACAAATACTAAAAACAAAATAAAATAAATATTTAATATTATTAAAAGGGGGGGGCTCCCATACAACAAACGTGATTTTTTTGCCCCGTTTTTGCTCGATATCAAAAATGGCAACAGGTAGGCACTTGAAATATTCACAAAATACTCAGTTGTATTTTAACTTTAATAATAAATAATAAAATTAAAATAAAATAAATATTTAAGGGGGCTCCCATACAACAAACATGTTATTTTAGGCGTTTTTGCCTTGTGGTACGGAACCCTTCGTGTGCGAGTCCGACTCGCACTTGACCGGTTTTTTTTAACCTCTGAATTTTGTTTCTGCAGTGTCCAGTTTTCGACAATGAGAGGGATATATTATACGATGGATATTTCCTAACTATGACAAGGAGAGGTGGCATAACTTTAACGGTAAGTAACTCATAGATTCCGAAATATGTTAGCAAAGTCAATTAAATAAAAAATAAATAGTTTAATCTTAAGACAGTCATAATAATTAACTACAATCACACACACACACACCACACAGGCAATCTGTGTGGTGCCGGACTTAAAGAATTGCACCACCCCTTACTTCCCGTGAGTGTCGAAAAAGGCGACTAAGGGTCTTACCGGAGAATGGGCAGCAGCGTTCTCTATGTATTCCACCATCATACCATACTGCGATCGCCAACCCGCCTGCCAAGCGTGGCGATTATGGCAAACCCCCCCCAAAATTGGGGGAGGCCTATGTCCAGCAGTGGACGTCTATCGGCTGAAACGACGACGACGACACACACACAGCTTCATACTTGTGTTTTTATATGAAAGGGCTTTGAAGATCCGCGGCATACCTACCAGTCCGCCATTTTGATTTTATGTTTAAATGGCGGCCACGCATGAAACTTTGAACTTGCCTATATCTTGTTGCTTAGATGTTTGATTACTTTATACTTTCAGAGTGCTTATTTCGACAGGTTCCATATAAAAACCATCAATGCCCTTTTATTCTTAATTTATTTTTGATTCTGTGACCCCAATAATTTGTACTTACTTGTTCGTTTATTTTAATTGAATGAACATTTTATTATATTAGACTATCGGAGCTTCTGATCCGGTTTGGTTACGTACTTACGTTAGGTTGTCGCCTGTTTGACATCGAGGCGAAAGGCGATATGGTGCCGATGCCTTTCATACGTTTGCTATGACCTTTATGGGTACAGATCGGTACCATAAGATTAACTTTTTTTGTGTGAATTAATCTATAGAAGAAATATTATTTCTGGTGACACGAGTGTAGTATCTGTCATTTTTGCCATCTGACATTACTTTTAATTTCAGCAAGACACATTCCCCGTGGGATTCTACATAGTATTCATAGTGAAGACATCAGACGAGGACTGTACCGACAAGACTGGTAACGCCACCTTACCGCAAGTGGCTCAGTACCTCGGGTGGACACAGGAAGAGAAGGTGCAGCTAGTCACCAATGACGGCAGGGTTAAGAAGTTTAGGTGAGTGTCTAGCAGGTCGATACAGGTAACGGCACCCTACCCCAAGTGGCTCAGTACCTCGGCTGAATGCAGGAAAAGGAGATGCGGCGAGTCTCCAATGACAGCAGGGTTAAAAGGTTTAGGTGAGTGTCTAGCAAGTAGATACTGGTAACGCCACTCTAACCCTAGTGGCTCAGTACCTCGGCTGGACGCAGGAAGTAGAGGTGCGGCTAATCAACAATGGCGGCAGGGTTAAGAAGTTTAGGTGATTGTCTAGCAAGTTGATACTGGTAACGTCACCCTACCCTAAGTGGCTCAGTACCTGGTGTGGACACAGGAAGAGGAGGGGCGGTGAGTCTCCAGTGACGGCAGGGATAAGAGTTTTAGGTGAGTGTCTTGCAAGTTGATACTGGTAACGCCACTCTACCCCAAGTGGCTCAGTACCTCGGGTGGACACAGGAAGAGGAGGTGCAGCTAGTCACCAATGACGGCAGAGTTAAGAGATTTAGGTGAGTGTCTAGCAAGTTGATACTGGTAACGCCACCCTACCCGAAGTGGCTCAGTACCTCGGGTGGACACAGGAAGAGAAGGTGCAGCTAGTCACCAATGACGGCAGGGTTAAGAAGTTTAGGTGAGGTTATAGCAAGTTGATACTGGTAACGCCACCCTACCCCAAGTGGCTCAGTACCTCGGGTGGACACAGGAAGAGGAGGTGCGGCGAGTCTCCAATGACGGCAGGGTTAAAGGTTTAGGTGAGTGTCTCGCAAGTTGATACTGGTAACGCCAACCTACCCTAAGTGGCTCAGTACCTCGGCTGGACGCAGGAAGTGGAGGTGCGGCTAGTCACCAATGACGGCAGGGTTAAAAGGTGTTTGTGAGTTCCTATCAGGTTGATTAATAGGGATCATCAAACGCAAAGCTGAAACAGCAGATGGCGCCACGAAAATGCGGAACCAACGACACCGACTTCCGAAATCAAAGTTATTTATCACTTTGTAGTGTTTTTTTTTGAAGTCGGTAAAATGTATTTTGATTTCACGGAAAAAATAATCTAAGCGGTCCGAAGTAGACCTCTACTGTATTTACTAAGTCGAAAGCGACGACATTTTACCCAGATTGCTACAATTCAACTGACTTTCGTGATGTTCCGCTACTCATATCGTGAGAAAATGTAGTCATATTTCTTAGCGGAATTCTTTAAGCAGTTTCTCATCATTATTTTCGCGGCGGAGGTTGTCTAAGGTCCTTAAGGTGGAACTAGTCGCGAGCTCGAACTTACTGGTGGTATGGCCAAGAATCACGGTGTCTCACCTGCCATCGTGTCCGACAGACATAGTATCATTGATGAGCAATTAGACGCTAGTCTACACGCACAACGTCTAGTTCTCACGCACAGAAACACCATTCCGAACTGAAAGCCGCGTAAAGAAATTGGAAAATCGAGTTTTATGAAAAAACCACTGCATAAATTAATTACAGATAAAGTTTACTGAACTCTTCGATAACTACTTTGTCGGTAGGTGCCGACTTTGTTTTGAAGATTTTACACTTCTTTTATTAATTATTTACACCTAAAATTTACGTTAAAGATAGCAAGAAAAACGAATCTAAAGCCATAAAAAAGTTATGAACCAAAAAAAAAAAAGGTTCATAACTTTGTTATGGCTTTTTATTTTACTATTCTATTTCCGTACAGACAAAATTAATAATAAAACAAAAAGATATCATGTTTAACTTTGGGTGCACGATGCCAAACAATGGAGTCGATTTTTCAATCATTAGTTAACTTTTACTTGCGGAAAAAAGTGTTCAATAAATAGAATAAAATTTCTGGTTTCATAGGTTTTGTATACAAAATATGTTATGCTAAACCGATTTATTCTCCAGTCCTGAGTTATCTAGCGTTTGAAAAATCAGCCCAAAGTTGGATATTTATATGGAAAAAATATCGACTAGTGGCACCTTAAAGCCTTCTTTTTCCTGACAGTCTTGCCACAGTTTCAGGATAATCCAGACGATATCGTATCAGGAGTACGCTATCGCGGCGGGCGCTGCGCTCGCGTTCTTCAGCTCGTTCTATGTGGCGTTCATCGTGGCTGTGCTGTGTCGGAAGAAGGTGCAGCCGGCAGAGCCCAGTGAAGAAGGTACTAAGCATTGTATTTGCTATAGCTTTTGCCCGCGACTTTGCCCGCGTGAAATTTCCCCTCTTAGGGGTGGAATTTCGAAAAACCCGTTCTTAGTGGATACCTACTCTTCACAAAGAACACACCCTCCAAATTTCATGTCTCTAGGTCCAGCGGTTTAGGCTGTGCGTTGATATATCAGTCAGGACTTTGAATTTTATATAATTATATAGATTATAATACACTTCTGGACACATCTATTGGCCCACCTTGTATTTTCAGTTTCGTTTGGTCTTAGCTAAAATTTTATATTAGGTCGAGCAAAAAGTTTTTATGCAGTTTTGAACCTGGCACATTCACAATTTCATTCAATAGTCTTTTTTTGAATTTCGAACACAGAATTTAAAGAAACAAAAGACAATTTGGAGCCTGTTTGTTGATATCAAACAATCTAATACTAAGAAAACTTGGTTTTATTGGTTTACTTGGAATTAATTCTTGAAAAAGTGATTGATATCTTTGGTTTTGCAACAAACATTACTTATTCTTAACATTAAGGTGAGGTTCTATCAATAATCTATGGATACTTCACCTGAAGTCGCAGCCCAAGCTGTGGCACTTATTCAGGCCGGACACAGCCAAAGAAACGTGAGTGCTCAACTTAATTTAAGTCGATCTGCGGTCCGAAATGTTTATCGGAGGTACCTAGAGACTGGCGGCTTTGTTCGTCGCCAAGGAAGGCCACGATCTCGGGTCACAACTGAAAGGCAGGATCGATTCATCGTGACGACCAGCTTGAGAAATCGTCACCTTACCTCCATTGAGATACAAAACCAACCTCGCGACTTCCACGGAGTATCTGTGAGCGCTCGAACTGTTCGGAGAAGGTTAAAAGAACGCGATATGGTACCACACAAGCCAGCTAATGGGCCCAAACTAACGCGAGCCCACCGAACAGCGCGCCTTCATTTCGCACGCAGTCATTTAAATTGGACACAGCAAGATTGGAGCCGTGTACTCTTTTCTGATGAGTCTAAAATTGTGTTACATGGCAATGATGGAGGTCTACCGACGTAAGGGAGAGCGTTTCGCACAATGCTGCTTTGAAGAGAGGGTTGCTTATGGCGGTGGCTCATGAACTGTCTGGGGCGGTATATCCGCGAGCGGCAAAACTCAACTTGAGGTTGTTACAGGACCACGGCTGCCAACATTAAATGCTGAAAGGTACATTCGTGAGTGCTTAGAACCTCACGTGATACCATACGCGGACTATGTGGGCCCAAATTTCCTTTTTATGCATGATAATGCAAGAGCCCATGCGGCCGGCATCGTCAGGGAATATCTTCGGGATGTGAACATCACAGTTACGGACTGGCCAGCCAGAAGCCCAGACATGAACCCCATTGAACACATGTGGGACGAGCTAAAAAGACGTGTTAGGGATCGTCAGCCAGTTGCCCAGACGATGCAGGAGTTGAAAACTGCCATAGAAGAGGAATGGGAGATGATCCCTCAAAATTTCATAGAGCGGTTGATAAACTCTATGCCTAATCGTATGAGAGCTGTGGTAGATGCCCATGGAGGCAACACGCGTTATTAAATTAAACCTTTATTTGATAAAACATGTTTTTTATTCAAAAATCAATTGCCTTTAACAAGGCGCATATCCGACTTGTTAGGCGTAGCTCCATGTCGTATGGTATTCTGAATTCAAATTTAAAACAATACGATCGAAAAAGATGGTAAAATGTATCAGGTTTAAAACTGCATCAACAGTTTTTGTTCAATCTAGCAATCATATTTCGGTAGGGGCCATCGAAACCTAAACTCTAAGGTGGGCCAATAGATGTGTCCAGAAGTGTAGATATTTAAATAACAGGCTTCTTCCCGTTTTCACTGACATTAGGTGACATAATCGCCACGCTTGGCAGGCGGGTTGGCGATCGCAGTATGGTATGATGGTGCAATAAATAGAGAACGCTGCTGCCCATTCTCCGGTAAGACCCTTAGTCGCCTTTTACGACACCCACGGGAAGTAACGGGTGGTGCAATTCTTTAAGTCCGGCACCACACAGACAAAAGTTCAATACCTACTTGACCAAAATGTATGAAACAGCAGATTTTTTTTTCTAAATTATTACAGGGATTTCTACCCAAGAATATGTTGGGTAGAAATCCCTGTAATAATTTGAAACCGGTAAAAAAACCATTCTGTATATCATAGCTACGCGTACTTGTTTTTGATGAAGATTTACTACATACTAGCTGCACCCTGCGGTTTCACCCGCATAAATGTCGATCCAGTGGGAATATCGGGATAAAAAGTAGCCTATATGTTAATCCATGGTGTCAGCTACCTCCATACAAAATTTTATCAAAATTGGTCCAGTCGTTTGAGCGCGAAGAAGTAACAAACATATAAACACCCCCACACAAACTTTCGCCTTTAAAATATTAGTGTGATTATATTTATTTTCTGTCAACAGAAGGTCGCCTGACTCCCCCATTGGTCCCTCACGACGCACTCAACATCAACGACGTCCCGACGACAAGACGTCGCCACGTCAACGTTGTGGACACGAGCGGAGAGAGCACCTCGCGACAATGTTTAGTAGGCGACGGCGACGCGTTCACCTCACGAGCAGGTAACTTTGTAGCGACGTACGACACATACACGAGCGGAGAGAGCACCTCGCGACAATGTTTAGTCGGAGACGACGACGCGTTCACCTCACGAGCAGGTAACTTTGTAGCGACGTACGACACATACACACATACACGAGCGGAGAGAGCACCTCGCGACAATGTTTAGTAGGCGACGGCGACGCGTTCACCTAACGAATAGGTAACTTTGTAGCGACGTACGACACATACACACATACACGAGCGGAGAGAGCACCTCGCGACAATGTTTAGTAGGCGACGGCGACGCGTTCACCTCACGAGCAGGTAACTTTGTAACGACGTACGACACATACACACATACACGAGCGGAGAGAGCACCTCGCGACAATGTTTAGTTGGAGACGGCGACGCGTTCACCTCACGAGCAGATAACTTTGTAGCGACGTACGACACATACACACATACACGAGCGGAGAGAGCACCTCGCGACAATGTTTATTTGGAGACGGCGACGCGTTCACCTCACGAGCAGGTAACTTTGTAGCGACGTACGACACATACACACATACACGAGCGGAGAGAGCACCTCGCGACAATGTTTAGTAGGCGACGGCGACGCGTTCACCTCACGAGCAGGTAACTTTGTAGCGACGTACGACACATACACACACACACGAGCGGAGAGAGCACCTCGCGACAATGTTTAGTAGGCGACGGCGACGCGTTCACCTCACGAGCAGGTAACTTTGTAGCGACGTACGACACATACACACACACACGAGCGGAGAGAGCACCTCGCGACAATGTTTAGTAGGCGACGGCGACGCGAACAGATCTAAGCTTACGGACAGCGGGAGCGACTTTGTTTTATATAATAAGTAAAGATTAAGTTTAAAGTGTATATTTTTCTCAACAGATGGCAGTTCCTCATCAGACACTGAGTCAGATTTCTCTACGTTGGATGATGTTAATACAGATAAAGATATCTACAGGCTTGGAGGGAAACTGTGTGTCGCTAACTTGGCTAGGTAGGTTTTAACCAAAGATAAGGAAATAATACTTAAGTTTAGAAAAGAAACACCCATTCTAAACACATTTCAAGTGAGAGGTTTTTTTTTAGTATTAAAATAAAACATAGTTTCAAAGAACTCTGTAGATGGCGTTGAACTGACTACGTTACTAGGTGCCAAAGCAAAAACGCTTGGGAAAAAAAAACATTGCGTCACGTCACATACGCTCGTTGACTGACACTTTCGTTTTACGATCTCAAAATTACATCCAAGTGAAATAATCAAAAAATGATGTGACGTTCCGTTCCTTGCAGTAACTTACTAAGTTCAGCGCCATCTATACAGCGACTAGGGAAGAGTTTAAAAAAAATAAAAAGAAAATCCCTCATTTCTTCATTATAACTAGAGATCGGATATTCGGATGCATATTTACCAAAAGTAAATTTTTGCTATGACAGTATGGAAGCAGCTTCTTAAAATATTTTTTCTGTAAAAAAAATCCCGGGATGTCAGGAACACCGGAAATGCATAACTAGTCGGGTGTATAGTATGGAAGGAAGGAACTACATAAATAAAATTATTCTAAATATAATTATGCAGTCCATTACCAAACTGCAACAGCAAACAACATCAAGATAAGAATCATGACGTTGTTTACTGTTGCAGTTTGGTATCCACCTACCTACTTTACAATATTAGGTAGGTAGATATGCATCCGATTCTATAGAATCTAATTATTATCTAATTAAATCTAATTGAATCGCGGGATTTTTACGATCGATAAAAAAGTGCATTCCGTATAAGCCAACATTTGAAAGTAAGTAATTATACATCCGATTCTTTAATCAGAAACCTAAATAGGTCGATCCCGGAGCCGCGGGATTTTTTCGATACAAAAGCGCATTCCATATTAGCCAACATCTCAAGTTTAGGTGAATATGCTTCCGAATATCCGATCTCTCATTATAACCAACCCTCTTGTTTCTAGGAGTGTGATGCTTTCGAACCAATCCGGATTGTGTTGGGTATAATCCTGATTATTTAAAAGTATCAAACACTCCACTTTAGCCTTGGGGCGCCTCATACGCTGTTTCGCTTCCGATTTTAGCCGTAATAAAATATTTTTCGATAAAGAAAGAAATAATAAAGTTTATTTGGACACCGTTCGCGAAACACAAAATACAAAAAAAAAATGTTTTAATGCAAATTTAATATCGCACTTACGATAAAATAGGGTTACAACTCGAATGTCCTTTACAGGAGTTTTCAGGTTGTTTTTCAGGAAAATTGAAAAACAGCGTATGCCATTAAAACATCTTTTTTTGTAAGCATGTATAATTTTGATCACATAATAATAATAGTGTAAGATTAAAGACTGTTTAACAAATTCGTGAGATTATTTTCGCTTTTCTAAAAATCCAGGTTTTTCGAGTTGTAACCCTTATTTTATCGGAGGTGCGATATGCTTGAGTTGGATTTACTAACACAACAAATAGCTGCTATAGTGATAACTAACTCTTTCGTAGATCAGTAAAATTAGAAATGTGTATATTATTTAAAAAAAATAAAGATTTTTCTCGGGATCCTTGGCCACTTAAGGATCCAGAGAAAAATCTTTTTTCCTTTGGAATTCGTACGAGGAGCCGAAGCCAACTCGCAGAGGCCCTTTAGATATTTTTAATGAAATGAGGCACCAACCGACGATTATCCCTGTTCGCCAAGGACAACCACCGGTTGGTTTAGGAATATTGCAGGAGTTGGAAACATAGATATTGGACTATGTGTTTGGATAGTGTGCTGGAGTGCTAAAGTGGACTGGTTACCAAGAACTATGACCCCTGCCTGATCAATGTTTTATATATACACTGATAAAATGGCAGGGGGTGACTTGCACACTCAATAATGGGCCCCCGGAAACGGTCGCTAGCACATAGTGACGTAGTGACAAGGGGGCAACATGTCCTGAGGTGCACAATCCCGGAAGTACGGTCAAGATCCCTACCAGCATCTTACTGGAATACTTCCTTCCTCCGAGCACGTTTGCTCTTGCGAATCTCCACTCAACCCGGCCAATAAAGGCAAGAATGAGGTGGGAGCTCTGTTCCTCGTCATTATTCACTCCAGCCGGCCAATAAAGGCAAGCCAGAGGTGAGGAACAAGACTTCTCCCTGAAGATAGGGTCCGTGGGGTCGCTACTGCTCAACAGCTCGCCACATGCTGCCCTGCGGATTTCTGCATCTCTCTTAGTCTGGCTCCTCACCTTACACCTGTTCCAGCAAAGTAAACTCTTCCGGCATAGGCCTAGAGTTCGGAGCGCGCAAGCCCTACCACGGCGTCAACGTAGAGATACGGCGGCGGGGTATTATTATAGTATTATTTTAATTATTAATAGTTATGTTATTTTTGCTTTTAGGTGCCGCCCAAGAGTCCTATCAGCTAGGTCTAAGATGTACCTCTGGAACGTACTCACTGTGGCAGTATTCTACACGTTACCCGTTATACAACTTGTAGTCACATATCAGAGGGTAAGTAGTCTGTGGCGCCGATTCAGTTGTTCACAAACTAAACTAAATTTAAGTTCATGCATCTTTTTCTTTCTATTTCATTAAGACAAGGACAGAAGATAATTATTAGTTTAGTCCTGTCAAATTAAGATAGACAACTTTAGACGAGATTAAAAAATTGGCTACTAAAAATACGTCAATTTACGCCAGGCGCTGATTAATTTGTCAGGACTAAACTAACATTTATTTATTTATTTATTACTTTTAAGAAGGCTTACAGACTAATTACATATAATAAGTAACAAAAATATATTGACAAGTTGCTAATAACAAGCCTCCACAGTTATATAGCATATTGATTACTCAAAGCCGAACAATTAAAGTTCATTGTGTAGGTAGATAAGTAAGTAGGTTAGGCTAGTTTTATTTATTTAAGTAAACATTTATCTGCTGTCCTTGTCTTAATGAAATAGAAAGTAAAAGATGCCTGAACTTAAGTTTAGTTTAGTTTGTAAACAACAGAATCGGCGCCATTGTCTTTAAGCAATTTACTATAATTTATTTCATGTAATATTAGCTTCTGCCCGCGACTTCGTCCGCGTGAAATTTCTTGTTCCGCTATCCTGCCTCGTCGCATCGCTGTTACTTCACTTAAGGGTATACAAGCCGGTCATACTTCCATACAAACGTAGTTTGGCGATTACTCCACTGTTTGATGATGTACGTTCAAAATAAAAAATGATATCAATTTGTCTTATAATTATCTAGCCCTGTATGGAAACAAAAAAGTAAAAAAAAACATATATTTGAAAGTTATGAGCGTCGAAAATTCCATATTTCAACACTTATTTTAACGCATCTTTGGGCGGAAATAAATACCATAAGAAGAACGAAAATTGCAAAATAGTTACCATACAGATAGATAGATTAGTTGTTCAAAAATGCAAATAATGTTATTTTGAACGGATACATTCAATAGATTTTCATGATATCCGTATTCCCAAAGGTCTGTACAAAAAATTTCGCGCGCTCGTTTTCGTTGTAAATAATCATGCATTTCGCTACAATGTGCCTCCCCGGTCAGTGGGGCGGAGGGGAGGCGCGCGGCCCGAGCCATAGATTATACAGTCTATTACGGTTGAGATAGCATGCATTTTAACCCCGCCCACCAACTAGTTCGTGCCGCCGACTTGTATACCCTTAAGCGTTCTTTCTGAGTTTTTTCCTAATTGCTGAGCTCCTAAGGGCTGTAGTGTGGTGTTTAATAGCCTATAACCTTCCATAACACTAGCCGATATTTTTTCCATACAAATTTCGGGAGAGGATTCCTCCACCGTTTGACATTGTGCATCCAAACTTAAACATGATATCGTTTTGACTTATTATTAATTTTGTCTGTGCGAAAACAGAATAGTAAAATAAAAAGCCATTAAAAAGTTATGAGCCAACAAAGATGCGTTTTTCTTGCTATTTTTAACGTAACTTTGGGTGTAAATAAGTAATAAAATAACTGCAAAATCTTGAAAACCAAATCCTTACCGACAAAGCTCAGTTATCGAAGAGTTCAATAAACTTTGTTTGTAATTGATTTATGCTGTGGTTTTTTCATAAGACTCGATATTCCGAAGCACTTTTTGATTTTTTTTACTCGCCTATCAGTTCGGAACGGTGTTTCTGTGCGTGAGAACTAGACGATGTTCGTGTAGACTAGCGTCTAACTGCTCGCCACTGATACTAGCTCTGTCGGACAGGAAGCCAGATGAGACAGTGTGCTTTTTGGCCGTGACCACCAGTGAGTTTGAGCTGGCGACTAGTTTACTCTTAATAATTGGGGTCAAATGCAAAAAATATTTTTCAAATATGGTCGGTAGTTCCTTAGATTAGCGCGTTCAAAAAAACAAACTCTTCCGCTTTATTATTAGTATAGATTTATTAGTGGCCGCCATATTAATTTTTAATTTCGACCATATTTTAGCCGAACAGCTCATTATTAATTATTTTCATTTTGTTACAGCTCCTAAACCAATCAGGGAACCAAGACTTATGCTACTTCAACTTCCTCTGCGCTCATCCTCTCCTAGTACTATCAGACTTCAACCACGTGTTCTCGAACCTAGGTTACGTGGTACTAGGGCTGCTGTTCCTGATGCAAGTGTGGCGACGACACAACACACATCACAACAACACTCCCGCGCAGGTAAAGAGAGAGAGAAAGAAAGAAAGGTATCATCCAATGTAGTGTGTACTTCAACCACGTGTTCTCGAACCTAGGCTACGTGGTGCTAAGACTGCTGTCCCTGATGCAAGTGTGGCGACTACACAACACACATTACAACAACACTCCCGCGCAGGTAATGAGAGAGAAAGAAAGAAAAGTATCATCCAATGTAGTGTGTGATATGAGATCATAGGGAACACCACATAGTGTGTACTTCAACCACGTGTTCTCGAAGTTCTCAAACCTAGACTATATGGTACTAGGACTGCTGTTTCTGATGCAAGTGTGGCAACGACACAATACGCATCAAAACAACACTCGCGCAGGTAAAGAGAGAAAGAATAGTAAAATCCTCTGTAATTAGTGTGTACTTCAACCACGTGTTCTCGAACCTAGGCTACGTGGTGCAAGGACTGCTGTCCCTGATGTAAGTGTGGTGACGACACAACACACATCACAACAACGCTCGCACAGGTAAACGGAGAAAGAAAGAAAGAAAAATGTCTCCCACTGTTAGTGTGTACTACAATCACGTGTTCTCGAATTTCTAGAACTTAAACTAGGTGGTTCTAAGACTACTTTTCCTGATGCAAGTGGGGCGACGACAAATCACACATTAAAACAACACTCCCGCTCAGATAAAGAAAGAAAGACAAGTATCATCCGCTGTAAGTGTGTACTTCAACCACGTGTTCTCGAAGTGTTTTGAAATTTTTAGCTGCAGTCGAATTTTGGTTTTTTTTTCCATTTGTTTATAATATTGAATCTTAACGCGTGCGTTTAAGTTTAGCCTACCTAGCTGCCATACCTGACCGGTATACAGTGCTTTAAAAAAAATACAGACGCGAATAAAAGCTTGTTAATAAATTAGTTCGGACTCATTATCACACTAATATTATAAAGGGGACTGTTTGTGAGTGTGTGTGTGTGTGTTTATATGTTTGTTACTTCTTCACGCTCAAACAGCTGGATCAATTTTGATAAAATTTTGCATCGAGGTACCTAGCTAACACCCTGGATTAACATATAGGCTACTTTTTATCCCGATATTCCCACGGGATCAACACGTATGCGGGGGAAACCGCGGGGCGCAGCTAGTCTAATTCATAAATTTTTAAATTTTATTTGTCCACAGAAAGAGCTAGGCATCCCACAACACTTCGGTCTGCTATACGCGATGGGTATCGCGCTCGTCAGCGAGGGTCTTCTCTCCGCGGCATACCACGTCTGTCCGAACAGCATGAACTTCCAGTTCGGTGAGTAATCTAGCAGTACGCGACACTAGCGCTGGAGACTAGGCATCCTATATACAAAGAAGAGCTAGGTGTCATAGACACCGCCTTGTGTTGTACGTAAATACGTTTACGTAACGGGGTTGATCCGCTCGGTTTAGAAGATCTAAGCGGACACCTTCGGTCTACTATACGATCGGTCTACTATACCTCAAAGATAAAAATAAACGTTAAATGGTCGCCAATCCTCGAGCTTACCGCGTCAGGTGCATGCCGAGGATTAGTTTACCCTCGATAGAAGGCAATGATCATAAAATAGAAAGAAAACTTTAAAAAATACCTATCTTACAGGCTCTTTCTCCCTAAAAATACAAGATTTATTTTCACATCCATGTTTAAACCATCGACCCTTTTCTTATTTTTTTTAATATTTTTTTAGGGAGAATGAGCCTATAACAAAACGGTATTTTTAAAGCTTTGTCATTTTGAGTCAGTGGAGTTTCTTGCCCATACCTCTCCATAATGGAGTTTCTTGCCCATTCTTCTCCATACGAAAACTACCTTTTGGAAGGGGCGACTAGAATCAATTCTATTTTATTGTAATTTTTGACGTTCAATAGTGCCTTTTAAGTGCCTATTTAAAAAAAAATGGTTTGACATTGTGTTCAGTCGGAATAAGGTTCGAAATGTAAAAATTGAGACCAAAGTTAGAACTTTTTTGTAATAAGTCGGAAAGGAATTTACTAATTTAATTTTGCATCTAAGTCGTGTTTCAACATTTTTAATTTTCTTTCAATACTTGTTCCTCTACACAGACACATCGTTCATGTACGTGACCTCAGTACTCTGCATGGTGAAGATCTACCAGTCTCGACATCCTGACATCAACGCGCGCGCACACGCAACCTTCGGAGTTCTAGCGCTTATTATATTTATTGGTAAGTCAATAGCATCCATCATTATCTGCCTAGCCTTTACCCAACTATGTTAGGTTGGCTTCCAGACTAACCTGATGCAGCTGAGTACCAGTATTTTACATGGAGCGACTGCCTATCTGACCTCCACAACCCAGTTACTGGGTAATACGAAACCCCTTGGTAAGACTGGTTGTCAGACTTTCGGGCTTCTGATGACCCGTGACGACTGTCAAAGATCCACGAATGACAGCCGGGACCAACGGCTTAACGTGCTTTCCGAGGCACAGAGGGGTCTTGGTATGTTAAGAAGGTCACCCATCCACGGACCGACCGCGGCAAGCGTTGCTTAACCTGATCGTTCGACCCGTGCCGCTGTTATTACTTAGCCACAAGTTAAGTCAACATCACCCGCCTAGACTTTTCTCAACTTTGTCAGGGTCATCCAGTAAACAGGCGCAGTTGAAGTCGTCATCATCATCATAGCGGTTCACTGCCGGACATATGCCTCCACCAAGCGTCGCCACAACAACCGGCCCAGCGGTGCTATTCTGTAACCATCTCACCGTGAAAACTTAGGTGAAGTGAGCGTGGAGTGAGCTGTCAATAGTGTCAATTCCTAGCAAAAACGAACTCACTTCACCTAAGTTTTTACGGTGAGATTTTTACAGAATCGATCGGCTGTACTTCTCTCATCCAGCGCATTCCTGCGACTTGTTCTTGTGGGACGGGAGTTAACGAATGCCCTCATGTAGCGCCATCTACATTGCCACATGCGAACACATGCACTGACGTCACGCAAAATCCTGCATCGCGCAAGCAAAGTTTACCGTGCAAGGAGCATATACAAAGTGTTAAAAAAATAACCCGACAAACTTTAAGAGGTGCTTTGGACCGTCGAACTGAACAACTTTCACTATGGGACCAACTCTGAAATAACGAAAAAAAAATCTGCTGTTTCATACATTTTGGTCAAGTAGGTATTGAAGTTTTGTATGAAAGAGCTGATTTTTTTTTCGTGATTTCAGAGTTGGTCCCATACTGAATGTTGTTTATATTCATGGGTAGAGAGTATCTGTAAACATTTGGATGGTCTTTGAAAAGTAATCCTGTATAGAGGTGATGTTGCAAAGCGAGTATAATAATAGCCTCCCCGACCGTTTTCGGTCACGGTGGCCAATCTCAATGGAGATTAGCCAGGTACGCAGGAGATATTATAGTGCACAAGTGTGTGCGGAAACACAGATGCACTCTCTGTTCCTTTACTCTCATAGTCCGATGGGACGGCAATCCGAATCTGACACGACCGGGGAGAGTTCAGGCGCAGGACCAACGCCTTTACGTGCTTTCCGAGGCACGGGGGTATTAAACCGCCTACTTCCAAACTTCGGACTGTTCCTAATGGAAAACCCAATACCCCCCATGTTTATATTCATGGGTAGAACACCATGTAAAAATTTGGATGGTCTTTGAAAAGTAACCCTGTAGTAACAATCTGACTTTGATTTTGAAACTGACTTATATCGTAATAGTAAAGGCGCATACATTGTGTGTACCCTCGAGCTACTGATCGCAAGAAACGAGTCTGCAAACTGTCGGATCACTTCGAAAACTAGCAATTATCCTTGTATTTAATTCCCCAGGTCTTGTGGGAGTGCTAAACGCGAACTTCTACTTCTGGATAGCGTTCACAGTGCTGCATCTGGTAACCTGTTTGGTGATGACCTTCCAGATATATTACCTGGGAAGATTTAAACTGGGTGAGTTTTTTAAATTACTAGTAGACTTACTTAGGTTATTTATTGGTCATTTTCAATGTGAATGTGTGAGCGAGACGTCAATACATTCCTATGTGGGTGAGAGAGACAAAGATAAAGTATCAATTTAAGAATGTATTCCTATTAAAGGAACTTGAAACTAATAGATATGAAAATCATCCCACATTGGTGCCGATTCTGTTGTTCACAAACTAAACTAAATTTAAGTTCAGTGCATCTTTTTCTTTCTATTTCATTAAGAAAAGGACAGAAGATAAATTTTAGTTTAGTCCTGTCAAATTAATCAGCGCCTGACGAAAATATCAAGCTGGAAAGATCTCGACTGATGAAGCCTACGCTCAGCTCGAACTCCAGAATCGTTTCGAATGCCTAGGGAGCTCCGTGGACGATTATAACGATGGGTTCGTGGAAACTGTCCATACGGTCGGGTCTAAGATCTTCAAGACCCGCCGTACGAATTCAAAAAAGAAGCTCTCTGATCCTACTTTGCGGCTCATGAAAGAGAGGCGCGAGATGATCCTGCAGTCTACGGATGATGCGCTCAATTACCGGCAACTCAATAGATGGATCTCTAAGTCCTTGAAAAGCGATCTTCGCCGCTTTAATACAGATCGTATTAAGCACGCGATAGAGCGAAATAAAGGCTCCAAGGTATTTGCAAGAGATCTATCTATTGGGTAGAGCCAGCTTATGAAACTGAAGACCGATGATGGCAGATCGTATCCGCCAAACCTGAGCTGTTGAGAGAGATCGAGAGGTTCTATGGACAGTTATACACGTCAACAAGTAACCCCGTTATGAATTTGGCAAACGACCCAAGAGCTAGATTGACCCGGCACTATACCGAAGACATCCCGGACGTCAGCCTGTACGAGATTAGGATGGCTCTGAAGCAGCTCAAAAACAACAAGGCACCGGATGATGACGGAATTACGGCCGAGATGCTGAAGGCCTGCGGAAAACCCGTTCTGAAGAAGAAGAAGAAGAAGCTGTTTGGTTCCGTCATACTCGAGGGAAAACACCACAGGCATGGAACAGAGGTGTGGTGATACTTTTCTTTAAGAAGGGCGATAAGGCCCTCCTTAAGAATTATAGGCCCATCTCACTCCTAAGCCATGTCTACAAGCTGTTTTCAACCGTCTCGCACGCAGGTTTGACGACTTCCAGCCTCCCGAACAAGCCGGATTCCGTAAAGGCTTTGGCACCGTAAACCACATACATACGCTGCGACAGGTTATACAGAAGACCGAAGAATATAACCTGCCTCTCTGCTTAGCGTTTGTGGACTACGAGAAAGCCTTTGATTCGATCGAGACATGGGCTGTGCTGCAGTCTCTTCAACGGTGCCAGATCGACTATCGGTACATCGAAGTGCTGAAGTGTCTGTACGAAAACGCCACTAGTCAGTCAGACTCCAGGATCAGACCTCGAAACCTATCCTTCTGCAGCGAGGTGTGAGACAGGGAGACGTTATCTCTCCGAAACTGTTCACCGCTGCACTGGAGGATGTCTTCAAGGTTCTGGACTGGAAAGGGGCTGGCATCAACATCAATGGCGAGTACATAACTCACCTTCGGTTTGCCGACGATACCGTAGTCATGGCTGAGACTATGGAGGACCTCAGTACACTGCTCGATGACCTCAGTAGAGCCTCCGAAAGAGTGGGTCTTAAAATGAACATGGACAAAACGAAGGTCATGTCAAATGCCCATGTAACACCCACTCTCATAAAGATCGGAGACGCTACACTCGAAGTCGTGGACGAGTATGTTTACCTAGGACAAACTGTCCAGTTAGGTAGGTCTAACTTCAAGAAAGAGGTCAATCGACGAATCCGACTCGGCTGGGCAGCGTTCGGGAAGCTACGCAATATCTTCTCGTCCCACATACCGCAGTGTCTCAAGACGAAGGTCTTTGACCAGTGCGTGTTGCCAGTGATGACTTATGGCACTGAAACGTGATCGCTCAATGGAGAGGGCTATGCTTGGAGTTTCCCTGCGTGATCGAATCAGGAATGAGGAGATCCGCAGGAGAACCAAGGTAACCGATATAGCCCGAAGAATTGCCAAACTTAAGTGGCAGTGGGCAGGCCACATTGCTCGCAGAACAGATGGCCGATGGGGCCGAAAGGTTCTGGAGTGGCAACCGCGTACCGGAAGACGTAGCGTTGGAAGGCCTCCCACAAGGTGGACCGACGACCTTGTGAAGGCCGCAGGAACCCGTTGGATGCGGGAAGCACAGGACCGGTCGAGTGGAGGTGCTTGGGGGAGGCCTATGTCCAGCAGTGGACGTCTTTCGGCTGAAATGATGATGATGATGATGACGTAAATGGACGTAATTTTAGTAGGCTAATTTTTAATCCGTATAAACTTGTATGGAGTAGTGTCAGGCGCTGATTAATTTGACAGGACTAAACTAAAATTTATCTTCTGTCCTTTTCTTAATGAAAAAGAAAGAAAAAGATGCACTGATCTTAAATTTAGTTTAGTTTGTGAACAAAGGAAACACTTTATTTTAATTTTAATTCTGTGACCTTTTTAAGGTCACAGAATTCAATGCAATTAAAATATACAAATTGTCATAATAAAGAGTATCATTTTCTATATTATTTCTATCTGTCGATCTTCCAGACGGCGGCATTATCTACCGTGCTGCTCGTGAATTACTGTCGCGCCCTCTCGCGGCCATCACACCGACCTACTGCGGCCGCTGTGTTCTCCTCATCATTGCCAATCTGGCCAACTGGGCCATTGCAGCATATGGGTGAGTCTTCATCTGCCTAGCCTTCTCTCAAATATGTCGAGGTCAGCTTCCAGTCTTAACCCGAAGCAATTGAAAAAAAAAATCAAAATAAATGAAATACATTCAAATTACTCGCTTAATAAAGGATCTCCATAACGGAGAAGAGATCCATATCAGCTACAGTTCTCAGAATTCCGTTGCAGCTGCCACGCATTCTGCAGATCAGGGGGCCTAAAAAGGCCAGTTTGGAGAATCATAAAAGGATAACATTATGAATCGTAATATGGCGAAAACAGTCCGTGTTTTTCTTTTTTCGCTGCACTACGTATGGGATTGGATTTGGATCGGATTGATTGGTATTTTAGCACAGACAAAAAAAAATAACTGAAAAATACTTTACCAATGGGATTTTATACGATTAACTTAACGGTTAACTGTCCATTATGTTATCCTTTTATGATTCTGCCAAAGTGGCCTTTTTAGGCCCCCTGGGTTACAGTTTTCTTGCTGATGACTGCATGAAAGCCATCAGTGCGATACAACGCAAACATCCCCGATCCACTACAGAAGCGAGGCAGCCCCAACATCATCCAGAAGCCAGTGTTGTCAACTCTTGGTTGATAACACTGGCTACAACGTTCCTAGTGTTGCCAACCGACATAGCATAACTTTCTCCTACAGTGTTGCCCAACACAGCCGCGACTTTGCGTCTCATTTGCTGCTGAGTAATTAGATCAATGTTGTATCACTAACATTTTAGCCAGTGTTGTCAACCCTTGGTTGATAACACTGGCTTAAACGTTCCTAGTGTTGCCAGCCTACATAGCATAACTTTCCCCCATAGTGTAGCCCAACAAAGTCGCGACTTTGCGTCTCATTTGCTGCTGAGTAATTAGATCAATGTTGTATCACTAACATTTTCGCCAGTGTTGTCAACTCTTGGTTGATAACACTGGCTAAAATGTTCCTAGTGTTGCCAGCCTACATAGCATAACTTTCCCCCATAGTGTTGCCCAACACAGCCGCGATTTTGCGTCTTATTTGCTGCTGAGTAATTAGATCAATGTTGTATCATTAACGTTTTCGCCAGTGTTGTCAACTCTTGGTTGATATCACTGGCTAAATGTTCCTAGTGTTGCCAACCTACATAGCATTAATTTCTCTCACAGTGTTGCCCAACACAGCCGCGACTTTGCGTCTTATTTGCTGCTGAGCGGCTGTCCATTAATCACGTGAGGCTCGAAAGAGGGGGATAGATCCATAAAAAATCAAGAAATATCACAAGGGGGGAGGGGGGGGGGGTGTAGTAATATATCACGTGTATTTATTTTTTCGTCAAACGCGTACAAAATCGAAAGCGGCTTGTAGTGTGACTGATTCGCCGTTCCCAGGCAACTAACGAAGTGAAGTTCCCGCGATAATTTTTTATATTAAAATTAGATGATACTTATACCTGTATTTGTTAGATGATACTTATCAAATCAAATCAAAATTCATTTATTTCAATCCATTTCAGATCATAATATCGAGCCTTTACCGCCGTTTTAGCGCAACCGACAAACGCCGTTTTAGCGCAACCGACAAAAAACAAATTTTACAGGAGAAGGTTTTTTTTAAATATTTTTAAAAATAAATGTGCTAGTAAATTGAAATTTTACATATATAATTATATGTAAATGTCTGAAAATCATTAATATATGTAAAATTTCAATTTACTAGCACATTTCTTTACACGTTCGTCGTTCGTCGTTTTTCTTTTTTTCTTTTCATTTTTTTTTCGTTTGCGTTTTTTTTTTCTTTGCACGTTAAGTTGGGAAAAGGCTAGGCAGATGATGATGATGAAATTAAATTCAAATTATAAAACTAAATTTAAATCATAAAATAAAATAAAAAATGATTAATAATACGCCTGCCTTTGAGTCATTTGTCATATTTTTATAAATATTTTAAAAAACATCAAGATTCTTTGTAGGTACTAAAAATACACGTGATATGGGGGGGGGGTTACTCTTTAACCTCACCATGTATCACCAAGGGGAAGAGGGGGGGGGGGGGTTAAAAATGCCAAAAAAAGCCCCTGAGTAATTAGATCAGTGTTGTATCACTAACATTTTCGCCAGTGTTGTCAACTCTTGGTTGGTAACACTGGCTAAAACGTTCCTAGTGTTGCCAACCTACATAGCTTTAATTTCTCCCACAGTGTTGCCCAACACAGCCGCGACTTCGCTTCCCACTTACTGCTGGTACTAATGAGCAACTTGTTCCTGTATACGCTCTTCTATATCGTCATGAAGCTACTACATCGAGAATCTATTCGGTGGTACAGGTAATTTCAATTTTATTGTTATACTATTAAATGAAATTAACCCCTTGCATGTCGTAATTACAGACACAATTAAAAAGCCATTGTGTCTCGCGTAGATCTACGTTCCGGCAGACTAAGGGTTAAAGGAGCAAGGGAAACAAGTGTATGGGGTCTGGGCCCACCCTTCAATAGTAACAAGTGATATACCGTTGGATAAGGCTTTTTAAGCGGAACGTTAGTTACTAATAATATATAATATATTTTATTTCGAGCAACAAGACTCATACCGTCTTATTACAAAACGAGATCTAATTTTAGACCTAGCCTAAACCTTCGAGCCAGTTACTCTATTTTGAACTTTATTCCGACAGACGTAAAGTTCTTAATGCAAAATTGACAACTTAGACTCGGGTTTAACGTCAGTTTTTGTAATAAGAACTTCAGCTTCGTTGGATTAAAGTTCTAAATTTAAAAATGGCTGGATGGTTTAAACCTGGGTCTAAAGATAAATCTTGTTTTGTAATAAGGCCGATAGTGTTAGTAACAATATACTTACAAACTATGTTAGTAATACACATACAAAAACACAAAAAAAAAAAAAAAACACAAAAACAGATTGTGACATCACTGCTGCACGGTGACAGGCCCAGCCGAAACCTTGCAGCAATGGCTCACGAACGCACAATCAAGCCTACTTGCTATCATAGACATGATGCTGTAGGCGCTGCCCCGCACCCTACGGAAAACTATGGTCAAATGTTAGTACTTTCGGAGATACGACGTCATAAAGTCGTCTCAGTCTAACGTATTCTTTATGGATATTTATAAGGTAGTAAAAATACATGTTTTTGCACACAACACAGTTCCGATGTTGTTCCATTTTCCACAAACCGAAAAGCGTTTACGCCGTACGGCATTTCATACAAACTTTCAAGCCCTTGTTTTTCGAAATGAATTAACCGATTTTAATGAAACTTCATACGCATAAGCAGGATACAAAGGTCAAAAAAGTTTCTTAAGAACATTTTCGAAATGTCTTATTTAAAAAAAAAGATAACGGAAAATCTGTTCGTAAGGAAAATTTAAAATCGGTCTAATTTGGCTGTAGCACTATTTCCCAGCAAATCTTCTTTTTTTTCTATAATTTTTTTTTTCTTCCCCACCGTTTATTATATTTTTTTTTTACGTAAAAAGCCTGTCTGGGTTCGAACCTATGACCTACAACTCGTAAGACGCGGCGACCCAGTGGTAAAACTACTGGGTCACAGCTGCTCCGAGCTTAGCCTTAATTTTAAGCCATATAGAGCATCTACAATTCAGACTGATCTTTTCTGACCCTATTTTTTTTTTTTTTTTTTGTCGGGGGGAAACCTTCAAATAGCACCCGACCTCCGGGGAGGGAGGTCGGGCAGTGTGGGATTTTTACCTCGCTAAAACCACCCCGGTGATCACCATCAGCACATAGGGGTGGTCCCGGTTCCTCAAAAGAAGTTCTTCTCCATAGAGATCTACGTTTTGGAATGGGCAACTAGCTTCACTTTGCTGACTAACTGACAGACTATTTAATTTTGACAATTCAAAAGTGCCTGTACAAGGTTTAATTGAAATAAATGCTTTGAGTTTGAGTTTGAAAATGTCAATTCCGGAACCCCCCAACAGCGGTGCAACGCCTGTAAGACACATCCCTGGGGAGACTGTATAGGGACCTCCCCTGAGCCTCGCCATGCACGGCAGCACGTGACCACTGCGCCACCATCTTCATCTTGTCTGATCTTTCCTGACCTCCTTTTTTTTCAGCTGGGTATTTATCGCGATGACATACTCCATATGGTTTGGATCAAGCTACTTTTATTTGGACCAGAACACTAACTGGGCGGTGAGTATCTTATATATTTAATTATCAACTAGCTGTGCCCCGCGGTTTCACCCGCGTAACTGTCGATCGCGTGGAAATATCGCGATAAAAAATAACCTATATGTTAATCCAGGGTGTCAGCTACCTCCATACAAAATTTTATCAAAATTGGTCCAGCCGTTTGAGCGTGAAGAAGCAACAAACATATAAACACAAACACTCACAAACATTCGCCTTTATAAAAGTTGTGTGATACTTTTCTCAACTTATGCATAACAATTATTTCTAAAGCAACTTTTCTGCGTAACAGTAAAATGCTAAAAAACATGATGTGACTTTTGATAAATGTAGGGAACAGCTGATTTTATTTTCGCGATTTCAGGTTTGGTCCCATAGTAAAAGTTGTTCGTAATGAAGAGTACAATGAACCCTTCAGAGATTTCGTGTAAGAATAGATAGATGTGTCTTATATATCATTCATGTACCCGCACCATTTCATCATCTGCCTAGCCTTTTCCCAACTATGTTGGGGTCGGCTTCCAGTCTAACTGAATGCAGCTGAATACCAGTATTTTACATGGAGCGACTGTCTATCTGACCTCCACAACCCAGTTACTGGGTAATACGATACCCCTTGGTAAGACTGGTTGTCAGGCTTCCGGGCTTCTGACTGGGTAGTCAGAAGCCCGGAAGCCTGACAACCAGTCTAACGACTGTCAAAGATCCACGAATGACAGCCGGGACCAACGGCTTAACGTGCTTTCCGAGGCACGGAGGGGTCTCGTTATGTAAATATGGTCACCCATCCACAGACCAACCGCGGCAAGCGGCGGCTGTTAATATTTAGCCACGGGTATCACGGTACCCAGACCATTTGTCTATATTATACAACATTATTTTTAGAATAAATGCGAAACCTGAAACACGTTTAATATTTTTATGTAAAGAATCTATGTACAAAATTTCAAAACTGTATCATGAAAAATCACAGTTATAAGCTTGTTAAATTACGCGTTTGTCCGTACAAAAACATTCTCACCCGCGACGCTCGCACCACGCCGTGTTGCGCTCATTGATAATAGTACCTAGGTACCTAACCGTTCGGCGCGGAAATTGGATAACCTACTTAGTGTCGCTCGGTGTCCAACTTTTAACCTTTTTTAAATATTTTTGGGACAAAATATAACATGGGGTACAAATTATTGGAATCGATTCAGTTACTTATTCTCAACAAATTATATTCAGGTTTCGCATAAATACTAAAAATAACGTTGAATAAGCAAATAATTTAGGGACACAAACATTTTTTTTCCGGTGGTACCTTGCCATGGGATAATTTCCAACCTACACGGGTGTGATTCTCAAGTAAAATCCTACGAATGACAAGGATAAATTAATAAGCTTAAAAAAATAATTTCTCTTCCACAGCTTACTCCCGCTCAATCTCGGCAAAGCAACCGACAATGCTCTCTACTCCAACTGTACGACGCGCACGATATTTGGCACTTCCTGTCGTCGACCGCCATGTTCTTCTCCTTCAACATGTACCTGACTATAGACGACAACCTCTCCAGGACACCCAGAAACAATATCATGGTCTTTTAGGCAATTGAAAAATTTATGGAGCATGTAAGGATTGGCGCAGGTGGCGTTCTGTAGGTTCTGCCTACCCCTATGAGAAAATGGCGTGAGTGTATGTATGTATATGAGGTCCCATTAAAATAGATGGACAAACTTTTAGCAGTCATTCAGACCACCAAAATAAGGACGATGGTAAAAAAATATATAAGAAAAACCTCAAGAAAAATAATCAGCTAACGAAAATACAGTAATGTCGCCGGCACTTTATTATTTTAGGTCAAAATAAAATCACTTTAATCAGTGTTTTTTTTGCTTGGATGTCTTTGGTTAGACAAACTGAGCGCTGTGTTAAAATTTGTCCATCTATTTGAATGGGAGCCTGTATGTATATTAAAAGAATGCCAAGTTACTGAAAATTCAATTTGGTAGACGTTTCTTAGTAGCCAAAATGTGAAATTTAATAATTTGCTTCTTTTTTTGTTAGTAAGATAGTTTGTCTCGATTTTCGAACAAAATTGAGACAGTGTCTAAATACACTATGCCGATGGTACGCGACCGAAGTTTCGCGGCTGATTTTACGTTCCGACGTATTTGGCTGATATGACACACCATATGTGCCGAATTTACGCGGCAGAAATTCAGTTGCGCACACGCGGGGCGCGGCCTACCTCCCGCTGCTCCCCGCCCCGGATCTTCTTCGGCAATCGAACCGAACTTTGGTTGCGTATTGCGTATGTGTGCTCCAGAATACGTTGCCGCCGAATTGCCGCTGAACTTACGCCCGACCGAAGTTCGGCCTGTACGCTGTAACGCAACGTAATTTCGGCATAATGTGTCGTCAGTAATTCAAATAGCATTGCAGGCGTAATCATGCCGAACTTCGGTCGCGTACCTTCTGCATAGTGTGTTTAGACACTAAGTTGACGACTGAGGAATCGAAGAACTAAAATAAAAAGTTACGATAATTGACGATTTTATTAAAATAAGTGATATTTTTTTTATCTTTTGTTTATTAAACTGTATGTATTGTATAGGAAACCATAAGTCTATGGTAACAATTTAATTTTGAAAGCGCCTTTATGTCGTGGCAGTCAGGGCGGTTTTCGTTCAAGTGTTAGTATTGATGTGCAGTCGACTGTACATCTTATTAATTGATTATTATTACAAGTCGTTTGTACAGACGCCAGCACATCAAGCTAATACAATCTGTCAAATTTCTTTAATAAATTTTCAACTTTATCGCTAAAGCATAAGGTTGAAAGTTGATTGGGAAAATTTGACAGTTTCGAGTAGCTTGAAGTGCTGGCGTCTGTACAAATATTTCTAATTACATTGTCCCTTTGAAGGAGTTCCTAAAAAAAAGTATTGTCTTGTTAAGTAATTATAAAGTTCCATTTACACGATGAAATTTCTTGCCTGGGGCATACGATAAAATTTAAGCAAAAAGTGACTGCATCGTCTAAACAGTCAACCAGTCTACCTAGCCTTTTCCCAACTTTGTCGGGGTCAGCTTCCAGTCTAACCCATCCAAGTCCCGTCTAAGTCATCCGGTAGTACTTTGCATGGAGCGAGTGTCTATTAACCCAGTTCAAACTCAAACCATTTATTTCAATTAAACCATTAACAGGCACTTTTGAATTGTCAAGAAGTCGGTCAGTCAGAAAATATGAAGCTAGTTGCCCATTCCAAAGCGTAGGTACCTATGGAGAAGAACGGGCAAGAAACTCCATGGACACTCTTTTAAATTATATTTTTACAAAAATATTAGTTACATCACAATTATATGTGAGAACGATGTAAAAAAGACGTACGCGTTAAAAGCGTTAGTTACTGGGTAAACCTCCGCAACCTAGTTACTGGGTAACATAATACACCTTGGCAAGACTGGTTGTCAGATTTTCGGGCTTCTGACTTCTGAAGACCCGTAACGACTGTCAATGATCCAAGAATGACAGCACAATCAGTCAGTGTTTTGTCTGAACATTGTTTAGATAATTATTAAATATAAGCCGCACCCGCATAAGTTTCGATCCCGTGGGAATATCGGGATAAAAAGTAGCCTATATGTTAATCCAGGGTGTCAGCTACCTCCATACAAAATTTTATCAAAATTAGTCCAGCTGTTTGAGCGTGAAGAAGCAACAAACATATACACACGTATCTGACTCTGATATTCTGCTGGTTCCTTACAGTGACATACGGCCGTCGAGCAGACAAGATAGATACCAAGACGATGTCTAGACGATGCAACTTTTATTTTGTTGCCACTTTTGTTCAACTTATTGCATGCCACTGGCAATTTAATTGCACCGTGTAATTCGGGCTAAATTATTAAGAAAATAGATGCTTTGATTCGAATTTATATATTTACGATTTTACTTGAATTTTTTTTTTTAATAGCCATTTAATTTTTTGTGTCCTATTTTTCTATTGTGATTTAGTTATGAATAATTTAATAAACAAACTCTGAAAATCAATTTTAAATAGGTTATAAATATTACGTTCCATTAGGGTATCATATTTAATGAGAAAAGATCCTCTTAGCCCACATTCGTACAGACGTAAACATATCGCGGCGAGATTTTATCGCGCCCTGCAGGGCTAGCATGAGCTGGGGATAAAACTTTTCTCCACCGGTTATTTCCACTGACAAGGGATAAAATTATTTTATCCACCTGCCAAAGCAAGGCAACAGGGGGAAAGAGAATTATATCACTTTTTGACATTAGACGTGGATACTCACGCCCCGTCCCCCCCCCCCCCGCCCCGCCGCCCCCGTATGGCGACTAGTGGAAGAGAAAAATTACAGATATTTTGACATAACAAAGGGAGAAATTTGTCCTCGTCTTTAGATGGTGGGTTTAAGTATATCTCTTGGAGAAAATATAATTAATTGTACTATAAAAATGTCTCGTGCTTACTGCCACCGTGAATAGTTTGTCCACCCATGTCGCCATGCTCGGAGGGTGGACAAAATTGACAGAGGGGAATAGTATTTTCTCCTCTCCCCGTGGATAAAATGTCTCCGGCCATGCTAGCCCTGCTGGGGTGTCTACTCTCGGTGTTGAGCCAACAGAGCGCATCTCGAAATTAAGGGGCTTACAGGACCTAAACACAAAAAAACGCAAGGTTTAGAAACAATAAAAGTATATGATCCGACTACAGTAAACCAAATCAGAAAAATATAGTGGTTCTTCAGGATATATGCTAGGTAGATAGTGTGCTGAAAACATAATACAACTAATTTGATACGATAGGAAAAAATCATGAAGATACCTCTAAAAACTTTCTTTTTACAATGAAAACCATATACATACAATCATTCTGATTTTTTGTCAGATTATTCTACAAGCAACATACTAAAACACTAGTGTTTTAATTTTTTAGTACAAACAATAGATCCTTTGTAATTAAATAATTGCTCCATATTTTGCAAAATATTACCAGCGTTGTGTCATCGGCGTAGATCGGAATAGGTAGAGCTGTTTTGTGTACTTGCCATAGGTTAGAATAATATGGATACTCCCCGAGTCCCGGGATTTGGTTTTTAAGTAGTAAAATCATAATAAAACTATTCTCGCCTTCGGGACTAACTTCCTTTCTGACGGGTAAATATAAGAAGGACGGGATTAAGGATAGTATAATAAATAGATAAACTTGATTCTTAAACCACATATATGTTTTTGCGTAACAATTTCTTATTCAAGAATCAACAATCATTTAAACATTTTTAATTATTCTAAAGTTGTACAAAAACATATTACCATACAAATTATTTGTTCCTCAGAAAATCAAAACATTATCAAATAGAACTATTTGTATTTACAATAAAATCCCGTAGTATCAGTCGGAATCCCGTGGAATATCCATATTAACATCAATGTTTGCGGTCAATGAACCTAAATAGCTCTACCTATTCCGATCACTCGTCATCGCGCTTGTCTTTCGTTTTCTATGCAGTCCGACAGTGACCGCGCTTTAGGTCATGTAAGCCCCTTAACAAATAACGTTTCAGTGACGTCATTCGCCGGTAAATTGCGGACGCTATGTAGTGGCCACCGCTTCTCTTGAAAACCGTAGCTAAGCGGACCCACAAAGCACTAGGTTTAATATAATATTTAAATCCTCTTAACACCTCGCTTAGCCTCGCACTCTCATTTCTCGCTCATCTTGAAAAAAAAAAATGTCCATGACTTTTTGAGCTCAAAAAAGTATTTATTACTAACATAAGAAATTACACAGTGGCGCCGATTCCCTTGTTCACAAACTAAACTAAATTTAAATTAATTTAAATTTAAATTAATTTAAATTTAGTTTAAATTTAAATTAGTTTAACTCTAAATTTAGTTTAGTTTAAAAATAAAAATAAAACGAGTGTGCTTATGACCACACGACTGAAGTGAAACTTCTTTAATAAGAAGAGAGGAAGAGAGAAAGAAAATGTGCGCGCGCACTGCTGTCTCTTGCTTATATCCCCCACTTAACTTCCGTTCGCCTTGCCCGATCACACTTTTCGTAACGCTTACGTCACGCGTTCGCCAGCTTACTCCCCAAGTCAAGCGTGCGTAAAGAAGTTTCACTTCAAAAAAATAGAAAGAAAAAGATGTTCTGAAGTACATCTTTTTCTTTCTATTTCATTATGAAAAGAACAGAAGATAAATATTAGTTTAAGATAAATTGACTAAATTGACGTATTTTTAGTAGCCATGTTTTTAATCACGTCTAAACTTGCTATGGAGTATCTTAATTTGACAGGACTAAACTAATATTTATCTTCTGTCCTTTTCTTAATGAAATAGAGAGAAAAAGAGGCACTGAACTTAAATTTAGTTTAGTTTGAGAACAAGGGAATTTGCGCCACTAACCACATACAGGGTTAGTTTTCAAAGATCAGCCAACTTTAAGGGTGTGGTACACCCCAGGGTATTTTTTTCACATCAGCGATTGATGCTGATTTTAATTATTTTCTTAAAAAAACAGTGACCATTATGAATTTATACCTAAAAGTTGCACAGTTTTCGTTGGTATTGAAATAAAATGTTGGTTCAATAATTTTGTGACTTTTAATAAAAAATAGAATCAAACTAAGTACCTAGTTTAGTAATAATTAGCGTTTGTTTACAATCGCAATATTTGCAATAACCACGGTCGACCTCTAGATTGGTTAAAACTCGCAACCGAAAACAACACGTGTTATAAGCCCCGCCCCCCTCTGCGGTCATGGCCTGACTCGAGCTTCAGCATTAAGCCTGGAATACACTAGAGGGCAAATGAAGAAACATGTTGCGGAACATGTCCCTCAACAACTACGTGTGTCTCGAGACAATTGTCGCGGAACATTTTGCCGGCCACACTAGTCAGTGCTCATAGAAATGTCGCCCGAGGAGGTTGTGGCCATTAGTGCTGCGTACATAGTAATTATATCCAGTGTGTTGAAACGTAATGAAGAAAGAGAAGGTGGTGGATGCGGAATTTCTTACTACAACGAGAAAGAAGAGTTAAGAGGCACGTTGCGTACGCGACTACACTCGGTGACAAACGCCGCGACACTGACGCGGGACCCGTGCGCTCGCTCTCGAGGCGGGAGCAAGCAACATGCCCCGCATCACGTACAATGTTGCGGGGCATGTTGCAGGACACTATGCAACGTTGCAGCGTCACGTATATTGAGTGTTGCGCGTCATGTTGCGGGACAAAATGTTCCCTAGTGTATTCGGCGCTTTAAGAGTAAACTCGTCGCGAGCTCGAACTCACTGGTGGTCATGGCCAAAAAGCACGCTGTCTCTCCTGACTTCGTGTCTGACAGAGCTAGTATCAGTGATGAGCAGTTAGACGCTAGTTCTCACGCACAGAAACACCGCTCCGAAATGATAGGCGTGTAAAAAAATTCGAAAAGTGCTTTGGAAAATCGAGTTTTATGAAAAAACTGCTGCATAAATCAATTATAAATAATGTTTATTGAACTCTTCGATAACTGAGCTTTGTCGGTATGGGCTTGGATTTAACGATTTTACAGTTCCTTTATCACTTATTTACACCCAAAGTTACGTTAAAAATAGCAAGAAAAACGAATCTTTGTTGGCTCATAACTTTTTAATGGCTTTTTATTTTACTATTCTGTTTCCGTACAGAGACAATTAATAATAAGTCAAAACGATATCATGTTTAACTTTGGGTGCACAATTTCAAACAGTGGAGTAATAATTAATACTCTCCCAAAATTTGTATGAAAAAAATATCGACTAGTGGCACCTTAACCTCTCTGCTCGACTAGATTTTGACATATGACATACCAGCTGACTCGACGGGATGTTGCGAATTACGTCATGATTTTCAGGAATTTACTTCAACTTTCAGCATTCGAATTTATTAAGAAAAATGTGTTACCGCGCCTATTTGGACAATAAGCTTGTGGCAAATATCTTTAATTATATGCTGATGTCGGTCAAACCGCGTCATTCTACTGCGAAAAATGTATAAAATAGATATTACTACACCTATCCAAAAGGTAGGCATCTTAAAATCGCTGAAAATATATACATAAACCACATAATCTCTTGATGAAAATATCCAAAATGGAAAAATAAAGATATTGTCATTCTCTCTGCATTCTTACTTTTACCATTTTTCATACGTAAGCTACATAAAAAACATGATCAAATCTTGATAAAAATTACTTAAATTGTGTTGCGGCGTGACACTTCTTAGTGCTGACAATCCACCCAATTTTGTTATTTCGATTAAAAAATGTCTTAAAGCATAATCGATAATCGGTATTTAAGAAAAAAAAAATTGTAGAAATTGAATTAAACCTCTTTGGTATATTTTTCATGAATTAATTATTTATTTAAATATAATCATTTTATTTTAATAAGTACAGTGTGGATAGGCGTGTAACTTTTTATGGTTCCCTACGTCCGAATGAAAAAACGGAACCTTTATAGAATCACTCGTGTGTCTGGCTGTGTAGGTCTGTCACAACCGATTTGTTTCAAATCTACTGGACCGATTAAGTTGAAATTTGGTACACTTATAAATTTCTGTGACTCGAACATGGCCGTGTAACATAAATAAATTAATTTATAATATGGGGTCACTTTTTGGGGTCACATTAGAAAATTTAAAAAGCTTTGCATACTGTAGGTACCGTGTGATATATATCAAATGAAAGGGCTTGTAGTGAGGGTCACAAATATATTTTTATAAGACCACTGAGACTAAAATAAAAAAAAATACAAAATATAGTTCTGTGATTATAGATTCCAGGAGATCCTATCAGAAGTCTGGTCTTAAAATAACATAGCAAATCTCTCAATATACTGCGACAAAACATGTTCGGAATGTTGGGGATGTTATATTCAATTTAAAGTTGTTATTAGGGTTCCGTACCAAAATGGTAAAAAGCAACCTTTTTTTTTGGGTGGGAAATCATCATATGACCCCTCCCGCTCTGGGCGGAAGGGAGCGTCAGACTCTTGCTGACTAAACCCACCAGTGTTTCTTCCCTAGCCCTTTGTGTTCCGTGCCAGCGGTAACCCTTGCGGACAATCCCGCTGACCCGGCAGGCTTCGGCCCTGGCGGGTACGTTCCACGCGCGCCTCAAAGAGATCTCAGCATCACGTGAATAAGGAACCCTTATGTTGCGACTCAGTATGTCCGTCTGTCACAGCTGGATATCTCAAGAACTACTAAAGTTATCAACTTGAAATAGTTTTAGGTGACGTTTGCAAACAAGAAAGAAATAAAAATATTTTTGTTTTTTTTTTACAACCGGGACTGAAAAGGGTTTTGAAAAATTCGAAGTGGGGCTACTAAGGTATGTGGGGTATCAAGAAAGAGCGTAGTTTGCACATTCTCAAACATATTTTTAAGCCGCATGTTTTTTGACTTTTGATAAAAATGTAAAAAAAAATACCGTTTCCCCCTTATCTCCGAAGTTTCCATAGAGAAAATCCTGAAAATATTCTATGTGATAGAAGTTTATGTAACGATTACAGGAAAAATAAAACGATGTCTCTAAATCGCACACTCTTTCAGAAATGATCAACAATAAATACATTAGTTCCACTATCGGTCATGAGATAGCGCTGACCTAAAACTGCAATATTCTACACCGCAGCGTGCAGTGTTAAAATTCTCTGAAGCATAATAGGTCTCACCGATGAAAATTTAAAAACATAAGATGATACGGAACCCTCGGAGAGTGAGTCCGACTCGCGCTTGCTTGTTTTTTTAATGTTATGCTTAAAACACTTGTTATAAAAATATGATTTTTTGGCATTTTTAATCTCAAATAGCAGCCAAGGGGGTTAATTGCAGAGTTTCGCTGTAATAGTAAGAAATGCTCAATATGTTATTCCCCTAAAAGTGACACAGGGCCGTTGCGGGTGACGTCAACATCGAAAGGGTGAAAACAGTACTTTTCTTTTCTGGCCGGCACTTTAATTTTTGGGTGCGTTATGAATGATGAGTTTATGAAATACAAACTTATTTTTTCAGTCGATCAAATTAATGATGAGCATTGTGCATGCGTAAATATTCAACCCAACTACCGAACTTTTCACTGTGCGTGGTCCGACATAAACAAGGCCAGTTTTTTAAATTACGTTGGGTTAGTACCACAAAAAAAAACAATTTCTATTACTCAAGTAAACTATTAAATACAAAACTGTCCAAGTGCGAGTCGCACTCGCACACGAAGGGTTCCGTATCACAAGGCAAAAACGCCAAAAAAACAGGAATGTTGTATAGGAGCCGCCCCTTAAATATTTATTTTATTCTGTTTTAGTATTTGTTGTTAAAGCGGCAACAGAAATACATCATCTGTGAAAATTTCAACTGTCTAGCTATCACGGTTCATGAGGTACAGCCTGGTGACAGACGGACAGACGGACAGTGGAGTCTTAGTAATAGGGTCCCGTTTTTACCCTTTGGGTACGGAACCCTAAAAACTACCAAGTTCATACAACTAATAAAACATATTGAAATGTAAAGTGATTGCGGAATACCCAATTTATCCAATTAATTTATCATCATTCCCAAACTTTTGTTAAGCCTACCTAAAAAATGTATACTGGGCATTCTGTAGCAAACTATTGGAAAGTATCAAAAATAAATAATTGTACATTTTATAAAAATAATTTGAAGCGGCGAGCGCATTCTGAAGATAAATTCAAATATAGAACCAATTCGCCGCGAAATTCAATGAATGACTATGGTCAAAGGCCCTTAGTTATTGACTCAGTTTTAATATAATGTCCAAAAAACTATTATAAATACATTAAAAAATCATAAATCATTGTTATAAACAATGCTTTTTATATTAAAATGATTTTATTTTAATTTCTGAGTATCGATTTCCGACATTCGACATATTAATTACTCGAGTCAATCGAAATTAAAAAAAAAATCGTTTATCATAATCGCTTTCACACATCATTACGATAAAAAAAAACAATAATGGACGGCGATTCTGAACACAAATTGAGTAGTGGTAATGAATAATACGTGTTATTGGACCCTGTGTTTCAATATTACGTTAAGATTTGGGCATTGTCGTGTTGTTTATAATATTTTCAATAATATTTGTCTCATTTTAAATCTTATCTACATGTGTATGTGTGACATTTGTGAAAAGTAAAAATGTAAACACGCACGTTTGGCGCGAAACTTCGACATTAGATATCAAAAAACTTCATTACCGCTACTTATTTAACTTGGGCAATGGATGAATTCGTCAAATAATTAAATGATGTATTATTCACTGCCCCTGTGGTGGAGTTTGGATGTTCGAAATTCCCATTTTTTATGTTTTTTAGCCTTGACCACCTCTGTCAACAAAATGGCGATTATCGCATTTACAGACTTAAATTTAATAAAGGTAAATTAATAAGCTTGCGCGCTAAGTATGCAATATTTATTGGCGTTAACGTATGAGTTTTTTATCCAACTCTCTTAATTAACGCACATTCATAAGATTTGATGGGTAGCATAATGAAAATTTACATAATCAATGAAGAGTGTCGTATGTCGTAATTCCTGGGTCCAATGGGACCCAGTACCGAGCCGGCGGAGGTTCGTGTGTTCGGGTCCATTCGGGGGCGCTACCGAACTATACGGTTAATATATATATAATAGATGCTGATGTTTGCAACAACCCTGGTACAGACTATCAAACTACAATTTTGTCTATGGAACCAATATTGTTTAGTTTGACGGATTCAGCTATAGATTTAGCCTGCACTGCATTCAAATAGAACACTTATGATAAAGATACTGTCGGTTGAGATTACTTCAGATTTGATTGTATGTTAGTCAAGATCTCGACCTCCTAGACATAACTAGCTGAACGTGGGTATTCTTACACCTCTGCCTAACCCATAGGGAAATATAGATAGGTGTGATGTTACGTATAATAGTTGTATTGTGTGCTGTTACAAGGTTTGTGTGTTTGATTAAATTAAGAAATAGTTATACTGCGCAAGCGTAGTTTTTAAATGATTGTCAGTATAGATTATAAAATTGAATTTTAAACGTTTAAATAATAGCAGTTTAAATTTTTTAAATAATTTAGTACTTTTAAGCTTCTGGAGACGCCTTAGTAATTTATTGTCCGACAACTTTTCTCGACTATTTTGTATGTTAGTTAGTTTTAATTTGAGAAAACGAAAATTATCTGAAAATTAATGCGACAAATTGACAAGCGCGCGTTTTCTACTTCGCGTGCTGAAAATCGCACCAGCTTACGTTCAAAAATCGTAAGCCGCAACTTGCGCGCTCAGTCCTGTACTGCTGACTGGGTACGCGGGAGCGATGGCGCGAGCTTGTGACGTCATAGTAGGTAGTCAAACAACGGCACGCTTGGTTTTCATACAGTTCGTGATACTTGCGTTATCTAAGCGATTCACCTAAGTTTCCACGGTGAGATATTTACTGCATAGATCCGCTGATGGTAACCAATGATGCGGTCGACTATGGTGCGAATATTCCCGATCAGTCACACCTTGACCACACTGTTGACGATCGGAATAAAAAGTTTCATTCGTTCACAGTGTTGACGAACGGGAACTATTGTCGATTACTCCCGATCAGTGACACCACTATCGTTAACACTGAAATAAAGAGTATAATTAAACTTTTCTAAACCTTAACTCTTAAAACTAAGCATATGTGCGATCGGGAAAAAAAAATCCGTTCGTCCACAGTGTTGACAAACGGAACTTTTTTGTTGTTTGATGTTTTCCTTTTTTCATTCATAGTTGTCAAACTTGTGCACTAGGTTGACAGCGGCTTAAATCGGCATTTTTGAGGGTTCTAGTGCTTATAAAGATCTTATAAAGATAATGTATCATCAAAAAGGACATAGACATAGGGACATATGGACATACAAGTAGTTAATATTTATTATTCTGTAAAAAATCATTGCTTTGTGGTCATAACAGGCGAGGGCGTTTCTATGGAGAAACAACCCCCGCATTTCCTCTTAAGTTTTCATATTAATAGTCGATTAAAATTACCTTAGTAATAAAATTTTCACCAAAGCTTATAATTAGTTAAATCATTAGTGAAACAAGGTGCTATGAAAATTGTTAAATTAAAATTTTAAATATTTAAATTAAAAATATTTCCTTGCTGATAAGCTTATTACAAATTGAACAATATTTCCTGTTTTTAGGTTTAGAATATAAAAATAAATTAAACGAACAAAATGGAATATGCTAAGTTTGTGTGTTTTTAATCCAGATAATGCGACAGGCCTTTTAAGAGACCTAAAAACGCTTACAGGTCTCCCAAAGTGATAATGCGCATAGAAATCTTCGTCACTGTTCGGCAACGGTCGTATTCCCCGAGCGTCGGGTGACGATATGTATATAGAGTGGTTAAGTGCATTTTCTTCATGCATGTTTAGGGCTCTTACGATTCAATGATTCGGGTGTTTCCGGGAATACGACAATTAGCGAAGATCTGCATGCGCGTTATTAATTTGGGAATACTGTACGTATGACTTTGTATGACATTCACACGACCCCTATATTACAATGGGCCTTCACCTGTCACCTTTCCCTCACTACCACCATCACTTTCTTCACCCACCTCACCTACACCACCAAACCACCACGTCCCCCCGCCTCACCTTCACCACCTCCACCTTCCCTGGTCACCTTTTCCTGGCTTGAAAAAAATAGTTTCAGTAACATCTGGGTTAAAAATAAAGTAAAATATGATCATAGCTTCGAGATACTTTGTTTATAAGTAGATAGTTGCAATTTTATTCTTATCATGTTTCGGATGTGCCCGATGAGTTTCGGATTCATCAGTTTATGTCTTCGTTTGAGTTCGAAACTAACCTGAGGGGCGTATTTTTAGAAATGTTTGCATTAAAATCTCAGTGTTAAAAATACTCTAATACTCCTAAAGGACCATGGGCAAAAATGTATGAAGCCTGGGCTCACCCACCAACAGAGATAAGATCACTTTAAATATACTTGTACAACACTAAATATAAAGATATAAACTCATTTTTGTGAAGAATCCATGGGGTTATTTTGCTATAAATATTTTTCTCCTACCATAAATAAGCTATAAATCCTTCAAAGTAATGCTGTTAAGAAGTTGTAGTTTTTGTTGTTTGACATCTTAGACTTGTTTTAATTCCAGGTGTAAAACATACATCTATACTAATATTATAAAGCTGAAGAGTGTGTGTTTGAACGCGCTAATCTCAGGAACTACTGGTTCGAATTGAAAAATTATTTTTGTGTTGGTTAGTCCGGCCTATGCCTTCCTCGATATATCTGTATATAACATCACGCTACGACCCTTACGGGCTGAGCAGCGGGTGACACTGCGGGGAACAGCTGGTAAAAAAATAAAACAGCTGTTATCAGTTAAAAATATTTTTATTAACATTTCAATCAATATCAATAATAATATCGTTTAGATGACCTGCCGGTGGATTAAATTGTATGTGCCTACCTAACCCTAGATACCATATTATTGAAATGGTATGTGCAGAAGTTCCTACTGTGCGTCTACCTGTTAGGCACGAGCAGTAATAATGAGCGATGGCGTCTGGACCTATTTCATTTCTGTTGACCAGAATATATACGTAATATGTACGTGCTCGAACATGTCTGGATTGTATTCTTCCTCTTAATAGCCACACATTTTGGTGATGGATATTGCATGCTGCTAAATCGTTTAATTCATTTTCACGATATATTTCTATCGTATATAAACCATTGCGTAAATGTTCGCTGCAATATGATTTAGCAAGTTCGATTTGATATGACCCAAGGGATATCATAAAAATCTCATTTATTGTTAGCCGAGGAAAGTCTTCCAACTGATTGGCTTCCATTGTAATAAATGCGGCTCTTTGTCTGTTAAGGTTCCTTAGCTGTACATAGTCGTACAAAAGATTAGGTGTATGGAGCCTTTCATTGGCTATTCTTAAAATGTCATTTGCATGTTCATTATCAACCGCTACCTGGTAAAATGCGTTAATAAGAGCGGCCGCAATTTTAAAATCAACAAATAAATGCGGCAAGGCTCTATTGAAGTAGTCCTGTCGCAGTAGTTTAAATCTATTTTTAAACTTTCCATTTACGGCTTCTACAACCCACCGACACAATGTTATTAATCGTGATTTGTTTGCTTGAATTGTTGTCAATTGAGTTTCAAATCTGTCTTTTGTCGCGGGGATGTGTGCCTCATATCCCAATGCCTCTAAGTTTTCTAGGCTATCTCGAAAGCCCCTGTCCAAGATGAACACATCGTTCTGGTGAAACATCCAGTGGAAAACATTTTCCTCGTTGTTTAGTATATTGTTCATTATTGATGCATCAGAGTCCGTAGCTGCATATGGACCATAAACTTCGATAATGTAGCCGTCACTACATACCATCAGAAAAGGTTTCAAAAGGTTTTGAAACTTGTGCAAGCTGTAAGTTTTTCTCTGAAATAAAAAGTTAGAGCTTTTTTCTATGTACATATAGGTGCCGTCAGCTATAACAACGGCTTTTGTATTTTCGTTGCCAAACAAGCCTTTTGCTAATAGCAGATTTCTTTGCAGTATATTTTCTCGCGAAATATGACCAATACCGAGGTGCCTGTTAACGAAGTCATTCATTAAACATTCTCTAGCTATTACAAGTTTTCGTTCCAGTGTTCGGCGAGATATATTGAACAATGTTGACAATCTCTCGTTTGACTCTCCTGTTCTTAGTTTGGTCATATAGATACCGAGGACAGTCCGTGGACGATTACTTCTTTGTGTTAGAGAAGGCGTCTCTACCAAAATTCTATTAAACTGTTGCAAGTTTAGTCCAGTCCAAAAATATAAGTCATTATCCGTTAATGCAGCCTCTAACTCAAAATCAAATCTCTGGCCTTGCGTAATGGTTCTTACCAGCATGTTAGTCATATCTGTGATCTGACGTACATCAAAGTTATGCGTAGTGTTGCAATGATCAATCAACAAGTTCCAACTGTCGTTACTCATCAGATGTTCTTGGCAACATCTTGCACTTTCCGGTATGTATAAGCGGTACTCACAAAGAATATGTACCTTAATTGTAACTGGGATTCTAAGACGTTCTGCGTTAGGGCAGCCATTAAAAACACAACGGTAAGCAACATTGGGCGCTCTCACATAATCAGGAAGAACGACTAGGTGTACATCGTCTGCTTCTGGTGGCATTTCCGGTTCTTGAGGGCCTTGCAGTTCTTGTGGGTCTTGCGGTTCTTGTGGGCGTTCTGGTTGGACATCCTGTTGTAGTGACATTTCTAGTTCTTGTTGTCGAACTGCATTTTGCACTACTTGCCAACACCGATGGCATGTGGCTTGGATGTTATTAAACGCAACCTAAAAAAGGAAAAAGAGTATTTGAAAATAACATTCATTAAATAAAATACTTTTTGCGGCTTTGACTAGCTTTGGCCCACCGGATTTTTATAGCCTATAGCTATGCCCGCGGCTCCGCCCACGTTAATGTCGTTCTTAAAAGCAAATCGGATTTCTACTTCTACGGCCGTTTTTCCCTGACCCCTCTCATATTTAACTTCTCTGGTCACCCCTTCGATAACTTAACGTGAAGGAAAGTAGCCTATAATCGATAAAACAAACTGTATTAAGATTGTTTTAGTGGTTCTCAAGTTATGAGCGTGCAGACAGACAGCATGACAGACGTTGAATTTTATAATAGGTAGTAATATGTACCGTATACATAAAATGTGTAGTATACATACCTCGGTGAGCGCATTTTGTTGTATATATTCTGCATGCCGGGGCTGTCTTTCTGGCAGGTGTTCATCTAAAATATGCCGCCGTTGTCGCAAAACGGAACGTGGGCATAACACACAACGTCGTCCTTCAGCAGCCATTACAGAAACAGGTAGGTAAATCAGTGTCCATAAACAGTCCAGGTCAAGGGTTTAAAATAACAAACAAATCACCAAGTGCACCAATACGTAAGAATAAAACAGAGTCCAAAGTAACAAGTTAGGGTCGGTAAATCACAGAACAAGAGAGGATACACGGAAACACAGTTAACAACGTGAGACGCACGAGTCGACTGACTGAGGGAGGAGAGCGGACGGGCGCCCGGGCAGGCGTCCGAGAGGTGTGAGAGGGATGGAGAGTGTTGTAAATAACACGGGCGCAGGCGCATCTATTGTTTACCATCATTTTAAAGTACGAATTTATTGCTACAATAACAGTTTTATGACTACCAGTTGTCTTTTTCTACAAAACCTATTTAGGTGCATAACTTTTTTTTGCAAAGGAATTGAAGGTGCCGCCGGTAGTAACAATTTAAGTACGAACAAAACCCTTTACAATGGCATATGCCTTATCTGTGTTGGACATTGAGCCCAATTTGACTCATGGTCCTTTTTGTCAAGTTTTTGGAGTTTTTTTTGGAATTTGCCTTCTGGAAATAACGAAACATGCACAGGAGTGGAATTCAAAAGTTGGATTATTATTAAAGGTATTGTTATAATAGAAATGTTTTCAAAATGTAAATATTATACTTAAATACACCCCACACAGTTACATTATCAAATATCAATCATCATTTTATATCTCTCTCTTTATATTCTTGTAAGGCACTTAGGAATTTTAATAAAACGCAATATTTAAAATGTATAAAACTTGCACCAACCCATTTGATTCGATTCTGTAAGTAGAATGTATGCAAGTTGCAACAAAATACTTGCATGCAAGATCATAATTGTCTAAGATCTCGCCTTAAAACACTTCTACATATTTCCTAAGACACTGCAATAATATTTCTAAAAATTAAACAAATCTTTTTGAATGTCACTTTTGCGTCCTTTCCAAGATCTTTAGAGGCTAGTCGCTCCTAGGAGAGCCTTAATAAGTTTTTTAATCAACATTTTCGTCAGCATGGTATGTATTTGCAAGTTGTAATAAGCAAGCCGATGTTTGTAACTTACTTGTAGACCGCAAGTTGACTCGCTGTATTTTCTACCAACTGTTATGAATTTCTGTAAAGCGAAGTTAGGATAAACTTTGCTAAACTTTCTGGCATTTTGACATGCAAGAAATGTCTGACATACTGTCCGCTAGTAGTACAACCAGTATAAGCTGACTTCTGGGGGCCTAAAAAGGCCACGTGCGACGTTAGCTAAAACTGGAAATGTATAGCTTGATGTATAATATATATACTAATGTATGTATATATAATGTATATATACTATACTTGCAGCGCTGTTTACATTTACAAGTTACAATCGAACAGATAGAGACATTATCCGCCTAGCGTTTTCCCACTGGGTAATACGATACCCCTTGGTAAGTCTGGTTGTCAGACTTTCCGGCTTCTGACTACCCGTAACGACTGTCAAAGATCCACAAATGACAGCCGGGGCCAACGGTTTAACGTGCTTTCCGAGGCACGGAGGGATCTCGGTATATAAAGATGGTCACCCATCTACAGATCAACCACGACAAGCGTAGCTTAACCTGATCGATCGACTTGTGCCGCTGTTTTTATTTAGCCACGGGACAGATAGACATTTCTTGCAAAAGTTTTATACCATAAGTACGAAAATTTGGGCGTTAACAGTCGACTTGCAAGACCAGTATTAATAATAAAAAATAGATCATTATTTTCATGTATCTTGTGCCTATTATGACACCAGTGGCGGCGCGAAAGTTGGTGGAGTGGAAAAGAAATGTGGAGTGTTTATTCAGATTGAATTAATAGCTAAAACCTGCATTATAATCGTCATCGACCATGAGAATTGGTATTTAAGAGCGTTTACGCCGTACGGTATTTCATACAAACTTTCAAGCCCTTATTTTCCGAAATGAATGAACCGATTTTAATGAAACTTCGTACGCATAAGCAGGATACAAATGTCTAAAAAGTTAATAGAGAACATTTTCGAAACATAGTGTTACAGCCAAATTAGACCGATTTTAAATTTTCCATAGAAACAGAGATTTCCAGTTATCTTTTTTAAATAAGACATTTCGAAAATGTTTTCTACTAACTTTTTAGACCTTTGTACCAAATTAATTGAAATTAATGAACCGATTTTAATGAAACTTACATACGCATAAGCTCCTGCTTATGCGTATGAAGTTTCATTAAAATCGGTTCATTAATTTCGAAAAATAAGGGCTTGAAAGTTTGTATGAAATGCCGTACGGCGTAAACGCTCTTAAGGGAATACCTGTTTCAAAATCAATCTGTAAGATTAGCATTGCTATTTTGTAGAAATGTCACCGTGAAAACTTCGATGAAGTCAGCTGTCATTCCATCTGTTAGGGGTTGCCACTATTGACAGTTCACTTCACGTAAGTTTCCATTATCCACGGTGAGAATTTTACAGAATAAGCCTGCAGGTAGGTGAAGCTCGTCACATTTGTAAAGTGCGGAACGTTACAAATTATTCAGTCGTTTCAATAGTTTGTAAGATTCTGAATTCTCTCGCGCCGCTACTGTTGACTAGCAATGATCAAGTTTCTAAGACTGTAGTCATTTCTCTCGTGTATAGTTAAGTATAGTTCCACTATGTAAATAAAGATTGCTTTTTATAATTCATTGTTTTATTTTTGTGTCATCATCTGCCTAGTCTTTTCCCAACCATGTTGGGGTCGGCTTCCAGTCTAACCGGATGTAGCTGAATACCAGTATTTTACATGGAGCGACTGCCTATCTGACCTCCACAACTCAATTACTGGGTAATACGATACCCCTTGATAAGACTGGTTGTCAGACTTTCGGGCTTCTGACTACCCGTAACGACTGTCAATGATCCACGAATGACAGCCGGGACCAACGGCTTAACGTGCTCTCAGAGGCACGGAGGGGTCACGGTATGTAAAGATGGTCACCCATCCACAGACCAACCGCGGAAAGAGTAGTTTAACCTGATCTATCGACCTGTGCGGCTGTTATTATTTACCATTTTAAATTAAAATATAGGTACACTAACAGTTTTTAACGCCCAAATTAATTATGAAATATTCTTATAAATTATTTAAAAAAAGTCACAACACTAAATTATACATTTTTGGTGGGATTGGATTTGAATTCACCACATGTACCGTAAGCCTCAGTGTTCCGTACATGTAGAAACGTATTTTTGTAATTTTCCACTTTGGCGTGGCCAGGGAGTAGGTATCACACCAAGTTTAGTGGTAGTGATTTGATGTGTGTGAGTGTGTAAGGGAAAAGAAAAATACAAAAAATTCCGCAATACTTTTTATTCGTCATAACCTACATCTACAAGCCGACAATAAAGAAATATATTACAAGATTGTAAATACAAGGGACGCTCAGTGGCGCCCTCTGCGTCCATACCCATCATAAGTGGAAACGCTTTAAAGCTCACTGTTTTATACTTAGATATTGATTCTCTACTTAGTTTGGTATTTTAATATCCGGATAACTTGTATCCATCAGAAAAATTACAGAATTTTAGGAGTCGGACAGTTGAAAATAGTAAGCAAACAAATTATTTATTACGAATACGACATAAACAAATAGGTCACAGCTTTCAAATTAATAAAATATGTTCACGTAATTCTATAATAAAATAACAGTAACACCAATTCAGAAAAAAAAATCTGTAACACAATTTTTGAAACGCCCTATTAAGCCACCATTTTCCAAAGGCTGTTTCAAAACTACCCTAATACCAAACTGAGTACCAAACCAACAAAAATACACCATTTTTTTCCGTTACAATTTTACATAATTTTAATATTTATATGCTTAATTTAAACATCGAGGCCGAGATTAATAAACGTTACTTAGCACTTACTAGTACTTTGCCTAAAATGTGTTCCCGTCTCTGTCTTGCACTTGTAGCTTGACAGTTGTGCGACAGGGACAAGAATAGTGCTTAGACAAAGTAAGTGTTAAATAAGTTATATTAATCTTGACCTGAGACTTATCTCGCGTTGCTTATTATTAAATACTTTATTACAATATTATTTGAAAGAGAAATACGATTTGGCAAAGTCACAGTCGGTTGGTTATTATAAGATTATGTGTCCTGTACGTATTTGTATTTAATTAATTTTTTATTACAGTATTCGGCGTTAAAATGGCATAAAAAGCTCACAGAAGGAGATTGTCATACAGAAATGAGTGTCAGAAACGATGCTTTATGAAGCCGAACTTTTAAAACTCATATGCCATGTTGACGACTGCTTTGGAGGCCTAAAACGGCCACTTTGGAGAATCATAAAAGGATAACATTATGAATCGTAATATGGCGAAGATTTCGCTGCACTACGTAGGTGTAATCAAAGAGATTGGATTTGGATCGGATTGATTGGTATTTTAACACAGACTAAAAAAAAATAACTGAAAAATGTTTCACCAATGGGATTTGATACGATTAACTTAACGGTCAACTGTCCATTATGTTATCCTTTTATGATACTGCCAAAGTGGCCTTTTTAGGCCCCCTGTACTGACACCATGTATCAATGTTTATACAGCTGAAAACTGTTTCAACAATCAAAACACGTCATCGAATTTACAAAAAATATGTATCGAGTAAACCGGAGCATAGTATCTAGAGTTAGTGAAACAGGCCTTTCTGGACCCCTTTCATCTCCCATTGAATCATTAACGTTGCTCTTCCAAACATGTTATTGAACCTATTGTATTTAAACTTTAAATCAGGGGGCCTAAAAAGGCCACTTTGGAGAATCATAAAAGGATAACATTTTGAATCATAATATATGGCGAAGACAGTCCGTGTTTTTCTTTTTTTCGCTGCACTACGTAGGTATGATCAAAGAGATTTGGATTGGATTGATTGGTATTTTAACACAGACAAAAAAAAAATACCTAAGTGAAAAATCCTTTTGATACGACTAACTTAATAACTGTCCATTATGATTCATAATGTTATCCTCTTACGTTTCTGCCAAAGTGGCCTTTTTAGGCTCCCAGTAATCATACAGTACTCATAATCTTACATGAAATTAGCATACGATTTGGAAGAAATATTTTGGAGTTATTCAAAATTGGCTAGCGGCTAAAACTCTAAAATTGTGGTTGTATTTTCATGTGTTTCTCTTAACACAAGTCACAAACTATCTACTCGTGACCGAATGCATCTGCAACTTCTGTTTTGTTTTTTTTGTTTTAGCTGCTAACTACTTTTCATAAAAAGCTCCAAACTTTGATGAAAAAAACAGCTAAATATACCGGTCTTATACTATCAAACAATTTACGAAGATAACATAATCATATCCATTAATGTCTTGATAAAAATGCAACATTGAGTTTGTCTATCTGTCCGGTACTTTTTAAGGCATAACTTTCCTGAAATCTGACAGTTGGGTAGCTCCTAGCTTAGTACAAAAACCACCCTTACCACTTTCAAATAAATAGTACAGACGCCAGCACATAAAGCTACTACAATCTGTCAAATTTCTTCAATAGATTTTCAACTTTATCGCTAAAGCACAGGTTCAAAGTTGATTGGGAAAATTTGACAGTTTCGGGTAGCTTGATGTGCTGGCGTCTGTACATTACGATACGGTTGACTTCAGCAGTGAGGATGCTAACGCCGTGCATTACTATACTTCTTAAGTCACACGTATCGTATATTATTTTATAGATCGCGTGATCTAATCCCGCACTTTAGTCACGCTTTTCTGTGGAAAAAATTAATAGTTTAAAAAACACTAGAAAAATACGCTTGGCCTTTCTCACAAGTGCAAACACGACTATGATACGATGTTCTATCATGGAATGCCAGTGCCTATCTTCCGGCTTCATCATCACACCTTGAAACCTAATCGTGGTCAAAGTTCATTACAACACTTTTCTAAGAAATCCAAAACAGCTATGATACGATTTTCCATGATGAAGTTCCAGTTCATATCTTCCGGCTCCATCATCAGATCAGTTCGACAGTACCATATTATTGTATTGTCATCAGAACTACATACAGCTGCCAATTTTCATTACGCTGCGACCCTTGGAAGATGGTTAAATTAGTTACCTTAGATTCCATTACATAGTTAGTTACATACAGGTCGACCTAATAAAAGCGTGTTAAATACGCGGGTTTAGGTCACACAGACCTATAAAGAATATTTAAGCACAAACTGGAGCTATATTCACAGTAAGTTAACTTTTTGATGGCCAGTCATGTATAGATGAAAAACCAAAATGTGCTCAGCTCGCCACGGTTCGACTACATGACAGACTGACACCGAGGGCACGTTTTTCATCTTTTAGACGTGTGGCGGTCATAAGGCCTGCAAGCCGGAAACAACTCACTTTTACATTTATAATATTAGTATGGTTTAAAAATTTACGTACTCACGAGTTATTATAACAATACAGAGCGTTAGGTTCAACGAGGGACGCACTTTGAGGGGAGTTAGTTACTCATGAAAATGAGCAACTTTTACTATGGGGTCGAACCTGAAATCACAAAAAAAATCAGCTGTTCAGTACATTTTGACGAGCTATGCGAACATAAATGTTGAAAACGGCTGATTTTTTTTTCGCGATTTCAGGGTTATTCCCATATTAAAAGTTGTTCATTTTCATGAGTACTAACTCCCCTCAAAGTATGTCCCTCGTTTAACCTAACGCTCTGTATAAATCCACGAGTTATTTTAACAATATAAAACCGATAATTTAGCGTCTAAAATTCCTATAAACTTCTGAACGATGATATTCTCAAAGCGTTGATTTTAGATACACGATTATTGTCTGTATAGATTTCAATCGAGTCAAAGACATACTAAGTTTCAATTCCGTTTAGGAACTTATCTGTTTACACGTTTTTAGCATTAGTAAGGGAATTTTGTTGTTAATTTTTGATGACGTTTTGATGTGAAAACTTCTGTAGGCGCGTTGGGCATTTTTGAGATGGGAAAAAACCATTGAACTCGCGCCACTGTTACCGTAAGCGACACCGCGCGTGTTTTGTTTATAAAACGTGTCTAAAAACACCCGCTTCGGATGTGTTCGGCTGTCCTCGGGATGTACTCGGTTTTAATGTACATTCGATGTCAGTGAGTGATGGCAAAGTATTCTGTTTGTGTTTTGTTTTCACTTCTGTCGGCACCCGGAGTGCCTCTGTTTTTTTTTTCGTTAGCCTATATTGTGTCCCACTGCTGGGCAAATACCTCCCCTTTTTTCTTCCAAACCTGGCTTAAGCGATCTCTGGCTCTGTTGGCCCTGCAAGCCTCGTTATATCGTCACACCACCTTCACCGTGGTCTACCTTCAGGCGTCCAGTGAGTTTGAAGTTTGGAGTTTTTTCCCATCCATCTTTCTCTTTCTGTGTGTTTAATAATGGATGTGAAAATTTCCTTAACGAAGCAGAGACACTCGTCCTACCCGTTATTGTGATAATTTTTAGGGTTCCGTAGCCAAAGGGTGCCAATAGGGCCCGCCCTATTACTATGCTGTCCGTCCGTCTGTCTGTCAGCAGGTTGTATCTAATGAACAGTACTACGTAGATAGTTGAAAATCTATTGCCGCTATAACAACAAATAAAGTAAAAATTAAAGGAGGTCTCCATACAAGAAAAGTTTTTTTTCGGCGTTTTTTTGCTTTGTGGTACGGAACCCTTCGTATGCGAGTCCAACATGGCCGCTTTTTTCGTACTGAACCATACCTGGGAACCCTCTGGTTACGGAGATATTAAAGGTTAAACTTCCAACTTTTTGTGACGTTTTTTTTTTATGATAGCAAGTTTCAAATGTTATAACTTAACTTTAAATGCTCTCGCAGTGTCTCAAGACGAAAGTTTTGACCAGTGCGTGTTGCCAGTGATGACTTATGGCACTGAAACGTGGTCGCTCACAATGGGCCTTATAAGAAGGCTAAAAGTCACCCAAGGCAATGGAGAGGGCTATGCTTGGAGTTTCCCTGCGTGATCGAATCAGGAATGAGGAGATCCCAAGGTAACCGACATAGCCCGAAGAATTGCCAAACTTAAGTGGCAGTGGGCAGGGCACATTGCTCGCAGAACAGATGGCCGATGGGGCCGAAAGGTTCTGGAGCGGCGACCGCTTACCAGAAGACGTAGCGTTGGAAGGCCGCCCACAAGGTGGACCGACGACCTTGTGAAGGCCGCAGGAACCCGTTGGATGCGGGAAGCACAGGACCGGTCGAAGTAGAGGTGCTTGGGGGAGGCCTATGTCCAGCAGTGGACGTCTTTCGGCTGAAATGATGATGATGATGATGAAATGCTCTCACGATCTATGCATGCACCCAGAAGCATAATGCTTTACGTGCGTGACATTGCGCAATACCGTAAACAAAAAAAAAAACTCGTTTCCCAGCAATGGTTTCTCACAAAGTTACTAAGTTTAATGTTCAAAATGCGTCGACGGCATGGTCTGATGGGTCTTTTACACCCTGGATCTAATTTCAGAGTAAAAAAAAATTGTACTTGCTTACTAAATACTAAAGACATGTAAACGAGTCATGATTAAGTTAACTATATATTTAGCTAATTGTAGTATAATAGAATGTTAAAAATATAATCAATTCATTCAGAGAAAGTTATTTATTTATTTCTATATAATATTTTAATGTACACAAACTAAATATGTTTTCGACTCCATTAACCGACTTTTTACAAAAAGATGTGCGTATTTATATACAAAGAAAGCTATTATTTATTCGAACATATCTAAATATAATATGACTATGCAATTTCAATTTTATTACAAAAAAAACCTTCCGTTTTCCTGTGATTCGAGTCAATTTCTGACATCGTCAGAATTATGTTCTGACAGTAAGTCAGAAAAGTCCGAATTGTTCCCGACATTCATTCTTACGTATTTTTTTTTCATATTTTCACATTACATAGTCTTGTTTTATTATATTTCTATAAGATTCAAATATTATTCAGCCTCTATTCTATTGAATAAATACTGCTTACAAAAATATAGTAATAAATGCATTTTTATTATTTATATTTTTTTTTCAATATGGCAACATAATATTCCTTTTAGGTGGCAATGTTTAAATGGGTTTCACTTTGATACAATACCTATTTAACATAAAATAACGGCTGCATTCCCCGCAGGGTAAGACAGAGGTATAAATATCTTTTTATAACAATTTAAATTAATATGGAACTAAAAATCTTAAGTATTATTGACTTTCTTTAGTTTGATGTATCTGCCAGAGATTTCAGATTTCACTCAAGATAAGTACAATAACTTTTCATACGAAGATGAACCTTATTCCAATAAAGTTAGTGCGGATATTCTTAAAAGGGACTGTGTTAAAGCTTTTCATACGAATATGAACAATGACTTTATACAAATAAGGTTCAATTTCTGTCAAATCACAGGTTGCTTGAAGATGATTCTTAGTTTTTTATCAATAACATAATTGATTAGATTAATATGACTTGAGACTTAAACAAAGGTTCATATTTAGAAACCGTTTTAAACAATCGAGCCATTACACATTGAATTTTGAACTTTTTCCCGGCAAAGTTAAAGTTCTAATTATGAAAACTGACGACTGAATCTGTTGTCAATTTTGTATTAAAAATTTTACGTATGTAGAAATAAAGTTTAAAATGCAATAATTGCGTCGAAGGTATCAACTCGTTTTGTAGTGAGACGAAAGTCATCAATCATAGTGAAAACCATTTAAACAGTTAAATGCCTGTTAAATAAATATTTTCGGCGCCTTATTTTCACTAATGAGCTCGTAAGCTTACAGGCTTGACGAGGATACGTTACAGACTCACTTAAAAGGTTACGTACGTTACGTAACCTTTTAAGTTACGTAAAGGATACGTTTGTTTGTATGTGTACGTTTTTGAGTATACGGAGTGTTACAGAGAAGACTGAATAATACTTTAGAGAGCGATCAACACAAAAATTAGATGAAAGACTGTCCAACTGATTTGGTTGTTAATTCTGGAATGTCTGTGTACAGACGCCAGCACATAAAACTACTACAATCTGTCAAATTTCTTTAATAGATTTTCAACTTTATTGCTAAAGCATTAAGGTTCAAAGTTGATTGGGAAAATTTGAGAGTTTCGGGTAACTTGATGTGCTGGCGTCTGTACAAATAGTTTTAGGTATTTTTTTTTGGAACTAATTTCCATAGCACAAGTTATACTCTACACACTTGGCAAATGAGTTAGACCGTAAAAACTTTAACATTTTGATCATCAGGGGTGGCATTCAAGTATTACGTAAGCACTACAGGGGGCGGGGGGGTCTTTGCTTTGCTTATTTTTGATGACATGGGGGATGGGGGGGGGGGGGGGTGTGGATGGTGATTATGTCAGCAGTATTTATTTCTTTACATTTTCTACAAAATCTTGTCGATTCTGGTTTGAACGCATATGACAACCCTACTTGTCCAATACTTGAAAAAGAAAAGCATTTTCAGGGGTTCCCGAAAATAATGGATACGATAACTCGCTTAGAACCGAGTAAAAGAAATAAAATGCATGTACCAATGTTTACGTAAGCATGGGGGGGGGGGGGGTAAGAGCTATGCTTACTTTTGCTAACGAGGGGGAGGGGGGGTCTGCTTACGTAATACTTGAACGGCCCCAGGACACTTACGTATAGACGGTCAAAATCGAAACCACTCGACAGTTTTTTATAACATTCTCTTTTCACTGTAAAGAAGAACATTCACTGATCAACATAGGAGAAAGAGAGAGAGAGAGTTTGATGGTCTGTCATATTGGTAAAATTGTGAAGTTTTTTGTGACGTTCGAAAAGTTCTGATTCTCATGTTCCCACTGCTGCGACAAAGGCCTTCTCTCTTCTAATCTCCCAGAGGGCCCAGTGCCGGTTGGTAGATGTCACATGTCTTCGAATTTTTGGATCTAGGACATGCCGGCTTCCTGGCGATGTTTTCCTTCACCGTTTTGAGAACAGTGGCGTTGAAATTATTTACACAAAGTAAAGCGCCTGTCTGGATTCGTAAGTCGTGGCCGTTTTACCACAGGGCTACCACTGCTCAATGTCCAGAGTAGGTCTATCATATTGGCAAAATTATCTCTTACACAAAATCCAGTAATAAAGTCAATCAGTCAATCACAGCAGTTTGACAGTCTGTTGCCTAACTTTTGTGTTCATTAGCTGTTAAGAAACTGTGTATTAGTTACTAAAAGTTTTTATAGCACTGTGTGATCTAAATCCACTCTTATGTCAAGCTGTTCTGTGACTTAAGTGGTCCATTTTTATACAGAAAAGTGTGAATAATTGCGGGTTTAGGTCATGTGTTATAAAACAGTATACGATACGTGTGACTTAAGGCGAAAGCGCTAAGATAGCCCGCGAAATTAAAAATTTCTACGTACGTAAGTTGTACGTTGGTTAAAATATGATTCGCGACCGTAACAAATATGTATTTACAGAATTATAATCAGTAAAGTCATCAACAGAAATCTTTAAGACCAAGTAATCCTATTGAATGACTATTTCATGAAATCTTGACTTTTAGGATTATACTAACTTAACAAGTTGTATTACTGATTCTAATGATTATAATTCTGTAAATACATTTTGATACAGTCGCGAGTCATACTTTAATCAAAGTACACCCAGACATTTATTTGAATTTATGATAATTTGTATTTGTTAATTCTTAATCACATCACACTAATATTATAAAGGCGAAAGTTTGTGAGTGTGTGAGTGTGTGTGTGTGTTTATATGTTTGTGACTTCTTCACGCTCAAACGGCTGTACCAATTTTGATAAAATTTTGTATGAAGGTAGCTGACACCCTGGATTAACATATAGGCTACTTTTTATCCCAATATTCTCACGGGATCGAAACTTATGCGGGTAAAACCGCGGGGCGCAGCTAGTGTATTATAATTTTAATTTATTCTAAGTTTACTTTTTGTGGGATGCTCGTTTTATTGTATGATGATTTTGTGTTTTTTACTTTTTATAAAACTGTCTTGTAATTTTTGATAATTATTAATAAATAAACTAACTAACTAACTGACACTCGAGCTGCAAATTGCAAACATCGTAAGAAAATTTCATTTTCGCGGGCTACCTTAGGGCTTTCCCCTTAACCGCTTGTGTCGTAATTACAGACACAATTAAAAAGCCATTGTGTCTCGCGTAGATCTACGTTCCGGCAGACTACGGGGTTAAGTAATCTATTAACGCACAGCGTTAGCATCCTCCCTGTGCTCGGGCGCTGATTTCACGGCGTGCAATAAAGTTCTAATTAAGTCACACGTATCGTAATGTGCTATTTCGATTCCCAAAGTATCATTACAAGTTTTATAACCACAGAAAATGTCAAAAACGGTCACGTTTCCCTTTAAAATAGAAAAAAGGCGCCTATTACCAAGCCCTTAGAGTCCATATTTCAATAACATCATATCCCTGAGAAATATACTGAGATTCTTCGTAAAACAACTATCTTATGAGAATTATCCGTTTACAATATAATATAATAATACTTGTTCGATTTGGTTTTGAAGCGGTAAAGATTTTATTTACATATACACAACTCCACGCCTGTCAACCCAGATTGGGGGACACAGAGGTGTTATTTTCACCCACGTCTTACCAGTTAGATTTGGCCAATCTGAGGCGTGGAGGTGGGCAAACTGGAACGAATAGTTGCGTGACTTCCTAATCATTAAAAGTCAGCGGTTGTGTCCATCACCCGCGCGGGATTCACCTCAGTGGAGCCAGGACTTTATAGGAAACAATTGTATTGCCATTAACCAGCACTAATTGCGTAACACACGAAAGTGTGTGTGTGTGTGTGTGAGAGTGAGTGTGTGTTGTGAGGGTGAGTGTGTGTGTGTTGTGAGGGTGAGTGTGTGTGTGTGTTTTGGGGGTGTGTGTGAAGGGTGAGGGTGTGTGCGTGTGTGTGAAGGGCGAGGGTGTGTGCGTGTGGGTGAAGGGTGAGTGTGTGTGTGTGTGATATTAATCCATTGATTCGAATTTGCCAGCTCATCAACGTAAACATCGCAATGAATGTTGTTGAACTGAACAAAATGAAAGCCGTTGCTACTGTTAGTGTTTTACGCAATTATCCCGCTGTCCAGGTGCCGTATTACGACGGTTTAATGCCATCATGATTTCAGTGTAAGAGAGAGAGAGAGACGGTGCTATACATAACCGATAGCACCATCCCTTTTTGGTACTGGAATCATGATGGCATTAATACTTCGTAATATGGCCCCAGGTTTTTTATTTACCGGTAACTTTTTGGTGATCATACCTGTACTTTCAATACCGCTTCAAACCCAATCAAATTGTGATGATTAACCGACGAAATAATAATATTAGTAAAAAAAAAACTGTCAATAAATAATATAACAAAACAGTGACTTAATCATAATAACTATAATATATTATTTGTACAATATACATAGATGTAGGTAAACACAATCTTCATACCATCTGTAATCGCCAAAGGATTTGGGGCCGTCTCCACGAGCGAGAGAATCGCCGTGCTATCAAATTCTCGCCGCGATGATAATCACACGTTCTAAGAGAGTGTATAGAAATACGTGGCAAGACGATATTATCGCAGCGATTCCCTCGCTCGTGGAGACAGCCCCTTAGGCAAAAGTGTACCTAATAATACACTGACATTTCGCCAGTAACGTTCAAGTCTAAAGTAAGTATTGCCACCAACCGGGCGCAAATCCTACTGAGAAATTCCAGATGGAAAAAATCCCACGTTGTCCGACCTGGGAGTTGAACCCAGGGCCTCTTGTTCAGCGGTACATTAGGCTAACATCATGCCAGTGTTTATCAAAGGCGTAGGCAATTACACCCACATGTAATAAGGGACGAGCTGGTATAAATACTGGGTCAAATTAAATAAGGTAGCATAACTCCACAGATGACATCGATATTATCCTGTTTAGATATTGATACCGAACATGTCTCTGAAGTTTCGTCAGCTAATTTAATTTGATCCTGATTAAACAAGATAATTATTTACCTACAATTATGTATATTGATACAAGTAAATATATCCTTATACAACTTAATATTAAGATTTTCACAATAAAATGAGTTTCATTTTTGTTAATATACAAGATAACAATTTAAATGGCTACTGTGGTGAGACTTTGGCGAGGATACCGGAAATACCGGAACACCGGTATTTCTTACGCAGCTGAATACCAGTACTTTACATGGAGCGACTGCCTATCTGACCTCCACAGCCCAGTTACCAGAGTAACTAGGCGTCCTAAACTCTAGCGACAAAAACCTTACAATATTTTTTACATTTTATATTATATAACATCACGCCTGAAATCCCCGTAGGGATAGGCAGAGATGTACCTATAGTACACCCATATTTCAGTTATGTATAAGTCCCATATTTAGGGACGAGCCTATTGTCCTCAACCGGACCCAATTCTTGTAAATAGCAGTAAGCTTACCAATTTATTTATTTTTTCTAAATTTTGTAACGATGTCACCTTTAAATACATAAAATAACTCAAATATTTTTTTAGCAAACTTCACAACTTAATTCATAATTAGTAACAAATCTCACCAAAAAAGCAAGCTCAATTAATATAATACAATATAATTTTGTAACCAATTCGTCATTATTTTAACATTGTGACAACTCCACCAATACATCAAATTCATAATTTACCAATTTTGGTAACTTTGGCAGACCTGAGTTACCGGTATCGCCATTTGATTGCATAGCGTACAATACATAAGTTTGTGGTAATTTACACATAATTTACCAATTTTTGGTAATTTTGGCAATCTTACCTGAGTTTACAGGTATCGCCGCGAGTCTCACCACAGATTATGGTAAACTTATTAATAGTTGGTATATCAGCCGGTGTTTGGATGCGACTTTTGCTCAAAAATTGCCGTCATATCCCGAATATTGTATGAGGGCGAGACTTTCTCCTTCCTAGGGAAAGAATGAGAAAGAAAATTATTAATATTTTGCACCAAATTACCAAGGAACCTGAAATAAACTGGAAATAATTTTTGATAAAAAAAAATGATTCTTTAGTAAATTAATAAAGAAGATGCGTTATTTTTAATACAACACAAATTAGATAAAAACCGATTAAAAACTTTTCCAATTATTCAAAAACAAACACAAGTAAACAGGTAAGTTACACATAACGGTATACTTGAAGATATAATTTACAGGTATGAATACCAATATCTGAGGGACATTCTCGTAATGAGGGATTTTCTTTTTCTTTTAACGCTTCCCTAGTCGCTGGATAGATGGCGCTGAACTTGGTAAGTTACTGCAAGGAACCGAACGTCACATAATTTTTTTATTAATTCACTTGGATGTAATTTCGAGATCGTAAAACGAAAGCAATTGAAACTGTCACTCAACGAGCGTATATGACGTGACGCAATGTTATTTTTTCCAAGCGTTTTGACTTTGGCACCTAGTAACGTAGTCAGTTTAACGCCATCTTCAGGGTTCTTGGAAACTATGTTTTTTTTTAATACTCAAAAGAAAAACCTCTCATTTTAAGAACTTTCACAGTCTGATCTCTATCTCAATCTGTCCAAAATAGCTACGATTTGACATTTTTGACAAGTTTTTGACATTAATTGTCGGTGAGATGAGATTGTGACTAGATTTTGAACTTTTTTAATTACGAGAATTTGCCTTCTGGTAAACCGCTAAGTGTATATCTACCTCCATACGACAAATACTACAATGCTTTGAGTATTAAACCAACTGGAGGCGCCATTGTCAGGCGATCCCCGCTGCCAAAGGTACGAGACCGCCGGTCATAGCGGTTATAATAATGTGTGCGTATAGTTGATGCTTGTATTTGTTTTTTGTTTTGTATGCGTGCGTAACAACGCGATCGAATTGCATTAGTGTATTATTACTACTTGTGTGCGTTCCCTCGTCCCCCGCGATGAAAGTGACAGACTTATTTGCGAAGATATTAGTACTCGTGGCGTCTCCGGTTGGTTTAATACTCAAAGCTACAATGTAACAAAATACACATAAATTTTGTGCAAAACTAAAGTTATGATGTTATATTTCACAATTTAAAGCCAATTTTACACATAACAAAAAATCCAAACAGTAAAATAATGAAGTGGCTTGGAAGATATCTTTTTACATGGCTCATTCACACATGTCAACTTCCGAGTGAAGTTAAAACAATCAAGATTTGTATATTATATGTATTATAACCCGTGCCGTTAAAAACGTGTTAAAAATAATAATCATTGTATCTCACTCGCACATTACACTGTGTGCACTCGCACAGTGTAATGTGCGTGTGCAAAGGGCATGATAAGCTCCTTGGATTAGCCGCCATTTTCAATTCTTTAAAGGCGCGGGTTATAACAACAATAAATCCATAGTAATATTATAAATGCGAAGTGCGTCTGTCTGTCTGTTACCTCTTCACGCTTAAACCGTTGAACCGATTTAGATGAAATTTGGTATAGAGATAGTTTGAGTCCCGGGAAAGGACATAGGATAGTTTTTATCCCGATATTCCTACGGGATCAAAATTTATGCGGGTGAAACCGCAGGCCGCTGCTGGTATAGAGTAAGAAAAAAAAATTTACATGATTTTTTTACCACTCTTTTTATGAGAATCATCATCATCTCCTTTATCCCAATTTATTATTGGTCAGCGCAACATCTTCGCGCATTCTTTTTTTAGGGTTCCGTACCCAAAGGGTAAAAATGGGACCCTATTACTAAGACTTCGCTGTCTATCCGTCCGTCTGTCTGTCACCAGGCGTATCTCAAGAACCGCGATAACTAGACAGTTGAAATTTTCACAAATTATGTATTTCTGTTGTTAACTATTAGTCGTCATATCAGTAGACAATTGTTTTTGTAAGAGAATGAGCCAAAAATATCTCCCAAGCCTTCTAATTAACTTACCTATCAAAATTCCTTTCATCTCGAAACTCTCTCTCAGGACTAGAAGGTGACGGGATCGACTCCAGGTTGTTGCTACTCTTAGCCAGACTGAACCTCAGCCTCTGTCCCAAATCCACCGTGTTCCTCCTTTCAAACTTCGGCATCTCATCCTTTAGTCTCTCACAAGTCTCAATTTTATCTTCCCTATCCTTCCGTATTTTTATCCGAGTCAGCTGTTCGGGATTCGAACGGAAAGATTGCGAGCTATATTTTTCCCGGAGGAAATTTCTGCGTTCTTCTTTGTATTTCTCTATGCGTTCGCGACTGAGTTTTTTGTCACAGTCTACCGAAATTAGGTTCTTGATGTCTGGGCGATCGAATCTTTGTATTAGAGAGATTTTGTTTTCTGATGTAGGCGTTATAATTACTTTGTGTTCGTGGTCTGTATTTAGATTTAGATCTGGCAGCTTTTTGCTCGAAGTTTTGACTTCTAAACTTTTTCTCCTGTCTACATTCGATTGGTCGTTTCCAAATTCTTTTATGAACGCGTTCTCATCTAACGATCTCGCGTTGTGTGAATTCTTTGACAGTCTATACGACTTTGGTGACACTGTTGTCGTTTTGAAGTCAATTTTCTTGATTTCTATAACCCTTTTCTCGTCTTTACGTTCTAAGCTAGGATATTTGATCTCAGCCTTGAATTTGTCAAACGTAAAAGCAGCTTTCTGCTCCGTAGGGCTTTCAAATCGGATAGCCAGCTCTCTGACATTCATACTCTTAAAATTTCCGTTCTCAGCCGCATCTTTGGAATTGTCATCTTCATTAATCAGATCCTTATCACATATCTTTAACGTATCAACATTAATATTCTCATAGTCGTTTTGTTTTTCAAACGCTATGTTCTCATAATGTCTGTCTTCCGGTAAAAGCATCGCGTTGACTTCATTGACGCTCTTTTTGAAGAATTTAACTTGACTGTAGACATCAATATCGTCATCTAGGTTGGTTTCAGTCGGTGTTTCGAGGATTATCAGGTCCTGGATATCATCAGGTTGGCAAGCCTGTTGGGTAGGCAGACAGGCATCAGTCTGAGGTATACTTGCATCTTCGACTATCGAGAGATTCTTCTCCAAATCAATATCTTCGTACACGGAGTCCCTATCATTAGTGGGAGTGTCTTCATAATTCTTACACTTAGTAGGAGATCGGAATGTGATACTTATAGTAGATTTTAAAGGACTTTTTAAAGGACTTCCTGGCGAACTTTTACTAGTACTTGAAGACTGTAAGTTTATGTAATTCGGTCGAGTGTAATTGTAACATTCGTATAGCTCATCTCCTTTCGTCAAACTGACGTTTGAGTAGCTGGACGAACTCTCATGCGAGGACGTCATAACTTTCATGACGTCATTGTCGTCCTTTTTCTTGTCAGTTTCGGAGTTTGAGGAGTTTGACACAGCTGATAACCTGTTTAAATTGTGATAGCTGATATCAGTGGAGTGTAATGGACTGTGTTCTAAACTATCATGAAGATTTTCGGCGAAATCTTTTAAATTTTCGTAGTCTGTCCCTTTTAATTCACATTTGAGACATTTTTCTTGATCACAGTTATTGCAAACTTCACTTTTGATTTGGATAGTGTGTTTGTTTGTCTCGCTGACTTCGGAGTCGCTTTCTAGCGGGTCGTATATTGGTGTTATTGGTGTTAAGGGACTAGAATTCATTGTGCTTGTTGTTAAAGTGGACACGGAGTTCTCATTCGGCCAATCTATCTTTATTAAGGTGGAGTGTCCATCTTTCCCGTGCCAACTAAGTCGGTTGGTTGATTTGTCGGTGTCTAAGTGCATGGCGCTGTACCGAGTTTTGGATTTCCTCGGGGAGTTTCTTTCTCTGAAAGTGTTAGATGTCAGTGTAAGCGGAAATTTAGGTTGTTATCACATTTATGTGTGGTTATTTTGGTGTTGTGGATTTATTACTACTTTCATGTTAGCAATTGTGTTGTTTATTCGCTTGTTTTTAAGGCTGTTTTTCGTGCTACAGGTATAACTATATCAAATAGTAAAGTACTTTTGTTTTTCACACGTCTTTCAGACCAAACTATTCAATTTTATTTTTGCGTAAGAATTGTTTTTTTTTTTATCAGACAGGCTATTTTTTGTACAATTAAAGGAATAAGAACTTACTAACGAACAACAACGCGAACTATATTTTATCTGTCACTAAGTTCGCTAATCTCAGAAACCACCCAACCGATTTCAGTAAAATTTTGTGAATGTGTATGTTTAGTTCTAGCTTGAAAGATAGGATTATTTTGGACCCGATAGGTGGCGCTGTTATCGATATTTTAATACGAAATCCGCGCGGACAACGTCGATGCTGAAGTGCTAGTAATTGTACATATTTGAAACGGTTTTAATTGTAATTGTATATGCCGTACTGGCATTAGTTTTAACTAGATTATGGATGTATTTTGATTAGATATGTCAAACAGGTTATTTCTTTACCTGCAACTATGCTTAGTATATTTGTGTTTATATCTTCTGGAACTGAAGTAAATAGCAAAACAAAATGTAATAAGTCCACAACACCATTTTAAATAACTAATTAATAAAATACAGATTAACAGTGCTGCTCACACAATTTGTAAAATGTACGTGTTATTGAAAATGTGGGTATTTATAATTATGCGAGTTTGTGATGTTTCTGTTTTTATAACTATTCTAACAAACCGACAGTATTAGATCGGAAGAATAATAATTTTCAGTTATATAATGTGGCGGTTAGGTTATCACATTACTCTTAAGAGATCATTGTACTCATCATTATGAACAACTTTTACTATGGGACCAAATCTGAAATCGCGAAAAAAATAATCAGCTGTTCCCTACATTTATGTTCGTATAACTCGTTAAAATGTATGGAACAGAAAATTTTTTTTTCGCGATTTCAGATTTGGTCCCATAGTAAAAGTTGTTCATAATGATGATTACAATGATCTCTTAAGAGTAATGTGATAACCTAATCGCCACATTGCATATGCTGCTTAAACAGTAGTTAGAATTATGTAAGAAAGTATTCAAGAGTAGCTAACTCTAGCTTCAACTTTCTGAAAGACCGACGCTTTAAAAATTCAAAAGTAAATACTGAGTGTAAATAACATAGCACAAACAGCCAATAATGTGCCCACTGCTGGGAAGCAGTGGGCACATTATTGGCAGAAAGGAGGCCTGTGGGTACACAGGCCTCCTCGCTGTGAGAGACCCGTAATGCACCTCGCGGGCCTATAGTCCGCGCGGAACTAGTTGACCGCGTCTTGGGTGGGGACGGGGGTGAGGGCGGCGGGGTTGCGTAGTGTTCGCAACGCACTAGGCATGTCGATTTGAAATCGATTAATCGAAAAATCGATTATTTAGAGTAATATAATCGATTTTTCAGATCGATTTTGAACCCTACATCGAAACCTCCCGAATCGGGCGAGACTAGAAATTTAAACTGCCACATTAGTTTAGTGGTCGCAAGCACTACTGCTGAGCAAAAGATCCTGGTTCGATCCCCACCGCTACCTATTCTTTCGAAGGAATATAGGCGTGATATTATGTTTATTAATTTATTAATACTTCTATCCAATTACTCGTATTTACGGTAAATGGTCATCAATAATATCCTGTATTTATATTAGGTAATTAGGCATGTTTGAAATTGGCGCGATTAATCGAGAATCGATCTTTTAATGCTCGATATAAACAAGATTCGAGATCGATTCTAGTATGTACAATTTGAATCGAATCGGAGATCGATATTTTTTAAAGTGAATCGACATGCCTACAGCACGTACTGAGTAATAACAAAGCGCCCCCGCCCCTCCGTCCCACCGTCCATTCCGCGCAGACGATAGTTGGCCGCGCCTTAGGTATGTGAGCGGTGTGGCGGGGGCGGTTTGTCATGACGCAGTACGTGCGTTGCGAACACTGCACAACCCCGCCGCCCTCAATCCCGTCCCCACCCAAGACGCGGCCAACTAGTTCCGCGCGGACTATAGGCCCGCGTGGTGCATCACGACCCTCTCACAGCGAGGAGGCCTGTGTCCCCACAGGCCTCCTCGCTGTGAGAGGGTCGTGGTGCACCAAAAATGCATCGAAAGAATAGGTAGCGGTGGGGATCGAACCCAGGGTCTTTTGCTCAGCAGTAGTGCTTGCGACCACTAAACTAATGTGGCAGTTTAAATTTCTAGTCTCGCCCGATTCGGGAGGTTTATGAATCGATTCATGGAATCGATGTAGGGTTCAAAATCGATCTGAAAAATCAATTATATTACTCTAAATAATCGATTTCAAATCGACATGCCTAGTGCGTTGCGAACACTAGGCAACCCCGCCACCCTCACCCCCAGCCCCACCCAAGGCGCGGCCAACTAGTACCGCGTGGACTATACTGCTGGTTGTTAGATGTCACATGTCTACGATTTTTTGGTTCTCACGATGTTTTCCGTCACCGTTTTGAGAGCTGTGGTGATGATATTAAATACACAAAGTAAAGTGCCTGCCTAGGTACGAACTCACGACCGACTGCTCAATTGTGAATTTGCTAAACAATTGATTTCTCTGACTGTATAATTTATAATATGCATGTTTGGTATATTCACCTGAGTTTCACGTTTCCAAGGGAAGTTGGGAAGTCGGTAAGAGAGGTCATTGGACTGTCTCGGTCTTTGCATAGTCTGTGGACAATGGAGTAACAGATTTTAACAGACTGTTAGTACGATCAGCAGCAAAAGTCGGTTAACACTTCAGTTTTTTAAATTTCAGTTATTGAGCAAAATATTTGTTCAAAATATCTGAGATTAAAAAACGGAAGTGCTCAATAATTTGATTGTGTTAGTGGATTTTGCTCAATAACTGAGATTAAAAAAATTGAAGTGTTAATCGACTTTTGTTGCTGACTGTACAGTAAAAAAGAAAATACCTTTTTATTTTAAAATCTTGTTACTAATACACACATTCGTTTGGGATACAGGATGTTATATTTTTGCAAAAAAATTAGAGTTGATGGTAAATAAAAAGTAATTAAACAAAATAAAAAACAAACCCGACTGCGCTAAAAAACTTAAGTTAAAAAAAACTGAAAAGCTAAAAACAAGCCCATTTTAAATTAAATAAAAGTTGGAAGCAGACTCAAATATATATTGGAATATAAATTGTAATTTATATTCCTCAGATAAAAGTATCTGAAGATTGACAAATAGGACCTAAACGTGAATAGGTTTTTTTTTTAAATTAAGTTTATATAATTTAAAAAAATGCATTATATAATGTTACTATTTTACAATTTAACACTAAAATATACATATTATATAGTATATACAAGTATATAAAAAAAGGAAAAGAAAAAGACAGGACCTCATTGGACATCAAAAAATTCGTCCGCATCGCTGTCAATGGCATAAGTGCCCAAAAGGCTGGCAGCATTACCACGTTGGATGGCAATGCTTATTCTTTGGGCTAAAAATAGGCCAGCCCTCTGGTAAGACGATGCTTACGTGTTCCACGCGCGCCTCAAAGAGATGTCAGCATCGAGGAGGGGCCCCTTAGGGCCGAAGCCTGCCGGGTCAGCGGGATTGTCCGAAAGGGTTACAATTACCGGCACGTAACTTGGCAAGAGATTTTCGTAGTGGGGGAAGTTCGCGCATATAAAAATGTATGAAATTGTGCGTGCGCAAACTTCCCCCACTACAAAAACTCTTGCCAAGTTACGTGCCGGCAACTATACCGCTGGCACGGAACATAAAGGGCTAAGGAAGGAACACGGGTGGGTTTAGTCAGTAAGAGTCTGACACTCCCTCCGCTCAGCCCAGAGCGGGAGAAAGGTCATTAGATGAATTCCCACCCAAAAAAAAAACCCTCTGGTCATAATAACTTGATGATAATGATAACTTTTTAAATGTTTTGATTACTTTACCTCTTAGCGATGTCCGTGTGCCTGGGCGAGGCGGGCCTGGCCGAGTGTCGTTTTTCAGGTGGAGGACGGGCGCGAGGAGACTCTCCGTCTATGTAGCCGATTTGGGAGAGCTGCTCTTCGAGGGCGAGGCGACGACTGAGGATGGAAATTGTAGAAATGGTGATGAGAGTGCGGGTACAGTCACGAGCATAAGTATGTATACACTTATTGGCTTTGTTGTTTGGCAAATGCGATTTTCTCCTTTACTTTTGAATGAAGTTTTTTCCGTGCCTCGGAAAGAACGTTAAGCCGTTGGTCCCGGCTGTCATTCGTGGATCTTTCAGTCGTTACGGGTAGTCAGAAGCCCGAAAGTCTGACAACCAGTCTTACCAAGTAACTGGGTTGTGGAGGTCAGACAGGCAGTCGCTCCATCATATTCAGCTGCATCCGGTTAGACTGGAAGCCGACCCCAACATAGTTGGGAAAAGGCTAGGCAGATGATGATGATGAGTTTTGATTGAAATTTTATATTATTAGGAACATAGTATTTTCGAACCAATAGGTTTATGTAAAGTGTCGTATTTCAACGTTGCATTCGTTCATCATCATCATTTCAGCCGTAATGCTGGACACAGGCCTCCTCCAATTTGGGGGGGGGGGGGGGTATGCCATAATCGCCACGCTTGGCAGGCGGGTTGGCAATCGCAGTATAGTATGATGGTGTAATGCACAGAGAACGCTGCTGCCCATTCTCCGGTCGTTGCATTCGTTATTTCGTGAAAAAATCGCAATTGAAAGTTGCCAAGTGTTGACATGTTAGTGCTCGTGACTGCACTCAAATAACAGTGAGGCAATTCTCGTAATCTTAAGAACGTTCACAGTCTCAGTTTCATTCTGTCAAAAATACTTCAAATTCCCCTACATTTTGATAAGTTTATGACATTGATTGTGGCTGAGATGAGATTGCGACTAGATTTTTAATCGTGGGAATTCGCCTTCAGATGAACAAATTATCATAAAAGACTAACTTCTAAAGCTCTGTCGCAAAATGACCACTTCTCAAAATGACTACTGGTAGCAAAATATCCCTTTCTCAGAATGTCCCTTTCGCAAAATGTCCCTTTCGCAAAATGTCCCTTTCGCAGAATGTCCCTTTCGCAAAATGTCCCTTTTGCAAAATGTCCCTTTCGCAGAATGTCCCTTTCGCAGAATGTCCCTTTCGCAAAATGTCCCTTTCGCAAAATGTCCCTTTCACAAAATGTCCCTTTCGCAGAATGTCCCTTTCGCAAAATGTCCCTTTTGCAAAATGTCCCTTTTGCAAAATGTCCCTTTTGCAAAATGTCCCTTTTGCAAAATATCCCTTTCGCAAAATGTCCCTTTTGCAAAATGTCCCTTTCGCAAAATGTCCCTTTCGCAAAATGTCCCTTTCGCAGAATGTCCCTTTCGTAAAATGTCCCTTTTGCAAAATGTCCCTTTTGCAAAATGTCCCTTTTGCAAAATGTCCCTTTTGCAAAATGTCCCTTTCGCAAAATGTCCCTTTTGCAAAATGTCCCTTTTGCAAAATGTCCCTTTCGCAAAATGTCCCTTTCGCAGAATGTCCCTTTCGTAAAATGTCCCTTTTGCAAAATGTCCCTTTCGCAAAATGTCCCTTTCTCAGAATGTCCCTTTCGCAGAATGTCCCTTTCGTAAAATGTCCCCTTCCTTAAACAGGCATTAATTCCGTATCCCTCTGTGTTAGACACCTTGGCCAGTGTTTTTACTGATGAAAGGAATTAATGCCTGTTAGAGGAAAGGGACATTTTGCTACCAGTAGCCATTTTGAGAAGTGTTCATTTTGCGACAGAGCCACTTCTAAAACTTATTTTTACAAGCTTTTTAGGGTTCCGTACCCAAAAGGTAAAAACGGGACCCTATTACTAAGACTCCACTGTCCGTCTGTCTGTCACCAGGCCGTATCTCATGAACCGTGACAGCTAGACAGTTGAAATCATCACAGATGATGTATTTCTGTTGGCGCTATAACAACAAATACAAAAAACAGAATAAAATAAATATTTAAGGGGCGCTCCCATACTACAAACGTGTTTTTTTCGGCGTGGTTGCCTTGTGGTACGGAACCATTCGTGTGCTAGTCCGACTCGCACTTGACCATTATTTTTTTTTAACATCGATTCACTCTGTTGGATTCTCAATGCTCGGCTTATCACCGAAGGTTGGAAATCCAATGCGCGATAATAAATCGTTCGTGCGACCAGGCCGTAAACCTCTAAACAATTATAACTACATAACATAATTAGTTAATTAGCCTATAATGTTCCCACTGCTGGGACACAGGCCTCCTCTCGGTGAGAGGGAGTGGGCCGTAATCCACCACGCGGGCCCAGTGCGGGTTGGCAGATGTCACATGTCTTCGAATTTTTGGTTCTAGGACATGCCGGTTTCCTCACGATGTTTTCCTTCACCGTTTCGAGAGCAGTGGTGATGAAATAATTTACACAAAGTAAAGCGGCTGTCTAGGTTCGAACCTACGACCTGCAACTCGTAAGTCGCGGCCGTTACCACTTGACCACCACTACTGCTTTCAATACATCATTATTATACTAGCAACACTATGATAAAAATTAAGAAATTTTTAATAACTAACAGAAAAATGTGTCTCTGTTTCTTCACATTCTTTTAGTTTACATCTGCACAAGCGTATTATTTAAAACCAACACTGCGATGCAGTGGCACTTTTAAAAATGATTCTGAAAGATTATTAATAATTATTACTTGATTTGTCAAACAACTTGTATTGTGTAATCAACAAAAGAGATACGTATCAGGATCGTCGGATATAGTTGAAGTTTAGAAAGGAACCGATGGATGTTGTCGACTGAAATTTAATTTGCTTCAATTTGCTGATCTTTGACAGTTGTTACGGGTAGTCAGAAGCCCGAAAGTCTGACAACCAGTCTTACCAAGGGGTATCGTATTACCCAGTAACTGGGTTGTAGAGGTCAGATAGGCAGTCGCTCCATGTAAAATACTGGTATTCAGCTGCATCCGGTTAAACTGGAAGCCGACCCCAACATAGTTGGGAAAAGGCTAGGCAGATGAAATGAGCAACCACCATATCCGACGATCCTGCATACTTATCTGTTTTGTTGACTGCAAAACACAACTTAACAAAAAAAAAAATCACATGACTTGCTCGGTAATGTAAAATTATGACATGCAAAACTAATATAAAATCAGTCATAATCAATGATCGGAGTAGGTGGATTGATTTTTGGTACTTGTATCATAAATAGCCACAGAAAGAATAAGATGGATAAGCCATTTTCCCGGAAAGTAATTCCGATATTTCCGAATCCAATTAGGTATTGTTATGGTAGTGATTATTATTACTACTCAATTCAAAATTTAAAGGAAGGTATCAAAACTAAATTAATTTATTATTTATCCTGTTTTCACGTAACGTTTTAATCCCGAAATTCCGGAAGATTGTCCATATTAATATATACGTTTCGGATCAATGACCCCAATTCAATCTACCTACTCCGATCACTGGTCATAATAGCCCAGAAGGCCAACTCTTGTAATTATAACCGTTTAAAACCTAGTCGCAATCTCATCTCAGCAACAATAAATGTCAAAAACTTGTCGAAAATGTATGTGTTAGAGTTATTTGACAGATTGAGACTGAGAGCAGACTGTGAACGTTCTTAAAGTTACAAGAATAGGCATGACGAATGATTTTCAAATCCTCTTCCGTAATGTACGTACACATTTACTATTTACGAAAACACCTATATTTCGGTAATAAATTAAAGTTTAACGAAGTTTGAAGCCATTTTTCTAATATTTTTTCAATAGGGCGCGAAAACAGCTCACAGTGTCATGGCGTCGGATCTGACGTCACGCCTAGGTAAACATCAAATGTTGTTAGTAGGTATACTATCTCTAGTGTACTCTGTGAACCACAGTGATGTTTACATAGGCGTGACGTCATGCGCTGTGATTGGTGTTTCAGTCAAAATGGCCGACTGCAGTATTTTAATCTTTTATTTTAGTGAAAATCCGATTAATCTCAAGTTTTTAAATTAAACTAAATCACTGTTTTAAATCCTTTTAATATGTATTTTCCCCTAACATCATTAAATTTTTGATTATTTGATACTGTCGTCACGCCTATTGCCCCTCTGGGGTCTCGCCGGGTAATAATATTGTCCGGAATTTCATTATAACCCGCTGGTTAACCTTTTGACCTAAACACGTCAAAAAATCAAAAACGTGACCTTGGCGTCAAAGTCTGTCATGTAGTCGAACCGTGGCGTGCTGGGCACATTTTGGTTTGTCATCTATACATGACTGTTGCGGTCAATAGGTTAATAATGATGTTTGATTTTGGAACCTCAACTGAAAATTGCTATGAAAACTCTCACAAAAAAAAAGGGAAAATCGAATTGCTTTTTATTACATTGCAGAAGGTGTGAAAGGTATTCTCCTCGGGGATAAAGGTCAATTCGTCTTGGGAGAGCTTGAATTCTGAGCGTAACGAAGAATTCTAGTCTTAACGCCCTCGCTTTTCTCAGGAGTTGACTCTGAGCTCTAGAATCCTTTGTCGCGATCGTGATCTAATATAGCGCCCGTGACATAAGATACTACATTATCCCCTTAAGAGCAAACTAGTCGCGAGCTCGAACTCACTGGTGGTCATGGCCAAAAATCACGTTGTCTTATCTGGCTTCGTGCCCGACTGAGCTAGTATCAGTGATGAGCAGTTAGACGCTAGTCTACATGAAAAAAGTCTAGTTCTCACCCACAGAAATACCATTCCAAACTGATAGGCGCGGAAAAAAAAATTAAAAGTGCTTCGGAAAAAAAGTGTTTTATGAAAAAAATAATGCGTAAATCAATTAAAAATAAAGTTTATTGAACTCTTCGATAACTGAGCTGTGTCGGTACGGACTTGGTTTTGAAGATTTTACAGTTCTTATATTACTTATTTACACCCAAAGTTACGTTAAAAATAGCAAGAAAAACGAATCTTTGTTGGCTCATAACTTTTTAATGGCTTTTTATTTTACTATTCTGTTTCCGTACAGACAACATTAATAATAAGACAAAACGATATCATGCTTAACTTTGGATGCACAATGTCAAACAGTGGAGTAATACACTCCCGAAATTTGTATGGAAAAAATATCGACTAGAGTCACCTTAAGGTCGAACCCGCAATAATTTATTTTCAATTTAAGGCTTACAGGACCTAAACGCAAAAAACGCAAGTTTTAGAAACAATAAAAGTATATGATCGACTACAGTAAACAAAATAAGAAAAATATATGATATTCTTCAGGATATGTGCAAGGTAGACAGTGTGTTGAAAACATAATACAACTAATTTGATACCATAGAAAAATATCATGATTACCTCTAAATAATATAATTTATAATAATAATGATGATGATTATAATTCTGTAACTCCATACGTCTTACAGCCGCGAATAATATATTTTTCACACCACCTGCTCGAAAATGTCAAATTATATGTCAAGCAACCTTAACCTAAAGTGAGTCATTAGTGGCTGGGGGCACAGCCGGTCAATAATGTTGTACTGGATTTCATTATGACCCGCTGGTCAATAATGTGATTTGAATTTGGAATCTCACATGCTCAGCTAAATTGGCAGTATAGTACTAACAAACACCCTTTGGTGCCAGAAAGAGGAAAGCTATTATCGAAACCCTTACTACGCGTGGATGATATTCTCGATTTCCTACAAAATCGTAACGACTGCTTCTTCATATCGTTGCCATGATTTCGAAGACATAATATTGTTATAATATAGCTGATGACGAACAGCACCGAACGCGACGTAGAAACTGGGGGTGTGCGGGTTGAATATGTCCATGAGTATATTTACCTCGGCCAAATAGTATCCTTCCAGGCAAGACAGGACAAAGAAATCGCTCGCCGCACAGAAAACGCCTGGAAGAACTATTGGTCGATGAAACATCTCATGAAAGGACCTCTCGCGCTTTCACTAAAACGAAAGCTCATGGACATGTGCATTCTTCCCACCCTCACCTACGGAGCGCAAACATGGTCTCTTACAAAGCGTCAAAAGTCCGCACTTGGAGTCTGCCAACGGGCTATGGAACGAAGTATACTAGGTGTCAAACTCACAGACAGCATTAAGAACTCTATACTTCGTTCCAAAACTCAAATAGCGGACGCTGGCCGCACAGCTGCTGGACTAAAGTGGAACTGGGCTGGCCATATCTGTCGCATGTCGGATCAGCAATATGCAAAAGCCACCACTCAGTGGATCCCCAATGGCAGAAAACGACTGCGCGGCAGGCCCAGAAAGAGATGGCGGGATGAGCTGGACTCCTTCTTAAAGGATTGGCCTACAATCGCAGTAGACCGGGAAAAGTGGAAAGAGGGAAGGGAGGCCTTTGCCCTGCAGTGGGACAACACAGGCTCATAATAATAATAATATTGTAAGAATAATTATCTAATTATTCTTACAATATTATGTCTTCGCCAGTTTTAATAAAAAATGGTTCGTAGTTAGATAACTACGAACCATTTTTTAAAAGGAATGGAATAACATTAAAACTGGCATTAATAATAACAAATACCGTACCGCGCCGTAATACCGTAATAGTAATTGGCTGTAACATTAGTTAATTTATTTTAAGTAAACTGCGCTAAGATTGCTGTGGATTTTGTGAATAAATAAATAAATAATAAAACCTATCTATACTACAGTCGATTTATCACATTTTATGAAAAATACTCCATTTTCACGAGCGTCTCCAATGACGTTCTAAATTCAAAATGCATACAGCCAATCATCCAAAACTATTCTACCAGCCCTGTATAAAGCTTAGTTTACACAAACGCCACTTCCATGAGAGTGATATCAATAGACACACACGACAAAACCGTAGAAGAGACTTTTTTTTTTGAAAATCGAATTGATCGTGTCTTGGCTACTTATTGGTAGACGTAGACGCAATAAAGGCGCGAATTTTTGTACTATGGCTATTATTTTCTCACAGTAGGTGTAAAAAGTAGAGTATCCTCCTCAGCACGCGTAGCATGAACACTTCTATCTCTACGAAGAGTAGACACATTGCTTTCTATACAAAGTGACATTTCTTTTCTTCATTTTTGACATACCGCCTAGAAATCTTTCTACAATCTGTCATTTTGTCTTTCGTTTCCAATGATCTTTGTCTAGGTCCTTTTATAAGTAGACTATTTCAGAACAAAGTTTTCTATCCCAAATGTCAAAATCACACTGACAACTGTCAGATGTCTAAGGTAGTGAAAAGATTTTGTAATCGCTAAAGACAGTAGAAAACTTTCTACTCGACGGCCACAAAGTTTAAAGGTTAATCTACAAAATCCCACGAAAAAAAAAACAAAATTCCCAAAATTCCAATGGCTTAACGTGCTTTCCGAGACACGGAGGGGTCTCGGTATGTAAAGACGGTCACCCATCCACGGACCAACCGCGGCAAGCGTAGCTTAACCTGATCGATCAATTTGTGCGGCTGTTATTATTTGGCCACGGACCCCTCCTTATAATGTGACTCAATATCAGTAAAATATAAGAATCAAAAAGAAAAAAAAATCGTATGAAAAAACAAAGAATTCCGAGTTGAATTAGGTAAGTAAAAGAGTGAATTTCGTAAAAAGTGCAGTTGACTTTTTCTACTTTGCTGCCGTCGCACTGTCTACACGGAACGTCATCTTTGTCTACTCTTCCGTCGACAAACCGGTGCTCATGCTACGCGTGCTGGGCTAAAGGTGTCTTTGCCTTGGGCTAGCTTGAATCCCTCGCTGCATTCAGGATTCTTGTATTAACTCCCTCGCTTCGCTCGTGAGTTAAACTGTTAATTCCCTCGCTGCGCTCGGGAGTTAAATTCCGAATCCTTCATTGCGCTCGAGATTCAATATGACGCCCGTGACATAAGACACAACTTTAGCCCCTCGGTGCATAATCTACTATTAATCAACATACAACCTAGCACTGGCCTGCAAATTGCAAAAAACGTAAGAAAATATGAATTTCGTGGGCAGGTTGGAGCATTCACCTTAAGCCGTTGGTCCCGGCTGTCATTCTTGGATCTTTGACAGTCGTTACGGGTAGTCAGAAGCTCGAAAGTCTGACAACCAGTCTTAGCAAGGGGTATCGTATTACCCTGTAACTGGGTTGTGGAGGTCAGATAGGCAGTCGCTCCATGTTAAATACTGGTATTCAGCTGCATCCGGTTAGACTGGAAGCAGACACCAACATAGTTTGGAAAAGGCTAGGCAGATGATGTGTTAATCCAGGAAATGGTCTATCTATGCGCCAATTTTCATCCAAATCTGTTCAACTGTTTACGCGTGATTGAGTAACAAACATCCAAACATCTTCACAAACTTTCACATTTACAATATTAGTAGGAAGTAGGATTGGGACGTTAAAACCTGAGACAGACAGGTTTTCTACCTGTGATAGATAAGGTATCGGGTTCGGTCCTGAATAATCTACGATTAGACAACTAAAATGTAGCCACAATACAGCTATAGTCCGACTTTTAATTAGCTGCAGTAAAATGACACCACTTAAGGTGGATGCTCTGATGGGCCGTCCATACATTTTTCTTGGGGATTATACGCTAAACATAGACACACTTTGTTGAAAACAAATCATTTTATCACTTTTCTATAATGAAATGTCCCCGCGATCGACCTTTTTAGGAAATAACTTACATTATTTACTGAGGAAAACGATCGCGAAATCCAGACGAAATTTGACAGTTATCACACTAGTGTGCGTGAGTTTTGACAAGCAAACTCAAGCGCCATGATTGCGATAGTTTAGAGATGAGAACGCTAGATGGCGTACACGCGTTATTATAATTCTGTTAAATCAATATCATACGTACAATAAGTGATTGATTTATTTCCTTTCCTACCTTTCATGAACAGGTTCACCAAAAAAAACTTTATAATTAATAACCTGACCTGACGACCTTACCAACGTAAACAACTTTATTACATAATATTGTTTTGTGGCAACATAAATATCATTATTCGTAGATAGGATTTATAGTGAAATGGGTAGTTGAGACCGCGAAATTCAAATTTTCTTATGTTTTTTTGCAATTTGCAGGTCAGTGTCAGGTTGTATCTTGATCAAAATATGATTCACGACAATAATAGGTACATATATATACAGAATTATAATCATTAGAATCATTAATACATCTTTCTAAGTTACATTTCTACTATTAACACTTTTCCATAAGAGATTGGTGGTTAATGGTAGAAATCTAACTTAGAAAGATAAAGTAATGATTCTAATGATTATAATTTTCCAAATATGTACCTGTTATTGTCGCGAACCATAATTTGACCAAGATACAATCTGACACTGACCTGCAAATTGCAAAAAACGTAAGTAAATTTGAATTTCGTGGTCTACCACTATCCATTCACCTTAATTACTCATTCCGGACAGAATTTAGAGATATGAATGTCAAAAAGTTTCGTTTGTTACACTATTCTGTACTAGAAAAACAAGATTTTGTTGATGGCCGCGAAAAAACACAAAGATGCCAATTTCAGTCATTTAAGTAACACATAAGCTATCATTTTATTGCAGCTAATTAAAAGTCCGACTATAGAAGTCGCATCAAGTTACTAAAACAAATTCGGAACTAACTGTTACTTCGTGATTTACTATGAAGGGGCTTATATGACCTAAAGCGCGGTCACTGTCGGACTGCATAGAAAAGAAAGAGAAGCGCGATGACACAACGCTGGTAATTTATTACAAAATATGGAACAATTATTTAATTACAAAAATTCTATTATTTGGATTAAAAAATTAAAACACTAGTGTTTTATTATGTTGCTTGTAGAATAATCTGACAAAAAATCAGAATGATTGTATGTATATTAGTATGGTTTTTATTATAGAAAGAAATTTTTTAGAGGTATCTTCATGTTTTTTTATATCGTATCAAATTAGTTGTATTATGTTTTCAACACACTATCTACCTAGCATATATCCTGAAGAATATCATATATTTTTCTGATTTTGTTTACTGTAGTCGATCATATACTTTTATTGTTACTAAACCTTGCGTTTTTTGCGTTTAGGTCCTGTAAACCCCTTAAAAATAACCAACAAACATAAATGTTATAAGTACCAACCGTTCAGCCAGCTCGTTAGCTTGGTGTATATCAACCCGCAGGTTTCTGCGAGGACTGGGCTCGGCACTGCATAGAACGGACTCAGGAGGCGTCGAGCATAAAGAGTCATCCTGTAACAATGGGATATTTCGTTAATTATTTCACGTTAAGGGTCCCTATCAGTTTCGCGGACAAAAAACAGAAAAATCAGTTTTTTTAGCGCAAATGTTCTCAATATCCTTAAGTTATCTAGTTTTTTTTATAATACACAAGTATTTATCACCTATCTATCTAGTAAGTGTACGAAATTAAGTTTTGATAACTACTTAATATAAATTCCAAAAAAAAAAAACTAACACACGTTTTTACGTAATCACGAAACACCAAGTTTTTCGATTGCTTTCTTAGCTAACTGGTAGCAAATAACGATCTGAAAAAAAATCCTAAATACTAGGCATATATGTAGTATATTAGTAAGTGTACGATTTATTTTTTTTAAGTTTAATGAATTAGTACTTGTAAAAAAATGTTGACTACGCTGAAAAAACCCAATAAAGTCATGCGCAAAACCGTCATCTACGCGTAAGAATTTATTGAAAATAACAAAAAGCGTTAAATATTTTAAAATTTGAGGTGTTTATCTACCAAACTCAATTTTTATATTTTTATTTTGACTACTAATTTAATTGTAGTAAAATACCTAAATAATGCCTTATAAACGAAATTTTTATTAAGTAGTTATAAAAACTTAAATTCGTAGACTTACTAGATAGATAGGTGATAAATACTTGTGTATTTTTTAAAAAACTAGTTAACTTAGTGATATTGGGAAATTTGCGCTGAAAAAAAAATGATTTTTTCTGTTTTTAGTCCGCAAAACTGATAGGGACCCTTAATTTAATTTTTTATTGCACATAAACAATCATTATATTTTTACTAGTAGCGCCCCGCGTAAATAAAAAGTAGCCTATATGTTAATCCAGGATGTCGGCTACCTCCATACAAAATTTTATCAAAATTGTTAAAGCCGTTTGAGCGTGAAGAAGTAACAAACATATAAACACACACACACACACACCCCCACACACTCACAAACTTTCGCCATTTTAATATTAGTGTGATACATATACATAATAATATATGTAAATACTGCAGATAGTCTGTGGTGTAGTATTGTCTCTCCTCTCTCTCCAAATCCATCCAAAGGTTGTCTTTAAAAGATCGCTTTTAGCGATAAGACCGGCCATTGTGTCACCCTATGTAAAATTTCTACATTTATATCTGTAATATTTATGGTGCAGACCAACCGCATCTGAATACCAGTATTTTACATGGAGCGACTGCCTGTCTGACCTCCACAACCCAGTTACTGGGTAATACGATACCCCTTGGTTGTCAGACTTGAGTACCTGACTAACGACCCGTAACGACTGTCAAAGATCCACGATAACAACCGGGACCAACGGTTAAAGAGACACGGAGAGGTCTCGGTATGTAAAGATGGTCACCCAAGCACAGACCAACCGCGGCAGGCGTAGCTTAACCTGATCGATCGACCTGTGCGGCTGTTATTCTTCATCATTATGGACAACTTTTACTATGAGACCAAACTTGAAATAGCAAAAAATAAATCAGCTGTTTAGTACATTTTGACGAGTTTTGCTAGCATAAATGTAGGGAACGGCTGTTTTTTTTTTTCGCGATGTCAGGTTTGGTCTCATAGTAAATGTTGTTCATAATGATGAGTACAATGACCTCTTAAGAGGTTGTTAATGTTTTACCAATAACCCTGTATAATAAATAAAGAATATTCTATTCAATTCTATTCTATCGTGTTACCTTGTAACTGGGTTGTAGGAGGTCTGATAGGAGTCGCTTCATGTAAAACTGGTCTTCAGCTGCATCCGGTTAGACGGATGCGGTTGAATACCAGTAGCAGTCTACCTGGTGTACGTTAGGAACAAACCGGCTTGTGATTGATCTGAAGCTGCGTGTCGTCCTCCTCGCTGAACATGTGATGGTCCCTCTCCTGCGGCGACAGGCGCAGGCGCATGTCGGCTAGCTCCGCCTGCCACGGCTCGAAGTACGAGTCGCACGATGACGATCTGGAGACAAATGTGGGGATTGTGAAAAGGATACTTATCGAACCAAGATCAAGCGTGAATTTTGTTTTAATACTGTTAGATTTCGCACGAATCTATACTTATATCTTTAGTCCGTTCCAAAAACATCAGATAAAAATGTAAACAAATGGATCAGAAAACGTACCAGTGGATCAGAAATTGTAATTTCAATCAATCTTAAGATCGTTTACGACATACGGCATTTCATACAAAATTTCAAGCCCTCGTTTTCCGAAATGAATGAACCGATTTTAATGAGACTTCTTACGCATAAGCAGGATATTATAAAGCTCTAAAAAGTTATTTCATAAATATTAATAATAGTTTTAATAAATGGCAAAACAAACTCAGATGAAAAACATCTTTAAGAGCGTTTACGCCGTACGGCATTTCATACAAACTTTCAAGCCCTTGTTTTTCGAAATGAATGAACTTATTTTAATGAAACTTCACACGCATAAGCAGGATTCAAAGGTCTAAAAAGTTATTTAAGAACATTTTCGAAATGTCTTATTTAAAAAAAGATAACTGGAAATCTCTGTATTTACGGAAATTTTAAAATCGATCTAATTTGGCTGTAACACTATTTTTCGAAAATGTTCTTAAGTAACTTTTTAGACCTACGTATCCTGCTTATGCGTATAAAGTCTCATTAAAATCGGTTCATTCATTTCGAAAAACAAGGGCTTGAAAGTTTGTATGAAATGCCGTACGGCGTAACCGCTCTTAAGTTAGGATATTTTGTTATTATTATTAATTAATTAGATATAAGTTAGTATTTTACAAACACTTTCATTAGATACTTTGAAAACAGATTATAGTAATTATAAATATAGATTCATGCTTGAACATTCGTTTAGAACGGAGATTTAGCCGGACAAGGGTAATTCTATAATCACCACGCCTGGCAGTTGGATTGGTGATTGAGTTATTTATGCAAGTTAGATTCATGCAATGTCTCCTCTTGATGTAATATTTGGCATCCATTAACCTTTTGACAGCCTCACGTCAAAAAATCAAAAACTTGCCCTCGCCTCGGCGTCAAAGCACAAAATACAAATAGTACAGAAGTCAATCACGTGTATGTACTTCACTTTTCATACCTACGCTCGGCGGTCGCGCTATGGTTGTCAACTTTGGCTTATGCACAAAAAACGATTGTGGTATTGAATATTGGCACTCGTATCTAGTTGTTTGATTTTATTGTTGAGCTTATTCTAAATATTAAAACAAAACAATAAACATAGTATTACAATACAAAAAGTTTACAGAACAAAAACATAAAATTTTACATTTGTCCATTTTCACTACCGAAAATCCCTAATAACTTCAAAACGGATTACCCTATTTACACAATTTATTTTGCCCTATCCGTTTTAGACCTAAACCTATCAAATGACACTAAAAACAACACAATATCTACACAAACAAAAAATCATGTTTTCAACTTACGTATTTGTAATAGTTGGTGGCGTGAATTTACCTTACAAAAAAGTTACTTTGTTTATACTAATTCAAAATAGGAAACTGTTATATAATTCGAGCTTAGATATGCATTTTTTTGTTGCTCCATTTTTGCACTTCACAGACGCGTGTCTCAAGCGGATGACACGCGCGCTCGCACTGCTCCCAACCCGTCTGAGATAACGTGTCCGTGAGCAGTGTCTGTGTGCGTTGCTCGAGCGCACTTTGTATGTAAATTGTCTTCTGTACTATCTGTATTTTGTTGCGACACTTCTAGCACTAGGAAGTGATGGAAGAACGGGCGTGCCAAGGGACTGTCTTATGACATTTTGACTTTCAAAAAGTGTTGATTCTAAAAGCCAGGTTTCCACCGCGAAAGAGTAATGAGCCGGAAATGGCTAAGCGGAGCGGACTTCGTTTTCATGAAATAGGTTTGCGTTTCCACCAAGAAAGAGTTTAGTCGTTTGATTCCCATCGCAAAAGAGAAATGAAACAGAAGAATGAGCGAGCTCATTTTTGCTCTTTTTGCAAGCTGAGCCATTTCCGCTCAACTCTTTGTTGGTGGAAACCTTTGAGTATTAAACCAACCGGAGACGCCACGAGTACTAATATCTATGCAAATAAGTCTGTCACTTTCATCGCGGGGGACGAGGGAACGCAATAATACACTAATGCAATTCGATCGCGTTGTTAAGCACGCACACAAAACAAAAAACAAACACAAGCACAAACTATACGCACACATGTATATAACCGCTATGACCGGCGGTCTCGTACCTTTGGCAGCGGGGATCGCTTGACAATGGCGCCTCTAGTTGGTTTAATACTCAAAGGTGGAAACACATGTAAGCAGTTTTCTCTTGCGAGGTAAAAGAAGTCATTAAAAGCTCTGCTCCGCTCGCGGTGGAAACCGGGCTTAAGCCTAGTTTGGATAATTTTTTTTATTATGTTTGATTTTGATTTGAGCCGAAAACCGCTGAGATAAATATTTCTGATTCTAGTCTATATTCGAGTCAGAATTTATACAGCCAACCTAAAAGTAAGTCATGAATCTCACAGGTAGGGTAGGTAGGTCTCAAAGTTAACCAAAAGTATTGAACAGATTTTAACAAATGTGGCATCGTTCGATCTGCTTTGCTTGATCCAGAATGTGTCCTAGACAAAATAAATTCACAGAAAATTCATAATGTTAAAAAAACCGAATACATAACCTCCTCTTTTTGTGAAGTCGGCTGAAAATGTCATACACTACTGTTAATTGCTTTTCTTGTTATGTTATGTCCTAGCAAGTGACATATTCTACTTGGTTACCTTAAATCCACTTTCTCACAAGGCGACAAGAGTTGCGCAACTGTTGCCGGCAACATCGCGCTCTGTTGCCAGACATCGAAAGATGAGCGGCTTCTTAAAAGAGAAAACTAACATACAATGTTGCGGTTCCAGTTCTATTGTGGACCGATTGTTATTTTGTTTTATTTTTTGTTTGTGTCCTTATTTTTATGCGTCATGTTTGCCGCAAATAAACGTATTTTCTTTCTTTCTTTCTTTCCGTATTGGAGAACGGCCCTTTTTTATCAGACTGCGGCGGTACCGTTTTATTTTTTTTTTTTGGATGGGAAATCATCAAATCGCACACTTAGATCTAAAGAGAGCTAACTCAAAAATCTAAATATTTGAGGTATGCATACCATCGAATTCCTTAACTAACTACCTAGCGACCAACAAAACAGATGCAAAAATAGTTCTATCTGCATTTAAAAAGTATTGATCAATAATAGAACTCCTGTAGTGCACGGGGAGATTGTAATCAGTTTTTCAACTTTTCTGAAAAAAAGTGTTTTTTTTTTGAGTTAATCGCTGTTTAGATCTAGGTGTGCGAAATGACCCCTCCCGCTCTGGGCGGAGCGGAAGGGAGTGTCAGACTCTTACTGACTAAAACCCACCCGTGTTCCTTCAGTTGCCTGTGCCAGAGGCCACAGTATCTCCTTCGAACAACCCGCGACCCTGGCGGGCATCGGCCCTAGCGGACCCCGTCAGTAGGTGCTGACATCTCCTTGAGGCGCGCGTGGAACACAACGCGCCGTCGACCCGGGCCTGGTCCTTACCGGACGGCGAACTGCCCATTGCTCGCCGTCCGCAAGCCCGCGCCTACGGTGGCCGGGAATCGGCTATCGATTCCCGACGCCCAGGGCGTCTCCTGCGGCGGCTAGGGGCGTGAGGGCGCAAGGATTGTCTCTCCCTCACGCGCTCCACCTCCTCCTTCGCGAGCATACGCGCGAGCGACGGTGCCCTTAAAGATGGTTATGTTTTTATGTGGCATACGTGACGGACCACCTGAACCCAGGTTCATACGGGCGGCATTTTTTTCGCGCACTGCTTAACGCAGAGGTGAAAATCCAACAATGTGGGTTCTTGACGCGCTCTGTTGGATTCTCAACGCTCGGCTCAGCAGGGAGAGTAGAAAATCCAGTGCGCAATAAAATCCCGCCACGATATTTTTACGTCCGTACAAACGTGGTGTTAATGGTCACCGCCGAATTTGGACATCAGCAGGGCTAGCATGGCCGGAGACATTTTATCCACCCTCCGAGCATGGCGACATGGGTGGATAAACTATTCACGGTGGCAGTAAGCACGAGACATTTTTATATTAATTAATTATATTTTCTCCAAGAGATATACTTAAACCCACCATCTAAAGACGAGGACAAATTTCTCCCTTTGTTATGTCAAAATATCTGTAATTTTTCTCTTCCACTAGTCGCCATGCTATAGACGGGGGGTGAGTATCCACGTCTAATGTCAAAAAGTGATATAATTCTCTTTCCCCCTGTTGCCGTGCTTTAGCAGGTGGATAAAATAATTTTATCCCTTGTCAGTGGAAATAACCGGTGGAGAAAAGTTTTATCCCCAGCCCATGCTAGCCCTGCTGCAATACCAGAGGCATCGCAGACGCAGTGCCATCCCAGAGACAAAGCTAAAGGGTCTTGTTACAAAACGAGGTTTATCCTTTATTTTTTTTTTGTAACGATTTATATTTTTATATAGGGATATAATTATGTTAACACACACACATATAAATTACTGTCGTCAGACGATTGAGAGTATTCTGCATCTGCATTCTGCAGCATTGAGAGCGTCAGCGTGAACTTCCTTCAAAATGGCGGCCCAAATGTTTACGTTCCATGAGTCAGACGCGTTCCACCACAAAACATACTAAACTACTAATCCTTTATCCCGAAAATAATATCGGAGTTCTGCATATCACTTGGGTCCTCATCAATCATCATCTACAATCACCAATCAATTAGCCAAGCGCGATGATCATCATCGTCATCATTTCAGCCGAAAGACGTCCACTGCTGGACATAGGCCTCCCCCAAGCACCTCCACTTCGACCGGTTCTGTGCTTCTCGCATCCAACGGGCTCCTGCAGCCTTCACAAGGTCGTCGGTCCACCTTGTGGGGGCGCGATCATAATAACATAAAATACAGCTGGTTGAATAGCACTACTGGGAGCCTAAAATGGCCACTTTGGCCGAATCATAAAAGGATCACATTATGAATCATAATATGGCGAAGACAGTCCGTATTTTTAACACACTTTTATTAGGTCGACCTGTATGTAACTAACTATGTAATGGAATCTAAGGTAACTAATTTAACCATCTTCCAAGGGTCGTAGCGTAATGAAAATTGGCAGCAGTATGTAGTTCTGATGACAATACAATAATATGGTATTGTCGAACTGATCTGATGATGGAGCCGGAAGATATGAACTGGAACTTCATGATGGAAAATCGTATCATAGCTGTTTTGGATTTCTTAGAAAAGTCTTGTAATGAACTTTGACCACGATTAGGTTTCAAGATCTGATGATGAAGCAGGAAGATAGGCACAGGCATTCCATGATAGAATATCGTATCTTAATCGTGTTTGCACGCGTGTTTTTCTAGTGTTTTAAAACTAATAATTTATTCTTTTTTTCGCTGCACTACGTTGGTATAGTCAAAGAGATTGGGATTGGATTTATTGATATTTTAGCACAGACAAAAAAAATAGCTGAAAAAGCCTTCACCAATGGGATTTGATACGAGTAACTTAATGGTTAACTGTCCATTATTATTCATAATGTTATCCTTTTATGATTCTGCCAAAGTGGCCTTTTTAGGCTTCCAGGTATTCATTCGAATCGGCTCTTTGAATAAAAAAACTCATGAATTATGTAACGTTGATCGTATTTAACCCTTGGATACTATTATTTTTCTTAGCGTAGCTACACACCTGACAAAAATTATGCGACGTAATTTGGGTCTAATGTATCACTGACCTATATTCTACAAGTACTCTAGACTCATAAGACCATCTCAGACATCAATCTACATGGTCTTCATATAACCTGACCAAGATTATGTCTGGACTTTAAAAGAGACTCTGGAGTTTGTTTCGGCCTTACTTCTCAGTAATCACATAGGAAACGCCGACCTCATCTAGTTTTAAAAAAAACATGATTGACGTGTAAAAGTGTTTCTGCAAACCTACTTATAAAAATAAAATCGTTTATCATACAATCGATGTCAAAGCGGAGATTTTCGCCATTTTGGCGCTGTTAGCAACGTGAGCGTCCGTGGAACTAATATTTTTGATAGCGAGTTTTATAAAATGCGCATGATAAAAATGTTCTAATTATCTCGTAGTAAACACAAAATACGCAAAAAAACTTATTCCACTGTAGCGGTATCTACAACGCCACATGCGAGCAAAGCGTCATACTGACGTCACGCAAAATCCTGCATCTCGCAAGCAGAGTTTACCGCACAACTAGCATAGATACAACGGCCCGACATGAGTCATCAGGCAGTTGCCCGCCAGACACAACACCCGTTTGGTCGGAGGATCCTCCCTTTATGAGTGAACTTTACACCCTGTTCCTCGTATCTCTATACCACGATTTAGACTACAACAACTCGACGGCAATTTCCAACAATGTGTCAAGTTTTAGTTTCTAATGCACTCCAGCGGGGCACAAAACAACTGTTATATATATTTTTGCATGTACTACTTGTTTACGCCAAACTCATTGGCCGTTATCGCATCTTTTGTATACTCCTCTATGACCTTAAACATTGGATAACTGTCCTTATGTCGATTAACTTACAGTTGGTATTTCTAGAGCGAGAATCCTTACCTTGCCGTAACACAGTCTGTGACCAGCGCGGAAGGTAAAGAATTTTTATCTGTATACCGCCAATAAGTCTATTTGTTCAAACATAGTTCTAACATCAGGTTTTTTATTTTGTTTAGTCTTTGAGTATTAAACCAACCGGAGATGCCACGAGTACTAATATCTATGCAAATAAGTCTGTCACTCTCATCGCGGGGGACGAGGGAACGTAATAATACACTAATGCAATTCGATCGCGTTGTTACGCACGCACACAAAACAAAAAACAAACACAAGCATAAACTATACGCACACATGTACACATATAACCGCTATGACCGGCGGTCTCGTACCTTTGGCAGCGGGGATCGCCTGACAATGGCGCCTCCAGTTGGTTTAATACTCAAAAGTGTTTAGTTGAAATCCAAAGTTGTATCATTTTAACGTACGAAATTATTATTAATTAAGGTTGATTAATTTTTAAGAATGCGTGTTTTTGGAAACTTATTAACTTAAATTTTAACTTGTATTTGTACTTAGTCTTAAGTTGTGCTATACAATGTGACACTTATGTTGGAAATAAATTCTATTCTATTCTATTTCGAACAGTATATTTAGTCCAGCGTACTTGTATAATATAGGTCAGTGGTCGTAGATAATTTAAACAGCATTGCAAGTGCAAACACGTCGATCTTTCCTTAGCGTTGTTTGGACAAATAGTTGTCTTAGCGTCAATTCACCAAAGTCGTAAGGATCCACAATATTTGCGCCACATTTAAATTTGCAGCTGAAATTCGGGTTGGTGAAGCTTGGGAGCATCGAGGGGTTCTTTGTGCTTTTTGACCTTCAAAAAGTGCTGAATTTCAGCTCGATTTGACTTCCTAACTAAAACGCTTACCTGGTGTGATGTTTGAGCGGTATGGCGGCTCGCTCGGCAAGCGGAGCGAGCGTGTCGCTGTCAGACGCGAGCGATTCGCACGACTTCACTGGGCGAAGGCCGAGACTTGTCGTGCACATTGGTATGTCCTGTACAAAAAGAAAAATCGTGGTTTAAGGGGGAAGCGCTAAGGTAGCCCGCGAAATTCAAATATTCTTACGTTTTTTGTTATTTGCTGGTCAGTATTAAGTTGTACGTTGATTAAAATATGATTCGCGACCGTAACAAATATGTATTTACAGAATTATAATCATTAGAATCAGTAACACAACTAGTTAAGTTAGTATAATCCCAAAATGTCAAGATTTCATGAAATAGTCATTCAGTGGGATTACTTGGTCTTAGAGAGTTGTGTTGATGACTTTATTATATAATTCTGTATTAATACACATTTGTTAAAAAATTAATTTCCCAGGCTACCCTGGCGCTTTCGCCTTAAGGTGCCACTAGTCGATATTTTTTCCATACAAATTTCGGGAGACTATTACTCCACTGTTTGACATTGTGCATATGAAGTTAAACATGATATCGTTTTGATTTATTATTAATTAGTTCTGTACGGAAACAGAATAGTAAAATAAAAAACCATTAAAAGTTATGAGCCAACAAAGATTCGTTTTTCTTGCTATTTTTAACATAACTTTGGGTGTAAATAAGTAATAAAACAACTTTAAAATCTTCAAATCCAAGTTCGTACCGACAAATCTCAGTTATCGAAAAGTTCAATAAGCTTTATTTATAATTTATGTTTTTTGTGGTTTTTTCATAAAACTCGATTTTTCAAAGCACTTTTCGAATATTTTTTACGCACCCATCAGTTTAGAACGGTGTTTCTGTGCGTGAGAACTAGACGTTCTGCGTGTAGACTAGCGTCTAACTGCTCATCACTGTTACTAGCTCTGTCAGACACGAAGTCAGGTGAGACAGCGTGCTTTTTGGCCATGAGCACCAGTGAGATCGAGCTCGCCACTAGTTTACTCTTAAACCCAACTGGCGAGATGTGGATGTACTATTAATAGGTACGCCTTTGTTTGCCCAATCCTTCGAGGAAACAAGGCGAGATGTTGTTACATTACGGACTCTCGCACCAACGAGTCGACTGTATTGTCTCGCATCTCGTCAGTCGAGAAACTCTTCTCGCGTAGACGAGTCTTTAACGTCACGTACCAGTGGCGGCGTGGGAGTGCGCGGTACGTGCGGCGCGGGGTCCCGGCGGCTGCGCGCGCGCTGCTGCTTGCTGCGGGTGAACAGGCCGCGCCAACCGGAAGGGGAGCGCTTGAGGCCGCGTTTACCTGACAACAAAACATGAAATATCATGAATTTCGGTCTTAAATCCGGCCCGACGACGATTTCACTGTCACCCAGATTACGCCACGTACGCAGCACTGACCCGCTGTAGAATGTATGTACAGTCAACAAAAGAGATAAGTATACACGATCGTCAGATATAGTTAAAGTTTACTAAGAAACTTTTAAAAAATTCTATTTTATTAATAGAAAACAAACAGCTCATTTATCAAATTAAATTTCAGGCAACAACCTCCATCGGTTTCTTACTAAACTTCAACTATATCCGACGATCCTGTATACTTATCTCCTTTGATAACTGTACCTGTGAAGACACGCTGTGAAAGAGAAAGCATCAGGGCAACCCGCGAAATTCTAGTTTTTTACTTTTTTGCAGTTTACAGGTAAACAGGTTTGTTGGGGCGTAACTCCCAACAGAGAAAATGTTATGGTTTTGTTATGTAAGGTACGCACTTGTAAGGTGCGTTATGTTATGTTATGTTATGTAAATGAGTAGACGAATGATTTCCCTTGATGGATTTGTTGCTACTGAATGTAATTACATAATTGTTCTACTTAAATGCTATGTTGAATGAATGCACAGCTAAACAATATTGATGTGCATAAAGATATCTGTGACGTACAAACTACCACAAAGGTCAATGTACAGCGTAGCTCGTACAAGGTTGTATGATGATTAAAATATGAATCGCGGTCGTATAAAATTTTTTTTTTATTACATCTATTCAAAAAGAGCGAGTGTATTCTTCGTAAACAGGGTCTAAAATCCCTAGGGACTAAAAGTGATTTGAATTTGGAATGTGGATATTGTTAGCAACAGTTCCAATCACAAAAGAGATCAATCACGAACATTGTATGAACAAGTAACAGGCTGTATGGTAAAGTAAAACGCGCGAGCTAAATTAAACAAAAAAGTTTGTGAAAAAATAAAAAAACGCGCGAAAAGCATTCTGCCTTCATTCGTAATTATTGTTTACTCAAATTAGGATTTTACTTAGTTTTATAAATAATGAATATGTCTTCCTCACGTAAAAGTATGTAAATAAATAAACGTACTATTCTTAATTATAATTTGCACTTACTTATTTTTCATACAGGGAAAGGAAAGGAGGAAAGTAGAGCGTTCACCTCGGGAGTAATACAATTTTAAGCTCGATTCATGTACAGACGCCAGCACATCAAGCTACTACAATCTGTCAAATTTCTTTAATAGATTTTCAACTTTATCGGTAAAGTTGATTGGGAAAATTTGACAGTTTCGGGTAGCTTGATGTGCTGGCGTCTGTACTTTGAATCTCTCGCTGTTCAAAATTGCTGTTTGCTCCCTTGGCAAACAATCTACTATTATAGAATTATAATCATAAAAATCATCAATACAACTCTCTAGTTCATATTAGCCTATTAAATGACTATTTCATGAAATCAAATTTTATTCAACATACAACCGTTTGACAACTCATCTGCCTAGCCTTTTCCCAACCATGTTGGAGTCGGCTTCCAGTCTAACCAGATGCAGCTGAATACCAGTATTTTACATGGAACGACTGCCTATCTGACCTCCAGAACCCAGTTACTGAGTAATACGATATCCCTTGATAAGACTGGTTGTCAGACTTTCGGGTTTCTGGCTACCCGTAACGACTGTCAAAGATCCACGAATGACAGCCGGGACCAATGGCTTAACATTTAAATGTTTTTCTTTTATTTTCCTTTCTTTATAACTTTATATTGGAATGATCCATTGTTCAACAAGGGAATATAGGAAAGAGATGAGAAGTGAAAGCATGGACGAAAAGAGTTGATGAAGAATGGAGTGGGTGGAAGGCTAGAATCTAGCTAGATAGTGAGATACAGAGGATTCTCATCTCACATCTGCATCTTTTCAACCAAATTTTTAGTACTTTAACATGGTTATCTTAAAAATATACTGACCTGGAGCAGGTAGATCTAAAACGGTGTGGTATTGCGGTAAATTGTTGGGACCCGATCCGACCTGGCAACAAAGAAAATATTTCGTTAAATTCACATGGAAAATAAAACATGTTGGTAGATTAGTAGGTGTAAATTTTGGTGAAGTATTTAGATTAGTTTATGGCGACTAAAAATATGTAAAAATATACGTTTTTTTTCAAAAGAAATTGCAGTTTTGTGATACGTTTGTCGCGACATTAGCGGCCTTATTACAAAACAAGATTTATCTTTAGACCCAGGTTTAAACCATCCAGCCATTTTTAAATATCGAACTATAATCCGACGAAGCTAAAGTTCTTATTACAAAAACTGACGTTAAACTCGAGTCTAAGTTGTCAATTTTGCATTAAGAAATGTACGTTTGTCGGAATAAAGTTCAAAATAGAGTAACTGGCTCGAAAGTTTAGGCTAGGTCTAAAATTAGATCTCGTTTTGTAATAAGACGGTTAAAGTTTGCACGCGTGGCATGACCACCATAGAAACGGGTTTTGTCGACGAAATAATAGACAAAGAGACAGATAGAATAGACAAAATGTCTATAATCTGTCAGTTTGTCAAATCTTTCGCACATATAATTATATTATGTATACAAGACCTTGTAGAGCATTTTAAAAGAGTAACGGTGGAGTTTCTTGCCCATTCTTCTCCATACGAAAACTACATTTTGGAATGGGCGACTAGAATCAATTCTATTTAGTTCTAATTTTTGACGTTCAAAAGTGCCTTTAATGTGCCTATTTGAAATAAATTATTTGACTTTGACTTTCGTCGAGAAAGCCCGTTTCTATGGTACTCATGCTACTAGTGCTGCAGTGGACTAGCTATAAGCAGTCGTTATTATGAAATGCTTTTGTACTATATTTTTCCTATTTAAACATTCAATTTGACTAAGTATTTAATTTGTTGTCATTAATATTTTATTTATAAATTTATACATGACAACTATTTAGTTGATTATTGATTTGCAGCGCCTCATGGTATCGCCCGCATAAGTGTCGATCCCGTGGGAATATCGGGATAAAAACTATCCCATGTCCTTTTTCGGGACTTAAACTATCTCTATACCAAATTTCACCTAAATCGGTTCAGCAGTTCAAGCGTGAAGAGGTAACAGACAGATACACTTTCGTATTTATAATATTAATATGGATTAGGTTTTTTTTTAATTTTGTAGTTACATAGTATGTTTTTGAGTTTTATGTTTCTACTAGTAAGTATACTTATTATAGAGGTATAACGAATAGGGTGTAAAGTTCATTCAACTTCTATAGTGCAGGGAGGATCCTCCGACCAGACGGGTGTCGTGTGTGGTGGGCTACTGCCCCACGATTGATGTCGGGACGTTCTATACATGTTAGTCGCGCGGTAAACTTTGCTTGCGCGATGCAGGATCTTGCGTGACGTCAGTGTGATGCGTGGTTCGCATGTGGCAATGTAGATGTCGCTTCACTTACTTCAATGTACTTGGGCCTGAGATGCGAGGAGGGCCGGAGCTGCGTGTTGGCGGCCGCGGCGGCTGCTATCGCGCCCGACGCGGGCGGCAGGCGCGCCGCTACAATATAACACTTACTTCGATGTACTTGGGCCTGAGGTGCGAGGAGGGCCGGAGCTGCGTGTTGGCGGCCGCGGCGGCTGCTATCGCGCCCGACGCGGGCGGCAGGCGCGCCGCTACAATATAACACTTACTTCGATGTACTTGGGCCTGAGGTGCGAGGAGGGCCGGAGCTGCGTGTTGGCGGCCGCGGCGGCTGCTATCGCGCCCGACGCGGGCGGCAGGCGCGCCGCTACAATATAACACTTACTTCGATGTACTTGGGCCTGAGGTGCGAGGAGGGCCGGAGCTGCGTGTTGGCGGCCGCGGCGGCTGCTATCGCGCCCGACGCGGGCGGCAGGCGCGCCGCTACAATATAACACTTACTTCGATGTACTTGGGCCTGAGGTGCGAGGAGGGCCGGAGCTGCGTGTTGGCGGCCGCGGCGGCTGCTATCGCGCCCGACGCGGGCGGCAGGCGCGGGCTGTGCGCAGGCGCGCCGCCCGCCTGGCCGCGACGCCGCGCCTCTTCCAAGCTGCGGGAGGAGATTAAAGCTACACTCGGTGCCAAGTACCCTGTACAGTACCCTAAAGCACCCTGTATTGTTATACAGGTGTTTTAACTGACCCTGTATCACTCACACAACCTATAACAGGGTGTTATTGATATCGTTAAGATTTTTTATCTACACCCATGCTATAAATGCTCTATAAAAGTTGCTGAAACAGTTAGCTTATTAACCATAATAATATCATCCAAACAAATTTTATTGTGTTGTACTAAACATTATGCAACTCCTTTGCTTTTTCGATCCCTTCCTTACTCATCAAACAGCCACATTCTCAGTACTTACTCAATTCGTGGTATCTTTATAAATTTCAAAAACTGACCAAGTGCGAGTCGGACTCGCACACGAATGGTTTCGTACCACAAGGCAAAAACGCCGAAAAAAACATGTTTGTTGTATGGGAGTAATTTTATTATTTATTATTAAAGTTAAAATACAACTGAGTATTTTGTGAATATTTCAAGTGCCTACCTGTTGCCATTTTTGATATCGAGCAAAAAAGAGCAAATAAATCACGTTTGTTGTATGGGAGCCCCCCTTAAATATTTATTTTATTTTGTTTTTAGTATTTGTTGCTATAGCGGCAACAGAAATACATAATTTGTGAAAATTTCAACTGTCTAGCTATCGCGGTTCTTGAGATACAGCCTGGTGACAAACAGACAGACAGCGAAGTCTTAGTAATAGGGTTCGGTTTTTACACTTTGGGTACGGAACCCTAAAAGAACATTGTCATGCACGCGCGTTTCACTACCACAGCCCCGTAATTTTAAAAAATAACTTTTAGGTTATTCGAATTCATGTCGTATCCCGCCAGCCGCCATTTTTCTTCGATATTAGTATTGCAAAAAACTGTTTCAGAACCTTTTATAGAGGATTCATAATCATGGGTGTAGTCTAAAGTCTTGTATGTAACTGTACATAATTAGGTATTAAAACACTCATGTGATAAACCCACATTCGTGTTTTAATACCCCTTATTATACAACAATTGCATAAATAACTATTAACTGACCCTGTATCACTTACACAACCTATAACAGGATGTATTAAAATTCTTAAGATTTTTTATATTAGTTATAAGAATATTGAAGACCACCAGTTGAATGGATGAAAAGAATAAAATCACGCGTAAAAATCCGGAATACCCTTAGAACTGCCTAACGGTTCGTGCCTAAATTATAACAACCGCATAAGGCAATCGACACACGCATGCCAAGGTCGGCCCATAGATGGGGAACCATAGCCGTTGATCCCGTCTGTTATTCGTAGATCTTTGAAAATCGTTACAGGTCGTCCGAAGCTCGAAAGTCTAATAACCAGTCTTACCAAAGGGTGTCGTATTAACCAGTAACTGGGTTGTGGAGGTCAGATAAGCAGTCGCTCCATGTAAAATACTGGTATTCAGCTGCTTCCGGTTAGACTGGAAACTGACCCCAACATAGTTGGGAAAACGCTAGGCAGATGATCAACCGTCATCTCAATATTTACTATATACTATAACAATGAAAGATGATATACTATAACTATATAATCTTTCATTGTTCCCACCTATTGATTCTTTGTTCATCTCCTTCCCCTAGTCGATATTTTTTCCATACAAATTTCAGGAGAGTATTACTCCACTGTTTGACATTGTGCATATAAAGTTAAACATGATATCGTTTTGACTTAGTAATAATTTTGTCTGTACGGAAACAGAATAGTAAAATAAAAAGCCATTAAAAAGTTATGAGCTAACAAAGATTCGTTATTCTTGCTATTTTTAACGTAACTTTGGGTGTAAATAAGTAATAAAAGAACTGTAAAATCTTTAAAACGAATCCGTACCGACAAAGCTCAATTATCGAAGAGTTCAATAAACATTATTTGTAATTGATTTATGCAGTGGTTTTTTCATAAAACTCGATTTTCCGAAGCACTTTTTGAATTTTTTTACGCGCCTATTAGTACGGAACGGTGTTTCTGTGCGTGAGAACTAGACGTTGTGCGTGTAGACTAGCATCTAACTGCTCATCACTGATACTAGCTCTGTCGGACACGAAGCTAGGTGAGACAGCGTGCTTTTTGGCCATGATCACTAGTGGGTTCGAGCTCACGACTAGTTTACTCTTAAACTCATCCACATTCATTCTCCAAATACGACATTCTTTCACATACCCGTATCCTGATGAACTGTGAATATTATTACCTCAACAACTTGGTCGGCGGGTTGATAGGCAGACTCTTGGGCCGTCGACACGACTCGTTGCCGCGGAGTTCCACTTGAGATTCGCACCGCTCCTGAAGCAAATACCATGAAATAAATATATGTCGCATCCGATCATTCGTTTGAATATTCGGAACGCTAGCGCCATCTGGTGGCGCTTGACAGACTCTAGCCTGAGTTTGTGGGAGTCGACGACAGCTCGACAGAACGATGTAGAGATCTTGAACATTGGACATCGCTTCGTACGGACAACATGTGTTCAGAAACTGTCCCGCTTTCCGTATCTGGTTGTATCTGTACCTACAGTGTGTGATTTGCTAGTGTGATTGAATTGTTCGTGAAATTATAATCTGATTTGGACTGCAAACCGTTTTTCTATTGCGCAATAACCAACACTACCCACATAGTACGCCCACAGTAATTAAAATATGGCTGGTAATAACGAGACATACATACCTTCTCCGTCATATATAAACTCACGCAAGCTAAAAGCCATAGGAGTTGGTAGAAACTACAGAACAGTCCCACGATCAAAGTCCGGCTAGACGCAACGAAATAAATGAACAAACAGTTCGATTTTTTTATAACCGACAAGAAATATCAGCGTCCCCTACGCTATTGTTATTTCCCGTTTCAGAATCACGTACAGCCACGAGCACTAATATGTCAACACTTGGCAACTTTCAATTGCGATTTTTTCGTGAAATAACGAATGCAACGTTGAAATACGACACTTTACATAAACCTATGGGTTCGAAAATACTATGTTTGTAATAACATACAATTTCACTCAAAAATAAAGGAGAAAATTGCCTTTCAATAAAGCTAAGTGTATACATACTTATGCTCATTACTGTACTAAACTCATGGTAACAGGTTGGGCGGCGATCTCTCTGCCTCCTGTATGGCGCAAATCCAAAATGAAAACCTGCTAATTATTATCTTCAAATGACATTTAATGGTCCAATGGGCCTTATAAGAAGGCTAAAAGTCACCCAAAGGGCAATGGAGAGGACTATGCTTGGAGTTTACCTGCGTGATCGAATCAGGAATGAGGAGATCCGCAGGAGAACCAAGGTAACCGACATAGCCCGAAGAATTGCTAAACTTAAGTGGCAGTGGGCATTGCTCGCAGAACAGATGGCCGATTGGTTCTGGAGTGGCGACCGCGTACCGGAAGACGTTGGAAGGCCTCCCACAAGGTGGTCCGACGACCTTGTGAAGGCCGCAGGAACCCGTTAGCTGCGAGAAGCACAGAACCGGTCGAAGTGGAGGTGCTTGGTCGAGGCCTATGTCCAACAGTGGACGTCTTTCGGCTGAAATGATGATGATAAAAATGTACGTTTAAATGATTTAAAAAGATACCTGTTCCAGCGACTCAGGCCCCGAATCTTCCCCCTGCTCCTGGGCGAACAGCTCTTCGGCGTAGCAGATCAGGAACTCTGTCACCACCGCCTGCAGGTGAAAAATATATAGAATCAAATGTTGGTAAGATTTTCGACACTCATCTTGAGTGTCGAAAATGTAAAGCACGCAAAACAGTCTGCTTATGGATGCATGGAATGGTACAGTACTTGTGTATTTAAAGTTTTCTCAAAACGGCGAAGGAAAACATCGTGAGGAAACCGGCATGTCCAAGAACCAAGAATTCGAAAGGACCCAAGCTGAAATCGCGAAAGAAAAAATCAGCTGTTCCCTACATTTATGCTCGCATAACTCGTTAAAATGTACTAAACAGCTGATTTTTTTTGCGATTAAAGTTTGGTCCCATATTAAAAGTTGTTGATAATGATGAGTACAATGGCCTGTTAGGAGGTTTTGCGCATTTAAGGGTACACGTTGTATAATTCTATAAAAGCTTGCGCGACGCAGGATTTTACGTGGCGTCAGTATGATGTCACACATTGGCAAGAAGGGTGGTATAACAAAAAAAACAGTGGCACTCCGGGAGTGCTGACATCGACTGAAGTGAAAACTTAAACAATTACGTGTGTATTTTTTAATCGTCTTATAAACAAAACACAAACAGAATACTTTGCCATCACTCACTGACATATCGGATATACATTAAGAGCCTTTACGCCGTACGGCACTTCATACAAACTTTCAAACCCTTATTTTTCGAAATGAATGAACCGATTTTAATGAAACTTCATACGCATAAACGGAATACAAAGGTCTAAAAAGTTAGAAGAAAACATTTTCGAAAAATTGTGTTACAGCCAAATTAGACCGATTTTAAATTTTCCATAGAAACAGAGTTTTCCAGTTATCTTTTCTTAAATAAGACATTTCGTAAATGTTCTCTACTAACTTTTTAGACCTTTGTATCCTGCTAATGCGTATGAAGTTTCATTAAAATCGGTTTATTGATTTCGAAAAATAATGGCTTGAAAGTTTGTATGAAATGCCGTACGACGTAAACGCTCTTAAGTCAAGCTTCTCGCAAATGATGTGTAGTTCGCATGAGGCGATGTAGAGGGCGCCACATTACTATGTTGTGTACCTGCACGGCGACTCCCTGTAAGGCGTGTTGTGGTCGCGGCGCGCGCAGCAGGTTGGGTGCCCACACGATGGCCATGTTGCGTGCCGTCATGCCGGTCTGCTCGCCCAGCAGTGACACGCGCCGGAGGTGGCGCATCAGGAAAGCTAGGGTTCTGTAGAACAAAGAGAAAGGTCAGTTTAAATACACTTTTGGAACGAAGTTCTTTAACGACTGGTAGAAATCGTCTATTTCAGTGGTTCCGAACCTGGGGGTAATTACCCCCGCGGGGGTAAATCAGCTATTCTGTGGGGGTAACAAAGAACCTAATAATTAAGACCTATTCTAATAAAATACCTAGCGAAAAAGAAAAAAATTATAGATCGGCGCGCAGTAAGAACCGCACGTGGCATCTGCTGGCTGTTTTATCCTGTTATAGTTATCAGGGCTTTAAAAATATGCTAATACCCTTTGCCACCACCTATAGATGTGAAATTGGTTTTCAACTTTGGTTACACTGATAATAAAGGCCAGAAACCGTCTCAATGTGGACACGACTTAAGATGTTAAACCTAACATAAAAAAAACTTGTGAATGCAAAACAATACCACATTTAACATTTTAAAGTCGGGGTAAAATCAGTTAACCTAATAGGTCCAGGGGTAAAAATATTGAAAAGGTTAGGAACGACTGGTCTATTTATTTAGATTAGTATAATATACTTTATGTATGTATTTGTTGTATTATGTAAATGGTACACCACAGACTACCTGCAGGTAGTCTGTGGTGTACCATTTGGTGTATTTGTCTGTCCTTCCCCTTTTTAATCCATCCAAAGGTTGTCTTTAAAAGATCGCTTTTAGCGATACGACCGCCCATTTTGTCACCCTTTGTACAGTTTTTATCTTACCTTATGTCTGTAATTAATATGGTGTACATAATAAAGAGTATTCTATTCTAATCGTCACGTAAAGAAAAGCGCTATGCCCCCTTCATCGACCATCGATTTTTTCTCTCTCACTCTCTCTCCTTGTCTCTTTCTATTATGAGATAGTTTTCATGGTTTTCAAGGGTGCTACGCGGGGAGCAATAATTCGAATTCGAGCCCTGTACTCCTTTGGACTTGATGTTATATCCATACTGATATTATAATATTATATTATTATTTGTCGAATATATTATTATTATTATTATAAATGCGAAAGTGTGTCTGTCAGTCTATCACGCTTAAAACGCTCTGAACCGATATAGATGAAAGGGAATCACCAGTTTCGGCTAAGCGTGGACAAGATGCCCGGTAAAAAATATTTTTACTAAACAATATTATTTATTCTAAATGAAATATTTTTGCACATCACATAGTAGCCAGGTATACGAAAAAAAAGTCGAAATAAAGAGTATTTAAATTGTATAAAAAGCTTAGCCATTTGTTTGACGCAGTGTTACCAGCGCGGAAATAAAACATCAATTTCAGTTTGTAATCGATTAGATAATCAATAATTATGGCAAAAAAAAAAGTGTTTGTCTGCAAAACGAGTACCGGTCAATATTGTATGAGAATATTATACTCATTTACATTGTTTTAAAATAAAACAATCGAAAACGTTATTAGTATTGTGGCATATTTTTTTTTAGATTAGAATAACGGTTCTATAAATCGATTATTGTCAGATTTTTTTCCTGGCAACTCCTACTGTATCGCTCCTACTGTGTTGATCGATCCTGTTGCTTTGAATCGATATTCTGCTTCGCAATGGCTCATTTTGATCCGAGTATCGATATAAAATCGCTTTTAATTAATATTTTTTAATATGTTCGCTTTTAATTCCATTCAATTTCTTACAAACAGACAGACAGACAAACAAAGCAGAGTCCCGATTTTGCGCGAACTATTTTGCCAATGTCAGTTGTGATTGAGAAGAGTGTTTTTGGAACATAACGGCCCGCCTTAATAGTATTTTTCCTGAGATTTTAATTTTTTCTCATTTAACTTTCACACACAATAACCTTTATCAATTTACTGTAGTGGATCGTATCGTAGTTGAATCGATGTGAAAATCAATCAAATTCTGTTTTACCGACCCACTTGAGTATCTGTTCATATCGAACAT